>OX451740.1:509316903-509987455 GCA_948472305.1 Vicia faba
TTCAGGATAGTCTGTATGGGACTCAAATTGAATGGTTCTATCAACTGGAGGGAACCAATGTCCGCAACTGGGAGGATTTGGCTGCTGCTTTTTATAAGCAGTATCAATATAATGCTGATCTTGCCCCTACCCGTACTCAACTCCAGAGTATATCCATGGGTGCAGGTGAAGGCTTTAAGGACTATGCACAGAAGTGCAGAGATTTTGCAGGGATAGTCCAACCCCCTTTTTCTGATAGGGAGTTGGTTGACATGTTTCTTGGGACGTTGTCTGATCCATTCTTTAGAAATACAGAAATATACCTCGTCAAGTTCAGTGAAGAAGCCTTTGACGGGTAAGTAGGAGGTCAGTTCCATTCATAGCCCAAGAGGTCAGAGCTGAGCTAAACGTCGTCCAACGGTAGGTTTTGTAATGATGCCTAGGCCCGCGACTTCCCCATAACGAAACAATCAGCAAAGGGTAGAAAGAGTACAAAGGCATTTTACCCAAATTAACATGACATTGACTGAGGTTTTATCCCATATGCTAAGATCCAACTTGGCAACCTTGAAGGAGGCTCCCATGAATCTTAACACAACATCTCCTTGATATAACCCAAACGCTCGGCGTGCTTACCATTCTGAGAGTCCTGTCGACGATACAAATGACTGCTGAGCTCTGAGAAATAAGGTACAAGATCTAATTGAAGCCAAGGAGATTGAGTTTGATGCTCTGGAGAAGCCTATTGTCATAACTGCTCCCATGCCCAAGCACAACCGTGGAGTTAATACCATTGATACTGATCTATTTGTTACCTCTGTTAATGAAGTTTCCACTCCTCTCATGACTGTCAAGAAGAATTTGTTGTTGGAAGGTTTATTTTCGGGTTGTGGTGAAGGTTGCCACATGTGTTTGTCTCTGCCCTCTTGTTGCTATTTGCTGAAAGCAGGTGTTCAATGCCTGATGGACAATAGAGAGATTTTTTTTTAAAAAACAATCTGATTCCGACTGTTCCGTGTGAATATGTTGCCATCACAACCATTTCCGTCAATCCTTCCAAGGTCTCATCTAAAAGACCTATTAGGATTACACCTGCTCCAAGAATTGCTCCGTTGATAATCACTTTTCATGGTCCCGTACCGTACACCTCAAACAAATATGTACCTTGGAATTATGGCGCTGATGTTTACTATCATGGCATTAAACAAGATTTGAAGACTGAAGAGGCTGATCTTGATGTCAGCAACATTGTCGGGACCAGTAAAGTTACCTGAAGTGGAAGGGTTTTCTCTCCCGAGATCTCCTCGAAGACTGTCACTAAGCCTGCTGTTATTTCGTCTGATGTTCTTGCTATCAATTCGGATACTACTCCTATCCTTACTCCAGTTGTTACCCCTGCTTATGAGTCATCTGGAACTCGAGGCAAAGAAGCTATAGGTGAGCCTTCCCGAACGGAGGCACCTAGAAATTTTTTTGTCGAATCCTCTAAGAAAGAAATAGAGGAAATCTTAAAAATAATCAAGAAAAGCGACTACAATATGGTCGAACAGCTGAGGCGGACCCCTTCAAAGATATAAATGTTATCTCTGTTGTTATGTTCCGAGGCCCATGCAAAGGATTTGATTGCATTCCTCAAGACTGCGGATATGCTGCAAGAAACCTCCGCCAACCAATTCAAAGACTGTGTGGCCAGCTTGACTGTTGGCAATAGGTTGGGTTTTTCGGACACCGATCTGACACCAAAGGGGAGAAAGCATAATGATGCTCTGCATGTCTCGATCGAATGCATGGGAACTACTATGGCTCATGTGCTAGTGGACACTGGATCTTCGCTGAATGTTTTGCCTAAGAAGGCTCTTGATAGGCTAGATTGTGAAGGCTTGACCTTAAAGCCCAATAACATTATGGTGAGGGCTTTTGACAGGTAAAAAAGAATGGTGCACAGGGCAGTAGACATCCCTGTAAAAGTGGGTTCTCATACTTTTGAGTCCACCTTATACGTGATGGATATCATGCCATCGTACTCTTGTTTTTTGGGTCATCCTTGGATTCATGAAGCTAGGGCCGTTACTTCTATGCTGCACCAAATGCTGAAGTATCCGGTGAAGGGGAAGATTGTCACTATGCATGGTGAAGAGGAGTATATGGTGAGCCACCTGAACTCCTTCAGGTATATGGAGATGGACGTGGAATTCATAGAGAATCCTTGTCAAAACTTTGAAGAGGTTCCCCAGATTATGGCATCAACTGAGACTATCACTAGCACCAAACCTCCTTTGAAGATGGCTTCTCTCAAGGACGCCAGAGCAGTAGTCGAAGAAGGTGGGTGTACTATTTGAGGACAGCTCCCTGATTTTCCTTATAAAATTGACAAATTTGGTTTGGGATTTACTTCAGGAGCTCAAAGGGCTTTTCGACACGCTCAGGCTGGAGGACCTCCCATACGCATCAACAATCGTGGGGTTAACGCTATTGAAGACAGTGAGGAAGATTCTGATACAGACAGCTGGATCTACCCAACTACCAACGATGGACCTAGTAACTGGACAACAAGAGATTTTATACCAATTTCTTTTGTTCAGCAATAATTGTCTTACTTGTTTTCAAATTTGTAAAAAACAATTTAAATTGTACGACCTTGTGTCTTACCCGAGGCACAATGGTTTTGTTTGTGAGGGATACTATATGTCATTTTCATATGTCATCAATAAAACATTGGACGTTTCTTGCATACAAATTTTGCGCTCTCTGTTTTTCTTTTCTGCTTTTCTCTTTATCAATACAACTATGCTCTTACACACACTCACATATCAAACTGCAGAAACGTATCCACTCTGGATCCCATTGATAATAGTTCTGCTATTGCCAGTTATGACTTCGAAAATCCAATCAACCAAGCAGAGGACGAAGGTGAGGACGATTGTGAAGTACCTGGAGAACATGCTAGACTGTTACAGCAGGAAGAGAGGGCTATACAGCCTCATGAAGAGCCAGTTGAGAGGATAAACTTGGGAACAAAGGTAGACAAAAAAGAAGTCAAGATCGGCGCAAATCTTGAGACTAATGTCAAACAATGGTTGATACAAATGTTGCACGACTATGTTGAGATCTTCGCCTGGTCATATGAAGACATGTCTGGTTTAGACACTGATATTATGGTACATCTTCTGCCGACTAAAGAAGATTGTCCTTCGGTTAAACAGATGGTCCTTCGTATGCGCCCTAAAATGTCAGAGAAGATTAAAGTAGATGTCATGAAACAATTCAACGTTGGGTTCTTAGTTGTCACCTCATATCCTTAGTGGTTTGCTAATGTCGTTCCGGTACCTAAGAAGGACGGTAAGGTACGGATGTGTGTGGACTACAGAGACCTGAACAGGGCAGACCCAAGGACGACTTCCCGCTTCGTCACATTGATGTTATGGTTGACAACACCGCACAACACAAAATCTTCTCCTTCATGGATGGTTTCTCTGGCTACAACCAGATCAAGATGGCTCCTGAAGACATGGAGAAGACAACCTACGTCTAGCAATGGGGCACCTTCTGTTACAAGGTGATTCCTTTTGGGTTGAATAATGCCGGGGTAACTTATCAGTGAGCCATGGTTGCCTTGTTCCACGATATGATCCACCATGAGATAAAGGTTTATGTTGATGACATGATATCCAGGTCTCAAACCAAAGAGGAGCACCTTGACCATCTACAAAAGTTGTTTAACAGGTTAAAGACATACAAGCTGAGACTAAATCTGAACAAGTGCACCTTCGGGGTAAGGTCTGGTAAGCTTCTGGGGTTCATCGTCAGTGACAAAGGTATTCATGTAGACCCTGCGAAGGTAAAGGCCATACAAGAGATGCCGCCCCCCGTAACGAGAAGGAAGTTAGAGGTTTCTTGGGAAACTTAAATTATATCGCCATGTTCATTTCACATCTGACTGCTACTTGTGAGCCAATCTTCAAGCTCCTGAAGAAAGATCAAGTGGTAAAGTGGAATGAATAATGCCTGGCCTCTTTCGAAAGAATCAAGGAATACCTTCAAGAACCACCAATTCTGATGCCTCCAGTTGAAGGAAGACCTTTGATATTTTACTTAACAGTGCTAGACAATTCAATGGGGTGTGTGCTGAGGCAGCATGACGAGTCTGGTTGAAATGAGCATGCAATATACTAGCTTAGCAAAAAGTTTACTGACTGTGAGACAAGATACTCACTGCTCGAGAAAACTTTATGCGCTTTGGCATGGGCTGCTCTCCGACTAAGACAGTATATGCTGACCCACACTACTTTGTTTATATCCAAAATGGATCCAATCAAGTACATCTTCGAGAAGCCCGCTCTCTCTGGAAGAATAGCAAGATGGCGAATGATCTTAACAAAATACAATATCCAATATACGACCCAAAAAGAAATCAAAGGAAGTGTATTGGCTGATCATTTGGCTCATCAGGCCGTAGATGACTACCAGTCCATGAATTTTGAGTTCCCAGACAAGAATATCATGCCACTGACTGACTACGTAGAACCCGAACTGAATGAAGGACATCAAGAAGGATCCCGATGGACCATGGTTTTGGAGGAGCTTTGAACGCACTCAGTAATGCCATTGGCGCTGTAATCATATCTCTTGAGAGATGTCACACTCTTTTCATCGCCTGACTATGCTTCAATTATACTAACAACATGGCGTGGTATGAAGCCTGTATCATGGGTCTCAAAGCTGCTATCGATCTCAAGATCAAGTTCTTAAATGTCTTCGAGGATTCAGCCTTGGTGATAAGTCAGATGAAAGGCGAATGGGACATGAAGCATCTGAATCTCATCCCGTACAAAGAGCACATGCTGACATTGCTCCCACATTTTGAGGAGGTAACCTTTTAACATTTCCCACAAGAAGAGAATCAGTTAGCGGACGTGCTAGCTACCATGTCTTCTATGTTCAAGGTCAAGTGGGACAACGAAGCTCCCCGAATCACCATTAAGAGGTTGGATGAGCCAGCACACTGCTGTGAGATTGATACTGAAGAGGTAACAGATAAACCTTGGTTTTATGAAGTAAAAAGGTATCTCGAGAATCAAGAGTATCTCAAAGGGGCATCTGTCAGCGATAAGAAGTTCCTAAGAAGGTTCGCTGCGAAATTCTTCCTCAGTAATGGAATCCTTTACAAGCGCAGCCATGACTCTACCTTACTTCCTCTACAAGCACAACCATGACTCTACCTTACCGCGGTGTGTAGACAAGAGCGAAGCAAAGAGGATTATGACAAATCTACACGAAGGTACCTTCGGAACCCATTCCAGTGGACATACCATGGCTAAGAAGATCCTACGGGAAGGATACTATTGGTCCACTATGGAAGTAGATTGTTATCAGCACTCTCGCACTTGCCACAAGTGCCAAATCTATGATGATAAGGTGCATGTGCCACCGGTTACCTTGAATGTCTTGACGGATCCTTGGCCCTTTGCAATGTAGGGAATTGACATGATCAGTAAGATTAAATCTACCCCTTCCAATGGGCATCGCTTCATCCTGGTGGTCATTGATTACTTCACGAAGGGGGTTGAAGCTTCCTCCTTTGATACTGTTACCAAGAATGTTGTGGCGCGGTTTATCAAGCATAACCTGGTTTGTCGTTCTGGTGTGCTAGAGAGAATCATCACTGAAAATGGTACGAATCTCAATAACACGATGATCACCAAACTGTGTAAGAAATTCAAGATACTGCATTATAACTCTTTTCCCTTCCTGCCGAAGATGAATGACGTTGTCGAAGCGGATAATAAGAGTATCAAGAAGATTATACAAAAGATGACGGTGTCGTACAAATACTGGCACCAGATGTTACCATTTGCTCTTCATGGGTACCGCACCTCGGTACGGACGTCAACATGGGAAACACCTTATTCTCTGGTATATGGCATGGAGGCAGTCCTACCCATTGAGGTCCAAATACCTTCTTCAAGGATTATGAAAGATGCGGGTTTAAACGAAGACGACTAGATCCAAACTCGACTTGATCAACTGAATATGATCAATGAGAAGAGACTTACTGCTGTCTATTATAGTCCAATGTATCAAAAACGGATTATCAAGGCTTTCAACAAAAAAGTCAAACGCCAAGAGTATCAAGTAGGGGATCTAGTAATCAAGCGCATCATACTTCCGCAAGGTGATCCCAGGGGCAAATGGAATCCCACATACGAAGGGCCATTTGTGATTAAAAATATTTTCTCGGGTGGAGCCATGATTCTAACCACCATGGATGGTGACGACCTTCCTCACCCTCTCAATGCGGACATAGTGAAAAGATACTACGCATGATTAAAGACCCGCTAGGTTGACTTTCCTAGGAAAAAATAAGGGCTTCCCGGCAAACCAAAAGGGTTCGGGAAGAAGTAAGGGATGAAAACGAAAAAAATTTGTACACCTGACAAGTCGAAAACCTGAAAAGGCGGCTTGGGCAAAAAAGGGTATCCCGGTGGACTGAAAACCCGAAAGGGAAGTCTAGGAAAAAGTTAGGGATGTAAAGCGTATCACTATGTCCCATTGGATCACCTTGCGACCAGACCTCAGCATCAACTATAAAGCTCGAACGACACCAATCAGTCTAATCAGCTTCGGACAAGCAGCAAAGTGATGAGACGCTCAAAGACATAGCGGTAATAGAAGAATTGAAACTCAATGGGATTGTTTCACATAGCTGTTTTCTTTTCATTATACACAATATTGTATAGCTTCCATTTTTACTGCAGTGTTCTCTTACTAGAACGTCAACTTCCTTGTACAAATCATTTTTTACAAAACCATTTGTTTCTCTTTTTCTTTTTTGTTTTGCAAAAGCGTCCAATGATTTATTCTTGACATATGCATTTGAATATGATTGTTGTTCATAAATGTTTGCATAGAAAACGGAAAGACAATCGCTTGTAACTTAAGAAACAGGGGAAAAAACTATAAACTGTCAAACCCGACAATAACTCTGTCAAGCAGGTACCGGGGCAGAGACAACTTTAAAACAAAGTCATCAGTACATACGACCCCGTGGCGCCAACACTCCCCACAGAGTAGAGGCAATCAAAGAATTGATATCAATTTCCTCAAAACACGAAGTACTCTCCCCAGCCAGGTTCCTTCAGAAATCTGACATCTATATTCCCCAGCCGAATTTCATAATCACAAGTGGGTCATAAATTTTTCTCCCGATCATAGTTTATTTCAATGATTACAGGAGCTCAACTCCCAACAGAGCTTATCACTTCAGCTACGGAAGTTCACCTTCCAACAGAGTTATTTTCCCGCAGAGATATTCTTAATCACAGTCTCTCCCCGGCAGAATATCCGTGAATAAGGAGGAAATCTCCAGCATAGTCATCTCCGTTCACCATCCCCAGCAGAAGTAGAAGAACCACGTTTTTCTTCAACAGTCAGGAATTTTATTTCCAATATTCTCCAACAGTAGTCAGGGATTTATTTTCCCAGACTCGGATATGTCACAATAGAAACTTGTGTTCATGCATCATGACATGCGCATACATATTGCATACAGAAAAATATCATTTATTTTAAGAACATCATACCATAATGCATTTCATGCATCGCATAAAATTAACCCTGTTATCTTTTCAGCACAGACAATTATCATCAATAATCCCAACAATTATACATGTCACATCTACAGACAACTTATGGAAAATCAGTTCCCAAAACCAAACGGGTCAACTAATCTACATGATCAAATGAGGAAGCCCTACTATCCAGGCATTCATCTCGAAGTAACCCTACGACCCAGGTTCCTTCTCATAGCCCTACCATCCAGGCTTTCATCTCAAAGTAACCCTACAACCCAGGTCCCTTCTCATATCCCCACTATCCAGGCTTTCATCTCGAAGTAACCCTACAACCCAGGATCCTTCTCATAACCCTACTATCCAGGCTTTCATCTCGAAGTAACCCTATGACCCAGGTTCCTTCTCATAGCCCCACTATCCAGGATTTCATCTCGAAGTAACCCTACGACCCAGGTTCCTTCTCATAGCCCTACCATCCATACCTTCATCTAGAAGTAAAACTATGACCCTGGTTCCTTCTCATAGCCTTACTATCTAGTCTTTCATCTCGAAGTAACCCTACGACCCAGGTTCCTTCTCATAACCCTACTATCTAGGCTTTCTTCTCGAAGTAACCCTACGAACCAGGTTCCTTCTCATAGCCCCACTATCCAGGCTTTCATCTCGAAGTAACCCTACAACCCAGGTTCCTTCTCATAGCCCTACTATCCAGGCTTTCATCTTAAAGTAACCCTACTATCCAGGTTCCTTATCATAGCCCTACTATCCAGGCTTTCATCTCGAAGTAACCCTACTATCCAGGTTCCTTCTCATAGCCTCACTATCAAAGCTTACATCTCGAAGTAACCCTACGACCCAGGTTCCTTCTCATAGCCCTACTATCTAGGCTTTCATCTCGAAGTAACCCTACGACCCAGGCTCCTTCTCATAGGCCCACTATCCTGGATTTCATCTCGAAGTAACCCTACGACCCAGGTTCCTTCTACTAGACCCACTATCCAGGCTTTCATCTCAAAGTAACCATACAACCCAGGTTCCTTCTAAAAGCCCTACCATCCAAGCTATCATCTCGAAGTAACCCTAAGACCCAGGTTCGTTCTCATAGCCCTATTATCCAAGCTTTCATCTCGAAGTAACCCTATGACCCAGATTCCTTCTCATAGCCCTACTATCCAAGTTTCTATCTCGAAGTAACCCTACGACCCAGGTTCCTTCTCATATCCCCGCTATCCAGGCTTTCATCTCGAAGTAACCCTACGACACAGGTTCCTTCTCATAGCCGCACTATCCAAGCTTTCATCTCGAAGTAACCCTACGACCCAGGTTCTTTCTCATAGCCCTACTATCCAGAATTTCATCTCGAGTAACCCTACGACCCAGGTTCCTTCTCATAGCCCCACTATCTAGGCTTTCATCTCGAAGTAACCCTACGACCTAGGTACCTTCTCATAGCCCTTCCATCAAGGCTTTCATCTAGAAGTAACCCTATGCCCAAGTTCCTTCTCACAAGCTTACTATTAAGGCTTTCATCTGGAAGTAACCCTACGACCCAAGTTCCTTCTCATAGCCCTACTATCAAGGTTTCATCTCGAAATAACCCTACGACCCAGGTTCCTTTACATGGCCCCACTATCTAGGATTTCATCCTGAAGTAACCCTACGACCCAGGTTCCTTCTCATAGCCCTTCTATCCCGGATTTCATCTTGAAATAACCCTACTATCCAGGTTCCTTCTCATAGCCCTACTATCCAGGCTTTCATTTCGAAGTAATTCTACTATCCAGGTTACTTCTCATAGCCCCACTATCCAAGCTTTCATCTCGAAGTAACCCTACTATCCAGGTTCCTTCTCATTGCCCTACTATCCAGGGTTTTGTCTCGAAGTAACCCTACGACCCTAGATCCTTCACATAGCCCCACTATCTAGGCTTTCATCTCGAAGTAACCCTACGACCCAGGTTCCTTCTCATAGCCCTACTATCCAGGATTTCTTCTCAAAGTAACCCTACAAACCAGGTTCCTTCTCATAGCCCCACTATCCGGGCTTTCATCTCGAAGTAACCCTACGACCCAGGTTCCTTCTCATAGCCCTACTATCCAGGCTTTCATCTAGATGTAACCCTATGACCCAAGTTCCTTCTCGTAGCCTTACTATCGAGGCTTTCATCTCGAAGTAACCCTATGACCCAGGTTCCTTCACATAGCCCTACTATCTAAGCTTTTATCTCGAAGTAACCCTACTATCCAGGTTCCTTCTCATAGCCCTACTATCCTAGCTTTCATCTCGAAGTAACCCTACTATCTTGGTTCCTTTTCATAGCCCTACCATCCAGGCTTTCATCTCAAAGTAACCCTACAACCCAGGTCCCTTCTCATATCCCCACTATCCAGGCTTTCATCTCGAAGTAACCCTACAACCCAGGATCCTTCTCATAACCCTACTATCCAGGCTTTCATCTCGAAGTAACCCTATGACCCAAGTTCCTTCTCATAGCCCCACTATCCAGGATTTCATCGCGAAGTAACCCTACGACCCAGGTTCCTTCTCATAGCCCTACCATCCATACCTTCATCTAGAAGTAAAACTATGACCCTGGTTCCTTCTCATAGCCTTACTATCTAGTCTTTCATCTCGAACTAACCCTACGAACCAGGTTCCTTCTCATAACCCTACTATCTAGGCTTTCTTCTCGAAGTAACCCTATGAACCAGGTTCCTTCTCATAGCCCCACTATCCAGGCTTTCATCTCGAAGTAACCCTACAACCCAGGTTCCTTCTCATAGCCCTACTATCCAGGCTTTCATCTTAAAGTAACCCTACTATCCAGGTTCCTTATCATAGCCCTACTATCCAGGCTTTCATCTCGAAGTAACCCTACTATCCAGGTTCCTTCTCATAGCCTCACTATCAAAGCTTACATCTCGAAGTAACCCTACGACCCAGATTCCTTCTCATAGCCCTACTATCTAGGCTTTCATCTCGAAGTAACCCTACGACCCAGGCTCCTTCTCATAGGCCCACTATCCAGGATTTCATCTCGAAGTAACCCTACGACCCAGGTTCCTTCTCATAGACCCACTATCCAGGCTTTCATCTCGAAGTAACCATACAACCCAGGTTCCTTCTAAAAGCCCTACCATCCAACTATCATCTCAAAGTAACCCTAAGACCCAGGTTCGTTCTCATAGCCCCATTATCCAAGCTTTCATCTCGAAGTAACCCTTTGACCCAGATTCCTTCTCATAGCCCTACTATCCAAGTTTCTATCTCGAAGTAACCCTACGACCCAGGTTCCTTCTCATATCCTCGCTATCCAGGCTTTCATCTCGAAGTAACCCTACGATACAGGTTCCTTCTCATAGCCCCACTATCCAAGCTTTCATCTCGAAGTAACCCTACGACCCAGGTTCCTTCTCATAGCCCTACTATCCAGAATTTCATCTCGAGTAACCCTACGACCCAGGTTCCTTCTCATAGCCCCACTATCTAGGCTTTCATCTCGAAGTAACCCTACGACCTAGGTACTTTCTCATAGCCCTTCCATCAAGGCTTTCATCTAGAAGTAACCCTATGCCCAAGTTCCTTCTCACAAGCTTACTATTCAGGCTTTCATCTGGAAGTAACCCTACGACCCAAGTTCCTTCTCATAGCCCTACTATCAAGGTTTAATCTCGAAATAACCCTACGACCCAAGTTCCTTTACATAGCCCCACTATCTAGGATTTCATCCCGAAGTAACCCTACGACCCAGGTTCCTTCTCATAGCCCTACTATCCCGGATTTCATCTTGAAATAACCCTACTATCCAGGTTCCTTCTCATAGCCCTACTATCCAGGCTTTCATTTCGAAGTAACCCTACTATCCAGGTTACTTCTCATAGCCCCACTATCCAAGCTTTCATCTCGAAGTAACCCTACTATCCAGGTTCCTTCTCATTGCCCTACTATCCAGGGTTTTGTCTCGAAGTAACCCTACGACCCTAGTTCCTTCTCATAGCCCCACTATCTAGGCTTTCATCTCGAAGTAACCCTACGACCCAGGTTCCTTCTCATAGCCCTACTATCCATGATTTCTTCTCAAAGTAACCCTACAAACCAGGTTCCTTCTCATAGCCCCACTATCCGGGCTTTCATCTCGAAGTAACCCTACGACCCAGGTTCCTCCTCATAGCCCTACTATCCAGGCTTTCATCTAGATGTAACCCTATGACCCAAGTTCCTTCTCGTAGCCTTACTATCGAGGCTTTCATCTCGAAGTAACCCTATGACCCAGGTTCCTTCACTTAGCCCCACTATCTAAGCTTTTATCTCGAAGTAACCCTACTATCCAGGTTCCTTCTCATAGCCCTACTATCCTAGCTTTCATCTCGAAGTAACCCTACTATCTTGGTTCCTTTTCATAGCCCCACTATCCAGGCTTTTATCTCGAAGTAACCCTATGAACCAGGTTCCTTCTCATAGCCCTACTATCCAGGATTTCATCTCGAAGTAACCCTACGAACCAGGATCCTTCTCATAGCCCCACTATCCAGGCTTTCATCTCGAAGTAACCCTACGACCCAGGTTCCTTCTCATAGCCCAACCATCCAGGCTTTCATCTAGAAGTAACCCTACGACCCAGGTTCCTTGTCATAGCCTTACTATCCAGGCTTTCATCTCGAAGTAACCCTACCATCCAGGTTCCTTCTCATAGCCCTACCATCCAGGCCTTCATCTAGAAGTAACACTACGACCCAGGTACCTTCTCAAAGCCTTACTATCTAGTCTTTCATCTCGAAGTAACCCTACGACCCAGGTTCCTTCTCATAGCCCTACTATCCAGGCTTTCATATTAAAGTAACCCTACTATCCAGGTTCCTTATCATAGCCCTACTATCCAGGCTTTCATCTCGAAGTAACCCTACTATCCAGGTTCCTTTACATAACCCCACTATCCAAGATTACATCTCGAAGTAACCCTACGACCCAGGTTCCTTCTCATAGCCCTACTATACAGGCTTTCATCTCGAAGTAACCCTACGACCCAGGTTCCTTATCTCAGGACCACTATCCAGGCTTTCATCTCGAAGTAACTCTACGACCCAGGTTCCTTCTCATAGACCCATTATCCAGGCTTTCACCTCGAAGTAACCCTACGACCCAGGTTTCTTCTAAAAGCCCTACCATCCAAGCTTTCATATCGAAGTAACCCTACGACCCAGGTTCCTTCTCATAGCCTTACTATCCAGGCTTTCATCTTTAAGTAACCCTAAGACCCAGGTTCCTTCTCATAGCCCCAATATCTAGGCTTTCATATCGAAGTAACCCTACGACCCAGGTTCTATCACATAGCCCTAATATCCAGGCTTTCATCTTGAAGTAACCCTACTACTCAGGTTCCTTCTCATAGCCCTACTATCTAGGCTTTCATCTCGATGTAACCCTACGACCCAGGTTCCTAATCCTAGGACCACTATCTAGGCTTTCATCTCGAAGTAACTCTACGACCCAGGTTCCTTCTCATAGACCCACTATCCATGCTTTCATCTCGAAGTAACCCTACGACCCAGGTTTCTTCTAAAAGCCCTACCATCCAAGCTTTCATATCAAAGTAACTCTACGACCCAGGTTCCTTCTCATAGCGTTACTATCCAGGATTTCATCTTGAAGTAAACCTAAGACCCAATTTCCTTCTCATAGCCCCACTATTCAGGCTTTCATATCAAAGTAACCCTACGACCCAGGTTCCATCTCATAGCCTAAATATCCAGGCTTTCATCTTGAAGTAACCCTACTACTCAGGTTCCTTCTCATATCCCTACTATCTAGGCTTTCATCTCGATGTGACCCTACTATCCTTGTTCTTCTCATAGCCCTACTATCCAAGTTTTCATCTCGAAGTAACCCTATGATCCAATTCCTTCTCATAGCCCTACTATCTAGGTTTTTATCTCGAAGTAACCCTACGACCCAGGTTCCTTCTTATAGCCCCGCTATCAAGGCTTTCATCTCGAAGTAACCCTACGACACAGGTTCCTTCTCATAGCCCCACTATCCAGGCTTTCATCTCGAAGTAACCCTATGACCCAGGTTCCTTCTCATAGCCCTACTATCCAGGCTTTCATCTCGAGTAACCCAACGACCCAGGTTCCTTCTCATAGACCAACTATCCAGGCTTTCTGAAGGGGTGAAAAACACAAGAAGGGGGGGTTGAATTGTAAAACTGGAAACTTAAAGCAATTGACAAGATATTTTTATCCTGGTTCGTTTGATCTCAAACTACTCCAGTCCACCCGTCAAGGTGATTTCGCCTCTCTCCAACGAGGTCTTAATTCACTATATTCAACTGAATACAAATCTGCTTTAACAACTGCTAAAGCCTTCTTGATTCAAACCACAATCCGGTTTGTCAAGGCAACACTTTCTTACAAAGGTATAAAATAATGTGTGTGAATGTTTTCTACAAAACTATATCACAACTGTGATGTTTACACAAATGAAGCTTAGAAACTTAGAATGCTAAACACTAATGGAGTATCAGAGTTTGTTGGTTTAGCAAAACTGGTAGATGAAGATTATTGATCAGCTTTGTGCGTGTAGAGAGTTTGGAAGCATTAGCCATTATAATCTTCAAAGCTTGGTTTATATAGCACTTGAGAAGATGAACGTTGAACCCAATATTCTTGATTCAATGCTAATAACAAGCTTTCCTTTTTGAGCAGATCTTGTCTGGAATGAGGCCGTTGGAATTGATTAGCGTTCAATGCACAATACCGTTGCTTCTTCAATGCACGTTCTGGCTTGGCTCATTCTGATTCTGCTTCACTGTTGATGAACTATTGTTTCTGTATCAGAGTGTTTATGCGCAGTTCTGTTCATCAAGCTTCAGCATGTGCGTGAGTTGATCATCTGATCTTCACGTTCTGATTCAGCAACTTCTGATGCTGGTGTATCAAATCAAGTTCTGATGCTGATGAAGTGATCTTGCTTATTTTAATCAGCATATCTGCAAGTCATAACATAGTATTTTTAGGCAGCATATAGTTCAAACATGAAACATATAAATACCATATCTTTTCACTTTGTTATCATCAAAACTTAAATATAGGGTACTAGATTCAAACATTGTTCTAACAATCTCCCCCTTTTTGATGATGACAAAAACTAGATATTTTAAATAAAAAATAACGTGAAAAGGTATCTAGGAAATGTTTCAGAGTTAAGAAGTAAAGAGAAATCAGAGTTTAAGAGATACTCCCCCTGAGTTTGTTACTTCCCTTTGATATGCGTGTTCTTCAGGATCAGATCTTTTTCTATCTTTGAACATCAGAATATAGGTCTTTGACTTATCAGAGAGCAGAGCTTCAGAGCTTTTGCTGTCAGAGCTTTGCTTCGGATCAGAGTGTTAGGTCGATCAGAACTTCATATTTGATCAGAGCAATATGAGCTTCTACATTTGATCAGAGCTTCTAGCTTCTAGTCTTCATAGTGTTCAAGAGCTTCCTTGTGCCTGTAGACTTAAAAACAAAACAGAAAAACATTTCAAGTAATAGAGTTAGAATGTTTGAGAATTTCTGTCTAGTTAGCCGTTATTGATTTTAAATATCATTCTTGTTCTCCCCCTTTTTGTCAGCAATCAAAAAGTGCTGGTGATGTGCTAAAATAATTTAGATCAGAAAAACTAATTATATTAAAATAGTTCAGAATCAGAGCAAAATAGCATTACAAAACATAGTCAAAACATAAAATGAAGAAAACATGAAAAATTATGCATGAAAAAGATTTTAAGGTTGTGGGGGCATGCGTGAGAACAGGCTTTCCAGCATTGCTTGAATCTTTTCAGAAGTTTCATTCTTCTGATGCCCTGCAGAAATGCTGGAGGATGCCATTGTTCTCACACAACAAAGATTTTAGAATGATTTGAGAGAAAAAGGTTTTGAAGGAGATAAACTCAGAAATATGCAGAAAGTTCTTGAGAGATTATGAGAAAGCGTAAAGAGTAAGAATGAAGAATAATGTGCTTAAATAAAGTTTTCAAAAATTATTTTGAAAAATTAAACGTTTTTAAGAGAGAGAAAAAATAATGATTGCCATTAACAAGCGTGATTACTTTACATTAAATGCTTGCTGATTTTGGGGGATTTGAGAAAGATACTTAAAAACGGTTACCAGACATGTGTCTCAATGCACCCAATCAGCGCTTTCCTTTCTCAGAAGCGTGCACGCGTTTTGCTTCAGGGATTTGCTGATGATTGGATGACACTTGTTTGATGTAGTGATCAGCACGTCTGTATTTGAGATTAGACTCTCAGATCTTTAGACTTGCATCTGATACAATCTGCATGTTCTATCTTTTGTGAAAGAAGATTGATCAGAAGTTCACAGTAATATAATTACATTCTGAAGATAAATACATGGAATTAAAACATTTTCATTCTGGGCATACTTTCATGCTGAGATGTTTCAGAATGAAATTAAACCTATCTTCTGAAAGGGGTTTAGTAAAGATATCAGCCCATTGATGGTCTGTATCTATAAATTTCAAGTTTAAAATACCTTTCTGAATATAGTCCCTAATGAAATGATGTTTTATTTCTATATGCTTAGCTCTAGAGTGTAAAATAGGATTCTTACTTAAGCAAATAGCAGAAGTATTATCACAAAGAATAGGAATGTTACTCTCAAAAATCTGGAAGTCTTCAAGCTGACTTTTCATCCAGAGCATCTGTGTGCTACATCCAGCTGCTGCTTTGTACTCAGCTTCTGCTGTTGACAGAGCAATTGTTGATTGCCTTTTGCTAGACCACGAGATCAGATTTCTTCCAGAAACTGGCAGCTTCCAGAAGTACTTTTACGTTCCACTCTGTCTCCAGCAAAATCAGCATCACAGTAGCCTACTAAGCTGTAATCACTAGATTTTCTATAAAACAAACCCAGATTAGTAGTACCTTTCAGATACTTGAAAATTCGCTTAACAGCTGTTAAGTGAGATTCTCTAGGATCTGATTGGAATCTAGCACAAATACATACGCTGAATAAGATATCAGGTCTTGAAGCTGTCAGATAAAGGAGAGAACCAATCATACCTCTGTAGACCTTCTGTTCTACACTTTTGCTTACCTCTTCTCTTTCCAGAATGCACGTGGGATGCATTGGAATCTTTGATGGCTTACATTCTGAGAGGTCAAATTTCTTCAGAAGATCTCTGATGTATTTGCTCTGATGAATGTAAGTTCCCTCTGGAGTTTGATTGATCTGAATTCCTAGAAAGAATTTCAGTTCCCCCATGAGGCTCATCTCAAATTCTGCCTGCATACACTTAGCAAATTTTCTTCCAAGAGAAGGATTAGTAGAACCAAAAATAATATCATCAACATAAATTTGACAGACTAAAATGTCACTCTTAACTGTTTTACAGAATAGAGTAGTGTCCACTTTCCCTCTGGTGAATTCATTTTCAAGCAGAAAGTTACTTAGCCTTTCATACCAAGCTCTGGGAGCTTGTTTCAGACCATACAGTGACTTTTTCAGTTTGAAAACATGTTCTGGATGTTTTGTATTTTCAAAACCTGGGGGTTGGTGAACATAAACTTCTTCTTCTATATAACCATTTAAGAATGCACTTTTGACATCCATCTGATACAGAGTGATGCCTCTATTAACAGCAAATGAGATTAAGAGTCTGATAGATTCTAACCTGGCGACTGGGGCAAAGGTTTCTGTATAGTCTATCCCCTCTTGCTGACTATAACCTTGTGCAACCAGTCGTGCCTTGTTTCTGACGACTTCACCTTGTTCATTGAGCTTGTTTCTGAACACCCATCTTGTTCCAATGACGTTGAATCCTTTTGGTCTTGGAACGAGATCCCATACGTCGTTTCTGGTGAATTGATTCAGCTCTTCTTGCATTGCCAGAATCCAGTCATTATCCAGAAGTGCTTCGTCAATAGAAGAAGGTTCAATCAGAGACACAAGTCCCATAAGAGTTTCTTCAGAGTTTCTGAAGCTTGCTCTTGTTCTGATTGGATCTTCCTTTCTTCCTAGGATTGTCTCTTCTGGGTGATCCAAACTGCTTCTGGGTAATCTCTTCTGAGGTTGATCAGCAGCAGTTGTAGGATTTCTAGCATTGCTTCTTTCAGACGTTGAAGGAATGTCTGTGTTGAGAGCTTCTGATGACTTGTCTTCAGAACCTGCAAATTCAATTTCTATACCTGCAAGATTTTCATTCTGCTTTGACTTTTCAGAGTCAAGCTTGTCATCAAAACGAACACTGATTGATTCTTCCACAATCTGTGTTTCTGTATTGTATACTCTGTACCCTCTTGAGCGTTCAGAGTATCCTAACATAATACACTTCTGTGCCTTAGAATCAAACTAGTTCAAATAATTCTTTGTATTTAACATATAGCAAGTACATCCAAATGGATGAAAATACCAAATGTTGGGCTTTCTGTTCTTCCACAATTCATATGGAGTCTTTTCCAGAATAGGTCTTATTGAGATTCTATTCTGAATGTAGCACGCTGTGTTTATTGCCTCTGCCCAGAAAGTCTTAGCAACGTTTGTCTCGTTGATCATGGTTCTGGCCATTTCTTGCAATGTTCTGTTCTTTCGTTCTACAACTCCATTTTGTTGGGGAGTTCTAGGACAAGAGAAATCATGCAGAATGCCTTTGTCATTAAAGAATGACTCAAAGTCTTTATTTTCAAATTCTCCACCATGATCACTTCTGACTTTAACGATTCTAAGATCTTTTTCATTCTGAACTTGGTTACAGAAGGTAACAAACACAGAGTGTGACTCGTCCTTGTGTCTTAAGAACTTTACCCATGTCCATCTGCTATAGTCATCTACGATTACTAACCCATACTTCTTGCCACTGACAGAAGCAGTCTTAACTGGTCCAAATAAGTCAATGTGCAGAAGTTCTAATGGCTTAGAGGTAGAAACAACATTTTTGGATTTAAAAGAAGGTTTTGCAAATTTGCCTTTCTGACATGCTTCACACAGAGCATCTGAATTGAACTTCAAATTTGGAAGTCCTCTGACCAGATTGAGTTTGTTAATCTGAGATATTCTTCTCATACTAACATGCCCCAATCTTCTGTGCCAGATCCACTGCTCGTTGTTAACAGACAGAAGACATTTTACGTTCTGACTCTTTAGTTCAGAAAGTTTGATTTTGTAAATGTTGTTTTTCCTCTTACCATTAAACAGGATAGTCCCATCTTTCTGACTAACAGCTTTACATGATTTTTGATTAAAGATTATATCATAACCGTTATCACTTAATTGACTTATGGATAACAGGTTATGCATCAATCCATCAACTAGCAGAACATTATTAATAGAGGGAAGATTTCCGTTACCTACAGTTCCAGAGCCAATTATCTTTCCCCTCTGATTGCCTCCAAAGCCAACGTGGCCTCCAGGCTTAAGTTCCAGGCTTTGGAACATATGCCTTCTTCCCGTCATGTGTCGTGAGCAGCCAGAGTCCAGGTACCATGACTGGTGTTTCTGACTTGCTGCTAAAGATATCTGCAACATGTATTATTTTATCCTTAGGTACCCAGATCTTCTTGGGTCCTGACTTGTTAGTTTTACCAAAACTCTGGTTGAATTTTGGTTTCACAAAGTGATTACTACTAGTATATTTGATGTCATGTGTGTGACCATACACAAAGTGTGAATTTAAAGGTGTGTGTTTAATGGTTAAATCCATGACATTTTTAGGTGTAGGAACCTTACCTAGGTATCCTATTCCTTTCCTGCCGTTTCTGCTAACTCCATAGATCATTGAAGCCATTCTGCTTCTATGTATGCTTTTAGCAAGGAACTTCTGGAAACTATGATCATACTCCTTGATGATCTCCTCAGCGTTGCTGGGAGTTTCAGAAATTGGTTCATTCTGAGAGTTTTGTAAAGAGTTTTCTAATTTTAAAATTTTATCTCTCAGCTCAGAGTTTTCCAATTTGAGACTCTCAGACTTATTAGAGTCAGATTCAAGAGTCCTTTTCAGGTCTTTGAATTTAGCTCTAATCTGCTGATAACGTTCCAGAATTTCATTGAGGCTTTCAGCAAGTTCAGCCTTTGTAAAATTAACAGCGAAGTTAGGGAATACCTCTTCTGTGTCTGATTCTGAGTCTGATTCAGAGGCTTCACTGTCATCTGGAATGTTAGCCATGAGCGCTATGTTCGCCCTTTCATCATCTGATTCTGAGTCAGCTTCAGACGAGTCAGAGTCATCCCATGTGGCCATGAGACTTTTCTTCTTCTCTCTTCCAAACTTCTTTTTGGGCTTTTCCCTCTGAAGCTTTGGGCAGTCACTCTTGTAGTGACCTTGCTCATTGCACTCGTAGCAGATGATGTCTTTTGTATTTGGCTTCTTGCTACCGGAGGAGCCTTCAGATCTTCTGTATCCAGAGGAAGAATCTGTCCTTCTGTATCTGGAAGAAGACTCGTTCTGATCAGATCTTCTGGGATTCCTGAACTTCCTTTGTCTTTGCTTCCACAGTTGATTTACTCTTCTGGAGAGAAGGGAAAGTTCGTCTTCTTCTGATGAGGATCCATCAGATGTTTCTTCAACTGCCTGCAAAACTTTAGATTCAGATTTTCTGTTAGATTTTAAAGCTATAGGCTTACCTTGCTTCTGAGGCTCATCAGCTTCTAGCTCTATCTCATGACTTCTGAGGGAGCTTATGAGTTCCTCCAGAGTGATTTTGTTGAGATCCTTCGCTAGCTTCAGAGCAGTAACCATAGGCCTCCACTGCTTGGGTAAACTTCTGATTATCTTCTTGACATGGTCAGCAGTAGAGTATCCTTTGTCCAGAACTTTGAGACCAGCTACCAGAATCTGGAATCTAGAGAACATAGTTTCAATGGATTCAGATTCTTCCATTTTAAACGCCTCATACTTCTGAATGAGCGCCAGAGCTTTTGTTTCTTTGACTTGAACGTTGCCCTCGTGCGTCATTCTGAGAGAATCAAAGATGTTCTTAGCTGTATCTCTGTTGGAGATCTTTTCATACTCAGTATATGAGATGGCACTGAGGAGGATGGTTCTGGCCTTATGGTGATTCTTGAAATCACGCTTTTGTTGATCAGTCATTGATTTTCTTTCAATCTTCTGACCAGTTGCATTCACAGGGTGCGTGTATCCATCTGTCACCATATCCCACAGATCAGCATCATGTGCTAGAAAGAAGCTTTCAATTCTGTCTTTCCAGTAATCAAAGTTTTCTCCATCAAAGACTGGAGGTTTGCCGCTGAATCTGTCTCTATCCTCATTGTTGTCATTGCTGAAATGAGAGTTGTTTCCTGCCATTGTGTTTTTCTGACGCTGGATCTTGTACTGACACGGTTAAGTGTTTTAGCTCAGAACCAGGAGCTCTGATGCCAATTGAAGGGGTGAAAAACACAAGAAGGGGGGGTTGAATTGTAAAACTGGAAACTTAAAGCAATTGACAAGATATTTTTATCCTGGTTCGTTTGATCTCAAACTACTCCAGTCCACCCGTCAAGGTGATTTCGCCTCTCTCCAACGAGGTCTTAATTCACTATATTCAACTGAATACAAATCTGCTTTAACAACTGCTAAAGCCTTCTTGATTCAAACCACAATCCGGTTTGTCAAGGCAACACTTTCTTACAAAGGTATAAAATAATGTGTGTGAATGTTTTCTACAAAACTATATCACAACTGTGATGTTTACACAAATGAAGCTTAGAAACTTAGAATGCTAAACACTAATGGAGTATCAGAGTTTGTTGGTTTAGCAAAACTGGTAGATGAAGATTATTGATCAGCTTTGTGCGTGTAGAGAGTTTGGAAGCATTAGCCATTATAATCTTCAAAGCTTGGTTTATATAGCACTTGAGAAGATGAACGTTGAACCCAATATTCTTGATTCAATGCTAATAACAAGCTTTCCTTTTTGAGCAGATCTTGTCTGGAATGAGGCCGTTGGAATTGATTAGCGTTCAATGCACAGTACCGTTGCTTCTTCAATGCACGTTCTGGCTTGGCTCATTCTGATTCTGCTTCGCTGCTGATGAACTATTGTTTCTGTATCAGAGTGTTTACGCGCAGTTCTGTTCATCAAGCTTCAGCATGTGCGTGAGTTGATCATCTGATCTTCACGTTCTGATTCAGCAACTTCTGATGCTGGTGTATCAAATCAAGTTCTGATGCTGATGAAGTGATCTTGCTTATTTTAATCAGCATATCTGCAAGTCATAGCATAGTATTTTTAGGCAGCATATAGTTCAAACATGAAACATATAAATACCATATCTTTTCACTTTGTTATCATCAAAACTTAAATATAGGGTACTAGATTCAAACATTGTTCTAACACTTTCATCTCGAAGTAACCCTACGACCTAGGTACCTTCTCATAGCCCTTCCATCAAGGCTTTCATCTAGAAGTTACCCTATGCCCAAGTTCTTTCTCACAGCCTTACTATCCAGGCTTTTATCTCGAAGTAACCCTACGACCCAAGTTCCTTCTCATAACCCTACTATCAAGGCTTTCATCTTGAAGTAACCCCAATATCCAGGTTCCATCTCATAGCCCTACTATCCAGGCTTTCATTTCTAAGTAACCCTCCTATCCAGGTTACTTCTCATAGCCTCACTATCCATGCTTTAATCTCGAAGTAACGCTACTATCCAGGTTCCTTCTCATAGCCCTACTATCCAGGCTTTCATCTCGAAGTAACCCTACAACCCTGGTTCCTTCTCATAGCCCCACTATCCAGGCTTTCATCTCGAAGTAACCCTAAGACCTAGGATCTTTCTCATAGCCCTACTATCCAGGCTTTCTTCTCGAAGTAACCCTACAAAACAAGTTCATTCTCATAGCCCCATTATCCAGGCTTTCATCTCGAAGTAACCCTACGACCCATGTTCCTTCTCATAGCCCTACTATCCAAGATTTAATCTCGAAATAAACCTACGACCCAGGTTCCTTTACATAGCCCCACTATCTAGGATTTCATCTCGAAGTAAACCTACGACCCAGGTTCCTTCTCATAGCCCTACTATCAAGGCATTCATCTTGAAGTAACCCTACGATCCTGGTTCCATCTCATAGCCCTACTATCCATGTTTTTATTTCAAAGTAACCCTACTATCCAGGTTACATCTCATAGCCCCACTAGCCAAGCTTTCATCTTGAAGTAACCCTACTATCCAGGTTCCTTCTCATAGCCCTACTATTTAGGCTTTCATCTCTAAGTAACCAAACAACCCTGGTTCCTTCTCATAGCCCCAATACCCAGGCATTCATCTCGAAGTAACACTACGACCCAGGTTCATTCTCATAGCCCTACTATCCAGGCTTTCTTCTTGAAGTAACCCTACAAACCAGGCTCATTCTCATAGCCCCACTATCCTGGCTTTCATCTCGAAGTAACCCTACGACCCAGGTTCCTTCTCATAGCCCTACTATCCAGGATTTCATCTAGATGTAACCCTATTACCCTGGTTCCTTCTCGTAGCCTTATTATCCAGGATTTTATCTCGAAGTAACCCTACGACCCAAGTTCCTTCTCATAGCCCCACTATCTAAGCTTTTATCTCGAAGTAACCCTACTATCTAGGTTCCTTCTCATAGCCCTACTATCCAGGCTTTCATCTATAAGTAACCCTACAATCCTGGTTCCTTATCATAGCCCTACTATCCATGCTTTCATCTCGAAGTAACCCTATGAACCAGGTTCCTTCTCATAGCCCTACTATCCAGGCTTTCTTCTCGAAGTAACCCTACAAAGCAGGTTCCTTCTTATAGCCCCACTATCCAGGCTTTCTTCTCGAAGTAACCCTTCGACCCAGGTTCCTTCTCATAGCCCTACTATCACGGCTTTGATCTAGATGTAACCCTACGACCCAGGTTCCTTCTCGTAGCCTTACTATCCAGGCTTTCATCTCGAAGTAACCTTACGACCCAGGTTCCCTCTCATAGCCGCACTATCCAAGCTTTCATCTCGAAGTAACCCTACTATCCAGGTTCCTTCTCATAGCCCTACTATCTAGGCTTTCATCTCGAAGTAACCCTATGATCCTGGTTCCTTCTCATAGCCCCACTATCAAGGCTTTCATCTCGAAGTAACCCTACGTACCAGGTGAAGGAAAATTGCAATCAAAAGCGCAACGGAATTTAAAATTTTCCTTTAACGATCCTTACGAATGAGCATGGTCAGTGATAGAAATATTTACCTCTTGTGGCGATTCAGACCTTTGATGTTGTTATCACGAGCGTTGATGAAGAACAACGCCTCTACTCAGTCCATACGAACATATCGCTGCCGGTCACAGTGCTAGCTGATCATGAACGGAAACCTTGAGTGAGAGAGAGAATCAAAAAACGAAATTGCATCAAGTCAATTTGCTTCATCACAAGGGATCTATTTATAGAATCACTCGTGTGGGCTACAAGCTAAAAGACCAATTAAGGCTATAAGCTAAAAGCCCAATTAAGCTTATGGACATCATACCTTATGATGTACCATATATCACTTATCCACGTGGTACCTTACCACTTTCCGTATTACACTTAAGTGCACCGTACCTTACGGTGTTCCTTATTTATTCTATCTCTCATCAACCTGTCCTTATGTGTGTGACCCTGTAGGTTTTCGCGACGTTGGCAATTATATTAAATCACACATTTAATATAATAAACAGTGAGCGGTATCTAGCAACACATCACTGTTACCCAAGTCACGAAAATGTCATGTGATCTGACCAAACCTTTTCCGTGATAATATTTATGTTGTACAATTACCCTTTTGCCCTCATGTCTATATTGAACACAAGGCATACATTGTGTCACCCTTGTCCAGTTCAATATTGGGCCCTTATACATTTATCCTGTTATGTAGGATGAGCAAATTCCATCTAGGTCACTCATGTCCCTTAGCATGCTTTGTGAAGTACCCATCAACCGTCTTTATAGTCATCCAGTTACGGATGACGTTTGATTAGCAATAAAGTACTTGACTCTACATCTAGGGTCCATAGTGGTTTCAGGTCGAAGGGTGGTATACACCATTATCATCATGAGAATAACTTATGTCACTTTGCATAACATTCTATGTAGTATTCTCATAGTGGGTCAATCCAGTATAAATATTACTCCTAATATTCATCCTATGTCAAGACTTGATAACTCCTTCTGGGTAAGGTCTGGTAAGCTTCTGGGGTTCATCGTCAGTGACAAAGGTATTCATGTAGACCCTGCGAAGGTAAAGGCCATACAAGAGATGCCGCCCCCCGTAACGAGAAGGAAGTTAGAGGTTTCTTGGGAAACTTAAATTATATCGCCATGTTCATTTCACATCTGACTGCTACTTGTGAGCCAATCTTCAAGCTCCTAAAGAAAGATCAAGTGGTAAAGTGGAATGAATAATGCCTGACCTCTTTCGAAAGAATCAAGGAATACCTTCAAGAACCACCAATTCTGATGCCTCCAGTTGAAGGAAGACCTTTGATATTTTACTTAACAGTGCTAGACAATTCAATGGGGTGTGTGCTGGGGCAGCATGACGAGTCTGGTTGAAATGAGCATGCAATATACTAGCTTAGCAAAAAGTTTATCGACTGTGAGACAAGATACTCACTGCTCGAGAAAACTTTATGCGCTTTGGCATGGGCTGCTCTCCGACTAAGACAGTATATGCTGACCCACACTACTTTGTTTATATCCAAAATGGATCCAATCAAGTACATCTTCGAGAAGCCCGCTCTCTCTGGAAGAATAGCAAGATGGAGAATGATCTTAACAAAATACAATATCCAATATACGACCCAAAAAGAAATCAAAGGAAGTGTATTGGCTGATCATTTGGCTCATCAGGCCGTGGACGACTACCAGTCCATGAATTTTGAGTTCCCAGACAAGAATATCATGCCACTGACTGACTACGTAGAACCCGAACTGAATGAAGGACATCAAGAAGGATCCCGATGGACCATGGTTTTGGAGGAGCTTTGAACGCACTCGGTAATGCCATTGGCGCTGTAATCATATCTCTTGAGAGATGTCACACTCTTTTCATCGCCTGACTATGCTTCAATTATACTAACAACATGGCGGGGTATGAAGCCTGTATCATGGGTCTCAAAGCTGCTATCGATCTCAAGATCAAGTTCTTAAATGTCTTCGAGGATTCAGCCTTGGTGATAAGTCAGATGAAAGGCGAATGGGACATGAAGCATCTGAATCTCATCCCGTACAAAGAGCACATGCTAACATTGCTCCCACATTTTGAGGAGGTAACCTTTTAACATTTCCCACAAGAAGAGAATCAGTTAGCGGACGTGCTAGCTACCATGTCTTCTATGTTCAAGGTCAAGTGGGACAACGAAGCTCCCCGAATCACCATTGAGAGGTTGGATGAGCCAGCACACTGCTGTGAGATTGATACTGAAGAGGTAACAGATAAACCTTGGTTTCATGAAGTAAAAAGGTATCTCGAGAATCAAGAGTATCTCGAAGGGGCATCTGTCAGCGATAAGAAGTTCCTGAGAAGGTTCGCTGCGAAATTCTTCCTCAGTAATGGAATCCTTTACAAGCGCAGCCATGACTCTACCTTACTTCCTCTACAAGCGCAACCATGACTCTACCTTACCGCGGTGTGTAGACAAGAGCGAAGCAAAGAGGATTATGACAAATCTACACGAAGGTACCTTCGGAACCCATTCCAGTGGACATACCATGGCTAAGAAGATCCTACGAGAAGGATACTATTGGTCCACTATGGAAGTAGATTGTTATCAGCACTCTCGCACTTGCCACAAGTGCCAAATCTATGATGATAAGGTGCATGTGCCACCGGTTACCTTGAATGTCTTGACGGATCCTTGGCCCTTTGCAATGTGGGGAATTGACATGATCAGAGAGATTAAATCTACCCCTTCCAATGGGCATCGCTTCATCCTGGTGGTCATTGATTACTTCAAGAAGGGAGTTGAAGCTTCCTCCTTTGATACTGTTACCAAGAATGTTGTGGCGCGGTTTATCAAGCATAACCTGGTTTGTCGTTCTGGTGTGCTAGAGAGAATCATCACTGACAATGGTACGAATCTCAATAACACGATGATCACCAAACTGTGTAAGAAATTCAAGATACTGCATCATAACTCTTTTCCCTTCCTGCCGAAGATGAATGACGTTGTCGAAGCGGATAATAAGAGTATCAAGAAGATTATACAAAAGATGACGGTGTCGTACAAATACTGGCACCAGATGTTACCATTTGCTCTTCATGGGTACCGCACCTCGGTATGGACGTCAACATGGGAAACACCTTACTCTCTGGTATATGGCATGGAGGCAGTCCTACCCATTGAGGTCCAGATACCTTCTCCAAGGATTATGAAAGATGCGGGTTTAAACGAAGACGACTAGATCCAAACTCGACTTGATCAACTGAATATGATCAATGAGAAGAGACTTACTGCTGTCTATCATAGTCAAATGTATCAAAAACGGATTATCAAGGCTTTCAACAAAAAAGTCAAACGCCAAGAGTATCAAGTAGGGGATCTAGTAATCAAGCGCATCATACATCCGCAAGGTGATCCTAGGGGAAAATGGACTCCCACATACGAAGGGCCATTTGTGATTAAAAATATTTTCTCGGGTGGAGCCATGATTCTAACCACCATGGACGGTGACGACCTTCCTCACCCTCTCAATGCGGACATAGTGAAAAGATACTACGCATGATTAAAGACCCGCTAGGTTGACTTTCCTAGGAAAAAATAAGGGCTTCCCGGCAAACCAAAAGGGTTCGGGAAGAAGTAAGGGATGAAAACGAAAAAAATTTGTACACCTGACAAGTCGAAAACCTGAAAAGGCGGCTTGGGCAAAAAAGGGTATCCCGGTGGACTGAAAACCCGAAAGGGAAGTCTAGGAAAAAGTTAGGGATGTAAAGCGTATCACTATGTCCCATTGGATCACCTTGCGACCAGACCTCAGCATTAACTATAAAGCTCGAATGACACCAATCAGTCTAATCAGCTTCGGACAAGCAGCAAAGTGATGAGACGCTCAAAGACATAGCGGTAATAGAAGAATTGAAACTCAATGGGATTGTTGCACATAGCTGTTTTCTTTTCATTATACACAATATTGTATAGCTTCCATTTTTACTGCAGTGTTCTCTTACTAGAACGTCAACTTCCTTGTACAAATCATTTTTTACAAAACCATTTGTTTCTCTTTTTCTTTTTTGTTTTGCAAAAGCGTCCAATGATTTATTCTTGACATATGCATTTGAATATGATTGTTGTTCATAAATGTTTGCATAGAAAACGGAAAGACAATCGCTTGTAACTTAAGAAACAGGGGAAAAAACTATAAACTGTCAAACCCGACAATAACTCTGTCAAGCAGGTACCGGGGCAGAGACAACTTTAAAACAAAGTCATCAGTACATACGACCCCGTGGCGCCAACACTCCCCACAGAGTAGAGGCAATCAAAGAATTGATATCAATTTCCTCAAAACACAAAGTACTCTCCCCAGCCAGGTTCCTTCAGAAATCTGACATCTATATTCCCCAGCCGAATTTCATAATCACAAGTGGGTCATAAAGTTTTCTCCCGATCATAGTTTATTTCAATGAGTACATGAGCTCAACTCCCAACAGAGCTTATCACTTCAGCTACGGAAGTTCACCTTCCAACAGAGTTATTTTCCCGCAGAGTTATTCTTAATCACAGTCTCTCCCCGGCAGAATATCCGTGAATAAGGAGCAAATCTCCAGCATAGTCATCTCCGTTCACCATCCCCATCAGAAGTAGAAGAACCATGTTTTTCTTCAACAGTCAGGAATGTTATTTCCAATATTCTCCAACAGTAGTCAGGGATTTATTTTCCCAGACTCGGATATGTCACAATAGAAACTTGTGTTCATGCATCATGACATGCGCATACATATTGCATACAGAAAAATATCATTTATTTTGAGAACATCATACTATAATGCATTTCATGCATCGCATAAAATTAACCCTGTTATCTTTTCAGCACAGACAATTATCATCAATAATCCCAACAATTATACATGTCACATCTACAGACAACTTATGGAAAATCAGTTCCCAAAACCAAACGGGTCAACTAATCTACATGATCAAATGAGGAAGCCCTACTATCCAGGCATTCATCTTGAAGTAACCCTACGACCCAGGTTCCTTCTCATAGCCCTACCATCCAGGCTTTCATCTCAAAGTAACCCTACAACCCAGGTCCCTTCTCATATCCCCACTATCCAGGCTTTCATCTCGAAGTAACCCTATAACCCAGGATCCTTCTCATAACCCTACTATCCAGGCTTTCATCTCGAAGTAACCCTATGACCCAGGTTCCTTCTCATAGCCCCACTATCCAGGATTTCATCTCGAAGTAACCCTACGACCCAGGTTCCTTCTCATAGCCCTACCATCCATACCTTCATCTAGAAGTAAAACTATGACCCTGGTTCCTTCTCATAGCCTTACTATCTAGTCTTTCATCTCGAATTAACCCTACGACCCAGGTTCCTTCTCATAACCCTACTATCTAGGCTTTCTTCTCGAAGTAACCCTACGAACCAGGTTCCTTCTCATAGCCCCACTATCCAGGCTTTCATCTCGAAGTAACCCTACAACCCAGGTTCCTTCTTATAGCCCTACTATCCAGGCTTTCATCTTAAAGTAACCCTACTATCCAGGTTCCTTATCATAGCCCTACTATCCAGGCTTTCATCTCGAAGTAACCCTACTATCCAGGTTCCTTCTCATAACCTCACTATCAAAGCTTACATCTCGAAGTAACCCAACGACCCGGGTTCCTTCTCATAGCCCTACTATCTAGGCTTTCATCTCGAAGTAACCCTACGACCCAGGCTCCTTCTCATAGGCCCACTATCCAGGATTTCATCTCGAAGTAACCCTACGACCCAGGTTCCTTCTCATAGACCCACTATCCAGGCTTTCATCTCGAAGTAACCATACAACCCAGGTTCCTTCTAAAAGCCCTACCATCCAAGCTATCATCTCGAAGTAACCCTAAGACCCAGGTTCGTTCTCATAGCCCCATTATCCAAGCTTTCATCTCGAAGTAACTCTATGACCCAGATTCCTTCTCATAGCCCTACTATCCAAGTTTCTATCTCGAAGTAACCCTATGACCCAGGTTCCTTCTCATATCCCCGCTATCCAGGCTTTCATCTCGAAGTAACCCTACGACACAGGTTCCTTCTCATAGCCCCACTATCCAAGCTTTCATCTCGAAGTAACCCTACGACCCAGGTTCCTTCTCATAGCCCTACTATCCAGAATTTCATCTCGAGTAACCCTACGACCCAGGTTCCTTCTCATAGCCCCACTATCTAGGCTTTCATCTCGAAGTAACCCTACGACCTAGGTACCTTCTCATAGCCCTTCCATCAAGGCTTTCATCTAGAAGTAACCCTATGCCCAAGTTCCTTCTCACAAGCTTACTATTCAGGCTTTCATCTGGAAGTAACCCTACGACCCAAGTTCCTTCTCATAGCCCTACTATCAAGGTTTAATCTCGAAATAACCCTACGACCCAGGTTCCTTTACATAGCCCCACTATCTAGGATTTTATCCCGAAGTAACCCTACGACCCAGGTTCCTTCTCATAGCCCTACTATCCCGGATTTCATCTTGAAATAACCCTACTATCCAGGTTCCTTCTCATAGCCCTACTATCCAGGCTTTCATTTCGAAGTTACCCTACTATCCAGGTTACTTCTCATAGCCCCACTATCCAAGCTTTCATCTCGAAGTAACCCTACTATCCAGGTTCCTTCTCATTGCCCTACTATCCAGGGTTTTGTCTCGAAGTAACCCTACGACCCTAGTTCCTTCTCATAGCCCCACTATCTAGGCTTTCATCTCGAAGTAACCCTACGACCCAGGTTCCTTCTCATAGCCCTACTATCCAGGATTTGTTCTCAAAGTAACCCTGCAAACCAGGTTCCTTCTCATAGCCCCACTATCCGGGCTTTCATCTCGAAGTAACCCTACGACCCAGGTTCCTTCTCATAGCCCTACTATCCAGGCTTTCATCTAGATGTAACCCTATGACCCTAGTTCCTTCTCGTAGCCTTACTATCGAGGCTTTCATCTCGAAGTAACCCTATGACCCAGGTTCCTTCACATAGCCCCACTATCTAAGCTTTTATCTCGAAGTAACCCTACTATCCAGGTTCCTTCTCATAGCCCTACTATCCTAGCTTTCATCTCGAAGTAACCCTACTATCTTGGTTCCTTTTCATAGCCCCACTATCCAGGCTTTTATCTCGAAGTAACCCTATGAACCAGGTTCCTTCTCATAGCCCTACTATCCAGGATTTCTTCTCGAAGTAACCCTACGAACCAGTTTCCTTCTCATAGCCCCACTATCCAGGATTTCATCTCGAAGTAACCCTACGACCCAGGTTCCTTCTCATAGCCCAACCATCCAGGCTTTCATCTAGAAGTAACCCTACGACCCATGTTCCTTGTCATAGCCTTACTATCCAGGCTTTCATCTCGAAGTAACCCTACCATCCAGGTTCCTTCTCATAGCCCTACCATCCAGGCCTTCATCTAGAAGTAACACTACGACCCAGGTACCTTCTCAAAGCCATACTATCTAGTCTTTCATCTCGAAGTAACCCTACGACCCAGGTTCCTTCTCATAGCCCTACTATCCAGGCTTTCATATTAAAGTAACCCTACTATCCAGGTTCCTTATCATAGCCCTACTATCCAGGCTTTCATCTCGAAGTAACCCTACTATCCAGGTTCCTTTACATAACCCCACTATCCAAGATTACATCTCGAAGTAACCCTACGACCCAGGTTCCTTCTCATAGCCGTACTATACAGGCTTTCATCTCGAAGTAACCCTACGACCCAGGTTCCTTATCTTAGGACCACTATCCAGGCTTTCATCTCGAAGTAACTCTACGACCCAGGTTCCTTCTCATAGACCCATTATCCAGGCTTTCACCTCGAAGTAACCCTACGACCCAGGTTTCTTCTAAAAGCCCTACCATCCAAGTATTCATATCGAAGTAACCCTACGACCCAGGTTCCTTCTCATAGCCTTACTATCCAGGCTTTCATCTTTAAGTAACCCTAAGACCCAGGTTCCTTCTCATATCCCCAATATCCAGGCTTTCATATCGAAGTAACCCTACGACCCAGGTTCTATCACATAGCCCTAATATCCAGGCTTTCATCTTGAAGTAACCCTACTACTCAGGTTCCTTCTCATAGCCCTACTATCTAGGCTTTCATCTCGATGTAACCCTACGACCCAGGTTCCTAATCCTAGGACCACTATCTAGGCTTTCATCTCGAAGTAACTCTACGACCTAGGTTCCTTCTCATAGACCCACTATCCATGCTTTCATCTCGAAGTAACCCTACGACCCAGGTTTCTTCTAAAAGCCCTACCATCCAAGCTTTCATATCAAAGTAACTCTACGACCCAGGTTCCTTCTCATAGCCTTAATATCCAGGATTTCATCTTGAAGTAACCCTAAGACCCAGTTTCCTTCTCATAGCCCCACTATTCAGGCTTTCATATCAAAGTAACCCTACGACCCAGGTTCCATCTCATAGCCCTAATATCCAGGCTTTCATCTTGAAGTAACCCTACTACTCAGGTTCCTTCTCATATCCCTACTATCTAGGCTTTCATCTCGATGTGACCCTACTATCCTTGTTCTTCTCATAGCCCTACTATCCAAGTTTTCATCTCGAAGTAACCCTATGATCCGATTCCTTCTCATAGCCCTACTATCTAGGTTTTTATCTCGAAGTAACCCTACGACCCAGGTTCCTTCTCATAGCCCCACTATCAAGGCTTTCATCTCGAAGTAACCCTACGACACAGGTTCCTTCTCATAGCCCCACTATCCAGGCTTTCATCTCGAAGTAACCCTATGACCCAGGTTCCTTCTCATAGCCCTACTATCCAGGCTTTCATCTCGAGTAACCCAACGACCCAGGTTCCTTCTCATAGACCAACTATCCAGGCTTTCATCTCGAAGTAACCCTACGACCTAGGTACCTTCTCATAGCCCTTCCATCAAGGCTTTCATCTAGAAGTTACCCTATGCCCAAGTTCTTTCTCACAGCCTTACTATCCAGGCTTTTATCTCGAAGTAACCCTACGACCCAAGTTCCTTCTCATAACCCTACTATCCAGGCTTTAATCTCGAAATAACCCTACGACCCAGGTTCCTTTACATAGCCCCACTATATAGGATTTCATCTCGAAGTAACCCTACGACCCAAGTTCCTTCTCTTAGCCCTACTATCAAGGCTTTCATCTTGAAGTAACCCCAATATCCAGGTTCCATCTCATAGCCCTACTATCCAGGCTTTCGTTTCGAAGTAACCCTCATATCCAGGTTACTTCTCATAGCCTCACTATCCATGCTTTAATCTCGAAGTAACCCTACTATCCAGGTTCCTTCTCATAGCCCTACTATCAAGGCTTTCATCTCGAAGTAACCCTACAACCCTGGTTCCTTCTCATAGCCCCACTATCCAGGCTTTCATCTCGAAGTAACCCTAAGACTCAGGTTCCTTCTCATAGCCCTACTATCCAGGCTTTCTTCTCGAAGTAACCCTACAAAACAAGTTCATTCTCATAGCCCCACTATCCAGGCTTTCATCTCGAAGTAACCCTACGACCCAAGTTCCTTCTCATAGCCCTACTATCCAAGATTTAATCTCGAAATAACCCTACGACCCAGGTTCCTTTACATAGCCCCACTATCTAGGATTTCATCTCGAAGTAAACCTACGACCCAGGTTCCTTCTCATAGCCCTACTATCAAGGCATTCATCTTGAAGTAACCCTACGATCCTGGTTCCATCTCATAGCCCTACTATCCATGCTTTTATTTCAAAGTAACCCTACTATCCAGGTTACATCTCATAGCCCCACTAGCCAAGATTTCATCTTGAAGTAACCCTACTATCCAGGTTCCTTCTCATAGACCTACTATTTAGGCTTTCATCTCTAAGTAACCAAACAACCCTGGTTCCTTCTCATAGCCCCAATACCCAGGCATTCATCTCGAAGTAACACTACAACCCAGGTTCATTCTCATAGCCCTACTATCCAGGCTTTCTTCTTGAAGTAACCCTACAAACCAGGCTCATTCTCATAGCCCCACTATCCTGGCTTTCATCTCGAAGTAACCCTACGACCCAGGTTCCTTCTCATAGCCCTACTATCCAGGATTTCATCTAGATGTAACCCTATTACCCTGGTTCCTTCTCGTAGCCTTATTATCCAGGATTTTATCTCGAAGTAACCCTACGACCCAAGTTCCTTCTCATAGCCCCACTATCTAAGCTTTTATCTCGAAGTAACCCTACTATCTAGGTTCCTTCTCATAGCCCTACTATCCAGGCTTTCATCTATAAGTAACCCTACGATCCTGGTTCCTTATCATAGCCCTACTATCCATGCTTTCATCTCGAAGTAACCCTATGAACCAGGTTCCTTCTCATAGCCCTACTATCCAGGCTTTCTTCTCGAAGTAACCCTACAAAGCAGGTTCCTTCTTATAGCCCCACTATCCAGGCTTTCTTCTCGAAGTAACCCTTCGACCCAGGTTCCTTCTCATAGCCCTACTATCACGGCTTTGATCTAGATGTAACCCTACGACCCAGGTTCCTTCTCGTAGCCTTACTATCCAGGCTTTCATCTCGAAGTAACCTTACGACCCAGGTTCCCTCTCATAGCCGCACTATCCAAGCTTTCATCTCGAAGTAACCCTACTATCCAGGTTCCTTCTCATAGCCCTACTATCTAGGCTTTCATCTCGAAGTAACCCTATGATCCTGGTTCCTTCTCATAGCCCCACTATCAAGGCTTTCATCTCGAAGTAACCCTACGTACCAGGTGAAGGAAAATTGCAATCAAAAGCGCAACGGAATTTAAAATTTTCCTTTAACGATCCTTACGAATGAGCATGGTCAGTGATAGAAATATTTACCTCTTGTGGCGATTCAGACCTTTGATGTTGTTATCACGAGCGTTGATGAAGAACAACGCCTCTACTTAGTCCACACGAACAGATCGCTTCCGGTCACAGTGCTAGCTGATCATGAACGGAAACCTTGAGTGAGAGAGAATCAAAAAACGAAATTGCATCAAGTCAAATTGCTTCATCACAAGGGATCTATTTATAGAATCACTCGTGTGGGCTACAAGCTAAAAGACCAATTAAGGCTATAAGCTAAAAGCCCAATTAAGCTTATGGACATCATACCTTATGATGTACCATATATCACTTATCCACGTGGTACCTTACCACTTTCCGTATTACACTTAAGTGCACCGTACCTTACGGTGTTCCTTATTTATTCCATCTCTCATCAACCTGTCCTTATGTGTGTGACCCTGTAGGTTTTCGCGACGTTGGCAATTATATTAAATCACACATTTAATATAATAAACAGTGAGCGGTATCTAGCAACACATCACTGTTACCCAAGTCACGAAAATGTCATGTGATATGACCAAACCTTTTCCGTGATAATATTTATGTTGTACAATTACCCTTTTGCCCTCATGTCTATATTGAACACAAGGCATACATTGTGTCACCCTTGTCCAGTTCAATATTGGGCCCTTATACATTTATCCTGTTATGTAGGATGAGCAAATTCCATCTAGGTCACTCATGTCCCTTAGCATGCTTTGTGAAGTACCCATCAACCGTCTTTATAGTCATCCAGTTACGGATGACGTTTGATTAGCAACAAAGTACTTGACTCTACATCTAGGGTCCATAGTGGTTTCAGGTCGAAGGGTGGTATACACCATTATCATCATGAGAATAACTTATGACACTTTGCATAACATTCTATGTAGTATTCTCATAGCGGGTCAATCCAGTATAAATATTACTCCTAATATTCATACCTATGTCAAGACTTGATAACTCCTTCTCTATGATCCATGAGATGTGATCATCAATCTATCTTCATAATAATCATAATGCTTTAATGTTATCCCACTACACATTAAAGCTTGACTACGGATACTTTAAGAATAGTGTCTTATGTTTAATGGGATCTCATGATTAAGTCACACTTAACATTTCATTAAACAAATAAACCATTCTAGGGACTTTATTATTTTGAAAAGCAAACATAATAAAGAAATGCCTTTTATTATTAATAAATAATTCGATACAAGTACCAAAAGTATTGGCCTCTAGGGCTTACACCAACACCAGGTTCCATCTCATAGCCCTACTATCCAGGTTTTCTTCTCGAAGTAACCCTACGAACTTGGTTCCCTCATAGCCCTACTATCCAGGCTTTCATCTCGAAGTAACCCTATGACCCAGGTTACTTCTCATATCCCTACCATCCAGGCTTTCATCTAGAAGTAACCCTACGACCCAGGTTCCTTGTCATAGCCTTACTATCCATGCTTTCATCTCAAAGTAACCCTACGAACCAGGTTCCTTCTCATAGCCCTACTATCCAGGCTTTCTTCCCGAAGTAACCCTGCGAACCAGGTTACTTCTCATAGCCCCACTATCCAGGCTTTCATATCGAAGTAACCCCACAACCCAGGTTCCTTCTCATAGCCCTACTATCCTGGCTTTCATCTCAAATTAACCCTACGACCTAGGTACCTTCTCATAGCCCTTCCACCAAGGCTTTCATCTAGAAGTTACCCTATTCCCAAGTTCTTTCTCACATCCTTACTATCCAGGCTTTCATCTCGAAGTAACCCTACGACCCAAGTTCCTTCTCATAACCCTACTATCCAGGCTTTAATCCCGAAATAACCCTACGACCCAGGTTCCTTTACATAGCCCCACTATATAGGATTTCATCTCGAAGTAACCCCATGACCCAGGTTCCTTCTCTTAGCCCTACTATCAAGGCTTTCATCTTGAAGTAACCCCATTATCCAGGTTCCATCTCATAGCCCTACTATCAAGGATTTCATTTTGAAGTAACCCTACTATCCAGGTTACTTCTCATAGCCTCACTATCCAAGCTTTAATCTCGAAGTAACCCTACTATCCATGTTCCTTCTCATAGCCCTACTATCCAGGTTTCATCTCGAAGTAACCCTACAACCCTGGTTCCTTCTCATAGCCCCACTATCCAGGCTTTCATCTCGAAGTAACCCTAAGACCCAGGTTCCTTCTCATAGCCCTACTATCCAGGCTTTCTTCTCGAAGTAACCCTACAAACCAGGTTCATTCTCATAGCCCCACTATCCAGGCTTTCATCTCGAAGTAACCCTACGACCCAAGTTCCTTCTCATAGCCCTACTATCCAGGATTTAATCTCGAAATAACCCTACGACCCAGGTTCCTTTACATAGCCCCACTATCTAGGATTTCATCTCGAAGTAACCCTACGACCCAGGTTCCTTCCATAGCCCTACTATCAAGGCATTCATCTTGAAGTAACCCTACTATCCAGGTTCCATCTCATAGCCCTACTATCCATGCTTTCATTTCAAAGTAACCCTACTTTCCAGGTTACTTATCTTAGCCCCACTATCCAAGCTTTCATCTCGAAGTAACCCTACTATCCAGGTTCCTTCTCATAGCCCTACTATCTAGGCTTTTATCTCGAAGTAATCCTGCAACCCTGGTTCCTTCTCATAGCCCCACTACCCAAGCATTCATCTCGAAGTAACCCTACGACCCAGGTTCATTCTCATAGCCCTACTATCCAGGATTTAATCTCTAAATAACCATACGACCCAGGTTCCTTTACATAGCCCTACTATCTAGGATTTTATCTCGAAGTAACCCTACAACCCAGGTTCCTTCTCATAGCCCTACTATCAAGGCATTCATCTTGAAGTAACCCTACTATCGAGGTTCCATCTCATAGCCCTACTATCCATGCTTTCATTTCAAAGTAACCCTACTATCCAGGATACTTCTCATAGCCCCACTATCCAAGCTTTCATCTCAAAGTAACCCTACTATCCAGGTTCCTTCTCATAGCCCTACTATCTAGGCTTTCATCTCGAAGTAACCCTATAACCCTGGTTCCTTCTCATAGCCCCACTACCCAGGCATTCATCTCGAAGTAACCCTACGACCCAGGTTCGTTCTCATAGCCCTACTATACAGGCTTTCTTCTCGAAGTAACCCTACAAACCAGGCTCATTCTCATTGCCCCATTATCCAGGCTTTCATCTCGAATTAACCCTACGACCCAGGTTCCTTCTCATAGCCCTACTATCTAGTATTTCATCTAGATGTAACCCTATTACCCAGGTTCCTTCTCGTAGCCTTACTATCCAGGCTTTCATTTCGAAGTAACCCTACGACCCAGGTTCCTTTTCATAGCCCCACTATCTAAGCTTTTATCTCGAAGTAACCCTACTATCCAGGTTCCTTCTCATAGCCCTACTATACAGGCTTTCATCTTGAAGTAACCCTACGATCCTGGTTCCTTCTCATAGCCCCACTATCCATGATTTCATCTCGAAGTAACCCTATAAACCAGGTTCCTTCTCATAGCCCTACTATCTAGGCTTTCTTCTCGAAGTAACCCTACAAAGCAGGTTCCTTCTTATAGCCCCACTATCTAGGCTTTCTTCTCGAAGTAACCCTTCGACCCAGGTTCCTTCTCATAGCCCTACTATCCATGCTTTGATCTAGATGTAACCCTACGACCCAGGTTCCTTCTCGTAGCCTTACTATCCAGGCTTTCATCTCGTAGTAACCTTAGGACCCATGTTCCCTCTCATAGTCGCACTATCCAAGCTTTCATCTCGAAGTAACCCTACTATCCAGGTTCCTTCTCATAGCCCTACTATCCAGGCTTTCATCTTGAAGTAACCCTACGATCCTGGTTCCTTCTCATAGCCCCACTATCAAGGCTTTCATCTTAAAGTAACCCTACGAACCAGGTTCCTTCTCATAGCCCTACTATCCAGGTTTTCTTCTCGAAGTAACCCTACGAACCTGGTTCCCTCATAGCCCCACTATCCATGCTTTCATCTCGAAGTAACCCTACGACCCAGGTTACTTCTCATATCCCTACCATCCAGGCTTTCATCTAGAAGTAACCCTACGACCCAGGTTCCTTGTCATAGCCTTACTATCCAGGCTTTCATCTCGAAGTAACCCTACGAACAAGGTTCCTCCTTCTCATAGCCCTACTATCCAGGCTTTCTTCTCGAAGTAACCCTACGAACCAGGTTCCTTCTCATAGCCCCACTATCCAGGCTTTCATCTCGATGTAACCCTACAACCTAGGTTCCTTCTCATAGCCCTACTATCCAGGCTTTTATCTCGAGTAACCCTATGACCCAGGTTCCTTCTCATAGCCCCACTATCCAGGCTTTCATCTCAAAGTAACCCTACGACCTAGGTACCTTCTCATAGCCCTTCCATCAAGGCTTTCATCTAGAAGTTACCCAATGCCCAAGTTCTTTCTCACAGCCTTACTATCCAGGCTTTCATCTCGAAGTAACCCTACGACCCATGTTCCTTCTCATAACCTACTATCCAGGCTTTAATCTAGAAATAACCCTACGACCCAGGTTCCATTACATAGCCCCACTATATAGGATTTCATCTCGAAGTAACCCTACGACCCAGGTTCCTTCTCTTAGCCCTACTATCAAGGCTTTCATCTTGAAGTAACCCCACTATCCAGGTTCCATCTCATAGCCCTACTATCCAGGCTTTCATTTCGAGGTAACCCTACTATCCAGGTTACTTCTCATAGGCTCACTATCCATGATTTAATCTCTAAGTAACATTACTATCCAGGTTCCTTCTCATAGCCCTACTATCCAGGCTTTCTTCTCGAAGTAACCCTACAAACCAGGTTCAATCTCATAGCCCCACTATCTAGGCTTTCATCTCGAAGTAACCCTACGACCCAAGTTCCTTCTCATAGCCCTACTATCCAGGATTTAATTTTGAAATAAACCTACGACCCAGGTTCATTTACATAGCCCCACTATCTAGGATTTCATCTCGAAGTAACCCTACGTCCCAAATTCCTTCACTTAGCACTACTATCAAGGCATTCATCGTGAAGTAACACAACTATCCAGGTTCCATCTCATAGCCCTACTACCCATGCTTTTATTTCAAAGAAACCCTACTATCCAGGTTTCTTCTTATAGCCCCACTATCCAAGCTTTCATCTCGAAGTAACCCTACTATCCAGGTTCCTTCTCATAGCCCTACTATCTAGGCTTTCATCTCGAAGTAACCCTACAACCCCGGTTCCTTCTCATAGCCCCACTACCCAGGCATTCATCTCGAAGTAACCCTACGACCCAGGTTCATTCTCATAGCCCTACTATCCAGGCTTTCTTCTCGAGGTAACCCTACAAACCAGGCTCATTCTCATATCCCCACTATCCAGGCTTTCATCTCGAAGTAACCCTACGACCCAGGTTCCTTCTCATAGCCCTACTATCCAGGATTTCATCTAGATGTAACCCTATTACCCAGGTTCCTTCTCGTAGCCTTACTATCCAGGCTTTCATCTCGATGTAACCCTACGACCCAGGTTCCTTCTCATAGCCCCACTATCTAAGCTTTTATCTCGAAGTAACCCTACTATCCAGGTTCCTTCTCATAGCCCTACTATCCAGGCTTTCATCTCGAAGTAACCCTACGATCCTGGTTCCTTCTCATAGCCCCACTATCCATGCTTTCATCTCGAAGTAACCCTATGAACCAGGTTCCTTCTCATAGCCCTACTATCCAGGCTTTCTTCTCGAGGTAACCCTACAAAGACAGTTCCTTCTTATAGTCCCAATATCCAGGTTTTCATCTCGAAGTAACCCTACGACCTAGGTTACTTCTCATAGCCCTACCATCCCGGCTTTGATCTAGAAGTAACCCTACGACCCAGGTTCCTTCTCGTAGTCTTACTATCCAGGCTTTCATCTCGAAGTAACCCTACGAACCAGGTTCCTTCTCATAGCCCTACTATCCAGGCTTTCTTCTCGAAGTAACCCTACGAACCAGTTTCCTTCTCATAGCCCCACTATCTAGGCTTTCATCTCGAAGTAACCCTACAACCCAGGTTCCTTCTCATAGCCCTACTATCCAGGCTTTCATCTCGAGTAACCCTATGACCCAGGTTCCTTCTCATAGCCCCACAATCCAGGCTTTCATCTCCAAGTAACCCTACGACCTAGGTACCTTCTCATAGCCCTTCCATCAAGGATTTCATCTAGAAGTAACCCTATGCCCAGGTTCCTTCTCACAGCCTTACTATCCAGGCTTTCATCTTGAAGTAACCCTACGACCCAAGTTCCTTCTCTTAGCCCTATTATCTAGGCTTTAATCTCGAAGTAACCCTATGACCCAGGTTCCTTAACATAGCCCCACTATCCAGGATTTCATCTCGAGATTGTTTCTTGAGTTCGGGGGGTAGATTATGAAAAGGGAAGGTATTAGTACCCTTTTCATCCATGGTTTTCCATGGGCTCTTAGTTACTTACTAGATCACTTGCTTTTGTTTGAAATTGTTCTTGGTGTGGTTTTTTGAAATTATTTTGTAAAAGAGGCCATTGTTTAGGAAATCTTTGTAATGATTCTCGTTCGTAAGAATGTATACAATGATTTTGGTCTTTTTGAAAATGTTTTCAAGTTTGTAAGATGTTTTGAAATGTGTGTGTTTGTTTTGAAAATAGCAAGGATATTTGTTTGAAATGGAGCAAGTAACCAAAAGTAATCTACCTACTCAAATGTCTTTCTTGTTCATTTTCATTTCCTTTGATATTGTTGTCTTACCATTGATTTGGTAAGAAACCCTATCCTTGGATGTAAACGGAATGGGCGTGGGTCATCGTATAACCATGATTAACAATGTTGCAAAGTATCTTAGCATTTTGAAGGACTAAAATCATTTTTGTAAGGCAACTTTGAATAGCGTCATCGAGGGACTATGATCTTGTTTTTTTTTGTTTGTTTTGCTAAGATACCTTACATGCGTAATATGGCCATTTTGTTCAAGGTAACCAAGTGGAGTAACCCTAGAGGTGTTTGTGTGCAAGGGTGTCATTTTAATGCTTGATTTTGTCTTGAATTAGGGTTTTCTATTTGATTGGTTTTATCTTGCCATACAAACCCTAATTATTAACATGTTGTATATAAAGAGATAAATTGCGGAAAGTAAATATCCTATGCTATTACAATCATTTAGGGATGGGGTGTACAAATTTACAAATGGGGATTGCAAGAAATTAAAATCCTAGTATTTATTCAAACCATATTGAATAGCCATGAATAAAATATATGAAGCATGTAAAAATAAAGAAAAAATGAAAGAAAAAGAAAACATTTTGGATCATTATGTGTCGACACATCCCGTAAAATCAAGCTTCTCGAATGCACTTTTGTTTTGATGAAGACAAATCATGATTGATATAGAAGGCAAAAATTATTGATCAAGCTAAAGGCCTCTTTGGATGACGTCTTTGGTTCAAGCCCTTAGAAAATTTCAAGGTATAATGATAATACTTAACTTGGATAGTAAGGCTACGAGAAGGAACTTGGGTCGTAGGGTTACTATCTAGGCTTTCATCTTGAAGTAACCCTACTATCCAGGTTCCTTCTCATAGCCCCACTATCCATGCTTTCATTTCGAAGTAAAACTACTATCCAGGTTCCTTATTATAGCCCCACTATCCAAGCTTTCATCTCGAAGTAACCCTACTATCCAGGTTCCTTCTCATAGCCCTACTATCCAGGCTTTCATCTCGATGTAACCCTACAACCCTGGTTCCTTCTCATAGCCCCACTATCCAGGCTTTCATCTCGAAGTAACCCTACGACCCAGGTTCCTTCTCATAGACCCATTATCCAGGCTTTCATCTCGAAGTAACCCTACGACCCAGGTTCCATCTCATAGCCCTACCATCCAAGTTTTCATCTCGAAGTAACCCTACGACCCAGGTTCCATATCATATCCCTATTATCTAGATTTACATCTCGAAGTAACCCTACGACTCAGGTTCCTTCTTATAGCCCCGCTATCCAGGCTTTCATCTCGAAGTAACCCTACGACACAGGTTCCTTCTCATAGCCCCACTATCCAGGCTTTCATCTCGAAGTAACCCTACGGCCCAGGTTCCTTCTCATAACCCTTCTATCCAGGATTTCATCTCGAGTAACCCCACGACCTAGGTTCCTTCTCATAGCCCCACTATCATGGCTTTCATCTCGAAGTAACCCTACGGCCTAGGTACCTTCTCATAGCCCTTTCATCAAGGCTTTCATCTATAAGTCACCTTATGCCCAGGTTCTTTCTGACAGCCTTACTATCAAGGCTTTCATCTCAAAGTAACCCTACGACCCAAGTTCCTTCTCATTGCCCTACTATCCAGGCTTTCATCTCGAAGTAACCCTACGACCCAGGTTCCTTTACATAGCCCCATTATCCAGGATTTCATATCGAAGTAACCATACGACCCAGGTTCCTTCTCATAGCCCTACTATCCAGGCTTTCATCTTGAAGTAACCCTAATTTCCAGGTTCCTTCTCATAGCCCTACTATCCAGGCTTTCATTTCGAAGCAACCCTACTATCCAGGTTACTTCTCTCTTATCTCCAAACAACAGTTTACAACACTGTAAGACCTGGACCCGACCAAACAAAGACGATTTCACATTTCCCCAATAAGCCATCGGTGCAGCTTGGACCCTGACCAGATATGCAATTTACTTCCACCTCCTCAATCACGAGCTAATTACCTAGTAGAGTAATGGACAACCGAAGCTTCTATGCTCTATTTCCCCAGACATAATTCAACATTCCCCGGCGAAGTCCTCCTCAACGACAGGTACAGGAATTCTCACAAAGGAATCTCTTATGCAACCGATATCTTATCTGGATGGCATCTTTAATCCCATCTTCGATGATTATCTGTCGACTTCCAAATGGCATCTGTAATCCCATTCCCGATATAACCAATCAATATTACTTCATGCGAGTGCAAATTTCTGGGTACTCTAGTGTTCAATCATCTTCCACCTTCAGATCACGAAAGGCAGACCAACCAATCTACATCCTCAGGTTTAAGAAGATTGAACAGGGGCAGCTGTTGTACCCAAAAATATTTCCTCTCGTTTTACTCAAAACATGCTCATTGAAGTCCTCAACTTGCTCAAGGATGCCCAAGAATTAACCAGACAAATTCTCTCCTAAGGCAATGAACCTTCAACTAGGGTTTCTACTTTCACCAAGATATGTGAAATCCAAAGGTCTAAATTCTTTTCCATGGTCTTAATATGTCCTCAAGATCATCCATGTCATGTTTCATGCCTTGCACAACACGTTTGCTCAGTTAATTGCTCAAATTCTTGAAAATCAACCATATTAGGTCAAAAGTCAACTGTGGCCCACATATAGTCAAAATTCAATATTGTTTTGTCAACATCAACATTTTGGAGTAACATCCATCATTTGATCAAGGATTGATCATGATTCCTCAAGGAATTCTCCTAATTCATCAAAAACTCAAAAGTTGCTAAATTAAGGCTTCTATAGGAAAATTTAACCAAACTTTGACCAGGCATAACTTTCTCATACTTTATCAGATATTTATCATCAAGGCTTATTTTGAAGAGGATGAAATCCCCTACGACTCATCTTTAGCCCTCAAGTTCAAAAAATGCACTCATCAAAAGATATGAATTCAGACATTATAGGTCATTCCAAAAAGTCAACAAAATCACCTTTTGGGTCAAAGCTTATTACATGAACATGGAAGATCCAATTGAGGTGAAACAAAAAGGGTTGTTTAGAGGACATTATAAGCTTTCTAAAAAATCAAAGAACACCATATTAGGGGAAAAATTGAGAGAGATGTGCATTGTCAAAGTTGGTCATTTTTGGAAATTTGCACAAAGTCAACCATGCCCAAAATGCATTTTTCTTCAAATGGGCCAAACTTTTTATGCTTGCATCTTGTTCCTAACATGGTGCAAGACCCATGAACCACTCCATGCATAATTTTATTATTTATTTGATTTATTTTTATTTTTAATCATTTAAAATCCAAATTAAATCAAACAAATGATAAAAAGTTATTTCGGGATGCTTTTGCATTAAATAGTGAGGATACAGGCTGTATGATAGCAAGCAAATCGTGCAAGCCAAGAATGGACACAAAATATCCATATTTGGAATGTTTTCAAGATTTGATTTCCTCTTAAAGCCATGCCTTTATTCTGGATTTTTTCCATACATGTTGACCTAATCTTGCCCACTACATATATACAACATTGTCAACCCTAGACACAAGAGATTACAGAGGCGCAACTTGTTCCAAAGAGAAAAACAAATTTCCAAAATTCCAAAGATAAGTGCAGATCAGATTTCATCCTACAAGCCAATTCAAGGAATTTTGGATCATCAGTGATCATCCACGAAGGTCATTGAAGTTATTCTAATCGCTTTCAAGTCACAAAACACCCAGAATCGTAAGATACAAGATTCAGTTTTTCCAATTTTTCTTGATCTTCGATTACATGTGTTGTACCCAAAAATTTGACCTCTCATTTTTCAATTAATATCTCACAAGATCTCCTTTGGTTCAAGATTGCACTAAGGTTGATCAACTCAAGACATCTCCTTAAGCACTGATGACTGAAAATTAAGGTTTGAGTTTGCACAAGGACAAATGGACTTTTAATGCCCCATTTAACTTTCACTGATCATTTTGGACTCTCGAGATTGCGCATGTCAAGTTTCAGTTCTTGGATTTCCTTTTTTCTGCTCAGTCAACTGATCAGATGATCTAAAATCAATCGTATTGGTGAAAAAGTCAACTGTAGCATCAAAAGTCAAACTTTGACTTTTTAGTCAACATTAAGTTTCAAATATCACAATTCATCAAGACATTCAAAAATATCAAGCTTGATCATCAAGAAGTTAAGAAAGTCAAAGGTCAACTTGAAAAGTCAAGATTTCCAAGGAAAACCTCCAACATGAAAGTTGTAGATCTCAATGTGATCTAAAATATTGTAGAGCAGGACTTTTTCTAGAAATGTTTGGATTTTGAGTTATAATTTCATGAAGTCATGGAATTTTTAAATAAAAACTTAGAGAATTTTTTAGCAGGTTTGGAAAGGTTTTTATCCTAAACTTCTTGGCCAATTTCCATCAAGTTCCAGTTTGATTTAACAAAAGTGGCAAACATGAAAGTTATAGAGGGTGTTTCAAGCTTTCCAAAACATCCAAGAGCATGGATTTATCATATTTTATCATATTTATCATATCATTTTTTCTTTATTTTTACATGCTTCATATATTTTCTTCATGGCTATTCAATATGGTTGTAATAGATAATTAGGATTTTAATTTCTTGCAATCCCCATTTGTAAATTTGTACACCCCATCCCCAAATGATTGTAATAGCGTAGGATATTTACTTTCCGCAATTTATCGCTTTATATACAACATGTTAATAATTAGGGTTTGTATGGAAAGATAAAACCAATCAAATAGAAAACCCTAATTCAAGACAAAATCAAGCATGAAAATGACACTCTTGGACACAAACACCCCTAGGGTTACTCCACTTGGTTGTCTTGAACAAAATGGCCATATTACGCATGTAAGGTATCTTAGCAAAACAAACAAAAAAAACAAGATCATAGTCCCTCGATGACGCTATTCAAAGTTGCCTTGCAAAAATGATCTTAGTCCCTCAAAATGCTATGATACTTTGCAACATTGCTAATCATGGTTATACGATGACCCACGCCCGTCCCGTTTACATCCAAGGATAGGGTTGCTTACTAAATAAATGGTAAGACAACAATATCAAAGGAAAAGAAAATGAACAAGAAATACATTTGAGTAGGTAGATTACTTTTGGTTACTGGCTCCATTTCAAACAAATATCCTTGCTATTTTCAAAACAAACACACACATTTCAAAACATCTTACAAACTTGAAAACATTTTCAAAAAGACAAACATCATTGTATACATTCTTACGAATGAGAAGCATTACAAAGATTGCCTAAACAATGGCCTCTTTTACAAAATACTTTCAAAAAACCACACCAAGCACAATTTCAAACAAAAGCAAGTGATCTAGTAAGTAACTAAGAGCCCATGGAAAACCATGGATGAAAAGGGTTCTAATACCTTCCTTTTTCATAATCTACCCCTCGAACTCAAGAAACAATCTAAAAGGTCTTTCCTGTGCTTTTTCACCTTTCCTTCTCATAGCCTTACTATCCAGGATTTTTTCTCGAAGTAACCCTACAAACCAGGTTCCTTCTCATAGCCCCACTATCCAGGCTTTCATCTCGAAGTAACCATACGACCCAGGTTCCTTCTCATAGCCCTACTATCCAGGCTTTCATCTAGATGTAACCCTACGACCCAGGTTCCTTCTCGTAGCCTCACTATCCAGGCTTTCATCTCGAAGTAACCCTACGAACCAGGTTCCTTCTCATAGCCCCACCATCTAAGCTTTCATCTCGAAGTAACCTTACGACCCAAGTTCCCTCTCATAGCCCCACTATCCAAGCTTTCATGTCGAAGTAACCCTACTATCCAGGTCCCTTCTCATAGCCCTACTATCCAAGCTTTCATCTCGAAGTAACCCCACGATCCTAGTTCCTTCTCATGGCCCGAATATCAAGGCTTTCATCTCGAAGTAACCCTACAAACCAGGTTCCTTCCCATAGCCCTACTATCCAGGATTTCTTCTCGAAGTAACCCTACGAACCAAGTTCCTTCTCATAGCCCCACTATCCAGGCTTTCATCTCGAAGTAACCATACGACCCAGGTTCCTTCTCATAGCCCTACCATCCAGGCTTTCATCTAGAAGTAACCCTACGACCCAGGTTCCTTGTCATAGCCTTACTATCCGGGCTTTCATCTCGAAGTAACCCTACGACCCAAGTTCCTTCTCATAGACCTACTATCCAGGCTTTCATCTCGAAATAACCCTACGATCCTGGTTCCTTCTCATAGCCCCACTATCAAGGCTTTCATCTCAAATTATCCCTACGAACCAGGTTCCTTCGCATAGCCCTGCTATCCAAGCTTTCTTCTCGAAGTAACCCTACAAATCAGGTTCCTTCTCATAGCCCCACTATCCATGCTTTCATCTCGAAGTAACTACGACCCAGGTTACTTCTCATAGCCCTACCATCCAGACTTTCATCTAGAAGTAACCCTATGACCCAGGTTCCTTGGCATAGCGTTACTATCCAGGCTTTCATCTCGAAGTAACCCTACGACCCAGGTTCCTTCTCATAGCCCTACTATCCATGATTTCTTCTCTAAGTAACCCTACGAACCAGGTTCCTTCTCATAGCCCCACTATCCAGGCTTTCATCTAGAAGTAACCCTACGACCCAGGTACCTTCTCATAGCCCTACTATCCAGGCTTTCATCTCGAGTAACCCTACGAACCAGGTTCCTTCTCATAGACCCACTATCCAGGCTTTCATCTCGAAGTAACCCAACGACCTAGGTACCTTCTCATAGCCATTCCATCAAGGTTTTCATCTAGAAGTAACCCTAAGCCTTGGTTCCTTCTCACAGCCTTACTATCCAGGCTTTCATCTCGAAGTAACCCTACGACCCAAGTTCCTTCTCATAGCCCTACTATCGAGGATTTAATCTCGAAGTAACCCTACGACCCAGGTTCCTTTACGTAGCCCCACTATCCAGGATTTCATCTCGAAGTAACCCTACGACCCAGGTTCCTTCTCATAGCCCTACTATCCAGGCTTTCATCTTAAAGTAACCCTACTATCCAAGTTCCTTATCATAGCCCTACTATCCAGTCTTTGATTTCGAAGTAACCCTACTATCAAGGTTACTTCTCATAGCCCCACTATCCAAGCTTTCATCTCGAAGTAACACTACTATAGGGGTTCCTTCTCATAGCCCTACTATCCAGGCTTTCGTCTCGAAATAACACTACGACCCTGGTTCCTTCTCATAGCCCCATTATCCAGGCTTTCATCTTGAAGTAACCCTACGACCTAGGTTCCTTCTCATAGCCCTACTATCCAGGCTTTCTTCATGAAGTAACCCTACAAACCAGGTTACTTTTCATAGCCCCACTATCCAGGCTTTCATCTCGAAGTAACCCTATAACCCAGGTTCCTTCTCATAGCCCTACTATCGAGGCTTTCATCTAGATGTAGCCCTATGACCCATGTTCCTTCTTGTAGACTTACTATATAGGCTTTTATCTTGAAGTAACCTTACGACCCAGGTTCCCTCTCATATCCCCACTATCCAAGCTTTCATCTCAAAGTAACCCTACTATCCAGGTTCCTTCTCATAGCCTTACTATCCACGCTTTCATCTCGAAGTAACCCTAAGATCCTGGTTCATTCTCACGGCCCCACTATCAAGGCTTTCATCTCGAAGTAACCCTACAAACCAGGTTCCTTCTCATAGCCCTACTATCCAGGATTTCTTCTCGAAGTAACCCTACGAACCAGGTTCCTTCTCATAGCCCCACTATCAAGGCTTTCATCTCGAAGTAACCCTACGACCCAAGTTCCTTCTCATAGCTCTACTATCCAGGCTTTCATCTTGAAGTAACCCTAATTTCCAGGTTCCTTATCATAGCCCTACTATCCAGGCTTTCATCTCGAAGTAACCCTACTATCACGGTTCCTTCTCATAGCCCACTATTCAAGCTTACATCTCGAAGTAACCCTACGACCCAACTTCCTTCTCATAGCCCTACTATCCAGGCTTTCATCTCAAAGTAACCCTATGACCCAGGTTCCTTCTCATAGCCCTACTATTGAGGCTTTCATTTAGATGTAGCCCTATGACCCATGTTCCTTCTCGTAGCCTTACTATATAGGCTTTCATCTCGAAGTAACCTTACGACCAAGGTTCCCTCTCATAGCCCCACTATCCAAGCTTTCATCTCAAAGTAACCCTACTATCCAGGTTCCTTCTTATAGCCTTACTATCCAGGATTTTATCTCGAAGTAACCCTACGATCCTGTTTCCTTCTCACGGCCCCACTATCAAGGCTTTCTTCTCGAAGTAACCCTACGAACCAGGTTCCTTCTCATAGCCCCACTATCCAGGCTTTCATCTCGAAGTAACCCTACGACCCAGGTTCCTTCTCATAGCTCTACTATCCAAGCTTTCATCTTGAAGTAACCCCACTATCACTGTTCCTTCTCATAGCCCCACTATTCAAGCTTACATCTCGAAGTAACCCTACGACCAAGGTTCCTTCTCATAGCCCTACTATCCATGCTTTCATCTCGAAGTAACCCTACGACCCAGGTTCCTTCTCATAGGGCCACTATCCAGGCTTTCATCTCGAAATAACCCTATGAAACAGGTTCCTTCTCATAGACCCACTATCCAGGCTTTCATCTCGAAGTAACCCTACGACCCAGGTTCCTTCTAAAATCCCCACCATCTAGGCTTTCATCACGAAGTAACCCTACGACCCAGGTTCCTTCTCATAGGCTTACTATACAAACTTTCATCTCGAAGTAACACTAAGACACAGGTTGCTTCTCAGAGCCCCACTATCCAGACTTTCATCTCGAAGTAACCCTACGGCCCAGGTTCCATCTCATAGCCCTACTATCAAGGCTTTCATCTTGTAGTAACCCTACTACCCGGGTTCCTTCTCATAGCCCTACTATCTAGGCTTTCATCTCGAAGTAACCCTACGACCCAGGTTCCTTCTCATAGCCCTACTATGCAGGCTTTCATCTTAAAGTAACCTTACTATCCAGGTTCCTTCTCATAGCCCTACTATCCAGGATTTCATTTCGAAGTAACCCTACTATCAAGGTTTCTTCTCATAGCCCCACTATCCAAGCTTTCATCTCGAAGTAACACTACTATCCGGGTTCCTTCTCATAGCCCTACTATCCAGGCTTTCGTCTCGAAGTAACACTACCACCCTGGTTCCTTCTCATAGCCCCATTATCCAGGCTTTCATCTTGAAGTAACCCTACGACCCAGGTTCCTTCTCATAGCCCTACTATCCAGGCTTTCTTCATGAAGTAACCCTACAAACCAGGTTCCTTTTCATAGCCCCACTATCCAGGCTTTCATCTCGAAGTAACCATACGACCCAGGTTCCTTCTCATAGCCCTACTATCGAGGCTTTCATCTAGATGTAGCCCTATGACCCACGTTCCTTCTCGTAGCCTTACTATATAGGCTTTCATCTCGAAGTAACCTTACGACCCAGGTTCCCTCTCATAGCCCCACTATCCAAGCTTTCATCTCAAAGTAACCCTACGATCCTGGTTCCTTCTCACGGCCCCACTATCAAGGCTTTCATCTCAAAGTAACCCTACAAACAAGGTTCCTTCTCATAGCCCTACTATCCAGGCTTTGTTCTCGAAGTAACCCTACGAACCAGGTTCCTTCTAATAGCCCCACTATCCAGGCTTTCATCTAGAAGTAACCCTACGACCCAGGTACCTTCTCATAGCCCTACTATCCAGGCTTTCATCTCGAGTAACCCTACGAACCAGGTTCCTTCTCATAGACCCACTATCCAGGCTTTCATCTCGAAGTAACCCAACGACCTAGGTACCTTCTCATAGCCATTCCATCAAGGTTTTCATCTAGAAGTAACCCTAAGCCTTGGTTCCTTCTCACAGCCTTACTATCCAGGCTTTCATCTCGAAGTAACCCTACGACCCAAGTTCCTTCTCATAGCCCTACTATCGAGGATTTAATCTCGAAGTAACCCTACGACCCAGGTTCCTTTACGTAGCCCCACTATCCAGGATTTCATCTCGAAGTAACCCTACGACCCAGGTTCCTTCTCATAGCCCTACTATCCAGGCTTTCATCTTAAAGTAACCCTACTATCCAAGTTCCTTATCATAGCCCTACTATCCAGTCTTTGATTTCGAAGTAACCCTACTATCAAGGTTACTTCTCATAGCCCCACTATCCAAGCTTTCATCTCGAAGTAACACTACTATAGGGGTTCCTTCTCATAGCCCTACTATCCAGGCTTTCGTCTCGAAATAACACTACGACCCTGGTTCCTTCTCATAGCCCCATTATCCAGGCTTTCATCTTGAAGTAACCCTACGACCTAGGTTCCTTCTCATAGCCCTACTATCCAGGCTTTCTTCATGAAGTAACCCTACAAACCAGGTTACTTTTCATAGCCCCACTATCCAGGCTTTCATCTCGAAGTAACCCTATAACCCAGGTTCCTTCTCATAGCCCTACTATCGAGGCTTTCATCTAGATGTAGCCCTATGACCCATGTTCCTTCTTGTAGACTTACTATATAGGCTTTTATCTTGAAGTAACCTTACGACCCAGGTTCCCTCTCATATCCCCACTATCCAAGCTTTCATCTCAAAGTAACCCTACTATCCAGGTTCCTTCTCATAGCCTTACTATCCACGCTTTCATCTCGAAGTAACCCTAAGATCCTGGTTCATTCTCACGGCCCCACTATCAAGGCTTTCATCTCGAAGTAACCCTACAAACCAGGTTCCTTCTCATAGCCCTACTATCCAGGATTTCTTCTCGAAGTAACCCTACGAACCAGGTTCCTTCCCATAGCCCCACTATCAAGGCTTTCATCTCGAAGTAACCCTACGACCCAAGTTCCTTCTCATAGCTCTACTATCCAGGCTTTCATCTTGAAGTAACCCTAATTTCCAGGTTCCTTATCATAGCCCTACTATCCAGGCTTTCATCTCGAAGTAACCCTACTATCACGGTTCCTTCTCATAGCCCACTATTCAAGCTTACATCTCGAAGTAACCCTACGACCCAACTTCCTTCTCATAGCCCTACTATCCAGGCTTTCATCTCAAAGTAACCCTATGACCCAGGTTCCTTCTCATAGCCCTACTATTGAGGCTTTCATTTAGATGTAGCCCTATGACCCATGTTCCTTCTCGTAGCCTTACTATATAGGCTTTCATCTCGAAGTAACCTTACGACCAAGGTTCCCTCTCATAGCCCCACTATCCAAGCTTTCATCTCAAAGTAACCCTACTATCCAGGTTCCTTCTTATAGCCTTACTATCCAGGATTTTATCTCGAAGTAACCCTACGATCCTGTTTCCTTCTCACGGCCCCACTATCAAGGCTTTCTTCTCGAAGTAACCCTACGAACCAGGTTCCTTCTCATAGCCCCACTATCCAGGCTTTCATCTCGAAGTAACCCTACGACCCAGGTTCCTTCTCATAGCTCTACTATCCAAGCTTTCATCTTGAAGTAACCCCACTATCACTGTTCCTTCTCATAGCCCCACTATTCAAGCTTACATCTCGAAGTAACCCTACGACCAAGGTTCCTTCTCATAGCCCTACTATCCATGCTTTCATCTCGAAGTAACCCTACGACCCAGGTTCCTTCTCATAGGGCCACTATCCAGGCTTTCATCTCGAAATAACCCTATGAAACAGGTTCCTTCTCATAGACCCACTATCCAGGCTTTCATCTCGAAGTAACCCTACGACCCAGGTTCCTTCTAAAATCCCCACCATCTAGGCTTTCATCACGAAGTAACCCTACGACCCAGGTTCCTTCTCATAGGCTTACTATACAAACTTTCATCTCGAAGTAACACTAAGACACAGGTTGCTTCTCAGAGCCCCACTATCCAGACTTTCATCTCGAAGTAACCCTACGGCCCAGGTTCCATCTCATAGCCCTACTATCAAGGCTTTCATCTTGTAGTAACCCTACTACCCGGGTTCCTTCTCATAGCCCTACTATCTAGGCTTTCATCTCGAAGTAACCCTACGACCCAGGTTCCTTCTCATAGCCCTACTATGCAGGCTTTCATCTTAAAGTAACCTTACTATCCAGGTTCCTTCTCATAGCCCTACTATCCAGGATTTCATTTCGAAGTAACCCTACTATCAAGGTTTCTTCTCATAGCCCCACTATCCAAGCTTTCATCTCGAAGTAACACTACTATCCGGGTTCCTTCTCATAGCCCTACTATCCAGGCTTTCGTCTCGAAGTAACACTACCACCCTGGTTCCTTCTCATAGCCCCATTATCCAGGCTTTCATCTTGAAGTAACCCTACGACCCAGGTTCCTTCTCATAGCCCTACTATCCAGGCTTTCTTCATGAAGTAACCCTACAAACCAGGTTCCTTTTCATAGCCCCACTATCCAGGCTTTCATCTCGAAGTAACCATACGACCCAGGTTCCTTCTCATAGCCCTACTATCGAGGCTTTCATCTAGATGTAGCCCTATGACCCACGTTCCTTCTCGTAGCCTTACTATATAGGCTTTCATCTCGAAGTAACCTTACGACCCAGGTTCCCTCTCATAGCCCCACTATCCAAGCTTTCATCTCAAAGTAACCCTACGATCCTGGTTCCTTCTCACGGCCCCACTATCAAGGCTTTCATCTCAAAGTAACCCTACAAACAAGGTTCCTTCTCATAGCCCTACTATCCAGGCTTTGTTCTCGAAGTAACCCTACGAACCAGGTTCCTTCTCATAGCCCCACTATCCAGGCTTTCATCTCGAAGTAACCCTACGACCCAGGTTCCTTCTCATAGCTCTACTATCCAGGATTTCATCTTGAAGTAACCCTACTATACAGGTTCCTTATCATAGCCCTACTATCCAGGCTTTCATCTCGAAGTAACCCTACTATCAAGGTTCCTTCTCATAGCCCCACTATTCAAGCTTACATCTCGAAGTAAACCTACGACCCAGGTTCCTTCTCATTGCCCTACTATCCAGGCTTTCATCTCGAAGTAACCCTACGACCCAGGTTCCTTCTCATAGCCCTACTATTGAGGCTTTCATTTAGATGTAGCCCTATGACCCATGTTCCTTCTCGTAGCCTTACTATATAGGCTTTCATCTCGAAGTAACCTTACGACCCAGGTTCCCTCTTATAGCCCCACTATCCAAGCTTTCATCTCAAAGTAACCCTACTATCCAGGTTCCTTCTCATAGCCTTACTATCCAGGCTTTCATCTCGAAGTAACCCTACGATCCTGGTTCCTTCTCACGGCCCCACTATCAAGGCTTTCATCTTGAAGTAACCCTACAAACCAGGTTCCTTCTCATAGCCCTACTATCCAGGCTTTCATCTCGAAGTAACCCTACGAACCAGGTTCCTTCTCATAGCCCCACTATCCAGGCTTTCATCTCGAAGTAACCCTACGACCCAGGTTCCTTCTCATAGCTCTACTATCCAGGATTTCATCTTGAAGTAACCCTACTATACAGGTTCCTTATCATAGCCCTACTATCCAGGCTTTCATCTCGAAGTAACCCTACTATCAAGGTTCCTTCTCATAGCCCCACTATTCAAGCTTACATCTCGAAGTAAACCTACGACCCAGGTTCCTTCTCATAGCCCTACTATCCAGGCTTTCATCTCGAAGTAACCCTACGACCCAGGTTCCTTCTCATAGCCCTACTATTGAGGCTTTCATTTAGATGTAGCCCTATGACCCATGTTCCTTCTCGTAGCCTTACTATATAGGCTTTCATCTCGAAGTAACCTTACGACCCAGGTTCCCTCTCATAGCCCCACTATCCAAGCTTTCATCTCAAAGTAACCCTACTATCCAGGTTCCTTCTCATAGCCTTACTATCCAGGCTTTCATCTCGAAGTAACCCTACGATCCTGGTTCCTTCTCACGGCCCCACTATCAAGGCTTTCATCTCGAAGTAACCCTACAAACCAGGTTCCTTCTCATAGCCCTACTATCCAGGCTTTCATCTCGAAGTAACCCTACGAACCAGGTTCCTTATCATATGCCTACTATCCAGGCTTTCATCTCGAAGTAACCCTACTATCACAGTTCCTTCTCATAGCCCCACTATTCAAGCTTACATCTCGAAGTAACCCTACGACCCAGGTTCCTTCTCATAGCCCTACTATCCAGGCTTTCATCTCGAAGTAATCCTACGACACAGGTTCCTTCTCATAGAACCACTATCCAGGCTTTCATCTCGAAGTAACCCTACGACCCAAGTTCCTTCTCATAGACCCACTATCCAGGCTTTCATCTCGAAGTAACCCTACGACCCAGGTTCCTTCTAAAAGCCCTACCATCCAGGCTTTCATCTCGAAGTAACCCTACGACCCAGGTTCCTTCTCATAGGCTTACTATACAGGCTTTCATCTCGAAGTAACCCTAAGACCCAGGTTCCTTCTCATAGCCCCACTATCCAGACTTTCATCTCAAAGTGACCCTACGGCCCAGGTTCCATCTCATAGCCCGACTATCAAGGCTTTCATCTTGTAGTAACCCTACTACCCGGGTTCCTTCTCATAGCCCTACTATCCAGGCTTTCATCTCGAAGTAACCCTACGACCCAGGTTCCTTCTCATAGCCCTACTATTGAGGCTTTCATTTAGATGTAGCCCTATGACCCATGTTCCTTCTCGTACCCTTACTATATAGGCTTTCATCTCGAAGTAACCTTATGACCCAGGTTCCCTCTCATAGCCCCACTATCCAAGCTTTCATCTCAAAGTAACCCTACTATCCAGGTTCCTTCTCATAGCCTTACTATCCAGGCTTTCATCTCGAAGTAACCCTACGATCCTGGTTCCTTCTCACGGCCCCACTATCAAGGCTTTCATCTCGAAGTAACCCTACAAACCAGGTTCCTTCTCATAGCCCTACTATCCAGGCTTTCATCTCGAAGTAACCCTACGAACCAGGTTCCTTATCATATGCCTACTATCCAGGCTTTCATCTCGAAGTAACCCTACTATCACAGTTCCTTCTCATAGCCCCACTATTCAAGCTTACATCTCGAAGTAACCCTACGACCCAGGTTCCTTCTCATAGCCCTACTATCCAGGCTTTCATCTCGAAGTAATCCTACGACCCAGGTTTCTTCTCATAGAACCACTATCCAGGCTTTCATCTCGAAGTAACCCTACGACCCAGGTTCCTTCTCATAGACCCACTATCCAGGCTTTCATCTCGAAGTAACCCTACGACCCAGGTTCCTTCTAAAAGCCCTACCATCCAGGCTTTCATCTCGAAGTAACCCTACGACCCAGGTTCCTTCTCATAGGCTTACTATACAGGCTTTCATCTCGAAGTAACCCTAAGACCCAGGTTCCTTCTCATAGCCCCACTATCCAGACTTTCATCTCAAAGTGACCCTACGGCCCAGGTTCCATCTCATAGCCCGACTATCAAGGCTTTCATCTTGTAGTAACCCTACTACCCGGGTTCCTTCTCATAGCCCTACTATCCAGGCTTTCATCTCGAAGTAACCCTACGACCCAGGTTCCTTCTCATAGCCCTACTATTGAGGCTTTCATTTAGATGTAGCCCTATGACCCATGTTCCTTCTCGTAGCCTTACTATATAGGCTTTCATCTCGAAGTAACCTTATGACCCAGGTTCCCTCTCATAGCCCCACTATCCAAGCTTTCATCCCAAAGTAACCCTACTATCCAGGTTCCTTCTCATAGCCTTACTATCCAGGCTTTCATCTCAAAGTAACCCTACGATCCTGGTTCCTTCTCACGGCCCCACTATCAAGGCTTTCATCTCGAAGTAACCCTACAAACCAGGTTCCTTCTCATAGCCCTACTATCCAGGCTTTCATCTCGAAGTAACCCTACGAACCAGGTTCCTTATCATATGCCTACTATCCAGGCTTTCATCTCGAAGTAACCCTACTATCACAGTTCCTTCTCATAGCCCCACTATTCAAGCTTACATCTCGAAGTAACCCTACGACCCAGGTTCCTTCTCATAGCCCTACTATCCAGGCTTTCATCTCGAATTAATCCTACGACCCAGGTTCCTTCTCATAGAACCACTATCCAGGCTTTCATCTCGAAGTAACCCTACGACCCAGGTTCCTTCTCATAGGGCCACTATCCAGGCTTTCATCTCAAAATAACCCTATGAAACAGGTTCCTTCTCATAGACCCACTATCCAGGCTTTCATCTCGAAGTAACCCTACGACCCAGGTTCCTTCTAAAAGCCCCACCATCTAGGCTTTCATCTCGAAGTAACCCTACGACCCAGGTTCCTTCTCATAGGCTTACTATACAGACTTTCATCTCGAAGTAACACTAAGACACAGGTTGCTTCTCAGAGCCCCACTATCCAGACTTTCATCTCGAAGTAACCCTACGGCCCAGGTTCCATCTCATAGCCCTACTATCAAGGCTTTCATCTTGTAGTAACCCTACTACCCGGGTTCCTTCTCATAGCCCTACTATCTAGGCTTTCATCTCGAAGTAACCCTACGACCCAGGTTCCTTCTCATAGCCCTACTATCCAGGCTTTCATCTTAAAGTAACCTTACTATCCAGGTTCCTTCTCATAGCCCTACTATCCAGGATTTCATTTCGAAGTAACCCTACTATCAAGGTTTCTTCTCATAGCCCCACTATCCAAGCTTTCATTTCGAAGTAACACTACTATTCGGGTTCCTTCTCATAGCCCTACTATCCAGGCTTTCGTCTTGAAGTAACACTACCACCCTGGTTCCTTCTCATAGCCCCATTATCCAGGCTTTCATCTTGAAGTAACCCTACGACCCAGGTTCCTTCTCATAGCCCTACTATCCAGGCTTTCTTCATGAAGTAACCCTACAAACCATGTTCCTTTTCATAGCCCCACTATCCAGGCTTTCATCTCGAAGTAACCCTACGACCCAGGTTCCTTCTCATAGCCCTACTATCGAGGCTTTCATCTAGATGTAGCCCTATGACCCATGTTCCTTCTCGTAGCCTTACTATATAGGCTTTCATCTCGAAGTAACCTTACGACCCAGGTTCCCTCTCATAGCCCCAATATCCAAGCTTTCATCTCAAAGTAACCCTACGATCCTGGTTCCTTCTCACGGCCCCACTATCAAGGCTTTCATCTCAAAGTAACCCTACAAACAAGGTTCCTTCTCATAGCCCTACTATCCAGGCTTTGTTCTCGAAGTAACCCTACGAACCAGGTTCCTTCTCATAGCCCCACTATCCAGGCTTTCATCTCGAAGTAACCCTACGACCCAGGTTCCTTCTCATAGCTCTACTATCCAGGATTTCATCTTGAAGTAACCCTACTATACAGGTTCCTTATCATAGCCCTACTATCCAGGCTTTCATCTCGAAGTAACCCTACTATCAAGGTTCCTTCTCATAGCCCCACTATTCAAGCTTACATCTCGAAGTAAACCTACGACCCAGGTTCCTTCTCATAGCCCTACTATCCAGGCTTTCATCTCGAAGTAACCCTACGACCCAGGTTCCTTCTCATAGCCCTACTATTGAGGCTTTCATTTAGATGTAGCCCTATGACCCATGTTCCTTCTCGTAGCCTTACTATATAGGCTTTCATCTCGAAGTAACCTTATGACCCAGGTTCCCTCTCATAGCCCCACTATCCAAGCTTTCATCCCAAAGTAACCCTACTATCCAGGTTCCTTCTCATAGCCTTACTATCCAGGCTTTCATCTCGAAGTAACCCTACGATCCTGGTTCCTTCTCACGGCCCCACTATCAAGGCTTTCATCTCGAAGTAACCCTACAAACCAGGTTCCTTCTCATAGCCCTACTATCCAGGCTTTCATCTCGAAGTAACCCTACGAACCAGGTTCCTTATCATATGCCTACTATCCAGGCTTTCATCTCGAAGTAACCCTACTATCACAGTTCCTTCTCATAGCCCCACTATTCAAGCTTACATCTCGAAGTAACCCTACGACCCAGGTTCCTTCTCATAGCCCTACTATCCAGGCTTTCATCTCGAATTAATCCTACGACCCAGGTTCCTTCTCATAGAACCACTATCCAGGCTTTCATCTCGAAGTAACCCTACGACCCAGGTTCCTTCTCATAGGGCCACTATCCAGGCTTTCATCTCGAAATAACCCTATGAAACAGGTTCCTTCTCATAGACCCACTATCCAGGCTTTCATCTCGAAGTAACCCTACGACCCAGGTTCCTTCTAAAAGCCCCACCATCTAGGCTTTCATCTCGAAGTAACCCTACGACCCAGGTTCCTTCTCATAGGCTTACTATACAGACTTTCATCTCGAAGTAACACTAAGACACAGGTTGCTTCTCAGAGCCCCACTATCCAGACTTTCATCTCGAAGTAACCCTACGGCCCAGGTTCCATCTCATAGCCCTACTATCAAGGCTTTCATCTTGTAGTAACCCTACTACCCGGGTTCCTTCTCATAGCCCTACTATCTAGGCTTTCATCTCGAAGTAACCCTACGACCCAGGTTCCTTCTCATAGCCCTACTATCCAGGCTTTCATCTTAAAGTAACCTTACTATCCAGGTTCCTTCTCATAGCCCTACTATCCAGGATTTCATTTCGAAGTAACCCTACTATCAAGGTTTCTTCTCATAGCCCCACTATCCAAGCTTTCATTTCGAAGTAACACTACTATTCGGGTTCCTTCTCATAGCCCTACTATCCAGGCTTTCGTCTTGAAGTAACACTACCACCCTGGTTCCTTCTCATAGCCCCATTATCCAGGCTTTCATCTTGAAGTAACCCTACGACCCAGGTTCCTTCTCATAGCCCTACTATCCAGGCTTTCTTCATGAAGTAACCCTACAAACCATGTTCCTTTTCATAGCCCCACTATCCAGGCTTTCATCTCGAAGTAACCCTACGACCCAGGTTCCTTCTCATAGCCCTACTATCGAGGCTTTCATCTAGATGTAGCCCTATGACCCATGTTCCTTCTCGTAGCCTTACTATATAGGCTTTCATCTCGAAGTAACCTTACGACCCAGGTTCCCTCTCATAGCCCCAATATCCAAGCTTTCATCTCAAAGTAACCCTACGATCCTGGTTCCTTCTCACGGCCCCACTATCAAGGCTTTCATCTCAAAGTAACCCTACAAACAAGGTTCCTTCTCATAGCCCTACTATCCAGGCTTTGTTCTCGAAGTAACCCTACGAACCAGGTTCCTTCTCATAGCCCCACTATCCAGGCTTTCATCTCGAAGTAACCCTACGACCCAGGTTCCTTCTCATAGCTCTACTATCCAGGATTTCATCTTGAAGTAACCCTACTATACAGGTTCCTTATCATAGCCCTACTATCCAGGCTTTCATCTCGAAGTAACCCTACTATCAAGGTTCCTTCTCATAGCCCCACTATTCAAGCTTACATCTCGAAGTAAACCTACGACCCAGGTTCCTTCTCATAGCCCTACTATCCAGGCTTTCATCTCGAAGTAACCCTACGACCCAGGTTCCTTCTCATAGCCCTACTATTGAGGCTTTCATTTAGATGTAGCCCTATGACCCATGTTCCTTCTCGTAGCCTTACTATATAGGCTTTCATCTCGAAGTAACCTTATGACCCAGGTTCCCTCTCATAGCCCCACTATCCAAGCTTTCATCCCAAAGTAACCCTACTATCCAGGTTCCTTCTCATAGCCTTACTATCCAGGCTTTCATCTCGAAGTAACCCTACGATCCTGGTTCCTTCTCACGGCCCCACTATCAAGGCTTTCATCTCGAAGTAACCCTACAAACCAGGTTCCTTCTCATAGCCCTACTATCCAGGCTTTCATCTCGAAGTAACCCTACGAACCAGGTTCCTTATCATATGCCTACTATCCAGGCTTTCATCTCGAAGTAACCCTACTATCACAGTTCCTTCTCATAGCCCCACTATTCAAGCTTACATCTCGAAGTAACCCTACGACCCAGGTTCCTTCTCATAGCCCTACTATCCAGGCTTTCATCTCGAATTAATCCTACGACCCAGGTTCCTTCTCATAGAACCACTATCCAGGCTTTCATCTCGAAGTAACCCTACGACCCAGGTTCCTTCTCATAGGGCCACTATCCAGGCTTTCATCTCGAAATAACCCTATGAAACAGGTTCCTTCTCATAGACCCACTATCCAGGCTTTCATCTCGAAGTAACCCTACGACCCAGGTTCCTTCTAAAAGCCCCACCATCTAGGCTTTCATCTCGAAGTAACCCTACGACCCAGGTTCCTTCTCATAGGCTTACTATACAGACTTTCATCTCGAAGTAACACTAAGACACAGGTTGCTTCTCAGAGCCCCACTATCCAGACTTTCATCTCGAAGTAACCCTACGGCCCAGGTTCCATCTCATAGCCCTACTATCAAGGCTTTCATCTTGTAGTAACCCTACTACCCGGGTTCCTTCTCATAGCCCTACTATCTAGGCTTTCATCTCGAAGTAACCCTACGACCCAGGTTCCTTCTCATAGCCCTACTATCCAGGCTTTCATCTTAAAGTAACCTTACTATCCAGGTTCCTTCTCATAGCCCTACTATCCAGGATTTCATTTCGAAGTAACCCTACTATCAAGGTTTCTTCTCATAGCCCCACTATCCAAGCTTTCATTTCGAAGTAACACTACTATCCGGGTTCCTTCTCATAGCCCTACTATCCAGGCTTTCGTCTTGAAGTAACACTACCACCCTGGTTCCTTCTCATAGCCCCATTATCCAGGCTTTCATCTTGAAGTAACCCTACGACCCAGGTTCCTTCTCATAGCCCTACTATCCAGGCTTTCTTCATGAAGTAACCCTACAAACCATGTTCCTTTTCATAGCCCCACTATCCAGGCTTTCATCTCGAAGTAACCCTACGACCCAGGTTCCTTCTCATAGCCCTACTATCGAGGCTTTCATCTAGATGTAGCCCTATGACCCATGTTCCTTCTCGTAGCCTTACTATATAGGCTTTCATCTCGAAGTAACCTTACGACCTAGGTTCCCTCTCATAGCCCCAATATCCAAGCTTTCATCTCAAAGTAACCCTACGATCCTGGTTCCTTCTCACGGCCCCACTATCAAGGCTTTCATCTCAAAGTAACCCTACAAACAAGGTTCCTTCTCATAGCCCTACTATCCAGGCTTTGTTCTCGAAGTAACCCTACGAACCAGGTTCCTTCTCATAGCCCCACTATCCAGGCTTTCATCTCGAAGTAACCCTACGACCCAGGTTCCTTCTCATAGCTCTACTATCCAGGATTTCATCTTGAAGTAACCCTACTATACAGGTTCCTTATCATAGCCCTACTATCCAGGCTTTCATCTCGAAGTAACCCTACTATCAAGGTTCCTTCTCATAGCCCCACTATTCAAGCTTACATCTCGAAGTAAACCTACGACCCAGGTTCCTTCTCAAAGCCCTACTATCCAGGCTTTCATCTCGAAGTAACCCTACGACCCAGGTTCCTTCTCATAGACCTACTATTGAGGCTTTCATTTAGATGTAGCCCTATGACCCATGTTCCTTCTCGTAGCCTTACTATATAGGCTTTCATCTCGAAGTAACCTTACGACCCAGGTTCCCTCTCATAGCCCCACTATCCAAGCTTTCATCTCAAAGTAACCCTACTATCCAGGTTCCTTCTCATAGCCTTACTATCCAGGCTTTCATCTCGAAGTAACCCTACGATCCTGGTTCCTTCTCACGGCCCCACTATCAAGGCTTTCATCTCGAAGTAACCCTACAAACCAGGTTCCTTCTCATAGCCCTACTATCCAGGCTTTCATCTCGAAGTAACCCTACGAACCAGGTTCCTTATCATATGCCTACTATCCAGGCTTTCATCTCGAAGTAACCCTACTATCACAGTTCCTTCTCATAGCCCCACTATTCAAGCTTACATCTCGAAGTAACCCTACGACCCAGGTTCCTTCTCATAGCCCTACTATCCAGGCTTTCATCTCGAATTAATCCTACGACCCAGGTTCCTTCTCATAGAACCACTATCCAGGCTTTCATCTCGAAGTAACCCTACGACCCAGGTTCCTTCTCATAGGGCCACTATCCAGGCTTTCATCTCGAAATAACCCTATGAAACAGGTTCCTTCTCATAGACCCACTATCCAGGCTTTCATCTCGAAGTAACCCTACGACCCAGGTTCCTTCTAAAAGCCCCACCATCTAGGCTTTCATCTCGAAGTAACCCTACGACCCAGGTTCCTTCTCATAGGCTTACTATACAGACTTTCATCTCGAAGTAACACTAAGACACAGGTTGCTTCTCAGAGCCCCACTATCCAGACTTTCATCTCGAAGTAACCCTACGGCCCAGGTTCCATCTCATAGCCCTACTATCAAGGCTTTCATCTTGTAGTAACCCTACTACCCGGGTTCCTTCTCATAGCCCTACTATCTAGGCTTTCATCTCGAAGTAACCCTACGACCCAGGTTCCTTCTCATAGCCCTACTATCCAGGCTTTCATCTTAAAGTAACCTTACTATCCAGGTTCCTTCTCATAGCCCTACTATCCAGGATTTCATTTCGAAGTAACCCTACTATCAAGGTTTCTTCTCATAGCCCCACTATCCAAGCTTTCATTTCGAAGTAACACTACTATCCGGGTTCCTTCTCATAGCCCTACTATCCAGGCTTTCATCTTGAAGTAACACTACCACCCTGGTTCCTTCTCATAGCCCCATTATCCAGGCTTTCATCTTGAAGTAACCCTACGACCCAGGTTCCTTCTCATAGCCCTACTATCCAGGCTTTCTTCATGAAGTAACCCTACAAACCATGTTCCTTTTCATAGCCCCACTATCCAGGCTTTCATCTCGAAGTAACCCTACGACCCAGGTTCCTTCTCATAGCCCTACTATCGAGGCTTTCATCTAGATGTAGCCCTATGACCCATGTTCCTTCTCGTAGCCTTACTATATAGGCTTTCATCTCGAAGTAACCTTACGACCCAGGTTCCCTCTCATAGCCCCAATATCCAAGCTTTCATCTCAAAGTAACCCTACGATCCTGGTTCCTTCTCACGGCCCCACTATCAAGGCTTTCATCTCAAAGTAACCCTACAAACAAGGTTCCTTCTCATAGCCCTACTATCCAGGCTTTGTTCTCGAAGTAACCCTACGAACCAGGTTCCTTCTCATAGCCCCACTATCCAGGCTTTCATCTCGAAGTAACCCTACGACCCAGGTTCCTTCTCATAGCTCTACTATCCAGGATTTCATCTTGAAGTAACCCTACTATACAGTTTCCTTATCATAGCCCTACTATCCAGGCTTTCATCTCGAAGTAACCCTACTATCAAGGTTCCTTCTCATAGCCCCACTATTCAAGCTTACATCTCGAAGTAAACCTACGACCCAGGTTCCTTCTCAAAGCCCTACTATCCAGGCTTTCATCTCGAAGTAACCCTACGACCCAGGTTCCTTCTCATAGACCTACTATTGAGGCTTTCATTTAGATGTAGCCCTATGACCCATGTTCCTTCTCGTAGCCTTACTATATAGGCTTTCATCTCGAAGTAACCTTACGACCCAGGTTCCCTCTCATAGCCCCACTATCCAAGCTTTCATCTCAAAGTAACCCTACTATCCAGGTTCCTTCTCATAGCCTTACTATCCAGGCTTTCATCTCGAAGTAACCCTACGATCCTGGTTCCTTCTCACGGCCCCACTATCAAGGCTTTCATCTCGAAGTAACCCTACAAACCAGGTTCCTTCTCATAGCCCTACTATCCAGGCTTTCATCTCGAAGTAACCCGACGAACCAGGTTCCTTATCATATGCCTACTATCCAGGCTTTCATCTCGAAGTAACCCTACTATCACAGTTCCTTCTCATAGCCCCACTATTCAAGCTTACATCTCGAAGTAACCCTACGACCCAGGTTCCTTCTCATAGCCCTACTATCCAGGCTTTCATCTTGAAGTAATCCTACGACCCAGGTTCCTTCTCATAGAACCACTATCCAGGCTTTCATCTCGAAGTAACCCTACGACCCAGGTTCCTTCTCATAGACCCACTATCCAGGCTTTCATCTCGAAGTAACCCTACGACCCAGGTTCCTTCTAAAAGCCCTACCATCCAGGCTTTCATCTCGAAGTAACCCTACGACCCAGGTTCCTTCTCATAGGCTTACTATACAGGCTTTCATCTCGAAGTAACCCTAAGACCCAGGATCCTTCTTATAGCCCGACTATCTAGACTTTCATCTCGAAGTAACCCTACGACCCAGGTACCTTCTCATAGCCCTTCCATCCAGGCTTTCATCTAGAATTAACCCTACGCCCAGGTTCCTTCTCACAGCCTTACTATCTAGGCTTTCATCTAGAAGTAACCCTACGACCCAAGTTCCTTCTCATAGCCTTACTATCACGACTTTCATCTCGAAGTAACCCTACGACCCAGGTTTATTCTCATAGCCCCACTATCCAGGATTTCATCTCAAAGTAACCCTACGACCCATGTTTCTTCTCATGGCCCTACTATCTAGGCTTTCATCTTGTAGTAACCCTACTACCCGGGTTCCTTCTCATAGCCCTACTATCTAGGCTTTCATCTCGAAGTAACCCTACTATCCATGTTCCTTCTTATAGCCCTACTATCCAAGCTTTCATCTCGAGGAAACCGTACGACCCAGGTTCCTTCTTATATCCCTACTATCCAGGTTTTTATCTCGAAGTAACCCCACGACCGAGGTTCCTTCTCATAGACCCGCTACACATGCTTTCATCTCGAAGTAACACTACGACACAGTTTCCTTCTCATAACCCTACTATCAAGGCTTTCATCTCGAGTAACCCTACGACCCAGGATCCTTCTCATAGCCCGACTATCTAGACTTTCATCTCTAAGTAACCCTACGACCCAGGTACCTTCTCATAGCCCTTCCATCCAGGCTTTCATCTAGAATTAACCCTACGCCCAGGTTCCTTCTCACAACCTTACTATCTAGGCTTTCATCTGGAAGTAACCCTACGACCCAAGTTCCTTCTCATAGCCTTACTATCACGACTTTCATCTCGAAGTAACCCTACGACCCAGGTTTATTCTCATAGCCCCACTATCCAGGATTTCATCTCAAAGTAACCCTACGACCCAGGTTTGTTCTCATAACCCTACTATCTAGGCTTTCATATTGTAGTAACCCTACTACCTGGGTTCCTTCTCATAGCCCTATTATCTAGGCTTTCATCTTGAAGTAACCCTAATATCCATGTTCCTTCTTATAGCCCTACTATCCAAGCTTTCATCTCGAAGAAACCGTACGACCTAGGTTCCTTCTCATATCCCCACTATCTAGGTTTTTATCTCGAAGTAACCCTACGACCCATGTTCCTTCTCATAGACCCGCTACACATGCTTTCATCTCGAAGTAACCCTACGACACAGTTTCCTTCTCATAGCCCTACTATCAAGGCTTTCATCTCGAGTAACCCTAGGACCCAGGATCCTTCTCATAGCCCGACTATCCAGGCATTCATCTCAAAGTAACCCTACGACCCAGGTACCTTCTCATAGCCCTTCCATCCAGGCTTTCATCTAGAATTAACCCTACGCCCAGGTTCCTTCTCACAGCCTTACTATCCAGGCTTTCATCTAGAAGTAACCCTACGACCCAAGTTCCTTCTCATAGCCTTACTATCACGACTTTAATCTCGAAGTAACCCTACGACCTAGGTTCATTCTCATAGCCCCACTATCCAGGATTTCATCTCAATGTAACCCTACGACCCAGGTTCCTTCTCATAACCCTACTATCTAGGCTTTCATCTTGAAGTAACCCTACTATCCAGGTTCCTTCTTATAGCCCCACTATCCAAGCTTTCATCTCTAAGTAACCCTACTATCCAGGTTCCTTCTCATAGGCCTACTATCCAGGCTTTCATCTCGAAGTAACGCTACGACCTTGGTTCCTTCTCATAGCCCCACTATCAAGGCTTTTATCACGAAGTAACCCTAAGACCCAGGTTCCTTCTAATAGACCCATTATCCAAGCTTTCATCTCAAAGTAACCCTATGACCCAGGTTCCTTCTCATAGCCCTACCATCCAGGCTTTCATCTCGAAGTAACCCTACTAACCAGGTTACTTCTCATAGCCCCACGATCCAAGCTTTCATCTCGAAGTAACCCTACTATCCACGTTCCTTCTCATATCCCTACTCTCCAGGCTTTTGTCTCAAAGTAACCCTACGACCCTGGTTCCTTCTCATAGCCCCACTATCCAGGCTTTCATATCGAAGTAACCCTACGACCCAGGTTCCTTTTCATAGCCCTACTATCTAGGCTTTCATCTCAAAGTAACACTACGACCCAGGTTCCTTCTCATAGCCCTACCATCCAGGCTTTCATCTCGAAGTAACCCTACGACCCAGGTTCCTTCTCGTAGCCCTACCATCCAGGTTTTCATCTAGAAGTAACCCTACGACCCAGGTTCCTTGTCATAGCCTTACTATCCAGGCTTTCATCTCGAAGTAACCGTACGACCCAAGTTCCTTCTCATAGCCTAACTATCCAGGCTTTCATCTCGAAGTAACCCTACGATCATGGTTCCTTCTCATAGCCCCACTATCAAGGCTTTCATCTCGAAGTAACCCTACAAACTGGGTTCCTTCTCATAGCCCTACTATCCAGGCTTTCTTCTCGAAGTAACCCTACGAACCAGGTTCCTTCCCATAGCCCCACTATGCAGGCTTTCATTTCGAAGTAACACTACGTCCCAGGTTCCTTCTCATAGCCCTACTATCCAGGATTTCATCTTGAAGTAACCCTACTATCCAGGTTCCTTATCATAGCCCTACTATCCAAGCTTTCATCTCGAAGTAACCCTACTATCCAGGTTCCTTCTCATAGCCCCACTATTCAAGCTTACATCTCGAAGTAACCCTACGACCACGGTTCCTTATCATAACCCTACTATCAAGGCTTTCATCTCGAAGTAACCCTACGACCCAGGTTCCTTCTCATAGGGCCACTTTCCAGGCATTCATCTCGAAGTAACCCTACGACCCAGGTTCCTTATCATAGACCCACTATCCAGGCTTTCATCTCGAAGTAACCCTACGACCCAGGTTCCTTCTAAAAGCCCTACCATCCAGGCTATCATCTCGTAGTAACCCTACGACCCAGGTTCCTTCTCATAGGCTTACTATACAGGCTTTCATCTCGAAGTAACCCTAAGACCCAGGTTCCTTCTCATAGCCTTACTATCCAAGCTTTCATCTCGAAGTAACCCTATGACCCAGGCTCCTTCTCATAGCCCTACTATCTAGGCTTTCATCTCAAAGTAACCCTACTATCCATGTTCCTTCTTATAGCCCTACTATCCAGGCTTACATCTCGAAGAAACCCTACGACCCAGGTTCCTTCTCATATCCCTACTATCCAGGTTTTTATCTCGAAGTAACCCTACGATCCAGGTTCCTTCTCATAGCCCCGCCACACAAGCTTTAATCTCGAAGTAATCCTACGACACAGTTTCCTTCTCAAAGCCCATCTATCCAAGCTTTCATCTCGAAGTAACCATACGACCCAGGTTCCTTCTCATAGCCCTACTATCAAGGTTTTCATCTCTAGTAACCCTACGACCCAGGTTCCTTCTCATAGCCCCACTATCCAGGCTTACATCTCGAAGTAACCCTACGACCCAGGAACCTTCTAATAGCCCTTCCATCCAGGCTTTCATCTAGAATTAACCCTATGCCCAGGTTCCTTCTCACAACTTTACTATCCAGGCTTTCATGTAGAAGTAACCCTACAACCCAACATCCTTCTCATAGCCTTACTATCACGGCTTTAATCTCGAAGTAACCCTACGACCCAGGTTCATTCTCATAGCCCCACTATCCAGGATTTCATCTCAAAGTAACCCCACGACCCAGGTTCCTTCTCATAGCCCTACTATCTATGCTTTCATCTTGAAGTAACCCTATTATCCAGGTTCCTTCTCATAGCCCCACTATACAGGCTTTCATTTCGAAGTAAACCTACTACCCAGATTCCTTCTTATAGCCCCACTATCCAGGCTTTCATCTCGAAGTAACCCTACCACCCTGGTTCCTTCTCATAGCCCCACTATCCAGGCTTTTATCTCGAAGTAACCCTAAAACCCAGGTTACTTCTCATAGACCCATTATCCAAGCCTTCATCTTAAAGTAACCCTACGACCCAGGTTCCTTCTCATAGCCCTACCATCCAGGCTTTCATCTCGAAGTAACCCTACGACCCAGGTTCTTTCTCATAGCCCTACCATCCAGGTTTTCATCTAGAAGTAACCCTACGACCCAGGTTCCTTGTCATAGCCTTACTATCCAGGCTTTCATCTCGAAGTAACCGTACGACCCAAGTTCCTTCTCATAGCCTAACTATCCAGGCTTTCATCTTGAAGTAACCCTACGATCCTGGTTCCTTCTCATAGAACCACTATCAAGGCTTTCATCTCGAAGTAACCCTACAAACTGGGTTCCTTCTCATAGCCCTACTATCCAGGCTTTCTTCTCAAAGTAACCCTACGAACCATGTTCCTTCCCACAGCCCCACTATCCAGGCTTTCATTTCGAAGTAACACTACGTCCCAGGTTCCTTCTCATAGCCCTACTATCCAGGATTTCATCTTGAAGTAACCCTACTATCCAGGTTCCTTATCATAGCCCTACTATCTAAGCTTTCACCTCGAAGTAACCGTACTATCCAGGTTCCTTCTCATAGCCCCACTATTCAAGCTTACATCTCGAAGTAACCCTACGACCCAGGTTCCTTCTCATAACCCTACTATCAAGGTTTTCATCTCGAAGTAACCCTACGACCCAGGTTCCTTCTCATAGGGCCATTATCTAGGCTTTCATCTCGAAGTAACTCTACGACCCAGGTTCCTTATCATAGACCCACTATCCAGGCTTTCATCTCGAAGTAACCCTACGACCCAGGTTCCTTCTAAAAGCCCTACCATCCAGGCTATCATCTCGTAGTAACCCTACGACCCAGGTTCCTTCTCATAGGCTTACTATACAGGCTTTCATCTCGAAGTAACCCTAAGACCCAGGTTCCTTCTCATAGCCTTACTATCCAAGCTTTCATCTCGAAGTAACCCTATGACCCAGGCTCCTTCTCATAGCCCTACTATCTAGGCTTTCATCTCAAAGTAACCCTACTATCCATGTTCCTTCTTATAGCCCTACTATCCAGGCTTACATCTCGAAGAAACCCTACGACCCAGGTTCCTTCTCATATCCCTACTATCCAGGTTTTTATCTCGAAGTAACCCTACGATCCAGGTTCCTTCTCATAGCCCCGCCACACAAGTTTTAATCTCGAAGTAATCCTACGACACAGTTTCCTTCTCAAAGCCCATCTATCCAGGCTTTCATCTCGAAGTAACCATACGACCCAGGTTCCTTCTCATAGCCCTACTATCAAGGTTTTCATCTCTAGTAACCCAACGACCCAGGTTCCTTCTCATAGCCCCACTATCCAGGCTTACATCTCGAAGTAACCCTACGACCCAGGAACCTTCTAATAGCCCTTCCATCCAGGCTTTCATCTAGAATTAACCCTATGCCCAGGTTCCTTCTCACAGCTTTACTATCCAGGCTTTCATCTAGAAGTAACCCTACAACCCAACATCCTTCTCATAGCCTTACTATCACGGCTTTAATCTCGAAGTAACCCTACGACCCAGGTTCATTCTCATAGCCCCACTATCCAGGATTTCATCTCAAAGTAACCCCACGACCAAGGTTCCTTCTCATATCCCTACTATCTAAGCTTTCATCTTGAAGTAACCCTACTATCCAGGTTCCTTCTCATAGCCCATCTATACAGGCTTTCATTTCGAAGTAAACCTACTACCCAGATTCCTTCTTATAGCCCCACTATCCAGGCTTTCATCTCGAAGTAACCCTACCACCCTGGTTCCTTCTCATAGCCCCACTATCCAGGCTTTTATCTCGAAGTAACCCTAAAACCCAGGTTACTTCTCATAGACCCATTATCCAAGCTTTCATCTTAAAGTAACCCTACGACCCAGGTTCCTTCTCATATCCCTACCATCCAGGCTTTCATCTCGAAGTAACCCTACGACCCAGGTTCCTTCTCATAGCCCTACCATCCAGGTTTTCATCTAGAAGTAACCCTACGACCCAGGTTCCTTGTCATAGCCTTACTATCCAGGCTTTCATCTCGAAGTAACCGTACGACCCAAGTTCCTTCTCATAGCCTAACTATCCAGGCTTTCATCTCGAAGTAACCCTACGATCCTGGTTCCTTCTCATAGCCCCACTATCAAGGCTTTCATCTCGAAGTAACCCTACAAACTGGGTTCCTTCTCATAGCCCTACTATCCAGGCTTTCTTCTCGAAGTAACCCTACGAACTAGGTTCCTTCCCATAGCCCCACTATCCAGGCTTTCATTTCGAAGTAACACTACGTCCCAGGTTCCTTCTCATAGCCCTACTATCCAGGATTTCTTCTTGAAGTAACCCTACTATCCAGGTTCCTTATCATAGCCCTACTATCCAACCTTTCATCTCGAAGTAACCGTACTATCCAGGTTCCTTCTCATAGCCCCACTATTCAAGCTTACATCTCAAAGTAACCCTACGACCCAGGTTCCTTCTCATAACCCTACTATCAAGGCTTTCATCTCGAAGTAACCCTACGACCCAGGTTCCTTCTCATAGGGCCACTAACCAGGCTTTCATCTCGAAGTAACCCTACGACCCAGGTTCCTTATCATAGACCCACTATTCAGGCTTTCATCTCGAAGTAACCCTACGACCCAAGTTCCTTCTAAAAGCCCTACCATCCAGGCTATCATCTCGTAGTAACCCTACGACCCAGGTTCCTTCTCATAGGCTTACTATATAGGCTTTCATCTCGAAGTAACCCTAAGACCCAGGTTCCTTCTCATAGCCCTACTATCCAAGCTTTCATCTCGAAGTAACCCTATGACCCATGCTCCTTCTCATAGCCCTACTATCTAGGCTTTCATCTCAAAGTAACCCTACTATCCATGTTCCTTCTTATAGCCCTACTATCCAGGCTTTCATCTCGAAGAAACCCTACGACCCAGGTTCCTTCTCATATCCCTACTATCCAGATTTTTATCTCGAAGTAACCCTATGACCCAGGTTCCTTCTCATAGCCCCGCTACACAGGCTTTCATCTCGAAGTAATCCTACGACACAGTTTCCTACTCAAAGCCCTCCTATCCAGGTTTTAATCTCGAAGTAACCCTACGACCCATGTTCATTCTCATAGCCCCACTATCCAGGATTTCATCTCAAAGTAACCCTACGACCTAGGTTCCTTCTCATAGCCCCACTATCCAGACTTACATCTCGAAGTAACCCTACGACCCAGGAACCTTCTAATAGCCCTTCCATCCAGGCTTTCATCTAGAATTAACCCTATGCCCAGGTTCCTTCTCACAGCTTTACTATCCAGGCTTTCATCTAGAAGTAACCCTACAACCCAACATCCTTCTCATAGCCTTACTATCACGGCTTTAATCTCTAAGTAACCCTACGACCCAGGTTCATTCTCATAGCCCCACTATTCAGGATTTCATCTCAAAGTAACCCTACGACCCAGGTTCCTTCTCATAGCCCTACTATCTATGCTTTCATCTTGAAGTAACCCTACTATCCAGGTTCCTTCTCATAGCCCCACTATAAAGGCTTTCATCTCGAAGTAACCCTACCACCCTGGTTCCTTCTCATAGCCCCACTATCCAGGCTTTTATCTCGAAGTAACCCTAAAACCCAGGTTACTTCTCATAGACCCATTATCCAAGCTTTCATCTTAAAGTAACCCTACGACCCAGGTTCCTTCTCATAGCCCTACCATCCAGGCTTTCATCTTAAAGTAACCCTACAACCCAGGTTCCTTCTCATAGCCCTACCATTCAGGTTTTCATCTAGAAGTAACCCTACGACCCAGGTTCCTTGTCATAGCCTTACTATCTAGGCTTTCATCTCGAAGTAACCGTACGACCCAAGTTCCTTCTCATAGCCTAACTATCCAGGCTTTCACCTCATAGTAACCCTACGATCCTGGTTCCTTCTCATAGCCCCACTATCAAGGCTTTCATCTCGAAGTAACCCTACAAACTGGGTTCCTTCTCATATCCCTACTATCCAGGCTTTCTTTTCGATGTAACCCTACGAACCAGGTTCGTTCCCATAGCCCCAATATCCAGGCTTTAATTTCGAAGTAACACTACGACCCAGGTTCCATCTCATAGCCCTACTATCCTGGATTTCATCTTGAAGTAACCCTACTATCCAGGTTCCTTATCATAGCCCTACTATCCAAGCTTTCATCTCGAAGTAACCCTACTATCCAGGTTCCTTCTCATAGCCCCACTATTCAAGCTTACATCTCGAAGTAACCCTACGACCCAGGTTCCTTCTCAGAACCCTACTATCAAGGCTTTCATCTCGAAGTAACCCTACGACCCAGGTTCCTTCTCATAGAGCCATTATCCAGGCTTTCATCTCGAAGTAACCCTACGACCCAGGTTCCTTATCATAGACCCACTATCCAGGCTTTCATCTCGAAGTAACCCTACGACCCAGATTCCTTCTAAAAGCCCTACCATCCAGGATATCATCTCGTAGTAACCCTACGACCCAGGTTCCTTCTCATAGGCTTACTATACAGGCTTTCATCGAAGTAACCCTAAGACCCAGGTTCCTTCTCATAGCCCTACTATCCAAGCTTTCATCTCGAAGTAACCCTATGACCCATGCTCCTTCTCATAGCCCTATTATCTAGGCTTTCATCTCAAAGTAACCCTACTATCCATGTTCCTTCTTATAGCCCTACTATCCAGGCTTTCATCTCGAAGAAACCCTACGACCCAGGTTCCTTCTCATATCCCTACTATCCAGATTTTTATCTCGAAGTAACCCTATGACCCAGGTTCCTTCTCATAGCCCCGCTACACAGGCTTTCATCTCGAAGTAATCCTACGACGCAGTTTCCTACTCAAAGCCCTACTATCCAGGTTTTAATCTCGAAGTAACCCTACGACCCAGGTTCATTCTCATAGCCCCACTATCCAGGATTTCATCTCAAAGTAACCCTACGACCTAGGTTCCTTCTCATAGCCCTACTATCTAAGCTTTCATCTTGAAGTAACCCTACTATCCAGGTTCCTTCTCATAGCCCCACTATCCAGGCTTTCATCTCGTAGTAACCCTACGACCCAGGTTCCTTCTAAAAGCCCTACCATCCAGGCTATGATCTCGAAGTAACCCTACGACCCAGGTTCCTTCTCATAGGCTTACTATACAGGCTTTCATCTTGAAGTAACCCTAAGACCCAGGTTCCTTCTCATAGCCCCACTATCCAAGCTTTCATCTCGAAGTAACCCTATGACCCAGGTTCCTTCTCATAGCCCTACTATCTAGGCCTTTATCTCAAAGTAACTCTACTATCCATGTTCCTTCTTATAGCCCTACTATCCAGGCTTTCATCTTGAAGAAACCCTACGACCCAGGTTCCTTCTCATATCCCTACTATCTAGGTTTTTATCTCGAAGTAACCCTACCACCCAGGTTCCTTCTCATAGCCCCGCTACACAAGCTTTCATCTCGAAGTAATCCTACGACACAGCTTCCTTCTCAAAGCCCTTCTATCCAGGCTTTCATCTCGAAGTAATCCTACGACCCAGGTTCCTTCTCATAGCCCTACTATCAAGGTTTTCATCTCGAGTAACCCTACGACCCAGGTTCCTTCTCATAGCCCGACTATCCAGGCTTACATCTCGAAGTAACCCTACGACCCAGGAACCTTCTAATAGCCCTTCCATCCAGGCTTTCATCTAGAATTAACCCTACGCCCAGGTTCCTTCTCACAGCTTTACTATCCAGGCTTTCATCTAGAAGTAACCCTACAACCCAACATCCTTCTCATAGCATTACTATCACGGCTTTAATCTCGAAGTAACCCTACGACCCAGGTTCATTCTCATAGCCCCACTATCCAGGATTTCATCTTAAAGTAACCCTACGACCCAGGTTCCTTCTCATAACCCTACTATCTAGGCTTTCATCTTGAAGTAACCCTACTATCCAGGTTACTTCTTATAGCCCCACTATCCAAGCTTTCATCTCGAAGTAACCCTACTATCCAGGTTCCTTCTCATATCCCTACTCTCCAGGCTTTCGTCTCAAAGTAACCCTACGACCCTGGTTACTTCTCATAGCCCCACTATCCAGGCTTTCATCTCGAAGTAACCCTACGACCCAGGTTCCTTTTCATAGCCCTACTATCCAGGCTTTCATCTCGAAGTAACCCTATGACCCTGGTTCCTTCTCATGGCCCCACTATCAAGGCTTTCATCTCGAAGTAACCCTACAAACCGGGTTCCTTCTCATAGCCCTACTATCAAGACTTTCTTCTCGAAGTAACCCTACGAACCAGGTTCCTTCTCATAGCCCCACTATCCAGGCTTTCATCTCGAAGTAACCCTACGACCCAGGTTCCTTCTAAAAGACCTACCATCCAGGCTATCATCTCGAAGTAACCCTACGACCCAGGTTCCTTCTCATAGGCTTACTATACAGGCTTTCATCTTGAAGTAACCCTAAGACCCAGGTTCCTTCTCATAGCCCCACTATCCAAGCTTTCATCTCGAAGTAACCCTATGACCCAGGTTCCTTCTCATAGCCCTACTATCTAGGCTTTCATCTCAAAGTAACCCTACTATCCATGTTCCTTCTTATAGCCCTACTATCCAGGCTTTCATCTCGAAGAAACCCTACGACCCAGGTTCCTTCTCATATCCCTACTATCCAGGTTTTTATCTCGAAGTAACCCTACGACCCAGGTTCCTTCTCATAGCCCGACTATCCAGGCTTACATCTCGAAGTAACCCTACGATCCCGGAACCTTCTAATAGCCCTTCCATTCAATCTTTCATCTAGAATTAACCCTAAGCCCAGGTTCCTTCTCACAGCTTTACTATCCAGGCTTTCATCTAGAAGTAACCCTATGACCCAACATCCTTCTCATAGCCTTACTCACGGCTTTAATCTCGAAGTAACCCTACGACCCAGGTTCATTCTCATAGCCCCACTATCCAGGATTTCATCTCAAAGTAACCATACGACCCAGGTTCCTTCTCATAGCCCTACTATCAAGGTATTCATCTCGAGTAACCCTACGATCCAGGTTCCTTCTCATAGCCCGACTATCCAGGCTTACATCTCGAAGTAGTCCTACGACCCAGGAACCTTCTAATAGTCCTTCCATTCAGGCTTTCATCTAGAATTAACCCTAAGCCCAGGTTCCTTCTCACAGCTTTACTATCCAGGCATTCATCTAGAAGTAATCCTACGACCCAACATCCTTCTCATAGCCTTACTATCACGGCTTTAATCTCGAAGTAACCCTACGACCCAGGTTCATTCTCATAGCCCCATTATCCAGGATTTCATCTCAAAGTAACCCTATGACCCAGGTTCCTTCTCATAACCCTACTATCTAGGCTATCATATTGAAGTAACCCTACTATCCAGGTTCCTTCTTATAGCCCCACTATCAAAGCTTTCATCTCTAAGTAACCCTACTATCCAGGTTCCTTCTCATAGCCCTACTATCCAGGCTTTCATCTCGAAGTAACGCTACGACCTTGGTTCCTTCTCATAGCCCCACTATCAAGGCTTTTATCTCGAAGTAACCCTAAGACCCAGGTTCCTTCTAATAGACCCATTATCCTAGCTTTCTTCTCAAAGTAACCCTACGACCCAGGTTCCTTCTCATAGCCCTACTCTCCAGGCTTTCATCTTGAAGTAACCCTACTATCCAAGTTTCTTATCATATCCCTACTATCCAAGCTTTCATCTCGAAGTACCCCTACTATCCAGGTTCCTTCTCATAGCCCCACTATTCAACCTTACATATCGAAGTAACCCTACGACCAAGGTTCCTTCTCATAGCCCTACTATAAAGGCTTTCATCTCGAAGTAAACCTACGACCCAGGTTCCTTCTCATAGGGCCACTATCCAGGCTTTCATCTCGAAGTAACCCTACGACCCAAGTTCCTTATCATAGACCCACTATCCAGGCTTTCATCTCGTAGTAACCCTACGACCCAGGTTCCTTCTAAAAGCCCTACCATCCAGGCTATCATCTCGAAGTAACCCTACGACCCAGGTTCCTTCTCATAGGCTTACTATACAGGCTTTCATCTTGAAGTAACCCTAAGACCCAGGTTCCTTCTCATAGCCCCACTATCCAAGCTTTCATCTCGAAGTAACCCTATGACCCAGGTTCCTTCTCATAGCCCTACTATCTAGGCTTTCATCTCAAAGTAACCCTACTATCCATGTTCCTTCTTATAGCCCTACTATCCAGGCTTTCATCTCAAAGAAACCCTACGACCCAGGTTCCTTCTCATATCCCTACTATCTAGGTTTTATTCTCGAAGTAACCCTACGACCCAGGTTCCTTCTCATAGCCCCGCTACACAAGCTTTCATCTTGAAGTAATCCTATGACACAGTTTCCTTCTCAAAGCCCTTCTATCCACGCTTTCATCTCGAAGTAACCCTACGACCCAGGTTCCTTCTCATAGCCCTACTATCAAGGTTTTCATCTCGAGTAACCCTACGACCCAGGTTCCTTCTCATAGCCCGACTATCCAGGCTTACATCTCGAAGTAACCCTACGACCCAGGAACCTTCTAATAGCCCTTCCATCCCGGCTTTCATCTAGAATTAACCCTACGCCCAGGTTCCTTCTCACAGCTTTACTATCCAGGCTTTCATCTAGAAGTAACCCTACAACCCAACATCCTTCTCATAGCATTACTATCACGGCTTTAATCTCGAAGTAACCCTACGACCCAGGTTCATTCTCATAGCCCCACTATCCAGGATTTCATCTTAAAGTAACCCTACGACCCAGGTTCCTTCTCATAACCCTACTATCTAGGCTTTCATCTTGAAGTAACCCTACTATCCAGGTTACTTCTTATAGCCCCACTATCCAAGCTTTCATCTCGAAGTAACCCTACTATCCAGGTTCCTTCTCATATCCCTACTCTCCAGGCTTTCGTCTCAAAGTAACCCTACGACCCTGGTTACTTCTCATAGCCCCACTATCCAGGCTTTCATCTCGAAGTAACCCTACGACCCAGGTTCCTTTTCATAGCCCTACTATCCAGGCTTTCATCTCGAAGTAACCCTATGATCCTGGTTCCTTCTCATGGCCCCACTATCAAGGCTTTCATCTCGAAGTAACCCTACAAACCGGGTTCCTTCTCATAGCCCTACCATCAAGACTTTCTTCTCGAAGTAACCCTACGAACCAGGTTCCTTCTCATAGCCCCACTATCCAGGCTTTCATCTCGAAGTAACCCTACGACCCAGGTTCCTTCTAAAAGACCTACCATCCAGGCTATCATCTCGAAGTAACCCTACGACCCAGGTTCCTTCTCATAGGCTTACTATACAGGCTATCATCTTGAAGTAACCCTAAGACCCAGGTTCCTTCTCATAGCCCCACTATCCAAGCTTTCATCTCGAAGTAACCCTATGACCCAGGTTCCTTCTCATAGCCCTACTATCTAGGCTTTCATCTCAAAGTAACCCTACTATCCATGTTCCTTCTTATAGCCCTACTATCCAGGCTTTCATCTCGAAGAAACCCTACGACCCAGGTTCCTTCTCATATCCCTACTATCCAGGTTTTTATCTCGAAGTAACCCTACGACCCAGGTTCCTTCTCATAGCCCGACTATCCAGGCTTACATCTCGAAGTAACCCTACGATCCCGGAACCTTCTAATAGCCCTTCCATTCAGTCTTTCATCTAGAATTAACCCTAAGCCCAGGTTCCTTCTCACAGCTTTACTATCCAGGCTTTCATCTAGAAGTAACCCTACGACCCAACATCCTTCTCATAGCCTTACTCACGGCTTTAATCTCGAAGTAACCCTACGACCCAGGTTCATTCTCATAGCCCCACTATCCAGGATTTCATCTCAAAGTAACCATACGACCCAGGTTCCTTCTCATAGCCCTACTATCAAGGTATTCATCTCGAGTAACCCTACGATCCAGGTTCCTTCTCATAGCCCGACTATCCAGGCTTACATCTCGAAGTAGTCCTACGACCCAGGAACCTTCTAATAGTCCTTCCATTCAGGCTTTCATCTAGAATTAACCCTAAGCCCAGGTTCCTTCTCACAGCTTTACTATCCAGGCATTCATCTAGAAGTAACCCTACGACCCAACATCCTTCTCATAGCCTTACTATCACGGCTTTAATCTCGAAGTAACCCTACGACCCAGGTTCATTCTCATAGCCCCATTATCCAGGATTTCATCTCAAAGTAACCCTATGACCCAGGTTCCTTCTCATAACCCTACTATCTAGGCTTTCATATTGAAGTAACCCTACTATCCAGGTTCCTTCTTATAGCCCCACTATCAAAGCTTTCATCTCTAAGTAACCCTACTATCCAGGTTCCTTCTCATAGCCCTACTATCCAGGCTTTCATCTCGAAGTAACGCTACGACCTTGGTTCCTTCTCATAGCCCCACTATCAAGGCTTTTATCTCGAAGTAACCCTAAGACCCAGGTTCCTTCTAATAGACCCATTATCCTAGCTTTCTTCTCAAAGTAACCCTACGACCCAGGTTCCTTCTCATAGCCCTACTCTCCAGGCTTTCATCTTGAAGTAACCCTACTATCCAAGTTTCTTATCATATCCCTACTATCCAAGCTTTCATCTCGAAGTACCCCTACTATCCAGGTTCCTTCTCATAGCCCCACTATTCAACCTTACATATCGAAGTAACCCTACGACCAAGGTTCCTTCTCATAGCCCTACTATAAAGGCTTTCATCTCGAAGTAAACCTACGACCCAGGTTCCTTCTCATAGGGCCACTATCCAGGCTTTCATCTCGAAGTAACCCTACGACCCAAGTTCCTTATCATAGACCCACTATCCAGGCTTTCATCTCGTAGTAACCCTACGACCCAGGTTCCTTCTAAAAGCCCTACCATCCAGGCTATCATCTCGAAGTAACCCTACGACCCAGGTTCCTTCTCATAGGCTTACTATACAGGCTTTCATCTTGAAGTAACCCTAAGACCCAGGTTCCTTCTCATAGCCCCATTATCCAAGCTTTCATCTCGAAGTAACCCTATGACCCAGGTTCCTTCTCATAGCCCTACTATCTAGGCTTTCATCTCAAAGTAACCCTACTATCCATGTTCCTTCTTATAGCCCTACTATCCAGGCTTTCATCTCAAAGAAACCCTACGACCCAGGTTCCTTCTCATATCCCTACTATCTAGGTTTTATTCTCGAAGTAACCCTACGACCCAGGTTCCTTCTCATAGCCCCGCTACACAAGCTTTCATCTTGAAGTAATCCTACGACACAGTTTCCTTCTCAAAGCCCTTCTATCCACGCTTTCATCTCGAAGTAACCCTACGACCCAGGTTCCTTCTCATAGCCCTACTATCAAGGTTTTCATCTCGAGTAACCCTACGACCCAGGTTCCTTCTCATAGCCCGACTATCCAGGCTTACATCTCGAAGTAACCCTACGACCCAGGAACCTTCTAATAGCCCTTCCATCCCGGCTTTCATCTAGAATTAACCCTACGCCCATATTCCTTCTCACAGCTTTACTATCCAGGCTTTCATCTAGAAGTAACCCTACAACCCAACATCCTTCTCATAGCCTTACTATCACGGCTTTAATCTCGAAGTAACCCTACGACCCAGGTTCATTCTCATAGCCCCACTATCCAGGATTTCATCTCAAAGTAACCCTACGACCCAGGTTCCTTCTCAAAACCCTACTATCTAGGCTTTCATCTTGAAGTAACCCTACTATCCAGGTTCCTTCTTATAGCCCCACTATCCAAGCTTTCATCTCTAAGTAACCCTACTATCCAGGATCCTTCTCATAGCCCTACTATCCAGGCTTTCATCTCGAAGTAACGCTACGACCTTGGTTCCTTCTCATAGCCCCACTATCATGGCTTTTATCTCGAAGTAACCCTAAGACCCAGGTTCCTTCTAATAGACCCATTATCCAAGCTTTCATGTCAAAGTAACCCTACGACCCAGGTTCCTTCTCATAGCCCTACCATTCAGGCTTTCATCTCGAAGTAACCCTATTATCCAGGTTACTTCTCATAGCCCCACTATCCAAGCTTTCATATCGAAGTAACCCTACTATCCAGGTTCCTTCTCATATCCCTACTCTCCAGGCTTTCGTCTCAAAGTAACCCTACGAACCTGGTTCCTTCTTATAGCCCTACTATCCAGGCTTTCATCTCGAAGTAACCCTACGACCCAGGTTCCTTTTCATAGCCATACTATCCAGGCTTTCATCTGGAAGTAACCCTATGATCCTGGTTCCTTCTCATGGCCCCACTATCAAGGCTTTCATCTCGAAGTAACCCTACAAACCGGGTTCCTTCTATTAGCCCTACTATCCAGACTTTCTTCTCGAAGTAACCCTACGAACCAGGTTCCTTCTCATAACCCCACTATCCAGGCTTTCATCTCGAAGTAACCCTACGACCCAGGTTCCTTCTCATAGCCCCACTGTCAAGGCTTTTATCTCGAAGTAACCCTAAGTCCCAGGTTCCTTCTAATAAACCCATTATCCAAGCTTTCATCTCAAAGTAACCCTACTATCCAAGTTCCTTCTCATAGCCCTACCATCCAGGCTTTCATCTCGAAGTAACCCTACTATCCAGGTTACTTCTCATAGCCCCACTATCCAAGCTTTCATCTCGAAGTAACCCTACTATCTAGGTTCCTTCTCATAGCCCTACTCTCCAGGCTTTCGTCTCAAAGTAACCCTACGACCCTGGTTCCTTCTCATAGCCCCACTATCCAGGCTTTCATATCGAAGTAACCCTACGACCCAGGTTCCTTTTCATAGCCCTACTATCCAGGCTTTCATCTCAAAGTAACACTACTATCCGGGTTCCTTCTCATAGCCCTACTATGCAGGCTTTCGTCTCGAAGTAACCCTACGACCCTGGTTCCTTCTCATAGCCCTACTATCCAGGCTTTCTTCTCGAAGTAACCCTACGAACCAGGTTCCTTCATATAGCCCCACTATCCAGTCTTTCATCTCGAAGTAACCCTACGACCCAGGTTCCTACACATAGCCCTACTATCTAGGCTTTCATCTTGAAGTAACCCTACTATCCAGGTTCCTTATCATAGACCTACTATACAGGCTTTCATCTATAAGTAACCCTACTATCCAGGTTCCTTATTATAGCCGCATTATTCAAGCTTACATCTAGAAGTATCCCTACGACCCAGGTTCCTTCTCATAGCCCTACTATCAAGGCTTTCATCTCGAAGTAACCCTACCACCCATGTTCCTTCTCATAGGGCCACTATCAGGCTATCATCTCGAAGTAACCCTACGACCCAGGTTCCTTCTCATAGACCCACTATCTAGGCTTCCATCTGGAAGTAACCCTACGACCCAGGTTCTTTCTAAAAGCCCTACCATCCATGCTATCATCTTGAAGTAATCCTATGACCCAGGTTCCTTCTCATAGGCATATTATACAGGCTTTCATCTCGAAGTAACCCTAAGACCCATGTTCCTTTTCATTGCCCCATTATCCAAGCTTTCATCTCGAAGTAACCCTACGACCCAGGTTCCTTCTCATAACCCTACTATCAAGGCTTTCATCTCAAAGTAACCCTACTATCCATGCTTTCATCTCGAAGTAACCCTACGACCCAGGTTCCTTTACGTAGCCCCACTATCCAAGATTTAATCTCGAAGTAACCCTACGACCCAGGTTCCTTCTCATAGCCCTACTATCCAGGCTTTCATCTTGAAGTAACCCTACTATCCAGGTTCCTTCTCATAGCCCTACTATCCAGGCTTTCGTCTGGAAGTAACCCTACGACCCTGGTTCCTTCTCATAGCCCCACTATCCAGGGTTTCTTCTTGATGTAACCCTACGACCTAGGTTCCTTCTCATAGCCCTACTATCCAGGCTTTCTTCACGAAGTAACCCTACAAACCAGGTTCCTTCTCATAGCTCCACTATCCAGGCTTTCATCTCGAAGTAACCCTATGACCCAGGTTCCTTCTAATAGCCCTACTATCTAGGCTTTCATATAGATGTAGCCCTATGATCCATGTTCCTTCTCATAGCCTTACTATACAGGCTTTCATCTCGAAGTAACCTTACGACCCAGGTTCCCTCTCATAGCCCCACTATCGAAGCTTTCATCTCAAAGTAACCCTATTATCCAGGTTCCTTCTCATAGCCCTACTATCCAAGCTTTCATCTCGAAGTAACCCTACGATCCTGGTTCCTTCTCACAGCCCCACTATCAAGGATTTCATCTCGAAGTAACCCTTAAAACCAGGTTCCTTCTCATAGCCCTACTATCCAGGCTTTCTTCACGAAGTAACCCTATGACCCAGGTTCCTTCTCATAATCCTACTATCCAGGCTTTCATCTTGAAGTAACCCTACTATCCAGGTTCCTTATTATAGCCCTACTATCCATGATTTCATTTCGAAGTAACCCTACTATCTAGGTTCCTTCTCATAGCTCCACTATTCAAGCTTACATCTCGAAGTAACCCTACGACCCAGATTCCTTCTCATAGCCCTACTATCCAGGCTTTCATCTCGAAGTAACCCTATGACCTAGGTTCCTTCTCATAGCCCTACTATCAAGGCTTTCATCTCGAGTAACCCTACGACCCAGGATCCATCTCATAGCCCCACTATCTAGGCTTTCATCTCAAAGTAACCCTAGGACCTAGGTACCTTCTCATAGCCCTTCCATCCAGGCTTTCATCTAGAATTAACCCTACGCCCAGGTTCCTTCTTACAGCCTTACTATCCAGGCTTTCATCTCGAAGTAACCCTACGACCAAAGTTCCATCTCATAGCCCTACTATCCAAGCATTCATCTTGTAGTAACCCTACTACCCGGGTTCCTTCTCATAGCCCTACTATCTAGGCTTTCATCTTGAAGTAACCCTACTATCCATGTTCATTCTCATAGCCCCACTATCCAAGATTTCATCTCAAAGTAACCCTACGACCCAGGTTCCTTCTCATAGCCCTAGTATCTAGGCTTTCATCTTGAAGTAACCCTACTATCCAGGTTCATTCTCATAGCCCCACTATCCAGGATTTCATCTCAAAGTAACCTTATGACCCAGGTTCCTTCTCAAGGCCCTACTATCCAGGATTTCGTCTCAAAGTAACCCTACAACCCTGGTTCCTTCTCATAGCCCCACTATCCAGGATTTCATCTCGAAGTAACCCTACTACCCAGGTTCCTTCTCATAGACCTACTATCCAGGCTTTCTTCTCAAAGTAACACTACGACCCAGGTTCCTTCTCATGGCCCTACTATCAAGGCTTTCATCTAGATGTAGACCTATAACCACTGTTCCTTCTCGTAACCTTACTATCCAGGCTTTCATCTCGAAGTAACCTTACGACCCAGGTTCCCTCTCATAGCCCCACTATCCAAGCTTTCATTTCGAAGTAACCCTATTATCCAGGTTCCTTCTCATAGCCCTACTATCCAGGCTTTCATCTCGAAGTAACCCTACGATCCTAGTTCCTTCTCATGGCCCCACTATCAAGGCTTTCATCTCGAAGTAACCCTACAAACCAGGTTCCTTCTCATAGCCCTACTATCCAGGCTTTCTTCTCGAAGTAACCCTACGAACTAGGTTCCTTCTCATAGCCCCACTATCCATGCTTTCATCTCGAAGTAAACCTACGACCCATGTTCCTTCTCATAGCCCTACTATTCAGGCTTTCATCTTGAAGTAACCCTACTATCCAAGTTCCTTATCATAGCCCAACTATCCAGGCTTTCATCTCGAAGTAAACCTACTATCCTGGTTCCTTCTCATAGCCCCACTATTCAAGCTTTCATCTCGAAGTAAACCTACTATCCAGGTTCCTTCTTATAGCCATACTATCTAGGATTTCATCTCGAAGTAACCCTACGACCCAGGTTCCTTCTCATAGGGCCATTATCCATGCTTTCATCTCAAAGTAACCCTACGACCCAGGTTCCTTCTCATAGACCCACTATCCAGGCTTTCATCTCGAAGTAACCCTATGACCCAGGTTCCTTCTAAAAGCCCTACCATCCAGGCTTTCATCTCGAAGTAACCCTACGACCCAGGTTCCTTCTCATAGGCTTACTATACAAGATTTCATCTCGAAGTAACCCTAAGACCCAGGTTCCTTCTCATAGCCCCACTATCCAGGATTTCATCTCGAAGTAACCCTACGACCCAGGTTCCATATCATAGCCCTACTATCCAGGCTTTCATCTTGTAGTAACCCTACTACCCGGGTTCCTTCTCATAGCCCTACTATCTAGGCTTTCATCTCGAAGTAACCCTAATATCCGTGTTCCTTCTTATAGCCCTACTATCCAGGCTTTCATCTCGAAGAAACCCAACGACCCAAGTTCCTTCTCATAGGGCCACTATCCAGGCTTTCATCTCGAAGTAACCCTACGACCCAGGTTCCTTCTCATAGACCCACTATCCAGGCTTTCATCTCGAAGTATCCCTATGACCCAGGTTCCTTCTAAAAGCCCTACCATCCAGGCTTTCATCTCGAAGTAACCCTACAAACCAGGTTCCTTCTCATAGGCTTACTATACAGGGTTTCATCTCGAAGTAACCCTAAGACCCAAGTTCCTTCTCATAGCCCCAATATCCAGGCTTTCATCTCAAAGTAACCGTACGACCCAGGTTCCATCTCATAGCCCTACTATCCAGGCTTTCATCTTGTAGTAACCCTACTACACAGGTTCCTTCTCATAGCCCTACTATCTAGGCTTTCATCTCGAAGTAACCCTAATATCCATGCTCCTTCTTATAGCCCTACTATCCAGGCTTTCATCTCGAAGAAACCCTACAACCAAGGTTCCTTCTCATATCCCTACTATCTAGGTTTTTATCTCGAAGTAACCATACGACCCAGGTTCCTTCTCATAGCCCCGCTACACATGCTTTCATCTCGAAGTGACCCTACAACACAATTTCCTTCTCATAGCCCTACTATCTAGGATTTCATCTTGAAGTAACCCCAAGACCCAGGTTCCTTCTCATAGCCCCACTATCCAGGATTTCATCTCGAAGGAACCCTACGACCCAGGTTCCATCTCATAGCCCTACTATCCAGGCTTTCATCTTGTAGTAACCCTACTACCCGGGTTCCTTCTCATAGCCCTACTATCTAGGCTTTCATCTCGAAGTAACCCTACTATCCATGTTCCTTCTTATAGCCCTACTATCCAGGCTTTCATCTCGAAGAAACCCTACGACCCAGGTTCCTTCTCATAGGGCCACTATCTAGGCTTTCATCTCGAAGTAACCCTACGACCCAGGTTCCTTCTCATAGACCCACTATCCAGGCTTTCATCTCGAAGTATCCCTATGACCCAGGTTCCTTCTAAAATCCCTACCATCCAGGCTTTCATCTCGAAGTAACCCTACGACCCAGGTTCCTTCTCATAGGCTTACTATACAGACTTTCATCTCGAAGTAACCCTAAGACCCAAGTTCCTTCTCATAGCCCCACTATCCAGGCTTTCATCTTGAAGTAACCCTACGACCCAAGTTCTATCTCATAGCCATACTATCCAGGCTTTCATCTTGTAGTAACCCTACTACACAGGTTCCTTCTCATAGCCCTACTATCTCGGCTTTCATCTTGAAGTAACCCTACTATCCATGTTCCTTTTTATAGCCCTACTATCCAGGCTTTCATCTCGAAGAAACCCTATGACCCAGGTTCCTTCTCATATCCCTACTATCTAGGTTTTTATCTCGAAGTAACCATACGACCCAGGTTCCTTCTTATAGCCCCGCTACATATGCTTTCATCTCGAAGTGACCCTACAACAAATTTTCCTTCTCATAGCCCTACTATCCAGGCTTTCATCTCGAAGTAACCCTACGACCCTGGTTCCTTCTCATAGCCCAACTATCCCGGCTTTCATCTCGAAGTAACCCTATAACCCAGGTTCCTTCTAAAATCCCTACCATCCAGGCTTTCATCTCGAAGTAACCCTACGACCCAGATTCCTTCTCATAGGCTTACTATACAGGCTTTCATCTCGAAGTAACCCTAAGACCCAGGTTCCTTCTCATAGACCCACTATCCAGGAATTCATCTCGAAGTAACCCTACGACCCAGGTTCCATCTCATAGCCCTACTATCCAGGCTTTCATCTTGTAGTAACCCTACTACCCGGGTTCCTTCTCATAGCCCCACTATTCAAGCTTACATCTCGAAGTAACCCTACGACCCAGGTTTCTTCTCATAGCCCTACTATCCAGGCTTTCATCTCGAAGTAACCCTACGACCCAGGTTCCTTCTCATAGAGCCACTATCCAGGCTTTCATCTCGAAGTAACCCTACCACCCAGGTTCCTTCTCATAGACCCACTATCCAGGCTTTCATCTCGAAGTAACCCTATGACCCAGGTTCCTTCTAAAAGCCCTACCATCATGGCTTTCATCTCGAAGTAACCCTACGACCCAGGTTCCTTCTTATAGGCTTACTATACAGGCTTTCATCTCGAAGTAACCCTAAGACCCAGGTTCCTTCTCATAGCCCCACTATCCAGGATTTCATCTCGAAGTAACCCTACGACCCAGGTTCCATATCATAGCCCTACTATCCAGGCTTTCATCTTGTAGTAACCCTACTACCCGGGTTCCTTCTCATAGCCCCACTATTCAAGCTTACATCTCGAAGTAACCCTACGACCCAGGTTTCTTCTCATAGCCCTACTATCCAGGCTTTCATCTCGAGGTAACCCTACGACCCAGGTTCCTTCTCATAGGGCCACTATCCAGGCTTTCATCTCGAAGTAACCCTACCACCCAGGTTCCTTCTCATAGACCCACTATCCAGGCTTTCATCTCGAAGTAACCCTATGACCCAGGTTCCTTCTAAAAGCCCTACCATCCAGGCTTTCATCTCGAAGTAACCCTACGACCCAGGTTCCTTCTCATAGGCTTACTATACTGGCTTTCATCTCGAAGTAACCCTAAGACCCAGGTTCCTTCTCATAGCCCCAATATCCAGGCTTTCATCTCGAAGTAACCCTACGACCCAGGTTCCATCTCATAGCCCTACTATCCAGGCTTTCATCTTGTAGTAACCCTACTACCCGAGTTCCTTCTCATAGACCCACTATCCTGGCTTTCATCTCGAAGTAACCCTACGACCCAGGTTCCTTCTCATAGACCCACTATCCAGGCTTTCATCTCGAAGTAACCCTACGACCCAGGTTCCTTCTAAAAGCCCTACCATCCAGGATTTCATATCGAAGTAACCCTACGACCCAGGTTCCTTCTCATAGGCTTACTATACAGGATTTCATCTTGAAGTAACCCTAAGACCCAGGTTCCTTCTCATAGCCACACTATCCAGGATTTCATCTCGAAGTAATCCTACGACCCAGGTTCCTTCTCATAGCCCTACTCTCTAGGCTTTCAATCCGAAGTAACCCTACTATCCGTGTTCCTTCTTATAGCCCTACTATCCAGGCTTTCATCTCGAAGAAACCCTACAACCCAGGTTCCTTCTCATATCCCTACTATCCAGGTTTTTATCTCGAAGTAACCCTATGACCCAGGTTCCTTCTCATAGCCCCGCTACACATGCTTTCATCTCGAAGTAACCCTATGACACAATTTCCTTCTCATAGCCCTATTATCCATGCTTTCATCTCGAAGTAACCCTACGATCCAGGTTCCTTCTATTAGCCCTACTATCAAGGCTTTCATCTCGAGTAACCCTAGGACCCAGGATCCTTCTCATAGCCCCATTATCCAGGCTTTCATCTCGAAGTAATCCTACGACCCAGGTACCTTCTCATAGCCCTTCCATCCAGGCTTTCATCTAGAATTAACCCTACGCCCAGGTTCCTTCTTACAGCCTTATTATCCAGTCTTTCATCTGGAAGTAACCCTACGACCCAAGTTCTTTCTCATAGCCTTACTATCACGGCTTTAATCTCGAAGTAACCCTACGACCCAGGTTCATTCTCATAGCACCACTATCCAGGATTTCATCTCAAAGTAACCCTACGACCCAGGTTCCTTCTCATAGCCCTGCTATCTAGGCTTTCATCTTGAAGTAACCATACTATCAAGGTTCCTTCTCATAGCCCCACTATCCAGGCTTTCATTTCGAAGTAAACCTACTATCCAGGTTCCTTCTTATAGCCCCACTATCCAAGATTTCATCACAAAGTAACCCTACTATCCAAGTTCCTACTCATAGCCCTATTATCCAGGCTTTCATCTCGAAGTAACCCTACGACCCTGGTTCCTTCTCATAGCCCCACTATCCAGGCTTTTATCTCAAAGTAACCCTAAGACCCAGGTTCCTTATAATAGACCCATTATCGAAGCTTTCATCTCAAAGTAACCCTATGACCCAGGTTCCTTCTCATAGCCCTACCATCCAGGCTTTCATCTCGAAGTAACCCTACTATCCAGGTTACTTCTTATAGCCCCACTATCCAAGTTTTCATCTCGAAGTAACCCTACTATCCAGGTTCCTTCTCATAGCCCTATTATCCAGGCTTTCGTCTCAAAGTAAACATACGACCCTGGTTCCTTCTCATAGCCCCACTATCCAGGCTTTTATCTCGAAGTAACCCTACGACCCAGGTTCCTTCTCATAACCCTACTATCCAGGCTTTCTTCTCGAAGTAACACTACGACCCAGGTTCCTTCTAATAGCCCTACTATCCAGGCTTTCATCTAGATGTAGCCCTATAACCCAGGTTCCTTCTTGTAGCCTTACTATCCAAGCATTCATCTCGAAGTAACCTTACGACCCAGGTTCCCTCCCATAGCCCCACTATCCAAGCTTTCATCTTTAAGTAACCCTACTATCCAGGTTCCTTCTCATAGCCCTACTATCCAGGCTTTCATCTCGAAGTAACCCTTCGACCTAGGTTCCTTCTCATAGCCCTTCTATTTAGGATTTCATCTTGAAGTAACCCTACTATCCCGGTTCCTTATCATAGCCCTACTATCCAGGCTTTCATCTCGAAGTAACCCTACTATCCAGGTTCCTTCTCATAGCCCTATTATCCAAGCTTACATCTCGAAGTAATCCTACGACCCAGGTTCCTTCTCATAGGGCCACTATCCAGGCTTTCATCTCGAAGTAACCCTACGACCAAGGTTCCTTCTCATAGACCCACTATCTAGGCTTTCATCTCGAAGAAACCTTACGAGCCAGGTTCCTTCTAAAAGCCCTACCATCCAGGCTTTCATCTCGAAGTAACCATACGACCCAGGTTCCTTCTCATATCCCTACTATCCAGGCTTTCATCTCGAAGTAACCCTACGACCCAGGTTTCATCTCATAGCCCTACTATCCAGGCATTCATCTTGTAGTAACCCTACTATCCAAGTTCCTTCTTATAGCCCTACTATCCAGGCTTTCATATCGAACAAACCCTACGACCCAGGTTCCTTCTCATATCCCTACTATCCTGGTTTTTATCTCGAAGTAACCCTACGACCCAGGTTCCTTCTCATAGCCCCGGTACACATGCTTTCATCTCGAAGTAACCCAACGACACAATTTTGTTCTCATAGCCCTACTATCCAGGCTTTCATCTCGAAGTCAACCTACTATCCAGGTTCCTTCTTATAGCCCCATTATCCAAGCTTTCATCTCGAAGTAACCCTACTATCCAGGTTCCTTCTCATAGCACTACTATCCAGGCTTTCATGTCGAAGTAACCCTACGACCCTAGTTCTATCTCATAGCCCCACTATCCAGGCTTTCATCTCAAAGTAACCCTACGACCCAGGTTCCATCTCATAGCCCTACCATCCAGGCTTTCATCTCGAAGTAACCCTACTATTAAGGTTACTTCTCATAGCCCCACTATCCAAGCTTTCATATCAAAGTAACCCTACAATCCAGGTTCCTTCTCATAGCCCTACTATCCAAGCTTTCGTCACAAATTAAACCTACGACCCTGGTTCCTTCTCATAGCCCCACTATCCAGGCTTTCATCTCGAAGTAACCCTACGACCCAGGTTCCTTCTCATAGCCCTACTATCCAGGCTTTCTTCTCGAAGTAACACTACGACCCAGGTTCCTTCTCATAGCCCTACTATCCAGGCTTTCATCTAGATGTAGCCCTATAACCCAGGTTCCTTCTCGTAGCCTTACTATCCAGGCTTTCATCTCGAAGTAACCCTACGATCCTGGTTTCTTCTCATGGCCCCACTATTAAGGCTTTCATCTCGAAGTAACCCTACAAACTAGGATACTTCTCATAGCCCTACTATCCAGGCTTTCTTCTCGAAGTAACCCAACGAACCGGGTTCCTTCTTATAGCCCCACTATCTAGGCTTTCATCTCGAAGTAACCCTACGACCCAGGTTCCTTCTCATAGCCCTTCTATTCAGGATTTCATCTTGAAGTAACCCTACTTTCCAGGTTCCTTATCATAGCCCTACTATCCAGGCTTTCATCTCGAAGTAACCCTACTATCCAGGTTCCTTCTCATAGCCCCACTATTCAAGCTTACATCTCGAAGTAACCCAACGACCCAGGTTCCTTCTCATAGCCCTACTATCCAGGCTTTCATCTCGAAGTAACCCTACGACCCAGGTTCCTTCTCATAGGGCCACTATCCAGGCTTTCATCTCGAAGTAACCCTACGACCAAGGTTCCTTCTCATAGACCCACTATCCAGGCTTTCATCTTGAAGTAACCCTACGACACAGGTTCCTTCTAAAAGCCCTACCATCCAGGCTTTCATCTCGAAGTAACCATACGACCCAAGTTCTTTCTCATAGGCTTACTATACAGGCTTTCATCTCGAAGTAACCCTAAGACCCAGGTTCCTTAACATAGTCCTACTATCCAGGATTTCATCTCGAAGTAACCCTACAACCCAGGTTCCATCTCATAGCCCTACTATCCAGACTTTCATCTTGTAGTAACCCTATTACCCGAGTTCCTTCTCGTAGCCCTACTATCTAGGCTTTCAATCTGAAGTAACCCTACTATCCATGTTCCTTCTTACAGCCCTACTATCCAGGCTTTCATCTCGAAGAAACCCTACGACCCAGGTTCCTTCTCATATCCCTACTATCCAGGTTTTTATCTCGAAGTAACCCTACGACACAGGTTCCTTCTCATAGCCCCGCTACACATGCTTTCATCTTGAAGTAACCCTACGACACAATTTCCTTCTGATAGCCCTACTATCCAGGCTTTCATCTCGAAGTAACCCTATGATCCAGGTTCCTTCTCATAGCCCTACTATCAAGGCTTTCATCTCGAGTAACCCTATGACCCAGGATCCTTCTCATAGCCCCATTATCCAGGCTTTCATCTCGAAGTAACCCTATGACCCAGGTACCTTCTCATAGCCCTACTATCCAGGATTTCATCTCGAAGTAACCCTACGACCCAGGTTCCTTCTCATAAGGCCACTATCTAGGCTTTCATTTCGAAGTAACCCTACGACCAAGGTTCCTTCTCAAAGACCCACTATCCAGGCTTTCATCTCGAAGTAACCCTACAACCCAGGTTCCTTCTTAAAGCCCTACCATTCAGGCTTTCATCTCGAAGTAACCATACGACCCAGGTTCCTTCTCATAGGCTTACTATACAGGCTTTCATCTCGAAGTAACCCAAAGACCCAAGTACCTTCTCATAGCCCTACTATCCAGGCTTTCATCTAGAAGTAACCCTACGACCCAGGTTCCATCTCATAGCCCTATTATCCAGGCTTTCATCTTGTAGTAACCCTACTACCCGGGTTCCTTCTCATAGCCCTACTATCTAGGCTTTCATCTCGAAGAAACCCTATGACCCAGGTTCCTTCTCATATCCCTACTATCCAGGTTTTTATCTCGAAGTAACCCTACGACCCAGGTTCCTTCTCATAGCCCCGCTACACATGCTTTCATCTCGAAGTAACCCTACGACACAATTTTCTTTCTCATAGCCCTACTATCCAGGCTTTCATCTCGAAGTAACCCTACGATCCAGGTTCCTTCTCACAGCCCTACTATCAAGGCTTTCATCTCGAGTAGCTCTAGGACCCAGGATCCTTCTCATAGCCCCATTACCCAGGCTTTAATCTCGACGTAACCCTACGACCAAGGTACCTTCTCATAGCCCTTCCATCCAGGCTCTCATCTAAAATTAACCCTGCTCCCAGGTTCCTTCTCACAGCCTTACTATCCATGCTTGCATCTGGAAGTAACCCTACGACCCAAGTTCCTTCTCATAGCCATACTATCACGGCTTTAATCTCGAAGTAACCCTACGACCCAGGTTCATTCTCATAGCACCACTATCCAGGATTTCATCTAAAAGTAACCCTACGACCCAGGTTCCTTATCATAGCCCTACTATCTAGGCTTTCATCTTGAAGTAACCCTACTATTCAGGTTCCTTCTCATAGTCCCATTATCTAGGCTTTCATTTAGAAGTAAACCTACTATCCAGGTTCCTTCTTATAGCCCCACTATCCAAGCTTTCATCTCGAAGTAACCCTACTATCCAGGTTCCTTCTTATAGCCCTACTATCCAGGCTTTCATCTCGAAGTAACCCTACGACCCTGGTTCCTTCTCATAGCCCCACTATACAGGCTTTTATCTCAAAGTAACCCTAAGAGCCAGGTTCCTTCTAATAGACCCATTATCCAAGCTTTCATCTCAAAGTAACCCTACGATCCAGGTTCATTCTCATAGCCCTACCATCCAGGCTTTCATCTCGAAGTAACCCTACTATCCAGGTTACTTCTCATAGCCCCACTATCGAAGCTTTCATCTCGAAATAACCCTACTATCCAGGTTCCTTCTCATAGCCCTATTATCCAGGCTTTCGTCTCAAAGTAAACCTACGACCCTGGTTCCTTCTCATTGCCCCATTATCCAGGCTTTCATCTCGTAGTAACCCTACGACCCAGGTTCCTTCTCATAGCCCTAATATCCAGGCTTTCTTCTCGAAGTAACACTACGACCCAGGTTCCTTCTCATAGCCCTACTATCCAGGCTTTCATCTAGATGTAGCCCTATAACCCGGGTTCCTTCTCATAGCCTTACTATCCAGGCATTCATCTCGAAGTAACCTTACGACCTAGGTTCCCTCTCATAGCCCCACTATCCAAGCTTTCATCTCGAAGTAACTCTACTATCCCGGTTTCTTCTTATAGCCCTACTATTCAGGGCTTTCATCTAGAAGTAAACCTACGATCCTGGTTCCTTCTCATGGCCCCACTATCAAGGCTTTCATCTTGAAGTAACCCTACAAACCATGTTCCTTCTCATAGCCCTACTATCCAGGCTTTCTTCTCGAAGTAATCCTAGGAACCAGGTTCCTTCTTATAGCCCCACTATCCAGGCTTTTATCTCGAAGTAACCCTACGACCCAGGTTCCTTCTCATAGCCCTACTATCCAGGCTCTCATCTTGAAGTAACCCTACTATCCAGGTTCCTTATCATAGCTTTACTATCCAGGCTTTCATCTCGAAGTAACCATACTATCCAGGTTCCTTCTCATAGCCCCACTATTCAAGCTTACATCTCGAAGTAACCGTATGACCCAGGTTCCTTCTCATAGCCTTACTATCAAGGTTTTCATCTCGAAGTAACCCTACGATCCAGGTTCCTTCTCATAGGGCCACTATCCAGGCTTTCATCTCGAAGTAACCCTACGACCCAGGTTCCTTCTTTTAAACCCACTATCCATGCTTTCATCTCGAAGTAACCCTACGACCCAGGTTCCTTCTAAAAGCCCTACCATCCAGGCTATCATCTCGAAGTAACCCTACGACCCAGGTTCCTTCTCATAGGCTTACTATATAGGGTTTCATCTCGAAGTAACCCTAAGACCCAGGTTCCTTCTCATAGCCCCACTATCCAAGCTTTCATCTCAAAGTAACCCTACGAACCAGGTTCCTTATCATAGCCCTACTATCTAAGCTTTCATCTCAAAGTAACCCTACAATCCATGTTCCTTCTTATAGCCCAAATATCTAGGCTTTCATCTCGAAGAAACCCTACGACCCAGGTTCCTTCTCATATCTCTACTATCCAGGTTTTTATCACGAAGTAACCCTATGACCCAAGTTCCTTCTCATAGCCCCGCTACACAGGCTTTCATCTCGAAGTAATCCTACAACACGGTTTCCTTCTCAAAGCCCTATTATCCAGGCTTTCATCTCGAAGTAACCCTACGACCCAGGTTCCGTCTCATAGCCCCACTATATAGGCTTTCATCTTGAAGTAACCCTACGACCCAGGTACCTTCTCATAGCCCTCCCATCCAGGCTTTCATCTAGAATTAATCCTACGCCTAGATTCCTTCTCACAGCCTTACTATCCAGGATTTCATCTAGAAGTTACCCTACGACCCAAGTTCCTTCTCATAGCCTTACTATCACGGCTTTAATCTCAAAGTAACCCTACAACCCATGTTCATTCTCATAGTCCCACTTTCCAGGATTTCATCTCAAAGTAAACCTACGACCCAGGTTCCTTCTCATAGCCCTACTATCTAGGATTTCATCTTGAAGTAACCCTACTATCCAGGTTCCTTCTCATAGCCCCACTATCCAGGCTTTCATTTCTAAGTAAACCTACTATCCAGGTTCCTTCTCATAGCCCCACTATCCAGGTTCCTTCTCATAGCCCTACTATCCAGGCTTTCATCTCAAAGTAACCCTACGACCCTGGTTCCTTCTCATAGCCCCACTATCTAGGTTTTATCTCGAAGTAACCCTAAGACCCAGGTTACTTCTTATAGACTCATTATCCAAGCTTTCATATTAAAGTAACCCTACGACCCAGGTTCCTTCTCATAGCCCTACCATCCAGGATTTCATCTCGAAGTAACCCTACGACCCAGGTTCCTTCTCATAGCCTTACTATTGAGGCTTTCATCTCTAACTAACCCTACGACCCAGGTACCTTCTCATAGCCCCAATATCCAGGCTTTCATCTTGAAGTAATCCTATGACCCAGGTTCCATCTTATAGCCCTGCTATCCAGGATTTTATCTTGAAGTAACCCTAATATCCAGGTTCCTTTTCATAGCGATACTATCCAGGCTTTCATCTTGAAGTAACCCTACTATCCAAGTTCGTTCTCATAGCCCTACTATCTAGGCTTTCATTTCAAAGTAACCCTACGACCCATGTTCCTTCACATAGCCCTACTATCCAGGCTTTCATCTCGAAGTAACCCTACGACCCAGGTTCCTTCTCATAGCCCCAATTTCCGGGCTTTCATATCGAAGTAACCCTACGATACAGGTTCCTTCTCATAGCCCTACCTTCCAAGTTCCTTCTTATAACCCTACTATCCAGGCTTTCATTTCAAAGTAACCCTACTATACAGGTTCCTGCTCATAGCCCTACTATCCAGGCTTTCATTTCGAAGTAACCCTACGACCCATTTTCCTTCTCATAGCCCTATTATCCAGGTTTTCATTTCGAAGCAACCCTAATATCCAGGTCCTTCTCTCTTATCTCCAGGCAACAGTTTACAACACTGTAAGACCTGGACCCGACAAGACAAAGACAATTTCACATTTCCCTAGTAAGTCGTCGATGCAGCTTGGACCCTGACCAGATATGCAGTTTACTTCCACCTCCTCAATCATGAGCTAATTCCCTAGTAGAGTAATGGACAACCGAAGCTTCTATACTCTATTTCCCCAAACATAATTCAACATTCCCCGGTGAAGTCCTCCTCAACGGCAGGTACAGGAATTCTCACAAAGGAATCTCTTATGAAACCGATATCTTATCTGGATGGCATCTTTAAGCCCATCTTCGACGATTCTATGTCGACTTACAAATGGAATCTGTAATCCCATTCCCGATATAACCAATCAGTATTACTTCATGCGAGTGCAAATTTCTGGGCACTCTAGTGTTCAATCATATTCCACCTTCAGACCACGAAAGGCAGACCAACCAATCTACATCCTCAGGTTTAAGAAGATTTAACAGGGGCAGCTATTGTACCCCAAAATTTCCCTCTCATTTTACTCAAAACATGCTCATTGTAGTCCTTAACTTGCTCAAGGATGCCCAAGAATTAACCAGATAAATTCTCTCCTAAGTCAATGAACCTTCAATTAGGGTTTCCACTTTCACCAAGATATGTGAACTCCAAAGGTCTAAATTCTTTTCCATGGTCTTAATATGTCCTCAAGATCATCCATGTCATGTTTCATGCCTTTCACAACAAGTTTTCTCAGTCAATTGCTCAAATGCTTGAAAATCAACCATACTAGGTCAAAAGTCAATTGTCGCCCACATACAGTCAAAATTCAAGATTGTTTTGTCAACATCAACATTTTGGAGTACCATCCATCATTTTATCAAGGGTTTATCATGATTCCTCCAGGAATTTTCCTAATTCATCAAAAACTCAAAAGATGTTAAATTAAGGTTTTTATAGGAAAAGCCAACCAAACTTTGACCAGGCACAACTTTCTCATACTTTATCAGAAATTTCTCATCCAAGGCTCATTTTGAAGAGGATGAAATCCCCTACAACTCATCTTTAGCCCTCAAGCTGGAAAAAATGCACTCATGAAAAGATATGAATTCAGACATTATAGGTCATTCCAAAAAGTCAACAAAATCACCTTTTGGGTCAAAGCTTCTTACATGAACATGGAAGATCCAGTTGAGGTGAAACAAAAAGGGTTGTTTAGAGGACATTATAAGCTTTCTAAAAACTCAAAGAACACCATATTAGGGGCAAAATTGAGAGATATGTGCATTGTCAAAGTTGGCCATTTTTGGAAATTTGCACAAAGTCAACCATGCCCAAAATGCATTTTTCTTCAAATGGGCCAAACTTTTTATGCTTGCATCTTGTTCCTAACATGGTCCAAGACCCATGAACCACTCCATGCATCATTTTCTTATTTATTTGATTTATTTTTGTTTTTAATCATTTTAAATCCAAATTAAATCAAACAAATGATAAAAAATTATTTTGGGATGATTTTGCATTAAATAGTGAGGATACAGGCTGTATGATAGCAAGCAAATCGTGCAAGCCAAGAATGGACACAAAATATCCACATTTGGAAGGTTTTCAAGATTTGATTTCCTCTTAAAGCCATGCCTTTATTATTTGGATTTTTTCCATACATGTTGACCTAATCTTGCCCACTACATATATACAACATTGTCAACCCTAGACACAAGAGATTACAGAGGCGCAACTTGTTCCAAAGAGAAAAACAAAGTTCCAAAATTCCAAAGAAAAGTGAAAATCGGATTTCATCCTACATGCCAATTCAAGGAATTTTGGATCATCGGTGATCATCCACGAATGTTATTGAAGCTATTCTAATCACTCTCAAGTCACAAAACACCCAGAATCGTAAGATACAAGATTCAGTTTTTCCAATTTTTCTTGATCTTCGATTACATGTGTTGTACCCAAAAATTTAACCTCTCATTTTTCAATTAATATCTCACAATATCTCCTTTGGTTGAAGATTTCACTAAGGTTGATCAGCTCAAGACATCTCCTTAAGCACTGATGACTGAAAATTAAGGTTTGAGTTTGCACAAGGACAAACGGACTTTTAATGCCCCATTTGACTTTCACGGATCATTTTGGACTCTCAAGATTGCTCATGTCAAGTTTCAGGTCTTGGATTGCCTTTTTTCTGCTCAGTTAATTGAACAGATGATCTAAAATCAGGTATTGGTGAAAAAGTCAACTGTAGCATCAAAAGTCAAACTTTGACTTTTTGGTCAACATTAAGTTTAAAATATTACAATTCATCAAGACATTCAAAAATATCAAGCTTGATCATCAAAAAGTCAAGATTTCCAAGACTTAGGAATTTTCTAAGTGTTTTTACACATGATAATTTCACCACTTAATGCGAATTTTTCGCCATGATGCAAGATGATTCAAGGAAAACCTCCAACATAAAAGTTGTAGATCTCAATGTGATATAAAACATTGTAGAGCAGGAATTTTTCTAGAAATGTTTGGATTTTGAGTTATAATTTCATGAAGTCATGGCATTTTTAAATAAACACTTAGAGAATTTTTTAGCAGGTTTGGAATGGTTTTTATCCTAAACTTCTTGACCAATTTCCATCAAGTTCCAGTTTGATTTAACAAAAGTGGAAAACATGAAAGTTATAGAGGGTGTTACAAGCTTTCCAAAACATCCAAGAGCATGAATTTATCATATTTGAGCTAGTAGATACAAGGATCTAAAGTTGGATATTCATTCTTGATTTACAAGGCATATTTGTGATGAACAATGAACAAAAATCTTAGTCATGCTGCATAATCTTCATTTTGCGGGCCTCTTTACTTGCAAATCTATCCATAATAAGATGTTTACATAATTGATTGAACCATTATCCATGTGGTTCAAGTATTGTCCATTGCATCTTTCCATTTTTTGGCACAAAGGCACCATTGCCATTCTTGCAAAGTTCACTTTAATCATAAAGTCAATTTCTTGAGCCTCTAACTTTTTGTTCTAATCACACTCAACTTCTACAAGTCAGAACAAACATGTTTAAAGTGATCAACCACTTTACATAGCTTGGTACAAGCATTAGAAACATGTCCTTCATGTTTGCTTCAAAAACAAGCAAGATAACATAACATGTGATTATCAAAATCTAAGTTGTTTGAAGTCTCAAACCTTCTCTATAAATAGAGAGTACAATTGCAATAAAAGGAGGAGAGATAGAAGAGGGAAAAAGGGAGAAAGAAAACCAGAAGTTTTATTAACAAACTCTCAAAAAATCTCATAACTGAAAAAGGTCATAACAGTCCACAAGGCAACACCTCAAGCTCAAAACATAAATTCTAGTTGCAAGGTAAGTCTCCTTAACTTTAAACTCTTCATCTCAATCATCATCATTTGGTTCATTTTTGAGGCTAGAATGCAGTGACCTTTGAAGAAAAGGTTTGTAAAAAATCATGAACAATTGCCAAGATTGAGTGAAAAGTTTTCCATGAAATAGCATAATGAACAGGAAGGTGTAAGGCAGCTGTTTTTCAAAACTATACAACAGGGAATCGATTTCACAACCATGCAAATCGATTGCACGGGGTTCCAGTAGCCAGATTTCCAAATATTTTGAGAGTGCAATCGATTGCACAACCATGTAATCTGATTGCACGGGGATCCAGAAGCCAGATTTCCAAATACTTTGAGTGTGCAATCGATTGCACAGGAAGTCAGTAGCCAATGTTTTGAAAAAACTGAAGCATGCAATCGATTGCACTAACATGCAAATCGATTGCACTCAAATGAAAATTGAATTTTTGCTTTAAAAAAACTTGAATAAAGAGTTGGACAATATAAAATGTTTCTTTGAGCATCTATATCTTAAGTTCAAGGTAAGTATTATCATTATACCTTGAAATTTGCTAAGGGCTTGAACCAAAGACTTCATCCAAATATGCCTTTAGATTGATCAATAATTTTTGCCTTCTATATCAATCATGATTTGTCTTCATCAAAACAAAAGTCCATTCGAGAAGCTTGATTTTACGGTATGTGTCGACACATAATGATCCAAAATGTTTTCTTTTTCTTTCATTTTTTCTTTATTTTTACATGCTTCATTTATTTTCTTCATGGCTATTCAATATGGTTGTAATAGATGATTAGGATTTTAATTTCTTGCAATCCCCATTTGTAAATTTGTACACCCCATCCCCAAATGATTGTAATAGCGTAGGATATTTACTTTCCGCAATTTATCGCTTTATATATAACATGTTAATAATTAGGGTTTGTATGGCAAGATAAAACCAATCAAATAGAAAACCCTAATTCAAGACAAAATCAAGCATGAAAATGACACCCTTGGACACAAACACCCCTAGGGTTACTCCACTTGGTTGTCTTGAACAAAATGGCCATATTACGCATGTAAGGTATCTTAGCAAAACAAACAAAAAAAACAAGATCATAGTCCCTCGATGACGCTATTCAAAGTTGCCTTACAAAAATGATCTTAGTCCCTCAAAATGCTAAGATACTTTGCAACATTGCTAATCATGGTTATACGATGACCCACGCCCGTCCCGTTTACATCCAAGGATAGGGTTTCTTACCAAATCAATGGTAAGACAACAATATCAAAGGAAAAGAAAATGAACAAGAAAGACATTTGAGTAGGTAGATTACTTTTGGTTACTGGCTCCATTTCAAACAAATATCCTTGCTATTTTCAAAACAAACACACACATTTCAAAACATCTTACAAACTTGAAAAAAATTTCAAAAAGACAAACATCATTGTATACATTCTTACGAACGAGAATCATTACAAAGATTGCCTAAACAATGGCCTCTTTTACAAAATACTATAAAAAAACAACACCAAGCACAATTTCAAACAAAAGCAAGTGATCTAGTAAGTAACTAAGAGCCCATGGAAAACCATGGATGAAAAGGCATGCTAATACCTTCCCTTTTCATAATCTACCCCCCGAACTCAAGAAACAATCTCAAAGGTCTTTCCTGTGATTTTTCACCTTTCCTTCTCATAGCCCTACTATCCAGGCTTTCTTCTCGAAGTAACCTTACAAACCAGGTTCCTTTTCATAGCCCCATTATCCAGGATTTCATATCGAAGTAACCCTACGACCCAGGTTCCTTCTCATAGCTCTACGATCAAGGCTTTCATCTAGATGTAACCCTACGACCCAAGTTCCTTCTCGTAGCACCACTATCCAGGCTTTCATCTCCAAGTAACCCTACGACCCAGGTTCCTTCTCATAGCCCCACTATCTAAACTTTCATCTCGAAGTAACCTTACGACCCAGGTTCCCTCTCATAGCCCCACGATCCAAGCTTTCATCTCGAAGTAACCCTACTATCAAGGTTCCTTCTCATAGCCCTACTATCTAGGATTTCATCTCGAAGTAACCTTATGATCCTGGTTCCTTCTCATGTCGCCACTATGAAGGCTTTCATCTCGAAGTAACCTTATGAACCAGGTTCCTTCTCATAGCCCTACTATCCCGGCTTTCTTCTCGAAGTAACCCTACGAACCAGGTTCCTTCTCATAGCCCCACTATCCAGGCATTCATCTCGAGGTAACCTTACGACCCATGTTCCTTCTCATAGCCCTACCATCCAGGCTTTCTTCTAGAAGTAACCCTACGACCCAGGTTCCTTGTTATAGCTTTACTATCCAAGCTTTCATCTCGAAGTAACCCTATGACCCAGGTTCCTTCTCATAGCCCTACTATCCAGGCTTTTATCTCGAATTAACCCTACGATCCTGGTTCCTTCTCATAGCCCCACTATCAAGGCTTTCATCTCGAAGTAACCCTATAAACCAGGTTCCTTCTCATATCCCCACTATCCAGGCTTTCATCTCGAAGTAACCCTACGACCCAGGTTACTTCTTATAGCCCTACCATCCATTCTTTCATCTAGAAGTAACCCTACGACCCAGGTACTTTGTTATAGCCTTACTATCCAGGCTTTCATCTCGAAGTAACCCTACGACCCAGGTTCCTTCTCATAGCCCTACTATCCAGGCTTTCTTCTCAAAGTAACCATACGAACCAGGTTCCTTCTCATAACCCCACTATCCAGCATTTCATCTCGAAGTAACCCTACAACCCAAGTTCCTTATAATGTATACATCATTGTATACATTCTTACGAACGAGAATCATTACAAAGATTTCCTAAAGAATGACCTCTTTTACAAAATACTTTCAAAAAACCACACCAAACACAATTTCTAACAAAAGCAAGTGATCTAGTAAGTAACTAAGAGCCCATGGAAAACCATGGATGAATAGGGTGCTAATACCTCCCCTTTTTATAATCTACTCCCCGAACTCAAGAAACCATCTCAAAGGTCTTTCCTGTGCTTTTTCACCTTTCCTTTTGGATAAAATAAAAGTCGGTGGAGACTCTTGCTAACCGCAACATTTGCAATAAAACGCAAAACCTTCAAGTCAGTTCTCCCACCGTATCACAGAACTGGCAACTCTGCTAAGGGTTAATATTTAAAAGTGGGGTTACCTTAGGGTTAGATCACGTTTACTTGCTTTCTTTATTGGACTTGTATGCTTTACATTATTGTTCTTTGTTTGGGTTTGAATCCTCTACCCGGATTTGGGATAGATTATAGGTAAGTAGCAATACGTTGTGGAAAATTTGCAGGGTATACTGACATGGTCTAAGAAGTAGCTACGTTAGTGTGACATATTTGTGGGTACTAGCAGCCTTTGAGTTAATCAAAGAGAATACGGGGCCGCTGAGTGATGTCATGAAGCACTAATGAACTTTTAGAACCTTTACTTGACCAACTTGGCCTTTAGGATGTAGTGAGATGACCGGCTTTAGTGCAGTCCAAAGTTGGTAGATACTCGACACTACACTCATTAAGGTTTGGTTTCTTGGAATATTTAGGTTGCCATTAAAGAGGCTTGAGCTGAAATAATGACCAAGGAAACAATCCAGTGATATTGAACTCCTTAGAACCTGGTTACTATTACTAGGACAGGTTTAAGCCAACTAAACTTCAAGAGGGTACTTACCTATAAAACTCCATGCAAGCCTAAACCTAGGACTTGTTTGTTTGTTTGTATATGAATACTTGTACATAACATCATGGACATCATGAACATCATATACATTCACTATCCATTTCAAGGATTTTGGGATTCATCTTTGTTCTTGTTTTGTAGGATATGGATTCACTTCGCAAGAAAACTATTGAAGTCAGCCTTGTGAGGATCCCTCCACAGCTAAAGGAGATAGCTTCAAAGATTCCTGAGAACTCTCCATTCACCGAAAGACATGGACGTCTACTCAACTCGGTCACCTCCAACATAAATGAGGACATGATGAAGGTGCTCTTTCAGTTCTTTGATCCTTTGCACCATTGCTTCACATTTCCTGACTATCAACTTGTGCCTACTTTCGAAGAATTCTCCCAACTCTTGAGTATTCCCATTCTCAATCAACTACCTTTCAACGGTACAGAAAGAGATCCAAAGCCAGAAGAGATTGCTCAAGCTCTACACTTGCACTCATCTGATGTCACAACTCATTGGGAAACTAGGAGTGGTGTCAAAGGCTTCTTAGCAAAGTTCTTGTTTGAGAAAGCCTAAAGTTGTTGGAATTACCTAGACTTGCAAGCCTTTGAGGAAATTGTGTCTCTTCTCATCTATGGGATGGTTTTGTTTCCAAATCCTGACCAACTCATAGATGTCAACACCGTCAAAATCTTCATATCGCGTAACCCAGTGCCTACATTGCTAGGGGATATCCTACACTCTTTTCACACTCGCACAATGAGGAAAAGAGGTGTCCTTATTTTTTGCACCCCTCTCATGGCAAGATGGTTTATTTCTCACCTTCCCCAATCAGTCTTAAAGAATGATCAAGGTTCAAGGTGGTCACAAAGGTTAATGTCGCTCAAACATTCAGACATTCGTTGGTGCTCCCGATCCAAAGAGAATGTTATCATTGTTGACCGTTGTGGAGAATTCCCTAATGTCCCTCTACTTGGAATTAGGGAAGGCATCACCTACAACCCATGTTTCGCCTTAAGACAATTTGGTTACGCCCGAAGGGATGGCCCGTACGAGATGCTGATTCAAGGTTTAGTATTCGACTACGACAACGACGATCAAGGTCTTCGCTAGAGATTTATCCGAGCTTGGTGGATGCTAAACAAGGTGGATATAAAGACTTTGGGGCACAAGAATTCCATCCCTCTTGAGCCTTACCTCAAACGGGTACGAACTCGCGCTTAGATTCTTATGATGCCTTACCCCTTCATTCTCCCGGTAATCATCGATCCTGTCAAGGAGGGAGATGTTCCATACACTATCCAACATCCTGACATGCCCACATCTCTTGAAGACCTACAAAGGGATTGGATACAACTCAATGGAGAGCGAGATACTTTCGAAGCCTAATTCTACATAAGAGAGAAGAAGGTTTTGGAACTCACTAGGCTACTTCATGAGGAGCGGACCTTAAATGCCTACATTACACCAAAGAGGATGCGCACCACTTTATTATCTTAGAGTTTTGTATTATTTTGCCCAAGGGGAATTAATGTACTCAAACTTTATCTTATTAATATAACGTGTGTTTCCTTTTTGTCTAAAACAAATTTGAATCATTGAAATCCTTGAAATCATTGCATATGCATATATCATTCATCATAACATAAACAGGTCTTTTGCAACAAGTCTCCTCATCTCTCTACTGTTTATTTCAGTAAGATGGATCTCGAACAAACAGTGAAAGATCTCCAAGCTCAGAACACGCAGTTTCAACAGTTGCTCATGACCCTAGCCAAGGGGCAAGAAGAATTGAAGACTCTACTAGCTAAAGAGAGGAAAAAGAAAACAAAGAAGGTAACTGGAGTCTTAAACATGGGGAGAAGATTTCAGGGGCAGACAAGAAGGACTTTGAATTTTGCAACAACATCCGGTGAAGGAGAAGGGAAAGGCAAGGAAACTGATGTCCCGTTAGAATTGGAAGAAGAGGAGGAAGAAGAGGAAGACTACTCTGAGGAACAGTATCCTCCAGCTGATGACAAGTATAAACATCTTGAAAGAGCGGTTGAGCACGATGGAAATCCAAAAGGTGCCAGGCTTGGACTTTGAGGAATTGGGACTAGTGTCGGGGATTGTGATTCCTCCAAAATTCGAAGTGCCTACATTTTCCAAATATGATGGAGTATCATGCCCTAAAATGCATCTCCGGTCATATGTAAGAAAAATTCAACCCCACACCGCTGATAAAGACTTATGGGTGCACTTTTTCCAAGACAGTCTGTCTGGAACACAACTCGATTGGTTTTACCAACTAGAAAGAGCAAATGTTCACAATTGGGAAGATCTTGCTGCAGCTTTCTACAAGCAATACCAGTACAATGCTGATTTGGCGCCTACCCGTACTCAACTCCAGAGTATGGCCATGGTTTCCAATGAAGGTTTCAAGGACTATGCATAAAAATGGAGAGATTTGGCTGGAAGAGTTCAACCCCCTCTGTCTGAAAGGGAATTGGTAGACATGTTCTTAGGAACCTTATCTGGTCCCTTTTTCAACCATTTAATCGGAAGTTCATCCGCAGGCTTTACTGAACTAATATTGACCGGAGAGAGGGTGGAAGCTGGCATAAAAAGTGGAAAGATTCAGAAGGATTCATCTTCTTCTACAGCTATAAGGAAGCCTTTCATCGGGAAGAAAGAGGTAGCTGCTGTATATCCGCAAAGGAACCAAGATAGGGCTGAACACTGACCAATGGTGGGGGCTGTTATGTTTCCCAAGCCTACATCTGATCAACAAAGAAGTAATCAACCAAGGGTAGAAAGGCCAGTCATGCAATTCACCAGAATTAACATGACTCTGTCTCAAGTATTATTGCATCTTCTGAGATCCAATTTGGTAACCTTGAGAGAAGCTTCGAAAAACCCCAATACAAGATCCCCTCATTATCACCCCAATTCCCGTTGCGCATATCACTCTGAAAGTCCTAGTCACGATACTAATAATTGTTGGGCCTTGAAGAACAAAATACAAGACCTCATTGAAGCAAAAGAAATTGAGTTTGATGCGCCCGAGAAGCCAAATGTCATTTCTGCTCCTATGCCCAGACATGGTCACAATACCAATGCTTTTGAAGAAGATTATTTTGTTACCACAGTTGATGAACTCGTGACTCAACTTCCAACCATTAAGATAAACTTGTTGAAAGTCGGTGTGTTCCCGGGCTGTAATGAAGTTTTCCATCTCTGCTTGTCATCACCTACTGATTTCCCTTTGTTAAAGGCTGGAATTCAATGCCTCGTAGATAACAAAGAGATTTTGTTTGAAAAAACTCCTGTTTAACCTATTCTCGTTGAAGATGTTTCAATCATTACCATTTCTGCCAATTCATCCAGGGTCTCCACCAAAAGACCCGTTAGAATTACATCACTTCAGAAAGAAACTTCTCTAATAATCACAATGCCTGGGCCAATCCCATATGAATCAGACAAAACATTGTCGTGGAATTACGGAGGGGACATTTACCACCATGGCAGCAAACAAGACTGGCCAGCCTCCGAAGAGATAAACTCCGAAGAAGAAGATTTCGACATCAACAATATTTCTGGAACTAGTAAAATTACCCGAAGCAGTAGGATCTTTTCTCCAGAAATTGCTCCCCCAAAAGCAGTTTATGGACCCGTGATCATACCTGTGGCTGCTCCAAAGGTTACTTCCGTACCCATAATCATCTCTATAAGTGAACCTATTGACGAAGCCATCACAACTCCTTATCATTCCTACCAACACTTCTGCTGTCGAGACTCGAGGAAAGAGTATTCAAGTGGAGCCTGTCCAGACGAAGGATAAATCACTGACTATCTATGAGGCTTCTAAGAAAGAAATGGACGAGATCCTAAAAATTATAAAGAGGAGCGACTACGATGCAGTTGAACATTGGGGAAAACTCCCTCCAAAATATCCATGCTGGCATTACTACTGTGTTCCGAGGCACATGCGAAAGGCTTGGTGAAGTTCCTAAAAACAGCCCATGTGCCTTAAGAGACGTCTGCTGGTCAATTCCAAGACTGCGTAGCCAGCTTGACAGTGGATAATGGCCTAGGTTTCTCAGATGCTGATCTAACACCGAGGGGAAGAAAGACAATGAGACATTACATGTCTCAGTGGAATGCAACGGCACAACTCTGGCCCATGTTTTGGTGGACACAGGCTCATCCTTGAATGTATTACCGAAAAAAGCTCTTGACAGACTTGACTGCAATGGGCTAACATTAAAGCCAAGCAATGTAGTAGTAAGGGCGTATGATGGCTCGAAGAGGATGGTGCACGGGGAAGTGGATATCCCCATAAAGGTTAGGACTCAAACTTTCAATTAAACCTTTTATGTAATGGATATCCGCCCTTCTTACTCCTGTCTGCTAGGACGGCCATGGATCCATAATGCACCAGATTTTGAAGTATCAGGGTCAAGGGAAGATTATCACTGTCCATGGAGAGGAAGAATACATGATCAACCATCTCAATTCCTTCAGATATGTGGAATTGGACAGTGAATTCATTGAAACTCCATTTCAACACTTTGAAGAGGTCCCCCAAGAGGTGGCAGTGACCAAGACTATGTCCCAGATTCCCAAGATTACAAGACCTCCACTCCGGATGTCATCACTGAAAGATGCTAAAGCAGTAGTAGAGGAAGGTGGACGCACCATCTGGGGAAAAATTCTGGATATCCCGTATAAGTCTGAAAAGTTTGGCCTAGGTTTCACTTCAAGTGCTCAAAAGGCTATACGACGTGCCCGTGCTGGAGGGCCACCCTTGAAGATTAGAAACCGTGAGGTCAACGCGGTAGAAGATGGTGAAGATGGTTGCAACCTGGAGGAATGGATCTTTCCGACTGTCAATGGAGGGCTCAAAAATTGGGAGGCCAAAGATTTCATCCCAATCACTTTCATCCCTTAGTAATTTATCTTTACATTTTGTTGGATCTGTAATATTCAAAACAATTCGCACTCTTAAAACCTTGTGTCTTACCCGAGGCAAAATGGTCCATTTGTAAGGGTTATTATTTCATCTTCATATGACATCAATGAATCATGAACGTTTTTGCATACAAACTTTTATGCTCATTGTTTTTCTTTTACATTTTATTTTCTTTCAAAGATAGCTATACCCTTACACACGCCACAATCACAATGCAGGTATCCATCCATTCTGGATCCCATGGGTAACGATACTACTATGGCCTTTCGTGACTCTGTGAATCTAATTTACCAAGCCGAAGACGAAGGTGAGGAAGATTGTGATGTACCATAGGCACTTGCCAGACTGCTACAACAAGAGGAGAGAACTATTCAGCCTCACGAGGAATCCGTGGATACAATCAACCTGGGTACCGAAGAGGACAAAAAAGAGGTCAAGGTGGGTGCCAATTTGGAACCTAGTGTCAAGGAGCGTCTGATTCAGGTGTTACACAATTATGTTGAAGTTTTTTCCTGTTCATATGAAGACATACCAGGACTTGATACAGACATCATGGTACATTGTCTTCCTACAAGAGAGGATTATCCACCAGTAAAGCAAAAGGTTTGCAGCATGAAGCCTGATATGTCAGAAAAGATTAAAGCAGAGGTCATGAAACAATTCAACACCGGATTCTTGGCTGTCACTTCCTACCCTCAATGGGTTGCCAACATTGTTCCTGTACCTAAAAAAGACGGAAAAGTATGAATGTGTGTGGACTACAGAGATTTGAATAGGGCGAGCCCTAAAGATGATTTTCCACTCCCCGACATTGATATCCTAGTTGACAATAAGGAACAACACAAAGTATTTTCCTTCATGGACAGATTCTCAGGTTACAACCAAATCAAAATGGCACCTGAGGACATGGAGAAAACAACATTTGTCACACCGTGGGGCACATTCTGCAACAAGGTGATGCCATTCGGACTGAAGAATGTTGCGGAAACCTATCAGCACGCCATGGTAGATTTATTTCATGACATGATACATCATGAAACAGAGGTCTACGTAGATGATATGATAGCCAGATTGCAAACAGAAGAAGAGCATCTTGACCACTTACAAAAATTGTTTGAGAGACTGGAGAAGTACAAGCTGAGGTTAAATCCAAACAAGTGTACATTTGGGGTACGGTCCGGTAAACTCCTGGACTTTGTCGTTTGTAAAATAGGTATTGAGGTTGATCCTACCAAAGTTTAAGCAATACAAGAGATGCCTGCTCCTCGTATTGAGAAGGAAGTCAGAGGATTCTTGGGACGTTTGAACTATATTTCCAGATTCATTTCTCACCTGACAGCTACTTGTGAGCCAATCTTCAAACTATTGAAGAAAGATCAATTAGTCAAATGGAATGATGAATGCCAAGTTGCTTTTGACAAAATCAAATAATACTTACAAAAGCCTCATGTATTGATGCCACCAGTCGAGGGAAGACCGTTGATCATGTATCTGACTGTTTTAGAAAACTCAATGGGGTGTGTATTGGGGAAGCATGACGAGTTTGGCCGAAAAGAGCACGCTATTTACTACCTGAGCAAAAAGTTTACCGACTGTGAAACCAGATATTCACTGCTCGAGAAAACTTGTTGCGCTCTGGCATGGGCTGCTCACCGGATAAGACAGTATATGCTGACTCATACTACCTTGTTGATATCTAAGATGGATCCGATAAAATACATCTTCGAGAAGCCTGCTCTTTCTGGGAGAATAGCGAGATGGCAGATAATCCTGACAGAACATGACATACAATATACTACTCATAAAGCTATAAAGGGAAGTGTATTAGCCGATCACCTTGCTCACCAAGTCGTAGAAGACTACCAGACCATGAAGTTCGATTTTCTAGATGAAGACATCATGACATTAGACAACTGTGAATAATTCAGGCCATATGACAGACCTGAACAAGGATCCCAATGGACCATGTTCTTCGATGGAGCATCCAATGCACTCGGCAATGGTATCGGTGTTGTACTCATATCTCCGGAAGGGTGTCATACTCCCTTTACTGCCAGACTTTGCTTCAATTGTACAAACAACAAGGCGGAATACGAAGCATGCATCTTTGGTCTCAAAGATGCCATAGACTTGGGGATCAAATTCTTGGATGTATTTGGAGATTCAACTTTGGTCATCAGTCAGATCAAAGAGGAATGGGACACCAAACACCCTAATCTTATCCCTTACAAAGAACATGTTTTGACATTGCTACCACACTTTGAGAAGATTACCTTCAAGCATTTCCCACGAGAAGAAAATCAACTAGCAGACGCTCTATCCACAATGTCATCTATGTTTAAACTTAATTGGGATAACGAGGCTCCCCAGATCACTATCGAACGAATGGATGAACCGGCACACTTTCACAAGATTAATACTGAAGAAGTAGTGGACCAGCCTTGGTTTCACGGAGTCAAGAGGTATCTCAAGTCTCAAAAATATCCAGAAGGAGCTTCAATCAATGATAAGAAGTTCTTAAGGAGATTTTTTTCTAAGTTCTTCCTTAGTAAAGGCATCCTATACAAACACAATCATGACTCTGTATTGCTTAGGTGTGTAGATAAGGTTGAAGTTGAAAGGATCATGGCTGAGTTACATGAAGTCATTTTTGGTACCCATTCCAATGGGCATACGATGAAGAAAATCCTACGGGTAGACTATTACTGGTCTACCATGGAAGCAGATTGCTATCAACACTCTCGAACCTGTGATAAGTGTCAGATTTATGCTGACAAAGTGCATGTACCTCTGGTTCCTCTGAATGTCTTGATAGCTCCTTGGCCCTTTGCTATGTGGGGAATTGATATGATTGGGGAAATCAAGCCGACAGCCTCCAATGGACACCGCTTCATCCTAGTGGCTATAGACTATTTTACAAAGTGGGTTGAAGCAGCCTCTTTCGCTTCTGTTACCAAGAATGTTGTTGCCTGTTTCATCAAGCAAAATCTCATTTGCCGATACGGTATCCAGGAAAGGATCATCATTGACAATGGTACAAATCTCAACAACACTATGATCACCGCACTATGCGAGCAATTCAAGATTCAACATCACAATTCTTCTCCCTATCGGCCAAAGATGAATGGTGTTGTCGAAGCTGCAAATAAAAACATTTAAAAGATCATACAAAAAATAATAGTCACATACAAAGACTGGCATGAGATTCTACCATTCGCTCTCCACGGGTATCGTACCACGGCTCGCACATCAACCGGGGAAACACCCTATTCTTTGGTATACAGCATGGAAGTTGTCTTGCCTATTGAGGTTCAGATCCCCTCTCTGAGGATTATGAAGGATGCAGGGTTGAACGAAAATGATTGGATCTAGACTCGACTTGATCAACTGAATTTGATTGATGAAAAAAGACTTATTGTCGTTTGCCATGGTCAAATGTATGAAAAATGGATGACGAAGGCTTTCAACAAGAATGTCAGACGCCAAGTATATCAAGTTACGGATCTAGTGATCAAACGCATCATCTTGCCACAAGGTGATCCCAGGGGCAAATGGACTCCTACCTATGAAGGACCATTTGTAATCAAAAACATATTCTCCGATGGGGCAATGATCTTGACCACCATGGATAGCGACAACCTTCCATAACCTTCGAACGCGGACATATTCAAAAGATACTACGCATAAGAGACCCGCTAGGTTGGCATACCTAGGAAAAACAAGGGCATCCCGGCGAACCAAAAAGGTTCGGGCAAAAGTTAGCGATAAAAACAAAAAATCTGTATACCCGGCAAGTTGAAAACCCGAAAGGGCGACTTGGGAAAAAAAAGGTTTCCCGTTGGACTAAAAACCTGAAAGGGCGGTCCAGACAAAAGTAAGGGAATTAAAGCGTACGACTACGTCCCATCGGATCACTTTACAAACAACCTTTGGCTTCCACTGACAAACTCAGAGGTTCTGATCAATTCAGTCATCTTCGGACGAGGCGACAGATAGACAAGAGGCTTAGAGATACAAAGGCTATAACAGAATGGGAACCCCATGGGACTATTACACATAGCTATCCTTCTTTGTATCAAATTTTTCCTTTTTTTACGACAGTATTCTGTTACTTGAATGTTTGTTCCCTTTGTACAAAAATATTTACTCAAAGTCAATACAAAGATATCCCTTTGAAAGTGCAAAACTACTTGTTTTTCTTTACGCTTGTGTTTTGTTTGCAAAAACATCCAATGATTCCTTGTTGAACCTGAACATAATTATTGTTTACAAATAAACAAAATGGGAAAGACGATTACTAATAGGTTGAAAGGATAATGAAATATATCTAGGCTATTCCATAAGAAATCCCCTGCAGTACGTCATTTAAATCCCCAGCGGAACAAAATTCCCCAACAGGATTCTACAAGCAATACATGGCATTTCCCTTACAATAGAGTTTATTTCTCTCGATAGAAATCCATCAATAGTTCGACTTCAAGACTTGAAGACTCACATATCCTCAAGCAGCATTCAGGGATTTATTTTCCTCAATCCAATAGCAATGCAGCTGAATATCTCACATACACATACATTGCCTCCACATATCATAAACATTGATAAAGCAAATACATTACAACATACATTTCATGCAACATGACTTTGTATTTTAGCTAACATTTTATTATTTTCAAGATGAGATTAACACCTACCATTAACAATATTCAATCTTGATACAATTCAGATACGCTCCAGACACGGAGGACATCCTGATACTCATTCAAATTCAACCTCTTGATACAGTTTAGATACGCTCCAGACATGGATGCCATCCTGATACTCATTCAGACTCAACCTCTTGATATAGTACAAATACGCTCCAGACACGGACGCTATCCTAATACTCATTCAGATTCAACCTCTTGATACAGTTCAGATACGCTCCGGACATGGATGTCATTCTGATACTCATTCAGATACAACTTTCAGATACAGTTCAGATACGCTCTAGACACAGATGCCATTCTAATACTCGTTCAAGATACAATATAGATACGCTCCAGACACGAAAGACATACTGATACTCATTCAGATGCAACTTTTTAGATACAGTTCAGATACGCTCCAAGCACGAATACCATTTTGATACTCAGACAAAAATCAGCTCCCAGATACAATTCAGATACGCTCTAGACATGGATGCAATTCTGATACTCATTCTTTCAGCTTACAAATTACAATTCAACAAACATTCTTGGATGGCATCTACAACCCCATCTCCAACAAGATTCTATCATCCATCCAAATGGCATCTTTAAGCTCATTCCCTCTACCATCACATCACTGAGTTCAAATTTATGGGCACTCTAGTGTCCAATCCTCTTCCACCTTCAGATCACGAATGGCAAAACTCGCCAATCTAAATCTTCAGGCTTAAGAAGATTGAACAGGGGCAGATGTTGTACCCCAAAATTTTCCCTCTCATTTTTCAATTAATATCTCATAAGAACTCCTTTGGTTCAAGACTTCACTAAGGTTGATCAGCTCAAGACATCTCCTCAAGCACCGATGACTGAAAAATAAGGTTTGAGTTTGCACAAGGACAAATGGACTTTTAATGCCCCATTTGACTTTCACGAATCATTTTGGACTCTGTATATTTCTCATGTCAAGTTTCAAGTCTTGGATCGCCTTTTTTTTGCTCAGTCAATTGATCAGATGATCTAAAATCAGTCGTATTGGTGAAAAAGTCAATTGTAGCATCAAAAGTCAAACTTTGACTTTTTGGTCAACATGAAGTTTCAAATATCACAATTCATCAACACATTCAAAAATATCAAGCTTGATCATCAAGAAGTTAAGAAAGTCAAAGGTCAACTTGAAAAGTCAAGATTTCAAAGACTTAGAAATTTTCTAAGTGTTTTTACAGATAATAATTTCACCACTTCATGCCAATTTTTTGCCATGATGCAAGATGATTCAAGGAAAAACTCCAACATAAAAGTTATAGATCTCAATGAGATCTAAAACATTGTAGAGCAGGAATTTTCTAGAAATGTTTGGATTTTTAGTAATAAATTCATGAAGTCATGGCATTTTTGAATAAACACTTAGAGAATTTTTTAGCAGGTTTGGACAGGTTTTTATCCTAAACTTCTTGGCCAATTTCCATCAAGTTCCAGTTTGTTTTAACAAAAGTGGCCAACATGAAAGTCATAGAGGGTGTTTCAAGCTTTCAAAAACATCCAAGAGCATGAATTTATCATATTTGATCTAGGAGATACAAGGATCTGAAGTTGGACATTCATTCTTAATTTACAAGGTAGATTTGTGATGAACAATGAACAAAAATCTTAGTCATGCTACATAATCTTCCCTTTGCAGACCTCTTGACTTGCAAAATAATCCATAATAAGATGTTTACACAATTTATTGAACCATTATCCAAGTGGTTCAAGTATTTTCCATTTCATCTTTCCGTTTTTGGCACAAAGGCACCATTGTCATTCTTACAAAGTTCACTTTAATCATAAAGTCAATTTCTTGAGCCTCTAACTTGTTGTTCTAATCACACTCACCTTCTACAAGTAAGAACAAACATGTTTAAAGTGATCAACTACTTTACATAGCTTGGTACAAGCATTGGAAACATGTCCTTCATGTTTGCTTCAAAAACAAGCAAGATAACCATAACATGTGATTTTCAAAATCTGAGTTGTTTGAAGTCTCAAACCTTCTCTATAAATAGAGAGGCAAATTGCAAGAAAAGGAGGAGAGAGAGAGAGAAGAGGGAAAATGGTAGAAAGAAAACAAGAAGTTTTATTGACAAACTCTCAAAAAATCTCATAACAGAAAAAGGTCATAACAGTCCACAAGGCAACACCTCAAGCTCAAAACATAAATTCTACCTGCAAGGTAAGTCTCCTTTACTTTAAACTCTTAATTTCAATCATCATCATTTGGTTCATTTTTTAGGCTAGAATGCAGTGACCTTTGAAGAAAAGGTTTGTAAAAAATCATGAATTATTGCCAAGATTGAGTGAAAAGTTTTCCATGAAATAACATCATAAACAGGCAGGTTTAAGGCAGCTGTTTTTCAAAACAATGCAAATTGATTGCACACGGTTCCAGTAGCCAGATTTCCAAATATTTTGAGTGTGCAATCGATTGCACAACCATGCAAATCGATTGCACGGGGTTCGAGTAGCCATATTTCCAAATATTTTGAGTGTGCAATCGATTGCAAAACCATGCAAATCAATTGCACTGGAAGTCAGTAGCCAATGTTTTGAAAAAACTGAAGCATGCAATCGATTGCACTAACATGCAAATTGATTGCACTCAAATGAAAATTGAATTTTTTCTTTAAAAAAACTTGAATAAAGAGTCGGAAAATATAAAATGTTTCTTTGAGCATCTATATCTTAAGTTCAAGGTAAGTATTATCATTATACCTTGAAATTTTCTTAAGGGCTTTAACAAAAGACTTCATCCAAAGAGGCTTTTAGCTTGATCAATAATTTTTTTCCTTCTTTATCAATAATGATTTGTCTTCATCAAAACAAAAGTGCATTTGAGAAGCTTGATTTTACGGTATGTGTCGACACATAATGATCCAAAATGTTTTCTTTTCCTTTCATTTTTTCTTTATTTTTACATGCTTCATATATTTTCTTCATGACTATTCAATATTTTTGTAATAGATAATTAGGATTTTAATTTCTTGCAATCCCCATTTGTAAATTTGTACACCCAATCCCCAAATGATTGTAATAGCGTAGGATATTTACTTTTCGCAATTTGTCGCTTTATATACAACATGTTAATAATTAGGGTTTGTATGGCAAGATAAAACGAATCAAATTAAAACCCTAATACAAGACAAAATCAAGCATGACAATGACACACTTGCACACAAACACCCCTAGGGTTACTCCACTTGGTTTCCTTGAACAAAATGGCCATATTACGCATGTAAGGTACCTTAGCAAAAATAAAAAAAAATAACAAGATCATAGTCCCTCGATGAAGCTATTCAAAGTTGCCTTATAAAAATGATCTTAGTCCCTCAAAATGCTAAGATACTTTTCAACATTGCTAATCATGGTTATACGATGACCCACGCCCGTCCCGTTTACATCCAAGGATAGGGTTGCTTACCAAATCAATGGTAAGACAACAATATCAAAGGAAAAGAAAATGAACAAGAATGACATTTGAGTAGGTAGATTACTTTTGGTTACTTGCTCAATTTCAAACAAATATCCTTGCTATTTTCAAAATAAACACACATGTTTCAAAACATCTTACAAACTTGAAAACATTTTTAAAAATACAAACATCTTTGTATACATTCTTACGAACGAGAATCATTACAAAGATTGCCTAAACAATGGCCTCTTTTACAAAATACTTTCAAAAAACCACACCAAGCACAATTTTAAACAAAAGCAAGTGATCTAGCAAGTAACTAAGAGCCCATGGAAAACCATGGATGAAAAGGGTGCTAATACCTTCCCTTTTCATAATCTACCCCCCGAACTCAAGAAACAATCTCAAAGGTCTTTCCTGTGCTTTTTCACCTTTCCTTTTGGATAATAGAAAAGTCGGTGACGACTCTTGCTAACCACAAAATTTGCGATAAAACGCAAAACCTTGAAGTCAGTTCTCCCACCGTATCACAACATGAATACATGCATTTTCAATAAAATTTAATCATGCATTCAAGTTTATTATAAGGTTTTGATGCTATTTGAATTCTTTGATTATGTTTTAAGTGCAGGAATTGAAGGATGTCATTCTTAGGTTTTCTAAGCTCATTTTGGGGCTTCCTGATATAAGCAAAATTAGGGTTAGATATGGATACCATGGCGTTCAGGGCTTCAAGCCCGATTGATTCATGGTCTTCATTAAGATTTATGTTGCTTGAATTTAATTTTTGACTGATGTAGGTTATAGCTACAGACATCGTCTGTAGGTAAAAGTCCAGGTATAAAACAACGGTTGCAGGAAGAAGACGATTGTGTGTCAAAGCTCGGTTGGATAATTTGAATTCCGCGCGCGTTTTGGCATAATGGTTAATATGTTCTTTATATTTTATTTGTGTTATTATGTTAACAGATAAACCATCCAGCCCAGACGGTAAAGCAAGCGAGCGTATAAGGTGAAGGACCTGGATTCGATCCCAGGTCCAAACATTTTATTTTTCCATCACTTCTTTACAGGATCCAGTGTGTATTACCTATGAAGACCATCATACATCTCCCAGATCTAGCCATTGGATCATCCCTGAATCCAGATCCAACACTCTGAGTACAACGCATGGTGGACATGCCAGATCTGTTTGTAGTGAATCACACACATTGTTTGGGATGACATCTTAGGCCCAACAAATTCATCTCTTCACACCCCCCTGATCACTACTTCATAGTAGGCCCACTTATTTTTTCTTTTTTGTTTTGATTTCATTTTATTTTTATTTGCTTTAATTAGTTTCATATTTTTACACGAGGCACAATGGTTTTGTTTGTGAGGGCTATTATATGTCATTTTCATATGTCATCAATAAAACATTGGACGTTTCTTGCATACAAATTTTGTGCTCTCTTTTTTTCTTTTATGCTTTTCACTTTATCAATATAGTTATGCTCTTACACACACTCACATATCAAACTACAGATTAATATCCACTCTGGATCCCATTGATAATAGTTCTACAATTGCCAGTTAAGACTTCGAAAATACGGTATACCAAGCTGAGGACGAAGGTGAGGACGATTGTGAGGTACCCGGAGAACTTGCTAGACTGTTATAGCAGGAAGAGAGGGTTACACAGCCTAATTAAGAGCCAGTTGAGATGATAAAATTGGGCACGGAGGTAGACAAAAAAGAAGTCAAGATCGGCGCAAATCTGGAGACTAATGTCAAACAGCGGTTCATACAGATGTTGCATGACTATGTTGAGATCTCCGCCTGGTCATATGAAGACATGCCTGGTTTAGACACTGATATAATGGTATATCGTCTGCCGACTAAAGAAGATTGTCCTCTGGTTAAACAGAAGGTCCTTCGTATGCGCCCTGAAATGTCAGAGAAGATTAAAGCATGGGTCATGAAACAATTCAACGTTGGGTTCTTAGTTGTCACCTCCTATCCGCAGTGGGTTGCTATCGTTGTTCTGGTACCTAAGAAGGACGATAAGGTACGGATGTGTGTGGACTTCATAGACCTTAACAGTGTAAGCCCCAAGGACGACTTCCCGCTTCCCCATATTGATGTTCAGGTTGACAACACCGCACAACACAAAATCTTCTCCTTCATGGATGGTTTCTCTGGCTACAACCAGATCAAGATGGCTCCTGAAGACAACCTTCGTCACGCAGTAGGGCACCTTCTTTTACAAGGTGATGCCTTTTGGGTTGAATAATGTTGGGGAAACTTATCAACGAGCCATGGTCGCCTTGTTCCATGATATGATCCACCATGAGATAGAGGTTTATGTTGATGACATGATAGCTAGGTATAAAACCGAAGAGGAGCACCTTCACCATCTACAAAAGTTGTTTGACAGGTTGAAGACATACAAGATGAGACTAAATTCGAACAAGTGCACCTTCGGGGTAAGGTCTAGTAAGCTTCTGGGGTTCATCGTCAGTAGCAAAGGTATTCAGGTAGACTCTACGAAGGTAAAGGCCATACAAGAGATGCCGGCTCCCCGTACCGAGAAGGAAGTTAGAGGTTTCTTAGGACGCTTAAATTATATCGCCAGGTTCATTTCACATCTGACTGCTACTTGTGAGCCAATCTTCAAGCTCCTGAAGAAAGATCAAGTGGTAAAGTGGAATGAAGAATTCCTGACCTCTTTCAAAAGAATCAAGGAATACCTTCAAGAACCACCAATTTTGATGCCTCCGGTTGAAGGAAGACCTTTGATGTTGTACTTAATAGTGCTAGACAATTCAATGGGGTGTGTGTTGGGGCAGCATGACGATTCTGGTCGAAAAGAGCACGCAATATACTACCTTAGCAAAAAGTTTACCGACTGTGAGACAAGATACTCACTGCTCGAGAAAACTTGTTGCGCTTTCTCATGGGCTGCTCGCCAACTAATACAATATATGCTGATCCACACTACTTTGTTTATATCCAAAATGGATCCAATCAAGTACATGTTCGAGAAGCCTGCTCTCTCCGGAAGAATAGCAAGATGGAAATGATCTTAACAAAATACAATATCCAATATAAAACCCAAAAAGCAATTAAAGGAAGTGTATTAGATGATCATTTGGCTCATCAGGCCGTGGACGACTACCAGTCCATGAATTTTGAGTTCCCCGACGAGAATATCATGCTAGTGACTGACTACGTAGAACCCGAACCGAATGAAGGACCCGAATGATGGACCATAGTTTTTGATGGAGCTTCGAACGCACTAGGTAATGGCATTGGCGCTGTAATGATATCTCTTGAGGGCTGTCATACTCCTTTCACCGCCCGACTATGCTTCAACTGTACTAACAACATGGCGGAGTATGAAGCATGTATCATGGGTCTCAAAGCTGTTATCGATCTCAGGATCAAGTTCTTAAATGTCTTCGGGGATTCAGCCGTGGTGATAAGTCAGATCAAAGGTGAATGGGACATGAAGCATCCAAATTTTATCCCGTACAAAGAGCACGTGCTGACATTACTCCCACATTTTGAGGAGGTAACCTTTGAACCTTTCCCATGAGAGGAGAATCAGTTAGCGAACGTGCTAGCTACCATGTCTTCTATGTTCAAGTTCAGGTGGGACAACGAAGCTCCCCGAATCACCATTGAGAGGTTGGATGAGCCAGCACACTACTGTGAGATTGATACTGAAGAGGTAGCAGATAAACCTTGGTTTCACGAAGTAAAAAGGTATCTCGAGACTCAAGAGTATCCTGAAGGGGCATCTTTCAATGATAAGAAGTTTATGAGAAGGTTCGTCGTGAAATTCTTCCTTAGTAATGGAATCCTCTACAAGCGCAACCACGACTCTCTTACTGCGGTGTGTAGACAAGAGCGAAGCAGAGAGGATTATGACAGATCTACACGAAGGTACCTTCGGAACCCATTTCAATGGACATACCATGGCTAAGAAGATCCTACAGGAAGGATACAATTGGTCAATTATGGAAGCAGATTATTATCAGCACTCTCGCACTTGCCACAAATGCCAAATCTACGCTCATAAGGTCCATGTGCCTCCGGTTCCCTTGAATGTCTTGACAGCTCCTTGCCCCTTTGCAATGTGGGGCATTGACATGATCGGAGAGATTAGACCTACAGCTTTTAACGGGCATCGCTTCATCATGGTGGCCATTGATTACTTCACGAAGTGGGTTGAGGCTGCCTCCTTTGCTACTATTACCAAGAATGTTGTGGCGCGGTTTATCAAGCATAACTTGGTTTGTCGTTATGGTGTGCCAGAGAGAATTATCACTGACAATGGTACAAATCTCAATAACACGATGTTCACCAAACTCTGTAAGCAATTCAAGATACAACATCATAACTCTTTTCCCTACCGGCCTAAGATGAATGGCACTATCGAAGCGGCTAATAAGAATATCAAGAAGATTATACAAAAGATGATGGTGACATACAAAGACTGACATGAGATGTTACCATTTGCTCTTCATGGTTACCGCACCTCCGCACAGACGTCAACAGGGGAAACACCTTACTCTCTGGTATATGGCATGGAGGCAGTCCTACCCATTGAGGTCCAGATCCCTACTTCGAGGATTATGAAAGATGCGGGTTCGAACGAAGACGACTGGATCCAGACTCGACTTAATCAACTGAATCTAATCGATGAGAAGAGACCTACTATTGTCTGTCATGGTCAAATTTATCAAAAACAGATGATCAAGGCTTTCAACAAAAAAGTCAGACGCCAAGAGTATCAAGTCGAGGATCTAGTGATCAAGCGCATCATACTTCTGCAAGGTGATCCCAGGGGAAAATGGACTCCCACATATGAAGGGCCATTTGTGATTAAAAACATTTTCTCGAGTGGAGCCATGATTCTAACCACCATGGACAGTGACGACCTTCCTCACCCTGTTAATGCGGACATAGTAAAAAGATAGTACACATGATTAAAGACCTGCTAGGTTGACTGGCCTAGGAAAAACTAAGGGCTTCCCAGTGAACCAAAAGGGTTCGGGCAAAAGTAAGGGATAAAAACGAAAAAAATCTGTACACCCGGCAAGTCGAAAATCTGAAAAGGCGACTGGGGAAAAAAAGGGTATCCCGGTGGACTGAAAACCCGAAAGGGAAGTCTAGGAAAAAGTTAGGGATGTAAAGTGTATCACTATGTCCCATTGGATCACCATGCAACCAGACCTCAGTATCAATTATCAAACTCGAACGTCACCAATCAGTCTAATCAGCTTCAGACAAGCAGCAAAGTGATGAGACGCTCGAAGATATAGCGGCAATAGCATAATTGAAACTCAATGGGATTGTTGCACATAGTTGTTTTCTTTTCGTTGTACACAATATTGTATAGCTTCCATTTTTATAGCGGTGTTCTCTTACTAGAACGCCAGCTTCCTTGTACAAAAACGCCTGTTATAGGCCAACTTTGAAAATTAATACAAGTCATCTTTTACAAAACCAATTGTTTTTCTTTTTCTATTTGGTTTTGCAAAAATGTCTAATGATTTATTCTTGACATATGCATTTGAATATGATTTTTGTTCATAAATGTTTGATTAGTAAACAAAAAGATAATCGCTCGTAACTTAAGAAACAAGGGAAAAAACTATAAAATGTCAAACCCGAAAGTTACTTTGTCAAGCAGGTACCGGGGCAGAGACATCTTTGAAACAAAGTCATCAGTACATACGAACCCATGGCGCCAACACTCCCCACAGAGTAGAGGCAATCAAATCATTGATATCAATTTCCCCAAAACACGAAGTACTCTCCTTAGCCAGGTTCCTTCAGAAATATGACATCTATATTCCCCAACCGAATTTCATAATCGCAAGCGGGTCATCAATTTTTCTCTCGATCAGAGTTTATTTCTCTGAGTACAGAGCTCAACCCCCAACAGAGCTTATCACTTCAGCTACGGAAGTTCACCTTCCAGCAGAGTTATTCCCCCACAGAGTTATTCTTAAGAAGAGTCTCTCCCCGGAAGAATATCCGTAAATAAGGAGTAAATCTCCAGCATAGTCATCTCCATTCACCATCCCCAGCAGAAGTAGAAGAACCACGGTTTTCTGCAACAGTCAGGAATGCTATTTACAATATTCTCCAGCAGCAGTCAGGGATTTATTTTCCCAGACTCAGATATGTCACAATAGCATCTCATGTTCATGCATCATGACATGCGCATACATATTGCATACAACACAATCTCATTTATTTTGAGAACGTCATCCAACAATGCATTTCATGCATCGCATATAATTAACCCTATTATCTTTTCATGAAAGACAATTATCATCAATAATCCCAATAGTTATACATGTCACATCTGCAGACAACTTATGGAAAATCAGTTCCCTAAAGCAAACGGGTCAACTAATCTACATGATCAAATGAGGCAGCCCTACTATCTAGGCTTTCATCTCGAAGTAAGCCTTCGACCCAGGTTCCTTCTCATAGCCCTACCATCCATTCTTTCATCTCGAAGTAACCCTACGACCCATGTTCCTTCTCATAGCCCCACTATCTAGGCTTTCATCTCTAAGTAACCCTACGACCCAGGTTCCTTCTCATAGCCTTGCTATCCAGGCTTTTATCTCGAAGTAACCCTATGACCCAGGTTCCTTCTCATAGCCCTACTATCCAGGCTTTCATCTCGAAGTAACCCTACGACCCAGGTTCCTTCTCATAGCCCCACTATCCAATATTTCATCTCGAAGTAACCCTGCAACCCAGGTTCCTTATCATAGCCCTACCATCCATGCTTTCATCTTAAAGTAACCCTAATATCCAAGTTCCTTCTTATAGCCCTACTATCCAGGCTTTCATCTCGAAGTAACCCTACGACCCAGGTTCCTTCTCATAGCCCAACTATCAAGGCTTTTATCTCGAAGTAACCCTACGACCCAGGTTCCTTCTTATAGCCCTACTATCCGGGCTTTCATCTTAAACTAACCCAACTATCCTGGTTCCTTCTCATAGCCCTACTCTCCAGGCTTTCATCTTGAAGTAACCCTACTATCCAGGTTCCTTCTCATAGCCTTATTATCCAGGCTTTCATCTCGAAGTAACCCTAAGATCCAGGTTCCTTCTCATAGCCCTACCATCTAGGTTTTCATCTTGAATTAACCCTACGACCCAGGTTCCTTTTCATAGCCCCACTATCCAGGATTTCATTGTTAGAACATAGTTTGATTCTACAACCCTTGATTAGATTTTTTATGATAACAAAATACAAAGAATAAATAAATTCAAAGATATATATATATATATATATATATATATATATATATATATATATATATATATATATATATATATATATATATATATATATAACAAATATGCTGCTTAAAATTATGTTTTGTATATACAGAAGTTCTGATGAAATCAGCATTAGAAGATCAGTAACATGTGCTACACGCTGAAGCTACCAGATCATATGCTGAAGCTTGATGACCAGAATTTGCGCATAAACATATACACTCTGACTCTGATCAAAGATCTTTACCAAGTCATCAGCACTCAGAAGCGTCATCATAAGTTAAAGCAAAGAAGACTCTGAAGCATTACTAAGTATTTAAGACAGAATTAAATGCTAACGGCTATCATCAGACAAGATCTTCTCAAAAAAGGAAAGTGCGTTATTATCATTAAAATGGATTTATGGTCAACGTATCTCTGCCTTGCCTATATAAACAATACTTCCTGAGAAAAGACACACGCATGCACTCACATAATTTGACAAGCTTTCAAAACCACGCTTACTCAAACGCTTTACCAAATTCAGTTTATTCCAAGCTTAAATTGTGTAATTATCATAGTTGTGATATATTGTTTTATTAGAAAACGTTAACACATCATTGTTCAATTTATTTGTAAAATATTTCCTTGAGATAAACCGATTTATGGTTATACTCAAGAAGGATTTAACAGTTGTTAAAGTAGCTGTTGTAATCCTTTGAATATAGTGGATTAAGACCTCATTGGAGAGAGGCGAAATCACCTTGACGGGTGGACTGGAGTAGTTTGAGATCAAACGAACCAGGATAAAAATATTGTGTTATCTAAGCATTTGTTTTAAGTTTTACAATTAAACCCCCTTCTTGTGTTTTTCACATCTTCAGTTGGCATCAGAGCGTCTGGTTCTGAGCTTATAACACTTAACCGTGTGAGTACAAGAACCAGCGTCAGAAAAACACAATGGCAGGACCAAACCAAAACATTAGCAATGACAACAATGAAGAAAGAGACAGATTCAGTGGCAAACCTGCAGTCTTTGATGGAGAGAAATTTGACTACTGGAAAGAAAGAATTGAGAGTTTCTTTCTGGCCCATGATGCTGATATGTGGGACATGGTGACTGATAGTTACACGCACCCAGTGGATGGAAGTGGTCAGAAGATTGATAGGAAAACGATGACTGATCAGCAAAAGCGTGAGTTCATAAATCATCACAAGGCCAGAACAATTCTTCTCAGCGCCATCTCTTATTCAGAATATGAGAAGATATCAAACAGAGACACTACAAAGAATATGTTTGACTCTCTGAGAATGACGCATGAAGGCAACATTCAAGTCAAAGAAACCAAATCCCTTGCACTCATTCATAAGTATGAGGCATTCAAGATGGAAGAGAGTGAATCAATAGAAACTATGTTTTCAAGATTTCAAATTCTAGTTGCTTGTCTAAAAGTTCTTGACAAAGGGTATTCTACTGTTGATCACGTTAAGAAGATCATCAAAAGCTTGCCAAAATAATGGAGGCCAATGGTCACAGCGCTTAAGCTAGCCAAGGATCTCAACAAAATCTCTCTGGAGGAACTTGCCAGCTCCCTCAGAAGTCACGAGATAGAGCTAGAAGCAGATGAACCTCAAAAGCAAGGTAAGCCATTAGCTTTAAAAGCTAACAGAAAATCTGACTCCAAAGTTTTGCAGGCTGTGGAAGAAACATCTGATGGGTCCTCATCAGAAGAAGATGAACTATCTCTCCTCTCCAGAAGGGTGAACCAATTGTGGAAGCAGAGGCAAAGGAAGTTCAGGAATCCCAGAAGATCAGAAAATCAGAATGAATCTTTCTCCAGATACAGAAGGTCAGAATCCTCCTCTGGACACAGAAGATCTGAAGGTTCTTCAGGAAACAGAAAGCCAAACAACAAAGACATCATGTGCTATGAATGTAACGGGCAAGGGAACTACAAAAGTGATTGCCCAAAGCTTCAGAAGGAAAAGCCTAAAAAGAAGTTTGGCAAGGAAAAGAAGAAAAGTCTCATGGCTACATGGGATGATTCTGACACATCTGAAGCTGACTCAGAATCAGATGATGAAAGAGCAAACATAGCTCTCATGGTAAACATAACAGAAGACACTGAAGCTTCTGAGTCAGAATCTGAATCATATACAGAAGAGATATTCCCTGACTTTACTATAAACCTTACTAAGGCTGAACTAGCTGAAAGCCTTAATGAAATTCTAGAAAGATATCAGCAGATCAGAGTCAAATTCAGAAACCTGAAAAGGAATCTTGCTTCTGACTCTGATAAGACTGAGAGTCTCAAATTGGAGAATTCTGAGTTAAAAGATAAAATTTCAAAATTAGAAAACCAATTGCAAAACTCTCAGAAGGAAACAATCCCTGAAACTCCCAGCAATGCTGATGAGATCATCAAGGAGTATGATCACAACTTTCAGAAGTTTCTAGCTAAAAACATAGACAGAAGCAAAATGGCTTCAATGATCTATGGAGTTAGCAGAAATGGCATAAAAGGGATAGGATATCAAGGTAAGGTACCTCCACCAAAAAATGCCATGGATTTAGTTATAAAACGTACTCCACTTGATTCACACTTTATATATGGGCACACACATGACATAAAATATACAAGTAGTGATTACTCTGCCAAACCAAAATTCAACCATAGTTTTGGTAAAACTAACAAATCAGGACTCAAGAAAATATGGGTACCTAAGGATAAAATAATACATGTGGCAGATATCTTTAGCAGCAAAGAAAAAACACCAATCATGGTACCTGGACTCTGGCTGCTCACGACACATGACGGGAAGAAGGCATATGCTCCAAAGCCTGGAACTTAAGCCTGGAGGCCACTTAGGCTTTGGAGGAAATCAGAGAGGAAAGATCATTGGCTCTGGAACAATAGGTAATGGAAATATTCCATCTATAAGTAATGTTTTATTAGTTGATGGATTAATGCATAACCTGTTATCCGTAAGTCAATTAAGTGATAACGGTTATGATATAATCTTCAATCAAAATTCATGCAAAGCTGTTAGTCAGAAAGATGGGACTATCCTATTTAATGGAAAGAGAAAAAACAACATTTATAAAATAAAACTTTCGGAACTAAAAAGTCAGAATGTAAAATGTCTATTGTCTATTAACAACGAGCAATGGATCTGGCACAGAAGATTGGGACATGTTAGTATGATAAGAATATCTCAGATTAACAAACTCAATCTGGTCAGAGGACTTCCTAACTTGAAGTTCAATTCAGATACTCTGTGTGAAGCATGTCAGAAAGGCAAGTTTGCAAAACCAGCTTTCAAATCCAAAAACGTTGTTTCCACCTCCAAGCCATTAGAACTTCTGCACATTGACTTATTTGGACCAGTTAAAATTGCTTCAGTCAGTGGCAAGAAGTATGGGTTAGTAATCGTAGATGACTATAGCAGATGGACATGGGTAAAGTTCTTAAGGCACAAGGACGAGTCACACTCTGTGTTTGTTACCTTCTGCAACCAAGTTCAGAATGAAAAGAATCTTAGAATCGTCAAAGTCAGAAGTGATCATGGTGGAGAATTTGAAAACAAAGATTTTGAGTTATTCTTTAATGACAAAGGCATTTTGCATAATTTCTCTTGTCCTAGAACTCCCCAGCAAAATGGAGTTGTAGAACGAAAGAACAGAATGTTGCAAGAAATGGCCAGAACCATGATCAACGAGACTAACGTTGCTAAGATCTTCTGGGAAGAGGCAATAAACACAGTGTGTTACATTCAGAATAGAATCTCCATAAGACCTATTTTGGAAAAGACTCCATATGAATTGTGGAAGAACAGAAAGCCCAACATTTCCTATTTTCACCCATTTGGATGTACATGTTTTATTCTGAATACAAAAAATTATTTGAACAAGTTTGACTCAAGAGCACAAAAGTGTATTATGTTAGGATATTCTGAACGCTCAAGAGGGTACAGAGTATATAATACAGAAACACAGATTGTGGAAGAGTCAATCAGTGTTTGTTTTGATGATAAGCTTGACTCTCAAAAGTCAAAGCAGAATGAATTCCTTGCAGGTATGGAAGTTGAACTCACATGTACTAAAGACAAGTCATCAAAAGCTCTCAAAAGAAACACTCCCTCAACATCAGAAAGAGTAACTACAAGCAATCCAGCACCTTCTGTTGATCAAATCCAGAAAAGACTATCCAGAAGCAACATGGATCACCTAGAAGAAACAATCTTAGGAAGAAAGGAAGATCCAATCAGAACAAGATCTAGCTTCAGAAATTCTGAAGAATCCCTCATGGGACTGGTCTCTCTAACTGAACCAACAACAATTGATGAAGCACTTCTGGACAATGACTGGATTCTAGCAATGTAAGAGGAGCTAAATCAATTCACAAGAAATGACGTATGGGATCTAGTTCCCAAACCAAAAGGATTCAACGTCATTGGTACAAAATGGATGTTCAGAAACAAACTGAACGAACAAGGTGAAGTCATTAGAAACAAAGCACGACTGGTAGCACAAGGTTATAGTCAGCAAGAGGGAATAGACTATACAGAAACCTTTGCTCCAGTCCCCATGTTAGAATCTATCAGACTCTTAATTTCATTTGCTGTTAATAAAGGTATCACTCTGTATCAGATGGATGTTAAGAGTGCATTCTTGAATGGCTATATAGAAGAAGAGGTATATGTGCACCAACCCCCTGGTTTTTAAAGTTCCAAAAATCCAGAATATGTTTTCAAACTAAAGAAGTCACTCTATGGTCTGAAACAAGCTCCCAGAGCTTGGTATGAAAGACTAAGTAACTTCCTGTTAGAAAAGGAATTCGCCAGAGGGAAATTGGACACAACCTTGTTCTGTAAGACAGTTAAGAATGACATTTTAGTATGTCAGATTTATGTTGACGACATCATATTTTGATCAACTAAACCTTCTCTGGGAAGAAAGTTTGCTAAATGTATGCAGGCAGAATTTGAGATGAGCCTAACGGGGGAACTAAACTTCTTTCTGGGCATTCAGATTAATCAAACCCCAGAAGGAACTTACATTCATCAGAGCAAATATGTCAGAGAACTTCTGAAGAAATTTGATCTTTCAGAATGTAAGCCATCAAATATTCCAATGCATCCCACATACATTCTGGAAAGAGAAGAGGTAAGTAAAAAGGTAGAACTGAAGGTCTACAGAGGTATGATTGGTTCTCTTCTCTATCTGACGGCCTCAAGGCCTGACATTCTATTCAGTGTTTGCATTTATGCTATATTCCAATCAGATCCTAGAGAATCTCACTTAACAGCAGTTAAGCGAATTTTCAAGTATCTGAAAGGTACTACTAATCTGGGTTTGTTTTATAGAAAATCAAGTGATTACAGTTTGATAGGATACCGCGATGCTGATTTTGCTGGAGACAGAGTAGAACGTAAAAGCGCTTCTGGAATCTTCCAGTTTCTGGGAGAAAATCTGATCTCATGGTCCAGCAAAAGACAATCCACAATAGTTTATCAACAACAGAAGCTGAATACATAGCAGCAGCTGGATGTAGCACACAAATGATCTGGATGAATAGTCAACTTGAGGACTTCAAAATATTTGAGAGTAACATCCCTATCCTCTGTGACAATACTTCTGCTATTTGTCTCAGTAAAAATCCTATTTTGCATTCTAGGGCTAAGCATATAGAAATAAAACATCATTTTATTAGGGACTATATTCAGAAAGGGATTCTAAATTTAAAACTTATTAACACAGACCATCAATGGGATGATATCTTTACAAAACCTATTTCTGAAGATAGGTTCAACTTCATTCTGAAACATCTCAGCATGAAGCTCTGCCCAGAATAAAATTGTTTTGATTCCATATCTTAACCTTCAGAACTTTGTCTACTTTTTCGTGAACTACTGATCAATCTTTCTTCAGATCTTTAGAAGTACAGATTGTATCAGAATCTATCACAATCAAGGATAGAAATGTGCAGTTCACTCAAGCAAACAAGTGTCATCCAGTCATCAGCTACTTTCTGAGGCTGAACACGCGTTCACGTTTCTAAAAGGTCAAAAGTGCTGATTGGTTGCATTGGGACACATGTCATGGGTAACCGTTCCAATATCTTTCTGAATCCCCCTAAATCAGCTATCATTAAATGCTCATAATCATTATAATTAATTTCTCTCTCTCGCCATTTATGTTTTCAAAATTGTTTAGAAATCTATTTAAACACATCTCTCACCACTTACACTCTTTTACCTTCACTTTCATTTTCTCCACAAACTTATTGTTTTCAGTTTGCATCCTTTCTCAAAACCCTTTCATTTTCTTCTCAAAACCTTCGTGTGAACATGGCTTCCTCAAGCATCCCCACTTCAAGTTCTCAGAAAACAGATTCCTCTGAACAATACGAAGAACCCTACAGAACCCTTCTCACACCCATCAAAAATCTAGAAGTTCTTTCAGAATTGATCGTAGATTTTAACAGTCTTCAAGAGAATGGGTTTAATCTCTCTGAAGAAGTTAAGGCTCAAGGCTGGGACAAATATTTTGACCGACTGGTGGGTCCAACATTCCCAATTCTGGTAAAGGAATTTTGGATTCATGCTTCATCTTCCAACCATCAAGTTACTTCATACATAATGGGGAAGAAGATTGTTATTACTGAGGACCTCATTTCAAGATTAATAGGATACAGTGGTGGTGGTGTACGTTGCATTGACATGGCTGAAAGATGCACTGATGTTGCCCTAATTGCTAGAGAAATCTTCACTCTGGGTCTTCCCTCCAGCAAGATAAGGGATTTAAAAGACCATCACAGAATATGGGCCAAGATCATTCTAGGATGCATAAACCACAGGAAGCCTAACAGCTCTCCTGACTACATCAATATTGATCAGCAATTTCTGATCTACTTCATCTCTCAGAAGATTAAGGTAAATCTGGCTCATCTGTTGTTTAACCATCTAAGGACTAGTGTCAAGGAAACCAGAGAAGAGGGGCGCACAAAAAGGGACTGGATACCCCTAGGAAGACTTATATCAGATATTTTAACAGAGAATAAGCTGATTGATCATCTTATAGAGGCTCAGGAAATCAGCTCTTTGGAAGCTACTGTTGGCAAACCGCTGAATGCAAAGAATCTGAAGAAGATGAAGTTGATTGAGAACATCAAGAAGGATCCCAGTGTCACTTCTTTTGCAACAATCTCCAGCAAAAGAGTCCCTCTGGATAACTTTCCTCTGTTCTCAGAGATTGATTCTAAACCTGATATAATAGTCAGATATCTGGATGCATGCAATGCGGATGGTACAACACCAAATTTGAACATTCAGGATCTGCAGCAGAAGGCTCCAGAAGTTGTGCTGAAGAAAACCAAGAAAAGGAAAGTTGTAGCTGAAGGATCATCCCAGCAGACTCCTAAAAAGAGAGGTAATCCTTCTTTTGTAACTATTTTAAATTCACTTTCTATATCAACATCTATACCAATTCCCACTCAATCAGAAAACCCCACACCACAAACATTTGATGACTATGACATTGAATTTGACCCCTCTGAATCCTTAACTCTTAGAAGATCTTGCTCCCAACCTCCAAATCCAAATATGGATGCAACCCAACATGAACTTGCAAAAGTTCTATCTGATATAGATACCTTTTACCAACATACTTCTGCTCCCATGCTAGAAAATCCAAACCCTGAAACCACCACAGAAGCACAACCAGAAATTCCCCTCTCACCACAACCAGAAATTCCCCTCTCTCCACAACCAGAAATACCACCACCTTCTTCTCCTCAACCAGAAATTCATCCACCTTCTCCACAACCTGAACTACTTCAACCATAAGTTCAAACTTCTGAGGCTCAACCTTCTGAACCATGTGAACCAGAACCTCATAATGATTAATCAAACGAAACTGTTGATGCTGATACCATTCCTATTCCTGGAATCACAGAACCTCTGGCCATTCGTATGCCCCTAACCATTCTGAATATTCGCCAAATTCCCTCTTCACTAGAATCAACTCCACCAAACTCCCCAACCAGTCCAATCATAATTCCTGACTCTCCCACTCCCTCACCAAAGAACAATCCAGATGACCACAACAAGACTGTCATTGATTTAACGGTTTTTGAACGTCTTGCTGCCATAACCCACAAAACAGCTATCCCAAAACCAAAACCATTTGAACCCTCTCCAGATGTTGGTACCAGCTTATTGACATTTGAAACAGAAGTACAAAAGTGGATCACTTCTCTGAAGCAAGCTAGTCTTGAGCTGATTGATCCTGCTACATCAGACTACCTTTGGTCAAAGTTCAGAAGATGGGTATGTTCTGAAACTCATAAGTTGCAAGAACAGAGATACAGACAAGCTCAACAAAACTTCAGCAATCTGCTGAAAGAAATTGAAGATCCAGTTCTGAGCCAGCTGCTTAAGGAAGAAGTTCTCCCTCTGGACATTTCTCCCTGGTCTGAACATCGTCCAACATCCAAAGCTCAACCAGAGTCAGAAGATCTCAATCTGACTGTTACTCAAGAGCAGATGATTCTTGCTGAAGAACTGGGTTAAGAAAAGGATATTGCAGAAGGCTCTGGGAAGCATCCAGTTTCTGAAGATCCTCAAGCTTCCTCCTTTGATAGGCAGACTCTAGTAGACCTGAAAAGATCTGATATTTTGATGAATGAAAGAATGGATAAACAGGACGACAAAATTGAGGAAATCGAGAGCATGTTAACCCAGCAACAGGAAACCAACATCCAGATCAAGAGCTTGTTGGAAACCTTGTTCATGCATCTACCACCTCCCTCTTTGAATTTCCTTGTTTTTATAACATGTTTATCTGTAATTTTCTTACATTGTTCTGAACTTATCATTGCTTCTGTTTTTTTTTAATATAAACGCATTTTAGTTCTGATCTTATGTTCTTTTTGATAACTGACAAAAAGGGGGAGAAAGAATGATATTTTTTCAATAATGGATTACTGAGACATAAGTCTCAAACATTCTGATCTATTTAAATTTTTTCTCTTCTGAAAAGCTTACAGGTACAAAACTCTGATGAAAGATACAGTAAAGTTCTGATGCTCAAAGACTCATGGAATTAAAGGGGGAAGTAATCAACTCAGGGGGAGTTTTCTCTTCTTAATTCTATACTTTTTATTCTTTATTTTTAATTGAAAAATCTGGTTTTTGTCATCATCAAAAAGGAGGAGATTGTTAGAACATAGTTTGATTCTACAACCCTTTATTAGAGTTTTGATGATAACAAAATACAAAGAATAAATAAATTCAAAGATATATATATATATATATATATATATATATATATATATATATATATATATATATATATATATATATATATATATATATATATATATATATATATATATATATATATATATATATATATATATATATATATATATATATATATATATATATAAAACAAATATGTTGCTTAAAATTATGTTTTGTATATACAGAAGTTCTGATGAAATCAGCATCAGAAGATCAGTAACATGTGCTACACGCTGAAGCTACTAGATCATACGTTGAAGCTTGATGACCAGAATCTGCGCATAAACATATACACTCTGACTCTGATCAAAGATCTTTACCAAGTCATCAGCACTCAGAAGCGTCATCATAAGTTAAAGCATAGAAGACTCTGAAGCGTTACTAAGTATTCAAGACATAATTAAATGCTAACGGCTATCATCAGACAAGATCTTCTCAAAAAAGGAAAGTGCGTTATTATCATTAAAATGGCTTTATGGTCAACGTATCTCTACCTTTCCTATATAAACAAGACTTCCTGAGAATAGACGCACGCATGCACTCACATAATTTTCCAAGCTTTCAAAACCACGCTTACTCAAACGCTTTAGCAAATTCAGTTTATTCCAAGCTTAAATTGTGTAATTATCACAGTTGTGATATATTGTTTTATTAGTAAACGTTAACACATCATTATTCAAATTATTTGTAAAATATTTCCTTGAGATAAACCGGTTTGTGGTTATACTCAAGAAGGCTTTAACAGTTGTTAATGTAGCTGTTGTAATCCTTTGAATATAGTGGATTAAGACCTCGTTGGAGAGAGGCGAAATCACCTTGACGGGTGGACTAGAGTAGTTTGAGATCAAACAAACCAGGATAAAAATAGTGTGTTGTCTAAGCATTTGTTTTAAGTTTTACAATTCAACCCCCTTTCTTGTATTTTTAACATCTTCATTCATCTCTAAGTAACCCTACGACACAGGTTCCTTCTCATAGCCCTACTATCCAGGCTTTCATCTTGAAGTAACTTACTATCCAGGTTCCTTCTCATAGCCATACTATCCAGGATTTCATTTCGAAGTAACCCTACTATCCAAGTTCTTTCTCATAGCCTACTATCCAGGCTTTCATTTCAAAGTAACCCTATGACCCATGTTCCTTCTCATAGCCCTATTATCCAGGTTTTCATTTCTAAGAAACCCTACTATCCAGGTTCCTTTTCTCTTATCTCCAGACAACTGTTTACAACACTGTAAGACCTGGACCTGACCAGACACGGACGATTTCACATTTCCCCAGTAAGCCATTGGTGCAACTTGGACCCTGACCAGATATGCAGTTTACTTCCACCTCCTCAATCAGGAGCAAATTACCTAGTAGAGTAATGGACAACCGAAGCTACTATACTCTATTTCCCCAGACAGAAATCAACATTCCTCGGCGAAGTCCTCCTAAACGGCAGGTACAAGAATTCTCGCAAAGGAATCTCTTATGCAACCAATATCTTATCTAGATGGCATCTTTAAGACCATCTCCGACGATTCTTTGTCGACTTCCAAATGGAATATGGAATCCCATTCCCGATATCACCAATAAGTATTACTTCATGCGAGTGGAAATTTCTGGGCACTCTAGTGGTTAATCATCTTCCACCTTCAGATCACGAAAGGCAGACCAGCCATTCTACATCCTCAAGTTTAAGAAGATTGAACAGGGGCAGCTGTTGTACCCCAAAATTTTCCCTCTCACTTTACTTAAAACATGCTCATTGAAGTCCTTAACTTGCTCAAGGATGCCCAAGAATTAACCAGACAAATTCTCTCATAAGGCAATGAACCTTCAACTAGGGTTTCCACTTTCATAAAGATATGTGAACTCCAAAGGTATCAAATATTTTCATGGTCTTAATATGTCCTCAAGATCATCCATGTCAAGTTTCATGCCTTGCACAACAAGTTTGCTCAGTCAATTGCTCAAATGCCTAAAAATCAACTTTACTAGGTCAAAAGTCAAATGTGGCCCACATACAGTCAAAATTCAAGATTGTTTGTCAACATCAACATTTTGGAGTAACATCCATCATTTGATCAATGGTTGATCATGATTCCTCAAGGAATTCTCCTAATTCATTAAAAACTCAAAAGTTGCTAAAGTAGGGTTTCTATAGGAAAAGTCAACCAAACTTTGACCAGGCATAACTTTCTCATACTTTATCAAAAATTTCTAATCCAAGGCTTATTTTGAAGAGGATGCAATTCCCTACAACTCATCTTCAGCCCTCAAGTTCAAAAAATGTACTCATGAAAAGATATGAATTCAGACATTATAGGTCATTATAAAAAGTCAACAAAAACACCTTTTGGGTCAAAGCTTCTTACATGAACATGGAAGATCCAATAGAGGTTAAACAAAAAGGATTGTTTAGAGGACATTCTAAGCTTTCTAAAAAGTTCAAGAACACCCTCTTAGGGTCAAAATTGAGTGAGATGTGCATTGTCAAAGTTGGCCATTTTTGGAAATTTCCACAAAGTCAACCATGACCAAAATCCATTTTTCTTCAAATGGGCCAAACTTTTTATGCTTGCATCTTGTTCCTAATATGGTCCAGGACCCATGAACCACTCTATGCATCATTTTCTTATTTATTTGATTTATTTTTATTTTTAATCGTTTAAAATCCAAATTAAATCAAACAAATGATATAAAATTATTTTGGGATGATTGTATGATAGCAAGCAAATCATGCAAGCCAAGAATGGACACAAAATATCCATCTTTGGAAGGTTTTCAAGATTTGATTTCCTCTTAAAGCCATGCCTTTATTCTTTGGATTTTTTTCCATACATGTTGACCTAATCTTACCCACTGCATATATATAACATTGTCAACCCTAGACACAAGAGATTACCGAGGCGCAACTTGTTCCAAAGAGAAAACAAAGTTTCAAAATTCCAAAGAAAAGTGCATATCGTATTTCATCCTACAGGCCAATTCATGGAATTTTGGATCATCAATGATCATCCACGAAGGTCATTGAAGCTATTCTAATCGCTCTCAAGTCACAAAACACCTAGAGTCGTAAGATACAGGATTTGATTTTTCCAATATTTCTTGATCTTTGATTACATGCATAAATGCGTTTTAAATAAAATTTAATCATGCATTCATGTTTATTATAAGGTTTTGATGCTATCTGAATTATTTGATTGAGTTTTAAGTGCAGGAATTAAAGGATTCCATTCTTAGAGTTTCCAAGCTCGTTTTGGGGCTTCCTGATATAGGAAAAATTAGGGTTAGATATGGATACCATGGCGTTCAGGGCTTCAAGCCCGTTTAATTCATGGTATCCATTAAGATTTATGTTGCATGTATTTAATTTTTGAATGATGCAGGTTATAGCTACAGACCTCATCTGTAGGTAAAAGTCCAGGTCTAAAACAATGGTTTCAGGAAGAAGATGATTGCGTGTCAAAGCCCGGTTGGCTTATTTGAATTCCACGCGCATTTTAGCATAATGATTAATTTTTTCTTTATATTTTATTTGTGTTATTATGTTAACAGATAAACCATCCATCCCAGACGGTAAACAAGCGAGCGTATGAGGGGAAGGACCTGGGTTCGATCCCAGGTACAAACATTTTATTTTTCCATCACTTCTTTACAGGATCGAGTTTGTATTACCTATAAAGGCCATCATGCATCCCCCAGATCCAGCAATTGGATCATCCCTGGATCCAGATCCAACGCTCAGTGAGTGCAGCGCATGATGGACATGCCAGATCTGTTTGCACTGAATCACGCGCATTTTTTGGGCTGGCATCTTGGGCCCAACGAATTTAGCTCTTCACACCCCCCTGATCAATACTTCCCAACAGGCCCACTTCTTTTTTCTTTTTTTGTTTTGATTCCATTTTATTTTTATTTACTTTAATTATTTTCATATTTTTACAAAAAACAACAAAAATCATTTTTTATTAAATCAAAAAATCACAAAAGATAGATTTAGGTTTTTATAATTAAAATTAATTTTTGAAAATAAATTATTTTAATTATTTTAACATTGATTATTTTGTTAAATAAAATTAACTAGAAATTAGGATTAATTTGCAATTTAATTATTTTCGCAATAAAAAAATATACAAAAATATTTTTAATTAATTAGATTTTTAGACTTCTAATTTATTCCCGTATTTAATTTGTCTCGCGCGCATTTACTTATTTATAATTCCAATTATTGTAATTGTTTTGAGGTTTGTAATAGATTAATTAGGGTTTTGATTTCCGCATCTTTATTTTCAGTCAAATATTTATGTATCTGCCCAAAAGCCTTGTAATAGTTAGGACTTTAATTTGTTGCACTTTTTAATTTCCGCAACTATAAAACTGCCTAGATGCACGGATAATAGGATTGTATGCGAAAGATAAATCAACGATTAAAAGGTAGATAACCCTAAATTATGCAAAGATAATTAACTTAAAAATCACACTTGCACATGCTCACTCCTAGGGTTTACCCCACTCCAGTTGCCTCCGGTAAATGGTCATGAAGTATAGGGAATTTTAGTGGTCGTCCTCTAGTCCCAAAAGATCAAAAATTCCCCATTCGAATGTTGCCTCGGAAAGATCTTTAAGACTCTATGGTAACTATTAAAGTTTCCTAACTATTTCTTTTGTGATTGTACTTATCCCTTCGAATGTCCCTTAAAACTCCAATGATGGGGGATACCTAATCCTTAATAGTAGGATAGCACTGTCTAAAGGAAACGAGAACGAATAAGTCTTTTTTCGAGTAGGTAGAAAATCTTAAGTACTTGCTTAAAACAATAAAAAATGTTTTACACAAACACTTTCAAAACAGTTTTCAAAAACAACTTTGTCACACTCTTGAGGACAGATACAATGGTTCTCACGAAGTTAAAAAAGACTTTTCAAAACACACATAGAACCAATTTCAAAATGAGCAAGTACCTAAGAGCCCATGGAAAACCACAGATAGAAAGGGTGTTAACACCTACCCATTCTATAATCTACCCCCCGTACTTAGAAACATCTCGAAAAAGGTTTTTTCTGTTCTTTTTTTGTTTCCTTTGTTGGATGAAATAAAAGTCGGTGGCGACTCTTGCTTACCGCGAAATTTGTGAATACAAAATGCAAACCAGTATTTAGTAGTTGGTTCTGTCACCGTATCACACCATCTTTTTTTATTTTCATTCCACCAGTATACCCATTTTTGCCCAAGCTTCCTTCTTAGGTTTTCGACTTGTCGGGTGTACAATTTTTTATATATCCCTAATTTTTTCCCAAACCCTTTTGGTTCGCTAGGATGCCCTTATTTTTTCCTAGGCCTGTTGACCTAACGAGTCTCTTTTATGCGTAGTATTTTTTTGACTATGTCCTCATTTACAGGGTGCAGAGAATTTTCATTGTAAGTGTTGTAGCATGCCAAAGAATGTTTTCTTGATCGTACGTGGCCCTTTGCTAGAACTCATGTTCAATGCCCCAAGTAATTCAGATAGAGGTCTGCCCCTGGCTATTCGACACTTTGAGATATTCCTTGAATCTTGACTTAACTTCCCCCAGATCAGTTAGACACCATGTCATGCCCCTTGATTATGAAAGGCCTCTTATTGGAAATGTCATTCCATCTGAGGTGATTCTATTCATTGAGAGGATTTCCATCCATTGAATATTCGTCGTGCGAATTTCTCGGTTGTCGAACAATTAGCCATATGCAAAAAGTGGTATGAAAAATGCAAAGCTTATGTCTATCTTGAAGTTTTGAAAATGCATTTTTAGTAAAAACAGAATTTTTTAAGAATATGAATTCAACTCTGGTTTTATAGTAAGCCTTATAGAGGTCAGGATACCTTTTGTAACAATATGCTTTCGATCTAACCTATGCTTCAGTTAGGACTTTTAAGGGTTGTAACATGGCTTGGTTCACGGTTTAAGAAGTAAAGGAAAAAAGGCTCAAAATTTATTTGTTCCCAACCCGTTCTCCGTGATGTTCTTCATCACTATACTCAGTTAATTATGCATTTAGATTTTAATTGAGTCTTGAATGATATTTTGGTGATGGTTCAGATATTAGAAGTTTATTTGAAAAGGAAGTCATTTTTTGTAACAATTTTTCTTTTATTGAGGATTTGCAGTGACCTCTTTTGACTTGATTATCCCTAAGTTTTGCCTGAACTATTTCTTCTGTGATTACAGTCAGCGGGATGCCCGTGTTCTTTTTCCTATGTCTCCTTCATAGGTTTTGACTTACCGGGTTTTTCTTTTGAGAGATAATGACTTCCTATTTTACGGGGAACCATCACCATCTTTTGATTTGGAAGGACATCTTTGATATTATTTGTTGTGTACAAATTAAAGTTTGTGACTGAATGTGCATTTGAATTAACTAAGAAACTACCCTGCCCCAGGTTATGATTAAAGGTTTCAATTTGTGTGAAAAAGAAAACTCCTACTTCTTAGGCTCAAAGGGGTTGACTAGGGATTATTTCCTTATAACTCCAATGTTTAGGATTTGAAACAATGCATGTATATCGTCAGCAGGGTCTATTCAAAAGCATAGTGTAGAGATTATGGTATCGTTTTCGTCATCCTCCCTCTAAAGGCTTATAGATTTTAATCGAGAGTTGAATATCACAAAATGAAGTAAGAAAATAGTTTAAATATAATGAAAAAGAATTAATTCAAGACAAACATGTGCAATGCATTAAATGGAAAACTAAAGTTTGACATGTCAGAATTGTTTGAACAAACAAAGAAATTACAAATAAAAATTAGAATGAAGAAGATTTTGTCGTTGGCAGTAGGGGAAATCCAGTTATTCAGGTCCTTGTTGCTATCAACATCTTCCACAACATTAATCTGATCCTAATTATGATTTGGCATGGGAGCGGTGATCACTTTGGGAGACTCAGGAGGATCGAATTCAATCTCCTTGGCGTCAATTATATTTTGGATCTTGTATTTTAGTACCCAAAAATCGTTAGTGACATGCCCAGGACTTCTGAAATGATAGGCAGACCTTGCATCGGGATTGTAGTTAGGAGAAGAAGTTTTGGGGTTTGGATGAGATTCTATCAACCTAATCATATTCATCCTCAACATGTGTTGCAATGCTTGAGACATCGGCATGTTGATTTTGGTAAACTGTCTCTTGGGCTCATCTTGCCTTCGCTGATTACCCCATTGTTGTTGTCGCACTGGCGCAGGATTAGAGATAAGAAATTCCCCCACAGATTGGTTGTGGTTACTCTTATTATGACCCTTCTAGCCTTACACGACATTGGACTCTTTCTTCCAATTGTATGGCTTCTTCTGAGTATCGGAGGATGTATCCACTTAGGTTCCCCCGTCAATATCAGTATAGTGAAACCGATGAAGAACTTCCATGTAGGTGGTTATAGAAAGGACCTGTCAGCATGCTCATGAACATCTCAACCAGTCCCCTTTCAGCTAAAGGAGGTTGAACCCTGCCTACAAGGTCTCTCCATTTCTGGCGTACTCTTTGAAGTTTTCATCAGAACCCATAAATATACTCTGTAATTGCATGTAGGTTGGTGCGAGATCAGCATTATACTGGTACTGCTTGTAGAAAGCAGCAACCAAATCTTCCCAGGTATAAATATTGGTCCCTTCAAGTTGATAGAACCATTCCAACGGTGTTACCGACAAGCTTTCTTGAAATAAGTGCACCCATTATTTTCTATCAGCAGTATGGGGTTGGATTTTTCGGACATAAGACCGCAAATAAAGCTTAGGACAAGACACACCATCATATTTGGAAAAGACGAGGACCTTGAACTTGTGAGGGATAACAACCCCCGAGATAAGACCCAGCTCTTCGAAATCTAACCCAAGACCTCTCTGGATCTCCATGGCATTGAGACGATCTTTCAATTGTTTGTATTTTTCGTCATCCAGAGGATATTATTCATCTGAATAGTACGCTTCTTCCTCATCATAACTCTGATTGTTATTCTTCTCAACCTTCATACTTTTATCATCTTCATCTTGGTCATCATCTTCTTCAAACTCCAAAGCTCGCTTGACTAGACCTTTGAGACTCATACCCATGTTGAGGATGCCAACTGGTTTCTTGATTTTCCCCTCCCTCTTTTCAGTGATGAGGGCCTTCAACTCTTCCTGCCGCTTGGCTAGATTCAGAAACATTTGCTGAAATTTAGCATTCTGAGCTTGGAGATCTTTAACTGTTTGTTCAAGAGCCATTCTTTCAGCTAAAATAAACAACAAAAAGATAATAAACTTGTCTTGAAACCCCTATCATGTAATGATATGCATGATACGTATATGCAATGTTTTCAAGGACCTTATGAGATTTAAATTTGTTAACCAACAGGAAACAGAAATAAAGCTTTTTATTAGTAAGAAAACAAAATATTACAAAGGACTAAATTAAAAAATCCTAAAGCTTTAAGTTTCCCATGGGCGTCTCCTATTTGTGTTGACATATGCGTTAAGACTCTGCTCCTCGTGAAGTTGCTTTGTCAGCTCCAACACTTTCTTCTCACTTGCATAGAATTGAGTCTCAAAGGTGTCCCGCTCTTTGTTGAGTTGAATACAGGACTTCTGCAATTCTTCAAGGTCAGTAGGCATATCTGGATGAAGGATGGTGTGAGAAACGTCTCCTTCGACATCAGGCTCCATGATTACTGGTAGGACAGTAGGATATGGTGTCATAAGGTTTTGTGCACGAGCTCGTACCAATTTGATATAGGGCTTCAGAGGGATGGAGCTTTTATGCCCCAGAATTCTGCTATCAATCTTATTGACAATACCCTAAGCACGGATAAATCTTTGTCGGTAACCTTGAAGATCATTATCATAGTCGAATACAACACCCCAGATAAGCATATCATAAGGACCGTCTCTTTGAGCATAACCAAACTGACATAAATCTGTAGAAGGGTTGTAAGTAATTCCTCCCTTATGCTTAGGAGTGGAACATTATGGAACTCTCCACAGTGGTCAATAATAATGATGTCTTCCTAGGATTGGGAACACCGATAAATGTCTGAATGAGAGAGTGACATTATCCTTTGAGACCACCTCAAACCTTATTCTTTCTTCATTATTGAGCAGGGAAGGTGCGAAATAAACCACCTGGATAGCAAATGTATACAACACATGAGAGTTCCTTTCTTCCTCATGGTATGAGTGTGACGAGAATGCATAATATCTCTAAGCAAAGTAGGCACAAGATTATGAGTGAGGAATATCTTGATGGCGTTTACATCTATAAGTTGTTCCGGATTGGGGAATAGTACCAAAACATAGATTAGTAAATCCAAAACATCTTCGAAAGCATGAAAACTCATGGCATCTAGAAACAACTGAGCTTTTTCCATCATTAATTTTCAAGGAGACCTTTAACCCCACTCCTGGTTTCCCAATTAGATGCAATGTCGGATGGTTTCATGTGCAAGGTTGTGGCAATTTCTTTAGGTCTTGGATATTTCTCTAAATCAGTGAAGGGTATCTGATCCAGTATATGCACCCTAATTAACTTAGAGAACTCTTCCATTGTGGGCACCAAGTAATAATTGAGGAAAGTAAAGCAATGGTGTTTAGGATCAAATAACTGGAATAAAACGCTCATCATGCCTTTTTCAAAACCGGAGATAACCAAGCTGAGCAAATGACCATGTCTTTTGTTGAACTGAGAGCTTTCGGGAACCTTTGAGACCAATTCTTTGAGTTTGGAAGGTATTCCCATCAAGTTGATCCGGATAGTATTTCTGTGAGCGGAGGCCATAACCTGCAAAACAGAACAAAGATAAATATCTTGGTCCTTGAAATGGTCAGTGAAAATGCTATGTTATAATGTTATGTTTAAACAAGATAGCAACAAGGTAGCAAGCACAAGAAAATCACACAAAAGGACTTAGGTTTAAAGGCCCGTGTGAGGTTCATAGGTAAGTACCCTCTTGACGTTTAGTTGGCTCAACCTGTACTAATAATAGTAACTGGGTTCAAGGAGTCTCATATCACCGATCTTTCTCTCAGGCATTGTTTCAGCAGAGAAAATGACTTGCCACTGAAATATCCCGAGAGTCGGATATCAATGAGCGTAGAATCGAGTATCAACCAATTTTGGACTGCACCAAATTCAGCCATATCACTACTTTCTAATGGATAAGTTGGGTCAATTAAGGTTCTAAGGTCAGTTAGTGCTTATGGCACCACGTGACAGCCTAGTATTCTCCTTGACTAACTCGAGGGATACTAGTATAAACCAATTTGTCGCACTAACGTAGCCATCACTTCAACCATATCGGTCTATGCCGTAGAGTTTCCATGATTTATTGCTACTTACCTAAAGTGTCCCCAGATCCGGGTATACCATCTTTGCAAGAAATTAAATCTGAGTAAAACCCCAAATATAAAGCAAACAAACAAACAAAGCAAGTAAAAGTGATCTATCCCTAAAGTAACACCTCTTATTTAGAAAAGATCCCTACCAGAGTCTCCAATTCTGTAATACGTTAGGAGAACTGACTTTTGGTTTTGTGTTTTATCGCAAATGATGCGGTTAGCAAGAGTCACCGCCGACTTTTCTTTTATCCAAAAAGGAAAGGGTGAAAAGAACAGGAAAGACCTTTGAGAATTTTCTGAGTTCGGGGGATAAGTTATGAAAAGGGAAGGTGTTAGCACCCTTTTCATCCGTAGTTATCTACGGTCTCTTAATTGCTTAGCTCACTTTAATTTGCTTTGTGTGTATGTTGTGCCCCAATTTTTGCCCCTAAGATCCTTTCATCATACCATGTCGATTCATTCGCAATAAGATCACACTAGGATTCTTGGTTCCCCTCCCTATATGTAGCTTTGCCCTTGGAATCACCAAGCACCTTGACTTATGTTCTTTTGTGATCATGAATATTTTTTTTGTCTTGATTTCTCCTTTCAACTAAATAAAATTCAATGTTGGTTTGTCTTGCTTGTTATCTATATAGGTAAAGGCAATGGGATTTAACAAGTTACCCCATGGGTTCATGAGTTTATTTCCATTCCATGGTCAATAAAGCTTGAGAAGTTAAAACCCCACCATTGGATTGGTTTTGTAAGAATTGGCATGGCAAGTTTGTGTTGGTTTATCACATTTCAAGGTTATCAAATTTGGTTGAAAAGCACAAGGGATTGATTGGTGAAGTTGTCATGGTTGGACAAGATTTTATTCCATTTGGTCACAAGTTCATATTTCTCTCAATGTTCAAGATATGGAAGTGGTTTTGGTGGCTATGAGTTCTCATTATCATCCTCAACAACTTATTTTTACAAATCATGTGTGTTGGTACAAGAAGTTTGTTCAAAATGGTCAAAGTTCCTCAAAGCATTCTCTTGATCTAAGGAGATAAGGTTTTGAACTTTAAAGGAATATATCTTTCTCATCTCTTGGTATTTTTGAGTGATTCCAAAGACATATTTCTCTTCAAAAGGTTATTAACAAATTACTTCAAAAGTTTCAAGGAGTTGTCATGAGGAAGAGACTAAATGAGGAAGAAAGATTACAAGTCCTCCAGATGAATCCTCAATTTTCCATGTGTGACTTCAAATGATCATAACTTGGTCAATTTTTATCACCTTGAGCCCATACTTTTTCCATAATTATCTTGAAGGTGTGAAATTTATACCTTCTTTTATGTGAAAAGTGATAAAATGGATGGAAGTTTGCTTAAGGATGCAAAAGATTATAAGTCATTTTATGATTTTTTGCCAACTTCAACAATTCACAACTCTCTCAATTTTTTGGTGATTTTGAATGGTTCAAGTTTCAAAATGTCAATCAAGAGATCTACTTCATGCCATATTTTTTGGTCAAGAGAAAATTCCAAGTGGAAGGCCATGTTTGGATGCAAGACATTATAGGTCATTTTTGAAGAAGAACTTGAAATATTTCTAAGTATAGAAAGTTAACTCTTTTTCTCCAACTTTGACTCAACACAACTTTCAGCTCAAGCATCCATTTTATTCCAATCTTTTTCCATTGCAAAGCTTGTAACCTCATCTTTCTAAAGCATCAAGAATCATGCCTTAAGACCCCTTAAGCTGAGAATGCCATTATTTCAAAAGTGGTAACTTAGAATTGAAGTTTCATTGCAAGTCAGAATTTGAATTTCATGTTACAACCTCTAAACCACAAATTATCACGCGTTTTGGGTCTAAACATGATTAGCCAACTTTCCCAAGTGGATTAGTGCATCAAAACGCACGTTTTGGATGAGTATTGACAAAAGAGAAGTCACATTTTCTTCATGATGAAGATCCACACAAATTCCCTCCAATATGCATCTTTCACCCTTCCTTTTGATCCCATTTGCTTCTCCTATAAATACATTTGCAATCCCATTCATTTTCTCAAGCTTGAATAGCCAAAATCACCCTGCCAAACTTGTTCCACAACTCAGAATTCAGTAACTTCAAAATCCATTCTCAATCCAATTTTTCCATCAATTCACCTTCCTTGATCTTACCTGAAGCTAACCACATAATTACATTCAAGAATCGTGCCCTATATTGCTCCATAGAAGTCCAGTTTCAAAGCTCTGTAACTCAACTTCAATAGGTAGATTCCTTCATCAATTCTTCAAACCTTTGATATCACTGTTATGCTCTCATTTCCCTGGTTCTAGTCGCAACACTTACCTTTTACTGGAAACACGTTTTGACCATGAAATTTCAAATTCCTTTTCAAAACTTTCCTTCCAAATTGCTTGAGCTACAATTTATATAAATTTGGCGCGAGGGTGTGGTTGTCTCCGTCCTGAAGAGACGAAGCGAACGACATAGGTCTGAGCTTCTGATTTTACAATTTAAGAGGCCTGCAATTCACGTTGGCTGGAGGTTGAAGATGACCTACGTGTCATCTTCCAACCAATGATGGAACGCCACTTGTTATTTTTGAAAATCTTTTTTATATTTGATTCTGTACTTTATTCTTTAATGACCATGATATACACAGCATGCCAGATCCCTTGGATTTGATTACTAACGCGTTTTGACTCTCATCCAATGGTCCACATATTTTTACTTTTATTTTCTTTTCTGATTTTTATATTTTAATTGTTTTAAATTAGAAAAAATCATAGAAAATTCATTTGAAGTCTAAAAAATCTAAAAAAACTATGAAAAAATATTTTGGTTATTTCATTTCTGATTTTTATTTTTTCACAATTTAATTATGTGTTTTGGTATTTTTTATAAATTTCACTTTATTTGAATTGTTTTAAATGTTTAAAAATACTTTTATACATTTTTTAATTCTGAAAAAATTATGGAGTGATCCAATGATACTGTGACAAATATTGGTGACCTTATTTTATTTTTATTTCTGACCTTACTATTTTTTATCATTCTTGGTTTATTTTACCCATTTCTTTTAATGTTAAAAATAGTTTCTGACTTTAAAAAATTACCAAAAAATTTGTAAAATTACTTATTACTCTATTCATCTTCGGGATTCTCATCATGGAGAGATGATTATCTGTTGCACGCCACTATTGTACCGATGGTTTACTTCTCATTTGCCTCAGTCTGATGCCTTCTGGGATGTCAGGAAGGAACCCCGTTGGGCTCCTAAGATTATGGCACTTAGTCACTCAGATATTGCTTGGTATCATCAGGCTTATCATGATGTAGAGATTGTTGAAAATTGTGGTAGTTTCCCTAATGTACCTCTTCTTGGTACAAAGGGTGGAATTAACTACAACCCTATTCTGGCACGACGATAGCTTGGATATCCGATGAGGGGTAAACCAAATAGTATTCATTTGAGTAGTTTTTTTCCTGAAAGAGGGAGAAGACCATAAGGAATCTAGGGAACAGATTGCGAAGGTTTGGCGTCAAATTCATAAGAGTAGGAAGGACTTGGGACCTAGGGGGGCTGTTCCTTTGGAGCCTTATCTTCAATGGGTACAAGCTAGAGCTATTCAATTGAAGATGTCGTATTCTCGAGAAGCACATATGCTTGATTTGTTTGTGAAAACAACTCCTCCCCTATTGGATGATGTTGAAGAGATAAAACTTTCTTTAGTCAGGATGCAGCAGGAAAAGGAAGCTTGGAAGAATAAGTGCCAAACTCTAGAGATTTCCTAACGAGCAGACTTAAAGAAGAAAGATGACTTGATTGAGATTCTTGAGAGTCGGACTGTAGAGACGATGGAGAGGAAATGAGATTTATTTTCTCCTAAGCCTCAATCAGGCATTAGTTGTTCACTTCCTGACTCTGATGATTGGAATGGGGTTGCCACCAGGTATGCGGAAGAAAACCAAGGGTTGAAGGCTCAGATCCCCTGACTTACCGGGAAGCGTCAGCGTACAGAGTGATCTCCATCATCTTTGCTTTTTAGAGTTTTAGACTTTATTTTTATCTTGTACTTGGGATTATTGAAACTTGTAATCCATCTTCTGAAGTTATTATAATAAAAAATTTCAGTATTTAAATGTGTTATTACCTTAATATTTGCAAAATTGTCTATAAATCTTTAAGTCCCTAAAAATATTAATAATAAAATATATCATGTGAATTTCACATCATGCATCATATTGTACATACTTCTTGCATTTTTTATGCATATCAAGGTGTCTTACTGAGCTTCTTTACTTTGTTCAGCAAGTTGTCTCACCAGTACAATACTCGAGCTAATTTAAGAAGGAAGATGGATAACCTAGAACAAGAGAATCACGGGCTACGTGAGGAAGTTTCTGCTCTAAAGGCTGGCATGGCCAGTCTCACTGCTCTGATAGAGTCTCTGGTGGCTTCTCAGAATCAGCCACCGAGTGTCCATCCTTAACAAACAATGGTTACTACTGAAGCTCTGATTGTTCCTGTGTCTGCAAATCCAACTGTTGTTCAGAATCGTATGCCTTCGGGATATCCTTGGGGGATGCCAGAAAACTTTATTCCAGAAGGTTATAATCAGGATCCTCAGATTTCTCTGCTTACTCAGGGTGTTGTTGTTCCCGCACCTCCTATGATGCATGTTACCCCTGCTGCTAGAAATGAAATTCACTATGCTGCACCGCCTTCGGTGAATGTGGTCCCGTTTGCTAATGATGACGTGTATCATCCTATTACTCCACAAAGTGAAAGCCTGGGTTTCTATGATAGAATGGGTGATTTTCAAGACCATTTTGACAAAACGTAGAAGGAATTAAAGTCCCTCAGGCGAAAAGAGATGTTTGGGAAGAATGTGAATGACATGTGTTTGGTTCCCAATATCAATATACCTGCGAAGTTTAAAGTGCCAGAGTTTGAAAAGTACAAGGGCAACACTTGTCCACGTGCTCAATTGGTGATGTATGTAAGAAGAATGTCTACTCATACAGTTGATCAGCGCCTGTTGATTCATTTCTTTCAAGACAGTCTAATTGGTGTAGCGTTGAAATGGTACATGAGCCTGGACAGTGCCAACATTCATTCTTTTAATGACTTGGGTGAAGCATTTATCAGACAGTACAAATACAATGTGGACATGGCGCCAGATCGTGATCAACTCAGGGCCATGGTCCAGAAGGAGAGGGAATCATTCAAAGAATATGCACAGAGATGGCGTGAGGTAGCCGCCAAATTGATCCCTCCAATGGAAGAAAAAGAAATGAAAAAGATTTTCATGAAGACACTAGGGGCATTCTATTATGAGAAGATGGCTGCGAGTGCACCCAGTGATTTTACTTAAATGGTGGGAATGGGTGTTCGTATGGAAGAGGCTGTGAGAGAAGGTCGTCTCACAAAAAGTGAAAGTTCCAGCAATATGAAGAAGCCATCATTTGGATTTGTTAAGAAGAAGTAGGGAGAGACAAATGTTGTTGTTCAAGAAAGAAGGATCAATACCTCTAGAAGAAATCATCAGCACCCTCAATATATTACCTCAGTAACTCCGATTGTAAATGCAGCTCCGACTATAGTTTCTTATCAAAGGCCAGACGCTCAGGGAAGCCAAGGGAAGAATCAAAGGAGAGAACCTTTTGACTATATCCATATGAGTTATGCAGAGCTACTTCCAGCATTGACTCAGAAAAAGTTGGTCCAGACTAGGCCACCTCCCGTTATACCATCCCGTTTACCTTGGTACTACAAGGAAGATCAAATGTGCGCTTTCCATCAGGGTGCACCAGGACATAATGTAGAAAACTATTATCCTCTGAAATCCGAGTACAAAGAATGGTTAGATCTGGCCTTTTGCCCTTCAAAGATGTCAGTCCAAATGTAAAAGATAATCCTCTCCCGAAACATGGAGGAGAGAATGTTGTTAACATGGTTGCTGGTTGTCCAGGGTACTTTCACATCTATGATATTAACTTGGTTAGAGAAGACCTGGTAAAGATGCATGTAGACCTTTGCGAGTTTAGTTACTACACTCATGACCATGCTGGTTTTGGTACTTATAGTACTAATATACAAGGTTGCGATAAGATAAAGGCTGATTTACAGGAGATGATGGATGAGGGCCTCATTCATATAATCAGGTCTAGAGTAGAGTATGAAGAAGAAGTGAATATGGTTTCTGGATGTCCTAGAGAGTTCAAGATCTTTGATGTAGAACATATGAATGATGATCTTGTACAAATGCATGCTACTTTCTGCCACATGACTAGTCATGTAGAGCACCACTATGGATCTTTCCGAGTTTGTGGTAGGGACTCGCGAGGATGTTCAATTATGAGAATAGGTATTCAATTGTTGTTGGATAATGGAACAATAAATTTTTTAGGGCAAAGAGATGACTACCATGAGGTTAACGAGATTGAGGTCTTCTTGGCTGAGGAAGAATCAGATGATGATGAGTATGCTTCTGCAGATGAATTCTTTTCCTCGGATGAGGGTTTGTTCTCTGGTGATAACACTTTGATGACATGATTGTCTGAAGAAGGTGTGAATGTGATTGTGTTGTGTTTCAATGATTCTGCCCCTGTTGAAATTGAATACTGTAGTAATCCAGTTGTTGCCCCTGTGGTGATTTGTTTACCAGGGCCTGTTCCTTACGAATCTAACAAAGTTGTACAATACAATTACAATGCTACAATTTTAGAGGATGGTGTGGAAGTTCCCATCCAGCCTTTTTCTAATATTGGAAATATCATTGAAACTAGTAGGGTAACTCGCAGTGGTCGTATGTTATCACCAGTTGTTCGGGGAATTGATGATGCTGGAAAGAAGGTTGTGAAAAGTGTTGAAGATAAGAAGGATGCAGGGGAATCCAACGGTGCTACCATAGAGAAGGATATGGATGATATTTTGAAAATAATCAAAATGAGCGACTACCGAATTATGGATCAGTTATTGTAGACCCTCTCAAAAATATCTATCTTGGCATTATTAATGAATTCTGCTGCTCATAGAGAATCCTTAATGAGGGTGTTGGACCAAGCCTTCGTGGAGTATGACATGTCGTTAGATCAATTCAACTATGTGGTAGGTAATATTACATCACGTAATAACCTAATATTTTGCGATGATGAATTTCCTGACGAGGGGGAAGAATCATAATTTGGCTCTCCACATATCCATGAATTGTAAAAGCAATTCATTATCAAATGTGTTGATTGATAATGGATCCGCCTTGAATGTGTTACCGAGGAGTACATTAATGAAGTTGAAATATCAAGGGGCTCCTATGTGTCCAAGTGGTATTATTGTCAAAGCTTTTGATGGGTCAAGGAAGTTGGTTATTAGGGTGGTCGACCTACCTATTCATATAGGCCCGCATCTGTTCCAGATTACTTTCCAAGTCATGGATATTATGCACGCATATATTTGTCTACTAGGAAGACCATGGATACATGAAGCAGAGGATGTCACCTCCACACTGCACTAAAAATTGAAGTTTGTGCGCGAAGGCAGAGTGGTTATTTTAAACGGAGAACAAGCATTGCTGATATCTCACCTATCATCTTTCAGTGTTGTTGAGGCATATGAGGTTGTTGTAGGAACACACTTCTAGGCTCTATCTATTAATAATGTAAAGGGGAATGAGAAATATATGGTTTCATTAAAAGATGCTCAGCAGGTTGTGAATAATGGTCCAAGTAAAGTATGGGGACAAGTCGTTGATCCTCAAGTAAACAAGAACATGGATGGTTTAGGATTCTCTACCAAGAATGGCAAGAATGAAGGTTTGAAGCCAAAGTCTATTATGAGCGGTTATTATGACGTTTCTACAGAGGAGGCTACCTCCATCCAACTGTCTCTGGAGTTAATGCTATTGAGAAGGGTGAAGAAGATCAAGAAGTGTCGAATTATGTGACACCTAGAGTCAGAATCTAGAATTGGATCACTTATGAAGTTCCCTCTTGCATTCATGTCTCAAAGTAATTTGATTTTCTTTGCAAAAAGCTTTCATTCTTCCCAAGATGAAAGTAAATGTTGTATGGGATTATCTGTTTGCTGTGATCATTAAAATCATGAATAAAAGTTATCTTTGATTCTCAAAATCGTGTCTTTTATTTTTTATTTTTCTGTTTTATTTTTCATGGAAAATGGTAATCAGAAAAAACCTTTTTTGAATAGAATATGTTTGTGAATAAATCTGTATAATCATTTGATATATATGTGTCAGTTTCTAAAAGAAATCACAAATCACATGTGTAGATTAATTAATAAACCCGTCTAAAACAATGACCCCGCGCCCTCTCTCAACTTTGAATATGTTGGGTTTGGGACAAAAGAAGAAGAGTATGATGAGATTCCAAAAGAGGTTTCATGGTTGCTCGAACACGAGGAGAATGCCATTCACCTGCATGAAGAGTCATTAGAAACAATCAATTTAGGTTCAGAAGAAGAGAAAAAGGAGGTCAACAGTGGAGCATCATTGCATCCTGATGTGAAGAGCAGGTTGATTGAACTATTGAAAGAGTGTGTGGACATCTTTGCTTGGTCTTACCAAGATATGCCCGGTCTAGATACTGATATTGTAGAGCATCACTTGCCTTTAAAGCTAGAGTGCCCGCCCGTCAAATAGAAGTTAAGAAGAACTCAGCCTGATATGGCAGTAAAAATCAAAGAAGAGGTCTTAAAATAGATAAATGCTGGTTTTCTTGTGACATCAGTGTATCCTCAATGGATAGCCAACATTGTGTCCATACCAAAGAAATATGGGAAAGTACGCATGTGCGTAGATCACAGAGATCTAAACAAAGTTATTCCAAAAGATGATTTTCCATTACCACATATTGATATGCTGGTTGATAGCACAACAAAGTTCAAATTGTTCTCGTTCATGGACGGATTTTCCGGATATAATCAAATAAGAATGGCTCATGAGGATATGGAAAAAACAATGTTTATCACACCCTGGGGAATATTCTGTTACATAGTGATGCCCTTCGGGTTGAATAATGTTTGTGCAACGTACCAGAGGGCTATGACAACCCTATTTCATGATCTGATGAACAAAGGAATTGAGGTATATGTTGATGACATGATTTCCAAATCACAGATTGAAGAAGGGTATGTGGAAGATTTATTGAACTTGTTTCAGCATTTGAGGAAGTACCGTCTCTGTTTGAATGCAAATAAATGCACTTTCGGTGTATGATCAGGGAAGTTGTTGGGTTTTATTGTCTGCCAGAAAGGGATTGAAGTTGACCAGGATAAAGTCAAAGCAATCCAAGAAATTCCAGCGCCAAGGACTGCGAAGCAAGTTAGAGTGTTCCCGGGCATCTGGATTATATTTCCAGATTTATTTCCCATATGACTGCAACATGTGAACCAATATTTAAGTTGTTAAAGAAAGATCAAGGTTGCATATGGACAGAGGACTTCCAGAAGGAATTTGAAAGTATCAAAGGATATTTACTTGAGCCTTCTATCTTGCTCCCTCCCGTTGAAGGAATACCATTAATCATGTATCTAATAGTGTTGGGTAGCTCTATGGGTTGTATCTTGTTGAATAATACTACCTGGTTGATTTTCAAAATGGATCCAATAAAGTATATCTTTGAAAAGCCTGCTCTCACAGGAAGAATTGCCTGCTGGAAAATGTTATTGTCTGAATATGACATCGAGTACCACACTCAAATGGCCATAAAAAGAAGTGTGCTGGCGGATTATCTTGCTCACCAACCAGTAGATGACTATCAATCTGTCAAGTTTAATTTCCCTGATGAGGATGTGATGTTCTTAAAAGAAAAATATTGTGATGAACCTTTTCCCAGGGAAGGACCAGATCCTGAATCTCGCTGGGGCATGGTATTTGATGGAGCGATGAATGCTTACGGAAAAGGAATTGGTGCGGTGATCATTACTTTACATGGATCACATATTCCTTTTACTGCAAGTCTGACATTTGATTGCACTAATAATATGGTGGAATATAAGGCTTTTATTATGGGCCTTGAGGAGGCCATTGATCTTAGAATCAAGGTTCTAGATGTGTATGTTGATTCGGCTTTGGTTGTTAATCAGATTAAAGGAGAATGGGATACTCTGCATCCTGACTTGATCCCCTACGAAGATTATGCTAGAAGACTATTACCCTTGTTTAACGAAGTTGAATTCCATCATATCCCGAGAGATGAAAATCAGATGGTGGACGCTTTGCCAACTCTGGCTTTTATGTATCATGTTAATACTTGGAATGATGTGGCTCATATTAAAGTGCGGCGTTTGGATAGATCGGCTCATGTGTTCATAGCAGAGGATGTGGAAGATGAAAAACCTTGGTATTTTGATATCAAGCCTTTCCTCCAAACCCAAGAATACCCAATCGGTGCATCAAATAAAGATAGAAAGACATTAAGAAGGTTGGCAGGTAGATTTTTCCTTAATAAAGGTGTACTGTATAAGAGAAATCATGACATGGTCTTGCTCAGATGCGTGGATAGACACGAAGCAGACATGTTAATGCATGAGATTCATGAAAGTTCATTTGGTACCCATGCTAATGGATATTCAATGGCGAAAAGGATGCTTAGGGCAGGTTACTATTGGCTGACAATGGAATCTGACTATTACTAATTTTCTAAGAAGTGCCATAAGTGCCAAATTTATGCTTATAAAATTCTTGTGCCTCCTACACTTCCTAATGTTATTTCTTCCCCATGGCCTCTCTCTATGTGGGGTATTGATATGATCGGAATTATTGAACCAAAGGCGTCAAATGGGAACCGTTTTATCTTAGTGGCAATTGACTACTTTACCAAATGGGTGAAGGAATCTTCATATGCTAATGTCACTAAACAAGTGGTGGTTTGTTTTATCAAGAACAACCTCATATGTCGATATGGTGTGCCAAGCAGGATTATCATCGACAATGGCTCAAATATGAATAACAAAATGATGTATGAACTTTGTGAAGAATTTAAGATCGTCCATCATAATTCATCTCCCTACAGACCAAAGATGGATGGAGCTGTTGAGGCGGCCAATAAGAACATCAAGAAATCATCCAGAAAATGGTGGTTACTCATAAAGACTGGCATGAGATGCTCCCTTTTGCTTTGCATGGGTATCGAACATATGTACGCACTTCAACAGGGGAAACCCCGTTTTCTCTTATATATGGCATGGAAGCAGTGCTCCCCATTGAAATTGAGATTCCCTCTTTGCGTGTAATAATGGAAGCCAAACTGTCAGAGGCTGAATGGATCCAGAATAGGTTTGACCAGCTGAATTTAATAGAAGAAAAAAGAATGACGGCCTTGTGCCATGGTCAATTATACCAAAATAGAATGAAGAAAGCTTTTGATAATAAGTTCAAACCTCATGAACTCAGAGAAGGCGACCTCATGCTCAGGAAGATCATGTCTTTCAACGCTGATTCTAGGGGCAAGTGGACTCCAAATTTTGAAGGCCCATATGTTGTCAAGAAAGCCTACTCTAGCGGTGCATTGATTCTTGAAACAATGGATGGTGAGGAGTTCCCAAGTCCTATAAATGGTGATGCAGTCAAGAAATACTCCGCCTAGAAAAACAAAAGAACAGCTCGCTAAGACGAAAACCCAAAAGGGCGGCTTAGGCAAAAAGGAGTGTCTCGGTAGGTCGAAAACCCAAAAGACGATCTAGGCAATAGTTAGAGACACAAAACAGAATAAATGATTCCTGGTAGGTTGAAAACTCGCAAGGGCAACCTAGGCAAAAGTTAGGGATTTTTTGGCAAGTAACTGCATCAGACAAGACTTGATCAAAGGAGGCAACAATCTACTTGGATCTTGCTACTCTTCAACCAAAGTTTTGGCTTAGGAATTCAAAGTTTCTAGAGAGAGTGGTGGTCATTGTAATTCAATGTATCTTTTCCAATGTATATTACCATTTTCCAAATCTTATAATCATCTATAGAGTCTTGCCATTTGTAGGCTACCATTCTATTAATAAAGTTTGAGCCTTTTATCCAATTCTTTGCAATTCTTATATTATTAAGCTTATAAAGATTTCATTTATTATTAATAGTAATGATCAAAGCAAACAAATTAAATAACAAAATTATTTTTTGAAAAGAATTTACAAATTGCTTTAACTTTTGTGGTACAAGGAGGACTAAATTAGTGATCTCAAGGATGGATAAAACTCAAAGGTTTGTGTAAAATGAGGACTCTATCCAAGTTTCCCCATTGAAGGCTTCACTCATTTGGTAAGAATTTTTTCCTCTCTGTACCTGCTGAGATTGGACTCATTCACGAAGCATCTCCTTTTGGTAACATTAGCATTCTGTTTATCTGCACGACAACCAAGCAAGGGTAGTATTTTATTGAAGAAGTATTGAGATGGTCATCATTTTTTTTTGTTTTCTCCCACCAAGTACTGGTTTGTATTTAAAATCCCCAAAAGTTTTTGCTTCTGTATTTTAAATTCCCCTGTTGATTTTGAGATGAGATACTTTTCGGAAATTATAGCCCTGTGAGGTTTTCGTACTTTCTCCCCAGAGAAGTTGGTACAATTGTCACTCTCATTCTTGAAGATGTATCTTGAAGTATTCTTCGCTAATACAATATTATCCTCCCCATTGAAGTCAGTTTGCTACCCCAACTGCCAACTCAACGAGATGATTTTCGTTTTCTCTAGTGAAGTCAACCCTGACAGAATTTTGAATTTTGAGCTCTCCTTTGGTGTCCAACTTTTTTGGTTTCTAGTTAAAGCTCAGAGGAAGATGTTACATCCCTGTTTAATTTAATTTTGTTCTTCCACGGTAAAGTTAAGTTATTCAATAGGAATTTTCCCCCTAGTTGGTGCTTACTTTTCTTATGGAAATTCCATCCTAATTATGATTTAGCCGAGTATTGATTATACCCATTTGTGGCCTTGCCTGGTTATCCCCATTGTTCTGTGTCTGTTTTGTCATCATACATGGTGACATTCATACATTCACACATACATCTGCATGTTTGAATTTAGAAAATCATTGCTCATTTGCATTCATTGATATTTTGTTGACATATTACCCTGTTTTACAGAGTTGTACTGCCCTCTATCCATTAGAATGACAACCTTAAGCATAAAGTTTACATTCTTTCAACTTCCCCATTGAATTATCCCTCATGGAAGAATTTTGTTTCAGCCTTCTTTTCAGCTTGCTATCTGGATGGGATGGATTTTCCCTCTTGAGTTTATTTCTCAAAAGGTGTATTTTGGTTGACTGCTTCATTCGAATTTATTTCTGGTTGGAATGAACACTGTTGTACCCCAAAATTTTCCCTCTCATTTATCAATAATTTTCTCACAAGATCTCCTTTGACTTAAGACTGTATTAGGGTTGATCAGCTCAAGACACCTCCTTAAGCACTGATGACCAAAATTAGGGTTTGAGATTGCATAAGGATATTTGAACTTCCAATGCCCCATATGACTTTCATGGATAATTATGGACCCTCAAGATTGCTCATGTCAAGTTTCAAGCCTTGGATCACACTTTTGCTCAGTCAATTGAGAAGTTGACCTAAAAATCAGTTGTATTGGGAAAAAGTCAACTATGGACAATTTACAATCAAACTTCATACTTTTTGATCCAAATAAAAATTATAAACTCATATGTATCATTTTTATCAAGATTGGACCATAATTCCCCAAGAAATTTGATCAAATCATCAAAAGGGGAAAATGGTCAAAATTAGGGTTTTGACTGAGAAAGGGCAATTTCTGATTTTTGACCTAGCAAATGATCAATTTGTTTAAGGCATGACCTCAAGATTCCAATTACATCTTTTTGAAATAATGAAATGGCTCAAAACATTTCTCAAGTCCAATGGATTGACAGATGAATTTTCAGTCAACTGGTCAAAAGTCAACTGTATACTGAAAAGTCAAACTTTGACTTTTTGGTCAAATTCAAATGTCAAAGATCACAATTCATCAAAACATGTCAAAATATGAAACTTATTCATCAAGAAATCAAAAAGTCAAGATTTCATTTTGAAAAGTCAAAGTTTCCTAACTTAGAAATTTTTCTAAGTGTTTAAACTTCATGTTTTTTCATAACTTTAAGCCAAATTTTCACCATGATGCAAGATGATTCAAAAGAAACTTCCAACATGAAAGTTGTATATCTCCATGAAATCTACAACTTTAATTCACATAAGTCCTTCCAAAAGTTCTTGGATCTCAAGTTATAATTTTAAGAATACATGGTTATGAAACAAAAACACTTAGTGAAATTTTGCCCTAATTTGGTCAGGATTTTGACCTAACTTCAGCGCACTTTTTCATCTAGTTCCAAGGGGAATTTTCATAAGTGATTCAAATATGGGTTGTAGAGCACATTGCAAGTTTCCAAAATGTCAAAGAACTCCTTGAGATCATTTTTGAGTAGGGAGAATCGAAGAGATGAAGTTAGGGTTTTATCACTTGAATTACAAGTCATTTTGTGATGAACAAGAATTCAATTTCAAACCTATGATGCACAATTTTGTTTTGCAGACCTCTAAACCTCAAGATCTATCCATAATCAAAAGATTACACTTTCTTTTGAGCTATTATCCATTTGATTCAAGCTTTGTCCAAGTAAATTTTCCATTAATGGAACAAAGTTCACACTTCCATTTTGGAAAAGTGACTTTAATCACAAAGTCAACTTGTATGGAGCTTTACACCTGTTCTTTCTGCACAAGCATGCTCTTTAAACTCAAAAAAACATGTTTAAAGTTGCAAGCCACCTTACAAGACACGTACCTTGCATTGAAACCATGTTTTTCAAGATAACTTCAAAAATAAGTCAAAAACTCATAACATGTGATCTTGGTTTTCTGACCTCCTCAAGTCCTCTAACCTCTTCCATATAATTATACAAGTGCATTGCAAGCTAACACACGATTGAACAAGTCCTAAAACTCCCCAAAACCAGAAATTGCCATACAAGCATAAAAACTTGTCTTTTCTGATTTTTGAACCCAACCTTCAAATCCCCTCGTGCGTTTCTTGGCTAAACCATCCACAAAGCTTCTAATACACATATAGAAACTATCCCAACCCCTGTTTTCAAACTGTAAAACCATTTACACCATTCTCCATTTTCAAAAATAGGGTATTGCATATTGACTTTTTCAGCTTGATTCAAGAACTCTCAGCACAAAGTAAGCTTTGCAATATGTTCCTAGAGGTGCAAGGAAGCTCATCCAATCATAAAAACACTTTGAAAGTAGATCTAACTCAAAACACGATCTCCAGCTGCAAGGTGAGTTTTCTGACTTTTCATCTCATTATTTAGGCATTATTAGGTCTTGATTTGTGAAGATAAATTGTATATAACTTTGCCAAGAAGCTGTACATATCCATAGTTTGCATTTATATGGCCTGAGCTTAGAGAATTTTAGAGTTGAAGTTTTCTGAAATTTTTAGGGTTTGAATTAGGGCCAGAAAAATTCTCATTCATCTTTGACTGTTAGCTTAAGTTACTTATATGTTTGGATTCGTGGGAAGAAATGCTACAACTTTCATGTTTGAACTTTTCATTTTTGTTGAAAAATGAAGAAGATACATGTCCTTTGGCTGGAGGTTGAAGATGAAGTGTATTCAGGGTGCGTTTTGTTTCATATATTTATTGTTTTGATTATATAAACGGATGTATAGCCACCCCAGTGGTAGAAGCACGCGTGTGTGACTGGAGGGACCTGGGTTCGAGCCCTAGTGGTACCCTTTTGGATTTTTTTTACATTTTTTCATACATTCTGACTTTTTTGGACAGGCGCTGGGCCTCGTTTGGGCCTTTTTTTCTTACTTCTCACCCCCTGTTTCACTTACACATCCCCTGGCCCATTTTTAATTTTCTTTTTCTTTATTTATTTATTTATTTATTTTCTTAAATATTTTATTTAATATTAAAAAATCAGAAAAAATATAAAACTATTAGATTTATATTTTAACATAGTTTATTTATTTTTCTCACACAAAAATTATTTAATTTAATCATACTTTATTTATTTTTACTAATTGTTTTGTAAATGTAATTAAAAAACTAGGGTTTTAATTATTTTCTTTTATACATTTTAAATATATTATTTTAATATTTAAAAAGACCAAAAATATTTTATAACAATATAAATTATTTTTAATCAATTAATAGATTAGGGTTTTATTTAATTTCTTTTCCAAATAAATTTAGGTTTTACTTTTAATTAATTATTTTTATTTTATTTAATTAGGTTAAAACAAAACCTCTTTTCCTAGAAAATCCAAACAAGATATCCATTTACTTTACATTCACATCCTTGTATATTTATTCATTTGGTACATTATTTATTTCAATTCTTGTACAAATTCAATATGGTTGTAATAGATAATTAGGCTTTATTTTCTTGCAATCCCCATTTATAATTTGTACTCCCCTCCCACAAGTATTGTAATAGCGTAGTAATTTTAAATTCCGCAATTTATCGCTTTATATACAAATGCTAGTAATTAGGGTTTGTATGGAAAGACTAAAACCAATAAATTAGAAAACCCTAATCAAAGACAAGACCAAGTATGAAAACAATACACTTGCACACAAGGACCCCTAGGGTAAATCCACTTGGTTGCCTTACTAAATGGCCATATTACGCATGTGAGGTATCTTAGCAAAAACAAGCAAAATACAAGATCATAGTCTCTCGATGACGCTATCTATGTTTCCTTTCAAATGATCTTAGTCCCTAAAAAGAGAATGCTAAGATACCTTGCAACATTTCTAATCATGGTTATACGATGACCCTCGCCCGTCTCGTTTACCTCCAAAGATAGGGTTACTTACCAAATTAATGGTAAGATAATAATGTCAAAGGAAAAGGAAATGAACATGAAAGACTTTTGAGTATGTAGAATGCTCCTAATTACTTGCTCAACAAAACATCCTTGCTATTTTCAAAACAAACACCTACACTTTCAAAACATCTTACAAAACTTGAAAACATTTTCAAAAGATCAAACACTTTGTATACATTCTTACGATCAAGAATCATTACAAAGTTTGCCTAAACAATGGCCTCTTAACAAAATACTTTCAAAAACCACACAAAGCACAATTTCAAACAAAAGCAAGTGATCTAACAAGTAACTAAGAGCCCATGGAAAACCATGGATGAAAAGGGTACTAATACCTTCCCTTTTCATAATCTACCCCCCGAACTCAAGAAACAATCTCAAAGGTCTTTCCTGTGCTTTTTCACCTTTCCTTTTTGGATAAAAGAAAAGTCGGTGGAGACTCTTGCTAACCGCAACATTTGCGATCAAACGCAAAACAATCAAGTCAGTTCTCACACCGTATCATAAACACCCTCAACGGTATTATTATATGAATTTTTGCGAGCTTCAAGGCCCAGTTTAAGAATATGCATTTATTTTGCACAATAAATTTCTATAGGAATTATATTGGCATTTATCCAGGAAGTTATTTCTTCTTCAAGAAATATTTATTGTAATTCCTCCTCATGATAACAAATGGCAGGACTCTTTATTTGAGCAACTTGTACTTTCCCGGTGAATCTGATTATTCTTAAAAAAGATTCAGATTTTGTTACTCCAATGGATGGTAGCCTTGTCATTATGGAAGGTAGTATGTTGTTTATTTTGTTACTCTAATGGAAGGTATCCTTGTCATTATGGAAGGTATTTTGTTGTTGATTTTGTTACTCCAATGGATGGTAGCCTTGTTATTATGGAAGGTAGTATGTTCTTGAGATTGTTACTCCAATGGATGGTAGCCTTGTTATTATGGAAGGTAGTCCATTGTTTATTTATTTACTCCAATGGATGGTAGCCTTGTCATTATGCAAGGTAGTCTGTTGTTGATTTTGTTACTCCAATGGATGGTAGCCTTGTCATTATGGAAGGTAGTCTGTTGTTGATTTTGTTACTCCAATGGATGGTAGCCTTGTCATTATGGAAGGTAGTTTGTTGTTGAGAATTGTACACCAATGGATGGTAGCCTTGTCATTATGGAAGGTAGTCTATTGTTTATTTTGTTACGAAAATGGATGGTAGCCTTGTCATTATGGAAGGTAGTTTGTTGTTGAGATTGTTACTCCAATGGATGGTAGCCTTGTCATTATGGAAGGTAGTCTGTTGTTGAGATTGTTATTCTGATGGATGGTAGCCTTGTCATTATGAAAGGTAGTTCATCGATGAGATTCTGTTACTCAGTAGAAGTTCATCTGTTTGCAGTTATGAATATTGGATACATCTTGAGATTTACTAGTAATATCTTACCACCCCTTTCCCCGGTGGGTCGATGTTACATTTTTGCTATCCCCTCAAAGTCTGGATAGTTCGCAGTCATCTGTCGGTCACCATTATCTTTTACTTTCTCTCTTCAATCCTTGAGTTGACGATGATTTGGATCCTATCTTAGGCATTACCCCAACAGAGTCTTGTCTTTCCTTCACCAGTGATTTATTTTCCTGGTCAAGTTTTCTTTTGTTTCCTATTTTACCTTTTACATCCCCAGTAGTGTCTTGCATCCCTTTAGATTTTTTCATCTGCATTCATGATCATAAGCATTGCATGGTATCTTAGGGCCAAAAATAGGGCTTGTTTTATATTTAAGTATCTTCAATTGCGTCGACAAGAAGATTGTAACCTTTGTATCTCCGGATCGAAGACACTTAAATAAGGGCAGATGTTCTACCCCAATTTCCCCCTAAGATCCCTTCATCATATCATATCAATTCAATCACAACAAGATCACACTAGGTTTTGGCTTTTCTCCTTATCTTTTAGTTTTGCTCATGGGGAATCACCAAGCACCTTGACTTATATTTTATTATCATCAATGTTTTGTAGTGATTAATTTTTAACCAACAAATACAAGGAATGTTTGACTTAATTGATGTTTGTTGTAGCTGAAAACACAATGCATTCCATCAAATTGATCTATAGGTTCATGAGTTCATTTCTATGCCTTCTTCAACAAAGATTCATTGAGGTTCAAGCTTAACTATTGAAGATATTTTGAAATAACATCATGACAAAGTCTATTATTATTCATCATGCCTTAAGTTGTCAAAAATAGTTCAAAAGTACAAGGGTTTATTGAAGAAGTTTGACACAATTGGACAAGTCTTTGTCTCCATTGATCACAAGTGCATATCTCCTTCAATTCTCAAGATGTGTAAGTGATGTTGGTTGCTATGACTTCTCATTAGCATCCTCAACAAATTCTATTTGCAAGATAAAATTATTGGTGCAAGAAGATTGATCAAAAATTGCAAAGTTCTCCCAAGGTATTTTCTTGCTCTAGGAGCTAGGGTTTTGAACTTCAAAGGGGTATATCTTGCTCGTCTTTTGGTATTTTTGAGTGATTCCAAAGAAATATTTATCTTCAAATGGTCATTAAAAAATCACTTCAAGGGTCTCAAGGAATTTTTTTATGTGATAAACTTGATGATGAAGAAAGATTACAAGTCCTCCAGATGAACCCTCAAATCCCTTCATGTGACTTCAAATGATCATAACTTGATCAATTTTTATCACCTTGAGCCCATCCTTTTTCCATAATTATATTTAAGATGTAAGCATAAACCTATCTTTTATGTGTAAAATGTGAAAATGGAAAGAAGATGCCCTAAGGATGCAAAATATTATAGGTCATTTCATGAATTTTTTCCAACTTCAACAAGTCATAACTCTCTAAATTTTTGGATATTTTGAATTGTTCAAGTTTCAAAATTCCATTCAAGAGATCTAATTCATGCAATCTTTTTTGGTCAAGAGCAAATTTCAAGTGGAAGGCCATGTTTGGATGCAAAACATTACAAGTCATTTTTGAAGAAAAACTTAGAAATTTTCTAAGTATGAAAAGTCAACTTCTTTTTCCCAACTTTGACTCATTTCAACTTTCATCTCAAGAAACCATTTTGTCCCATTCTTTTTCCATTACAAAGCTTGTAACCTCATCTTTCTAAAGCTTCAAGAATCAGGCCCAAAGACCCCTTGAGTTGAGAATGCCATTGATTTTAATTTTCTAACTTGAAACTGAAGTTTCATCACAAGTTAGATTTTGAAATCTTTGTTTTGGCATCTAATCACAATTTTTCCAAGCGTTTTTACTTCTAATCATGTTTAGCAACTTTCCAAAGGCGTTTATCATCTTGAAACACACGATTTGGCTGAGTTTTGATGCTAAACAAGTCAAAATCTATTTGTACTACAGACCCAGACGATTTCCCTCCAAACTTCATCATTTCACACGCTTAAGGATCCCATTCATTCTCCTCTAAATAGAGGGTCATCCCCCATTCATTTCCTCAAGCTTAGGCAGCCAAGATCACCCTGCCAAACTCTCTATTGAACCCAATTTCCAGCTACTTTAAATTTTCTTTTACAGCATCCCTCAATCATTTTTCTTTGTCAATTCACCTTCATTGAACTTCTATAAAGCTAACCATACAATTACCTTCAAGAATTGTGGCCTATATTGATCAAAAGAAGTCTAGTTTCAGAGCTCTGCAACTTAACTTCAATAGGTAGATTCCTTCACCAATTCTCTTAAACTTTGATACTATTCTGAAGCTCTCATCATCCTAGTTCTAGTCGCAAATTTTTTTTTAACTGGAAGCACATTTTGACCATGAAATTTGAAATCCCTTTTCAAAACATCTCTTCCAAATTGTTTGAGCTACAATTTACATGAATTTTTCGCTAAGGTGTGGTTGTCTTCGTCTTGATGAGACGAAGCGAATGGTACCGGTCTCGTGTTATAATTTTTCAGTTTGAGCGACCTGGTTTTGAGACTGGCTGGAGGTTGAACATGACCAATTTGTCATCCTTCAACCAATGAAACAACGCCATTTGGAATTTTTGAATTTCTGATTTTATATTGAATCATGTGCTTTATTCAGTAATGACCATGATATGCACAGTGTGTCAGATCCCTTGGATTTGATTACTAATGCGTTTTGACTCTCATCCAATGATCGACATATTTTTGACTTTATTTTTTACTTATGATTTTTATATTTAATTGTTTTAGATTTATAAAAATTCATAGAAAATTCATTTTACCTCCAAAAAATCTGAAAAAATTATGGAAAATACTTTTGATTTATCTCTTCCTGATTTTTATTTTTTCACAATTTTATTTTGTGTTTTGATATTTTTTATAATTTTTCACTTTATTTGAATTGTTTTAAATGTTTAAAAATACTTTTATGCATTTTTAAATTCTGAAAAAATAGGGAATGATCTAATGACATTGTGACAAATATTGGTGACCTCATTTATTTTTTTATTTCTGAATTTTTTATTTTTTTATCATTTTTGATTTATTTTACCTATTTCTTTTAATTTTAAAAATAGTTTCTGACTTTAAAAAAATTGCCAAAAATTTTATTAAAATATTTGAGTTCATTTCTGATTTTTATATGGCCTTACTTAATTTTCTTGATTAATTTGGATATAATTTCTATTTTTCCTCTATTATTTCCATATTATAATCATTTTAAAATTCTTATTCCTTTATTTTAAATAAAATTTTATTTTTGTATATTTTCTGGCTGATCTTGGATTGAAATTTTGATCATGAACTTGGTTAACATCATTGTATCCATGGTGTTAATTTTAACTCCATAAATATGGATGAATGATTTTGATAATAGTTTGATTAAATTTTGATTCAAATGTGGTTTATTCATTTTTTCCTTCCATCTTCATCTCATCCCCTTCTTATTGCACTAAGTGTTATTGGAGCATGATTTCTATATCACGTCTCAAAACAAATGGTGCACAGATTGCTATAGACCGACCTCAAAATAGGTGCGACTTCTATATAAGTCCACTTACGATTGCTTAATATAGCGCTAAATTTTGTCCCGATTTGAGAAAATGATCATTCATGGCCCAAACTTATGTTTTCAAGCACAAGTATGTTAATTTGAACCCTATGATCCAATAACCTTGAGATCCATTGTCAGGAGGCTTTGGTTCTACCAATCATCTAATGGAACTTCATCAATTTTGATCAAAGTGGATCACTTAAACATCATTGATCATTAAGTTACTTTGAGATTCTTAAAATGAATGTTATACTTGACAAAAAGCAAATGCAACTTGTTGTTGAGAGGCTTTGGTTCTACCAATCGTCTAATGAGTTCAAAATGTAAGTTTAAAGATGGTCATCCAACTAACCATTAACTTCTAACAATTGACTTTGTATTATGCTTTTATTTTATTCTTTTACTTTATGTACCATTTACTTTGGCATTTACATTTCATGCTATTTTTATCTTTTCTCACTTGAGCCTTTATATTTTATGTCTTTTTTATATTTGCTCACTTGAGCTTTTCATTTATTTTTGAAGATACATAATAATCAACTTGAATCATAAAAAACTTTAATGGTACTTGGACTACTTGGTTACTATCCTTGCCATTATGGAGTCATGGACTTCTTGGACTTAGGAATGGAAACCTTGATCTATGTTGGATACCTTGTGACCTTAATTGATATTTTGTCTGGAGCTCTTGGGGTTTATCCCAATACATTGGGTTGTTTGTTTGCTTTGTGTTCATGTTAGTATGATTACATGCTTTGTCTGTGATCGGGAATTCATCTGTATACAGCCGTTAGTATGCCCAGTTTTTGTGAAGAGTTAATGCAATTAAAAGTTGGTTTTCTCAAAAGGTTTAGTATCCTTGCTTGGTTTCGATCCAAAGAATGGGAATTATATCTTGACTCATAATGTCAAGTGTTGGCTTCTTGTTTGGTTATACATTTCTTTTCCATAGCTTTTACCTTATGCTTTAGGATAGTCCCTTCTCCTCCTCCTCCCATCTTCTTTAATTTCAAAAAATTTCTCCCTCCTTTTGAAAGCACTTCTTGTTTCTAAACTTGAACCATTTTCATAATAAACTTGGACTCAGGTCCATGCATTTTTAAAACATTTTCATAAAAAAACTTTAATCAACTTAATAATACCTTGAAACTTTTGTGAGAAGACTAAAAGTCAATCACTCTCATTTAAACCATTTTTCCACATTGGCTTTTGCTTTAAAACTTTTCTCAAAAGATTGGACTCTTGTCAATCCTTGTAATGATGCAAACAACTATACTTCTATAATATATAATGAAAACACATATTTTCCACTTGGGTCTTGAGTGAGGTTTTTTTATTTTAAAATCCAATCCATATCCTCCACTTTGAGATGATGCAAATTCTCCTTTCTCATGATTGTGGGTAGTAAGTATGTTTTCCACACAGACAATGACGATGATGTCTTATCTCATAAAATTAACTAGCACACTTGTGTTTTTAATTTTTAAAGAGGAACTATGTGTACCCTGATCCCCTATTGTATGAAAGGTGGTACATAGGCACTAAAGGTTCGCAACCGCGGATGATGCAAAAATCATAAAAATATATACTTCTTTCCTCACCACCACAATCTATTTTCATACAACATTTATAGCCAAAATACACAGATTTTTCAAAGAGGTTCCTTCGGAGTACCGTAGATGTTTAGAGTGCTAATACCTTCCCTTTGTATAACCAACCCCCATACCTAGAATATTTCTCCCTCTTTTGTGTTATTCTCTATTTTCCCATTCCTTTGGAAACAATAAAGCGTGGTGGTGATTTTTATTTTGATCTGTACGAGTCAAGTCAATCCAATGGCTTAGTCTTAAACATTTCTATCGCTACAGTCGGGTTATCTTCAGATTCGGGTGAAGGGTAAGAATAGTTGAAGGACATATTTTAGAACTCGGCGTAGGAATTACGAATATTTGGATCAATTTTTTGTAGTTTTGATTGAAGACATTTTGATTTAATCTAAATTAGAACATAGGCATGTTGAACATTGCAATTTGAATTACAGTGTCGATCGGGAGGAAACTTTATTCTAAGGTGTAAAGGTGTAGATTATGGTTTGAGGAGGTGAGTTTTCTTGTGCATGTCATTCCGGGTGATGGTATCTATGGATCCATCCAAAGTAGATGCAGTTCCATATTGAGAGGCTCTAAAGTCGGTTACGGAGACTAGAAGTTTTTTGGGCGTAACTGATTATTTGGTTGAGACAAGGTCAAGTATGATATGTTGTAAATGAATGAATTGAGGGAATAAGATGTTATGTATTAGGAAGGATGTGAAGGTATTGGAGAAGCGCACAAAAGTTTATTTTATGTCGATTAACAATTAATATAGTGACAATAACTTTTAAGGAAAATAGAGGTAATGGTATAGGAAAAATAAATTCAAGAAAGATTGGAATCATGTTTATGATGTAAAAGTATAGAAAAGTGTTAGGGAGAATTCAAGAAGTTTCTATCACCAATCGGATATGGGGATGGTATTGTTGAGATTGCGATTTGAATGAGATTTGAATGTGAAAATATATGGATCCTCGATGTTGTGAGACTTAAAGAAAAACTAAGGAGGTTTGAATATTGTTAAAGTCCTCTGCATGGATAAAGAATTCAATTGGAACAAAATTAATTGTAATGTATTTGGTATATTAGCATTTCCTTAGTTGGAATATACTTAACATTTGTGTGATGCTAAGTGAGTGTGAAGTAAACTATGTAATGTGTTTGGGCGATGGTGTCTCATCGACGAGATCGAATGGGAAGGAAATTGTGGAAGCATTTGTAAACCTCAAAGGAGATTATTGGACCATGGTAGTTTAGGTGACTTTGAGCATAAGTTCTAAAGGAACACTATTAAATTTTAGTAATGATGGTTTATGCCCCATCATGGTTGTCGACTACTTATTGACAAATTGAGGATCCGATAACCTTTAATCTCTTGTTTCTAGTAGAGGGGATCGTGTTGGATGGAATAGACTTGTCTTGCCAGCTTGATGGTGTGTAGAATGATTGATGTTCTATCGAGAGGATAATCATTCACCATTTTGTGTGAACCTAATGGAAAAGTGGCTATGAAAGAGTTGGGACTTATTGAACAATTCAGAGATTGAGTTTGTATCCGAGCTAACGCTGCAGGGTGAAAGGTTGAGGATATCAAAAGTGAATAATGATTTTCTGGTGGATATTAAAGAGAGTCAGAAGATAGATGTGAAATTTATAGATCTGATAGTTGATGGAATACAAAATGAGGACAATGACTTTAAGGCAGACGATCAGAGTGGCGCAACTGAAGCTTGATGTGGCGCAATTTGTTATGTGTGTGTGACTTGTTAGGAGTCAAGGGTTAGACATCAGAAGTCTGCAGGAATGATGCAAGCCATTGGAAATTATAGAATGGAAGTGATATGTGAAGGGTTTATATATTATTTATGTTACTTCCATATCAATAGATGTATTGATTAACATGTTTGATTGGTGAATCTTATCATTGTGGTACTAGTGTTGTGTGTCATTGTTATTGGTATTATAGTGATGTTGATGTTCTTATGATGGTTTTGTTATGTGATGAAATGATAGAGACGATGTTCACGTTGTAGAGCTCTACGTTCTTAAACCAAGTTGTTGCCTATGGTGACGGTAATGATCTCGTTGTGTTCCAGTTCAAGAGTGAATGAGATTCTAAGGTGATAGATCTTGTATCCTAGGGTGATGGGACAAGGAGTGAAATGAACATGTGCGTTCATAAATCGGTAGCATTACATTTTGTTGGATTATTATGGTTAGTAATGTGGAATGTTGATTACTGGTATTTGAAATGTTGCCAAAAATGATGTCGTGTCATACCCCAAAATTGCCCTTCCAATATTATTAATTCATTCTTTCTTTTAATCTTAGTATTATTATTTTCTTTGGTTTTAAAAATACTAATCAACTTTATTTGTTTCTCCTAGACATATTGGGGTCCAAATAGTAAAGGGGTGTTTTGGTATTGTTATTGTGCATAAATCATGCTGGTCAATTGCATTGTGAGGCTCGTTTAAGAATAGACAAAGGGGGGGTGTTCTTTGGTGTTGGACTAAAGATTTTGTCAAGGCTTAGAGTCTCAGATAGGGTCATATTATTTTAAGGCCTCTGTTCGTTTTATGATTGAAGAGATGCAATGGGAGTCTCTTTGCTTTGCTTGTAAGCCCATATTTCACTACTTAGAGGCCCATCATGGTAGGTGTGTTGACTTTAGTCAACATTTCGGGGTTGTCATTCTTATATTATTATTAATTATTATTAATAAGTGTTATTATTTTTTAATATATATTTCTTATTATTTAATGTTACTATTATAAATATATTCATTTCATTATTAATGTTAACCAAGTCAACTAAGTAGGGACAAAACCCTAATTTGTGCCCTTGTCTTTCATTCATCTTTTCTAACTAAACAATGAAACAAATATTGTACATATTAAGAAGAAAAAATAAACGTATCAAAGTGTAAAATTGAAACAAATCCAATCATGTAATTACATATCCGAATAAATCACAAGACCTAAGGCAAAATCAAATATTTTTCTAAAAAAATCTAATTTCTAAAACTAAAACAATTATATAAAATCATATCAAATCAAATCCCTAATTGATTCAATTACTAAAATATAACAAAAATCAGAAATATCTTCCTAATCTGGCTAAAATTCTAACCTATAAATAAAACCTAAAAGTAATTGAGAATAGAGGAACAAAATCAGAGGAGAAGAAATCTGGGAGGAAGAAGATTATAACAGAAAGGAAGCAATTTGCGAGCCAGCCATCCTGTTTGAGATATGGGTTTCAATTTCTGAAAACCCTAGATATGTGCTTTAAGTCGTGCCTCCATCATCTTCACTGTTGCTACCGCTCTTCACTCTTGCAATCAGAAAGGAGGAAGAAGATCAGACAGAGGGAGGAAAATTCAGAAGAAGAGTGGATACGACAAGATTCACTACATCGGGCGGTAAGCCTAATACTTAGCTTAGGGTTTTAAAATTGTTGTTGTAATTCTTGCATAATTGGTTTTCATTGATATGCGTATCTAGATTTTTGTGGAGTTTCTGGGTTTCTAGGGTTAGGGTTCTTAGGGTTAGGGTTCATCACATTTGAGTTTCTGGGTTTTGTTGGGGTTAGGGTTCATCCACAACCCTAGGGTTAGGTTAGGGTTCTTTGATCTTCATAAGGTTAGGATGAAGATTCATTTGAATTTAGGTTTGGGGATGAATATGGACGGTGATTGTATGAATCAAGTGGCGTTGTGGAGAGGGCGCCAGTGGAATCAATTTCCGGTCAGTGGTGCCCAAGGCTGAGGCGATTATTTATCTCTGTATTTCTAGAGAGAGGGAAGAGCCTATCTCTCTAGACAATAACAAAAGGGGGCGTTTGTTGTAGAGAGAGGGAGAGAAAAGAAAAAAATGGGCTTTCAACCCAGAGTTTCATTTATATAACACCCTCTACTCCAATGTGACGCTCATAGCATGCGGCCTTGTTCCCATCCTTTTGATCATCATCAAACGTCTCTCAAACACGCACCCACCATAACCCTATGTGTTCGCCCATACTTTGTCTAATGGATAAGTTATTTGTTTTGGGCCCAACCTATTACTAAATGCACCCTCAATGTACTTTGCTAACAAAAAACCTAACCCCTATGTGCTATTGGGCCTAGTTCAATATCTGAACTTGGGCCCTTGCTGAACCAACACCTCAATTCTACTACGTAGAATTGATCTACACTCCCCTTGTGATTTGGGCCTAAATCCAATATTTGGATTTAGGGCCCTATTATATGCACCCCCACGAATTTCTAAGTCCAAATAAAACACTCCCCCCTGCGTTTTTTATTTTCATTTATTTTTTTTATTTTTATTTTTATTTTCATATATTATAAATTGTTCATTTTCATTTTGAACTCAAAATTCCTTTTTTTAAAATACTAACTCATCTTTTAATTGCATTAAAACTCTTTTTCCTCATGCATTAAAAAACAATTTTTTCTTATATTTTTAATATATTTAAAAAATATATAACCAATCAAATTACTAACAATTTTTTACTAACTTAATAAACTTAAGATTTATTTTCAAAAAGGATATGGAGATATTTCTCATTAACTGAGGACTTCGTCTAACAACTCCGCAATTTAAAAACCCATACTTGGTTCAAGGAGAATTCAAAATATCTTCGTAATCCATAAAAAACACCAACCAACAACTGTGAACTACAAATTGGGACTCTGATTCCTCATAATAGGATACATAGGCATATGACTAAAATTATGCGAATTCCCCTAATAAAAATTAAAACCCTATTTCCTAAATCATAAATCTATGCCTCGGTATCCTTGTGAACAAGATAGATGAGGGGTTCCTAACACCTTCCCTTAGTCTAAAAACGAATCAACAACTTAGAGCCTCTGATCAAATTAGGGTTATCTGTTATATTCCCTTCCCTAGGATAAAAATTAATGGTGGCGACTCTCATTTTCAAATCGGTTATAACAGTTGGCGACTCTGTTGGGGACTCAACCCTAGGGTTAGAAGACTTTCCTTTGGGGATTTAGGGTTTTTAGAGTTTTCTTTATTATTTATTTCTTCACATTTTATTTGTTATTTTTGTTTTATTTATTTTTTACATCTTTTTATCATGCTTTATTTATTTGTGATGTGATTTTTGTTTTAAAAATTTATTTTAAAAAAACCCTTAGAAAGAAGGTTCGTCTATTGGCCAAGGGGATACATCTTTCATATGTGTTTTTGTGACTTCACCTAGATTTGGTGGAATTCCAAAAGATAAATATGTCTCAAGAGACATCCTCTTGGGGGGTAGGACTTTTGGACGAAACCTAAGACTTTTTGTATAAACCCTAAAACTAAAAACTCATGGTGAGACCTTTTACGACCTAGAGACGAAAGTTTTGGTCTGCAAAGAGGCTCCACTTGAGAAAGGCCCTTGTGCATTTCCATCTAGTGTTATCCATGATACCCTTAAGGAAACCATCTTATGGGGAGGGTAGAATATCCGTAGGCCAAAACTAGGAGCCTACCAACTAAGGATACCTTTCATGAAATCCCTTTACCATGCCACACATGCATTCATACATTTTTCATTTCACATATTCATTATCCTCCATTGTTTTTGTTTGTCTTATTCACAGGATTAAAAAATAATCAATGTTATTGGTGAAGTATCTTAAAAATGAATGCCAAAGGGAAACAACTTGTTCGTATTAATGTCGTCAAGCCAGATATGAAGAAGATCAAAACCATTAAAGGGAAACTGTCTGAAAGAGCTTTGAAGATGTTTACTTGTTGTTATGGGGATACCCTTGAGTTGACAAAATTGGATGTACAATTAGATTTTATTTCTGCTTTGGTTCAATTTTATGATCCTCCATTAAGGTGATTTACCTTCCAAGACTTTCAGCTAGCGCCGACCATGGAAGAATTTGATAGACTCTTGAATTTTTCTAAGGGAAACGCTTATGTGGGAATCGGGCAGACTATTGACATTAAGGACTTATAAAATGGTTTAGGGATCCCTTATCCTGAACTTTCCCTTAATTACAAAAAAGAAGGTGATGTAAAAGGGATTAAGAGACACTATTTGGAAGCTAAAACCCTTTATTTTGCCGATGACAAAGAATGCGAGTCTTGCGTTGATTTATTAGGTCTACTTGTCTTTGGTATAATTTTATTTTCCAGAATTTTGGACTATATTGACCCTGCAGCTATTAGTGTATTTTGGGGCGCGAAAGCTTTGAATGCGGACCTAAATCCTGCCTTACTTACTGGTATTTATTATGTACTTCACACTCGGTACAAAAAGGGGAGGGGTACTCTAAACTGTTGTATGCCGCTCTTATAATCTTGGCTTATGAATCACCTCTATAAAGAAGATTGCATGGTTCCACATCTGACAAGATACGAGTGGCCTCAAAAATTAAGGTCTCTTACCGCTAATTCTGTGTCATGGTATGTGAGGAAGCTAGACATTGGAGATATCATTTATAGTTGCGGAGACTTTCCGAATGCTCCATTGATTGGATCACGTGGTTACATCAACTACAACCCTACTTTGGCTTTGCGATAACTATGGTAGCCTTTGGGGGATAAACCCTTTGATGAACAACTTCAACAGTCAATAATTCATGACATGGACAAAAACGAACGAGAGTTGTTCAACAAGATCATCTGAGCTTGGGATAAGGTTAACAAGAGAAAAGCTAAAAGAAAGAATGTTGTGGCAAAAGAACCTTACACTTGATAGGTTTTGAATAGGATATAAGTTGTTAAGCTACCTTTTGACATTGATCCTGAGTACAAACCAGATGTCTCAGATCCTCTTCCTATGTCCTTAGAAGAAATAGATAACTTGAAGAAAGCTTTGAAGCAAGCTCAAAAAGAGAAAGAAGAATTGGAGCTAAACCTCCATAACTTAGCAAAGGAGAAAATACAGATGCAATGCGTACTTAAATCAAAGGATCAACAAATTCAGAAAGACTGTGAAGCATTTGAAAAGGAGAGTCTTAAGAAAAAGTGTTCGACTGAAGGGTTGTTGAGTGCTACTTTCAACATGGATTCCCATAACCAACATTTGGAAGATGCTGCTAGCAAAATCCGGAAACTAAGTAGGTGGTACAAAAAGGAAATGCAAGATAAAAAGGAGATGGAAGAAGATTTGAGGGCTCAAATCCAAAGTTTGGTGCAAGCTTCTTTAAATCAAAACTAGAAAATGAAGTATCTTACCACGAGACTCCAAGATAGCCAAGAATCGAAGGTGGGGGAATGCCTCAAAAGGATGATGGTAGAAATATTTCTCTCCCAAAAGATTGATGAATACGAACGAGTATGTCTTGAGTTAGAATACCTCCGAAAGAATTTCCTAATACAACAGAAACTCTATAAGGAGATGAGGGCTGAAAATTATATTGGGAAGAGAAATATAAAAAGGTCGCCAAGGAAGAAAAGGATAATCATAAGATAATTCCAGACCTCAACCAAGAGTATCGATTCTACAAAGACAAGCATTCAAGACTCGCCTTCTTAGATAACAATCTTATTGGTGATATCCCTAGAAGTTTTAGAGATGCGGAAAATGTGATGGTCCCTCTCCCAAAAGATGTTGAAGACTTCCTCAAGCCTTGTAGGACAATGGTTAATGGCTTCAGAGCAGAAATCCGCAAGCGGGCTTAGAATATTTTTTGTTTCCCTTTGTTATTTCTGCAAGTTTTGATGTTTTAAGTTTGAATATTTTTCAATATCTGAATTGTATTCTCCTTTTTTAAAGACAGTTGTTATCTCAATAAAAGTGTTTTGTTTCCATATCTCAATTCTGTATTTATTTTTAAATGCTCACGAATAAAAAATCAAAACGTGAAAAAATATAAATAGGAAAATAAAAAATATATATGGAAAATACAAGTGAATAATACATTCAAAAATAGAAACTCTTAGAATATTCATATGCACCCATGCATTCACAAACATCGCATCATTTCACATTTCATAACAAAAAAACTCATTAATTTTCAAAATCATCTCTAGTTAAACCATTGGTAGAAAAATACCACCTCTCCGACCACCATATCAAACAAGAGCCCATCAAAAGAAAGTGATGTAGAAAATTAAAGAAAACCAAGTCGCATTCAGGGAAGATTTGGATCAAATAAAAGGCAACATCGACTCATTGAAAGGAGATATGAGTCAAGTTCTTCTAGCCTTGAAGAACATCATCGAGAGGCAAGAACAGATTCCTAGGGTAGCCTTTGAGGAAGTAGCCCATACTTTTGGTGCATTGAATGGTCACCAACCAAGAAGAGAGCCAGAATTAGGACCTCAAAAGTCCACTATGGCTCAACAAGAAGTCAGACAAGTTGACACTGAAGGATTTTCCCCACCTCCACCAAAGGTAGCGGCATCTCATACCTTGCAAATTCTGGTAAACAACACATTAAACTATATAAACCTGCAGTATGGACACCATGACCTAGAAGATGTTAATCAAGCACCTCAAAGAACAACCCATACTCATGCCACTAAAAATCCCTTGCACACAACTAGTACATATCTCTTGAAGAAAGGTTAAAGGTTGTGGAGAGTTACGATGCTTTCGATTTCGATTCTCTCGAAATGGGTCTATTTCCTGATGTGGTGATCCCTCCAAAATTCAAAGTACCTGAATTTGGAAAATATAAGAGGCTCACGTGTCCGAGGAAAGATCTGCGCGTGTATTATAGAAAGATGCATGCATATGCTCAAGATGAAAAGCTGATGATCCATTTCTTTCAAGAAAGTTTGAGTGTGGCATCCTTCGATTGGTACATGCAATAGGAGCGAGTTCATATTCAGACATGGTCAGATCTTGCCAATGCTTTCTTGAGACATTACAAGTATAACTTAGACATGGAGCATAACCGCATGCAACTCCAAGACTTGTCTCAAAAGAAGGAGGCATATTTTAAGGAGTATGCTCAAAGATGGATGGAAATGGCAGCTCGCATACAACCACCTCTCTTGGAGAAAGAACTAGTCGATATGTTCATGGGCACTTTACAAAGATCACACTACGATAAGATGGTGGTGTTTACCGTGGTTATTGGTAAACAATCGCTGATCCTCCAAATGGTTACTTATTTGGTTACTCGCAGGATCGATCAGATTGATCCTAAGACATGGTTGATTTTGAGGTTTTGATTAAGTTGGATAATGGTTAAATGACAAGAAAATAAAGAGGCTTTAAGTAAATTGCATGAAAAAATGGGCTTGACAAAATAAATGAAGGCTTTAAATAAAGGGCTTCGACAGGAAAAGTAAAGAAGAAAGCAAGTAAAGTTTCTGGAAAATAAATGACTTTGATTAATAAAAGTGGTGTTTCACACATACATTCTCAACAATTCTTTCTCACACGCTGGGTACTCGAATCTATATGAGTGACTTTGTATATATTTGTGAACACCCGCGAAAAACTGCGTGAACTACTACTATTTATACTAAAACATCCCAAGTAACCGTCGGGCAGTTACACTGCTTCGAGATGACTCCACTTGGCACGTTCCCAGCGTTCGACGCTCCAGATCTTTGCACGTTGCACTTGGTAACCGCTGGAAACCGTTTTCCCTCCAAACGCTTGAATTTCAAACCGTTCCACTCTGAACCATCGAACACCTTCGTCGAGAAGCATCTTCAACGAGAAACACCTTCGACGTCGAAGGCAACCAACTTCTCCCTTGGAATAAATCCTCTAAGTACATTGCCACCTTTCGATGGGCATTTCGACAGACCCAGCTGGTCGAAAACATCCTTCAGCTTTAATGGCTGATATTAATAAAACAAGGGTGTCGAATTTAGGAGCCAACAAATTGCCCCCCAAGAATGCCTTATTTCGACTCTGAAAGAAAAAGGCATTCTTTGAAATGCCATTCGAAACCTGTCTTTTCATTCTTAGTCACAAATTAAATTGTGCAATTTTTTGTCTTCTACCAACCACTGACAATCCCAAGGAAAATCCATCATTTCATCCGTACCTAAGACGTCACTTCAGTACGGCGTGCAGCGTGCCAAACGTCTTTTCACAAATTGTCATCATGACAATTCCCAAAAATGAGGGCGCACACTGCACCCTTTCATTTCTGCAGAACGGCTACAACAACAGGGAGACGCCACGTGTCCCACTACCTTCTGCAACATTAAATGGCATTAAATGTCCTCGAATTTGGGGATTTCCCCAACTACTATAAATAGTGCTAAGTACCCATTGTGGGACTTTTTCACGCTACCTTGCCTTCAGATATTCCTCATTGCATACAAACTCTTGCCTCCTTTGCAAACCACCTGTTCTTCGCTTCATCTTCAACCTTAGTATCAACAATGGCATCCGGTTCTTCCACCGCTCCTAGCGCTAACATCCCCTCTGGAAACGTTAAACCCAGGATTTTCTCCACTGCTCCCGTAGTTACTCCCACGGGTCAACGAAGGGTCCCTGAGCCCTTGGACATTGCTGTACGTGATGCTTATTCACGCCACCTCATGGTTCCGGTTGGATATTCCAACCAAATCTTTGCCATGTCTAGCCCATTATACCCCAGCATTGTTGAAGCCATGAAGATCAAAAGCTACTTTCCGGTACTTGAAAAACTCAAACCGGTTGGATGCTCCAAGAAAGATGCAGAGGATAATGAAGATCCTTCTAAGGAGAAACTCGACCTCTGTTTCTTCAATAGAGGTGTTAGAGCTTTCAAGTCTAGCCCTAGCCTCACTCCTGACTATAGTGCTTGGCTGGAAAAAATGGAGAAACGCCAGGCTTCGATCTGGAAAGACATGGGGATATTCGACCTGGTTATGTTGTCGAAGACGGGTCTTAACTATTCCCCAGAAATGTTGATAGCTTCCTTACTCTTCTGGGATTACACCCATTTCACCTTTCACCTTCCCTGTGGAATGCTGACTCCCACGCTCTTCGACGTGGCCGCCATCACTGGCCTTCGACCCACTGGGGACTATTTCGACCCAGAGGAAATGTCGGAGGATCAGATCGGATTCTCTGCCACAAAACCAACCTACACCACCTTCGTCAATCACTACCATGATAAGTCGACGAACGCTGTGTCGGATGTAGAACATATCGCGTTTCTAGCCTTATGGCTGTCACGCTTTGTGTTTTGCACCAAGTCTTTACAGGTGACCAAGAAGATGGTCACTCTCGCCACTCAACTCCACCATGGCCAAAATATCTGTTTGGCAGAATTGATTTTGGCGAATTTGTACGAGTCGATTAGCAACGGAGCGACTCTTCTGAAGATCATCGAGAACAGAGCCAGTCTGCTGCTTGCTGGACCTTTTTGGCTGCTTCAGCTGTGGCTCAATGCCACCTTCGAGTCTTTCTTACCTCAGAAGACTCAAATAAACGAGCAGGCTCCGGAAATAGCAAATAGGTGCATCGAAGGCACCAGATTGGCTCTGTTGACTCCAACGGAAGATGGGCTGGAGCTTCAACAAACTTTTACAAACTTCGTCTTGATGTTTGCTAAAAGGAAAGAGTTTGCTTCGACCATGGCTCCGTTTGCTCGACGAAAGGTTGGCCCAAAGTGGTTCACGAGGCCACATCCTAAGGCGTCAAGTGGTCCTCAGGTCGAAGAGCATACAACAGTGTGGGAGGCATTTCTCACGCCAAGAATAATGCCCCTGCGATTCAAGAGCTCCAAGACTCACTTGAGTCTAATCGCGTATCAACCAAACTTGGTGTCTCGCCAGTTTGGTATTATTCAAACACTACCTTCTCCAATTTTTCCCAGGGAGAAGTCTATGTTATACTTTTGCAACGACTACACTGAAGACGCTGCCACTAAGCATATCGGCAGGTATGCTGGTCGAACAGTCCTTTCGTTGTTTGACTATCAGCTTAACTTTCTCTGCTCACCATCCTTCGAGGAGTGGTGGAAAAGTTACTACACTGAGGAGTTTTTCAACGAGAAGGACTTCGTGGACGAACTTCAGAAGTCTTTTGTTCTTGTCTTGGACAAAATAAAGAAATGTAAGTTCATCCTTCCGAATTACTTTGTCTTTCCCTTTCGACTGGTAGCCTGTTAATTATTTTGTCTACTTTCAGTTGTTCGAAAGCCTGCAGCCAAGAAGGCTGCAGAAGGCCATCAGGGAGGAGGCCCCTTAACAAAACCTCCACCACCGGCGAAGACTATAGCGCCGGCGAAGACCACAACAAACCAACAGGGGGAAGGCCCTTCGAAAAATCCTTCTGCATCGGTAACCAGACTTTTATTATTTTCTTCTGGCTTTAACTTTCTGACTTTCGATGCAACTTCTAAATCGAACTCCAATTGGTTTTTTAGGCACCTTCACCCAAGAAACGGCCAGCACTGACGGTCGAATCTGGGAGTGACGAAGAAGATGATTCTCCCCCTGCTCCTCTTAAAAGGCGAAAGCTGAAGAAGGACGTTCCTCTTCCTGAGGCTCGAACAATCAGAATAAAGGTTGCTGGGAGAAAGCTCAGGCCACCTCCAGTAATCATTGAAGAGCCAACGGAGGAGGAACTAAATGTTCTTCTCAATAAACCTGTCGAAAGCGATAATTCCAGCCCTGGGGCTGAAGCTCCCTTGCAGGTAATCTCTTTGATCCCTTTTTAACTCAGGTGTCGATACCCACGTTCGATTATGTCTCTTTCTAACTTAGAAGATTCTTCTTCTTTTTTCAGGACACCACTGAAAGCTCAGCGCCAAGGACTTCTGAAACATTGGACTCTGCTGAACTCAGTAGGCCACAAGAAAAAGACTTGGCGAACGATGAAGCCAATACTGAGACAGCAGAACAACCAACAGAAGATCCACAAACAGAAGAGCAACAACCAAAAGAGATTCAGGTGGTTGATCTGTCAGAAGAAAATCGTGACGAAGGGGACCGCGGTGACGCTGGCGAAGAGGATGAAGGTGGCGCTGGCGAAGGGGACCATGATGACGCTGGTACTGCCGCAGCCCAAGTCGAAGAGAGTCAAGTCGAGGCAAATGCTACTCAACAGCCTCAACCCCAAGACAACGTTGTTGCAAAGGTTGTCACCTCAACAAAGCATAGGTCGAAAGAAGACTTAGAACTCCTGAAGCAAACTGATCTTGTTGGCTATCTGAATGCCATCATCGAGAGCAAGGGAAGTTCGTCTGATATTAGTCAGGAGGCTTCTACTCTGTTGGGGAAGTCCACTGAAACTTCTCCTCTCGATGAGGCTTTGACGAAGGTTAAGGCTCAGTTCTTCAAGAAGGATTTGATGAAAGCTTTGGAGGGGGACCCTACTGCTCCATCATATTTGGGGGCTGTTTTGAATGTCGTAGACTTGCTAGCTGTACCTCCGGAGGTTTCAGGCTTTATCATGGAGTTACACTCCATTATTGATCAAGTCTCAGCAGATTATCGGCGACAAAGGGGCTTTAATAGCCAGCTTGAAGTGTTATATGGCAAAAGCTCTTCTGCATGGACTGCTGTAGCAGAGACAACTTCTCGAATTGCGGAGTTGTCGAAGCAAAAAGCATCTAAACAAGAAGAAGTTGATGCCATCGATCGAGAGAATGCTTCCATCAAGGCGCAAATCGAAGAACTAGAGGCTAAGATGAATGCCAATACTAAGCGCAAGGAGGAACTTCTCTCGACTGTTCCAGACACCGAAAGTCAAGCTGAAATCGCACAAGGCCTAGAATTTGCTGAGAAAGCTCAAGCCTTCGACGATCAAATTGCCAAGCTTGCGCAGGCGAATGCCTTGTGCAACAAAAGATTGGATTTGCAGCAAGCGAAATACCTTCGACTCAAGGACTCCATCCCCTTCTGATTGATTCAGCCCTTTAACCATATATTGTAATATGTATTCGACAATATTGCCATTTTGGCTAATTTATAAAAATTTTCCATTTTGGCTTATTTATGGTTAATTTAATCGTTACTTGTTATTTATTTTTATCTCTTGGAGTATAGGTTTATACTTTTTCAAATATTTACCATTTACTCTCAAGAGCCTTTTATCTTCACCTAGCTCTTCGACTTCATAAGCTCCACCAGAAAAAGTCTGGATAACTCTGAATGGTCCTTCCCATTTGGGTGACCATTTTCCCATGCTTCGATCCCTTCGATCCATGGGAAGAATCACCTTCCAAACTAGTTCCCCATGCGAAAATGCCTTAGGTTTCACCTTTTTATTATAAGAGTCTTCTACTCTTTTCTTCTGAAGCCTGAGTAGGTCAAGAGCGCGCAATCTTTCTTCGTCTAAATCCACTAGTTCGTCTAACATCATATCCCAATAAATTTCAGAGGGAATATCATAATGTCTCTGAACCCTTACAGATTGAAGACAAATTTCTGCTGGCAACACTGCGTCATGGCCAAAAGTTAGCCTATATGGTGTTGTACCTATGGCTTCTTTTGGGGACGTTCGACAGGCCCACAAAATCTGGTCTAACGTCTTATGCCAATTTTTTGGCTTCTTCCCAACATGCTTTTTTATCAAACCAATCACTACTTTGTTCGCTGCTTCGACTTGGCCATTTTCCTGTGCATAATAAGGCGTTGATGTTAGGAGTTTAAATCCCGTTTCTTGAGCGAATTCCTGCATCTTTCGACCGGTGAAAACTGATCCTTGATCAGTTGTTATAGTCTCAGGGATTCCATATCTAAAGATAATGTTCTTTTGAATAAATTCAATGACATTTTCTTGGTCTACTTTGACTAAAGGGATAGCTTCGATCCACTTAGTAAAATAATCAATGCCTACCAATATATACTTCTGACTCTTTGATGATGCTGGTCGAATCTCTCCAATGAGGTCCAACGCCCATCCTCTAAAAGGCCAAGGTTTCACTATCGAGTGAAGTTCGCTTACTGGTACATGTTGGATGCCTGTATGGACTTGATATTCTTGGCAACCTTTAGCGAACTCAACACAATCTTTCAACATGGTGGGCCAGTATAGTCCTTGTCGAAACAACAACCATTTCATCTTATGGCCTACTTGGTGAGCCCCACATGTTCCAGCGTGCGTAGTCGAAAGGGCTATGTATGCCTCAGTTTCACTTAAACATTTTAGCAATACCCCTTCAGACGTCTTTTTAAATAACTCATTACCCATGAGTACATAACTCAACGCCCTGTACTTTGTTTTTCGTTCTGTCGAAGCTACTGGATTTTGAAGATAATCCACAATGGGCTTCCTCCAATCTTGCTCTGACAAATTATCTATGAACGAAATTTCGAAGTTGCTTTGATCAGCATATCCTAGTCTTGTCGATTCCAAGTCTGTTGGTGATAGACAAGTTGCTTTTATCTTTTCTCGAACTTCGATTGCTCTTTGTAATCTCGTTTTTGAAATCTTGTACCCATATGCAATTTGTGCCAAGTCGTTGGCTATTTGATTTTCCAATCTGGGTATGTGTCGAATATTGACCATTTCAAATTTTTTCAATAAACGATTTGCTATCACAAAGTACATAATGAGATTTTCTCTTATGCATTTATATTCTTTTGTGACTTGCTTAATGACTAACTCTGAGTCTCCCATTATTTCGACTCGAGTTGCCCCCAATTCCAACAATATTTCAAGGCCAGTAATTAGAGCTTCATACTCAGCCTCATTGTTCGAATAAGAACCTGATATCTTGTACTTGAATGTTGTTGGAATTTTTTCTGGAGAAATAATCAAGACTCCTACTCCTGTTCCATCTTTATGGCTGGATCCATCGAAGTAGAATTTCCAAGGTTCTATCTCCACATAATTAACATTCTCAACTTGAATTGAGTGGTCGACTATAAAGTCTGCAACCACTTGTCCTTTTACTGCCTTAAGAGGCATAAAGGTCAAGGAGTATTCAGTTAATGCTAGTGCCCACTTGCCAATTCGACTGTGCAAGATGGGTTTCGACAACATGTACTTGAAAACATCAAAATGAGACGACACATACACATCAACTGGTTTTATATATTGCTTGAGTTTTGTACAAGAGAAATACAGACATAGACACAATTTTTCAACTTCGCTATATCTAGTTTCTGCATCGTTCAAAACTCTACTAAGATAATAAATGGGTCTTTCGACTCCATTCTCATCTTCTTGGGCTAACATGCTTCCCAAAGTTTTGTCGGATGCAGCTATGTACAATCTCATACTCCTATTGCTACAAGGAGGCACCAAAATAGGTGGCTTGGTGAGGTACCCTTTGATTTTGTCGAAGGCTTCTTGTTGCTCTTGCCCCCATTCGAATCCCTCTTTATTCCGTTGAAGTAAGGGTGAAAAGGCTTGAGCTTTCCCACTTAGGTTAGATATAAATCTCCTTAAGAAATTTATCTTGCCTAACAGAGATTGCAGTTCCTTCTTATTCGATGGCGCTTTCGCTTCCAGAATAGCCTTCGTCTTGTTCTGGTTGATTTCGATTCCTTTCTTGTGGACAACGAAATCTAAGAAATCTCCAGCTTTCACACAGAATGCACACTTCAAAGGGTTCATCTTCAGACCATGTTCTCTCATTCTTTCGAATGATTGTCGAAGGTGGTCAATATGATTCTTCCTGGAAACAGATTTTATAACAATGTCATCAATATATACTTGCATAAAAGTGTTAATAAAATCATGGAAGATGGAATTCATTGCTCGCTGGTATGTTGCCCCAGCGTTCTTTAGGCCAAAAGGCATCACTACCCATTCGTAAGTGCCTAGAGCCCCAGGGCATCGAAAAGATGTTTTCGACACATCCTCTTCAGCAATGAATATTTGATTATATCCTGAATAACCATCGAGCATACTCAGGTATTCATAGCCAGCGGCAGAATCGACTAGCATTTCCGCCACAGGCATAGGATATTCATCTTTGGGTGTAGCAGCATTCAAATCTCTGAAATCTATGCACACCCTCAATATACCATTTTTCTTAATTACTGGCATAATGTTTGCAATCCATTCGACATACCTTGTAACGCGTATGAATTTGCACCTCAGCAGTCTTTCGACTTCCGTTTTGATCTTCGACAGTATTTCTGGAGCGAAGCGTCTTGGACTTTGCTTGATTGGCTTCTTCCCAGGTTTGATTGGTAACTGAAGTTCTACCAATCCTCTGTCGAGACCAGGCATTTCGTCGTAATCCCATGCAAAACAGTCCTTGAACTCTTTCAACAATTGGATTACTTCCAACCTAAGTTCTGGGTCAATTTTCGCGCTGATGTAAGTTGGCTTTTTCTCTGACCCTTCGCCTAAGTTGATTTCTTCTAAAGGATCTTGCGCTAACATTTTGATGTTGTTCGCCAAGGGGTCCTTTTCGAAGCCCAAAGGCTCATCGTCATAGATGGCGTCGAGCCTCTGTTCCTGCATTCCTTCTGGCATGATATCAGGAGGTTCTGGATCGAAATCCTTTCCAGGACCTGCAGCAGATAACTGTTGATCATTGGCTTGTGTGGCCATGTACTTTACTTCGGTTTCGAGAGCCGTTATCATCTTTGTTTCGGCTACGTAAGCCGAAATTCGCTTCAATGATTGTGACTCAGTCATTATCACTGAATTCACTTCCCCAACCAGTTGGTTGGATATCAGTTAACCTACTGAAGTCTATGTGGGACAAGTCTTCTTTGTCCCATTGAAAACCATGCTCAGGGGGCAGGTATAGGGAACAAAAAGTATTTGGTGCTGGCGCCAAGTCGAAGTCAGGTGTTGGACATGGCCCTATGTGAGCCAAGTTCTTGTCGAAATCTGCCAGCCCTAGGTGATTCACTTCGCCCAGGTAATAGCTTTGATCTGCTTCTATGTTTTCGACCATCCCATCTGGACGCCATAGCAGCAACCTCTGGTGCATTGATGATGGCACAGCTCCAACACCATGAATCCATTCACGGCCCAACAAAAGATTGTAGTTAGGTTTGGCCGATATGACCATAAACATTGTTGGTCGAAGGATAGATCCCACCTTGATATCCAGTTGGATCACTCCCATAGTGGTCCCTATGCCGCCTTCATAGTTCGACAGGACCATGTTGTGAGGCTTGATGTCCTCATCCCTTTTGCCTATCTTCCTTAGCATAAAGTGAGGAATAATGTTGATGGTTGCCCCACAATCCACCAAGATTTTATTCACTGTAGTTTCTTCGAGTTTAGCCCTTATAAATAAAGGCTTGAGGTGATTCTTCATCGCCTCTGTAGGTGGTTCGAAGAACCCATTTTGCTCCTCAGTAGTGCCATTATCCATGACGAAATAGCACACTGGCCTATGTTTGGCCATTTCTTGCTCCACTTCCCAATCACTTGTTTCGACCTCCACCTGTCGGTTGAACTCTCTGGGCAGCACTGAGACTATATTCACCATGATGTCCAAAGTGTCATCAGACTCAGAACCATCTTCGTCATCGACTTCACCTTGGTTAGGCCAAACTAGCCTATTGGTTACTGGCTCTCTTTCCATAGGTTTCCTTTGCTTCCTTAGAGGAACATTTGAACTGGTTTCTGCCTTTGGTTCATTAGCAGCCTCCCTCTCAGCTTTTCGTCGCCTCTGGTATCTCCTCCATTGAGATCGAGACATGGGATTTTTCCCTTTGTAGTTGCTTGACACCTGTGTAACTTTAGGGGCAGCAACTTGAGGTTCTTTCTTTTGTGTTAAAGATGAACCTCTTGGCACATCGAAAGAGTGCCATCTTTCCTCGCTTGTCCTCTTTCGACCAGACGTTTTGTACCAGGTATCTACCGGCACATTAGTTGGAGGCCTGAAAGTCAATGGCCTCTTTTCTTGGTTTGAACCTCTTTGGGAGGCTCTTCTGGGATCATGTCGAAGATCAACATTTTCCCTTCTCCTATTTGCTGCTCTTACGCCTTGAATATGTTCGGCAGCTTTTTTATCAAAGATCAAACTGCATCTTGGACACAGCATCACTTCTGACTTCTTTTTCTGGCATCTTTGCAGGAAATCTGCCAGATTTTCATTCTCCCGAGGGAAAGCAGTCTTGTTAGCTTGTTCTTGCCTCATGGCCTCCTCTGATGCTTTTGGTTCAGAGACTTCGACCATGTTGACATTCATGGTATCTTTGTTGGCAAGAGTCAACTGCTTCATTTGAATCTCCAAATCCTCTTTCTGGCCTTGAACTGTGGCCAAGTGAGAACTGGGTTTTGTTCCAGATTTTTGGGCTCCAACTGTCTTCAGCTTTGGGCTTTCGGCCGCTTTTTGAACCGCTTCAATTGTCTTTCTGGATAAATTCCCAGAAAAACTGCCAAAGATTGGCATGTTGACATGATCCTTTGAGACTTCGACCATTGTGATTCCTGGCCTCTTTGACTGGATTCTGGATGCCTCGATCACGTTCACCTCTGAAGGTTCAATATAGTGGGCTTCAGCCTGCAACGGATTAGAATCCACAGCCATGGGGGTCTTGTCAGCAAACTTCAACCTCCCTTCTTCGATAGCGTCTTGCACAAGATTCCTGAAAAGAAAACATTGAGAAGTTTTATGGCCCAAAAAATTATGATATTTGCAAAAACCTCTCTTCTTTCTTTGATCAAGAGGAGGCGCTTTTACCCCTGGGGGTACTATCATTTGGCCATCTTTTACAAGCAAGTCAAAGATCTCATCTCATTTTGTAATATCAAAACTATAAGTCTTTTTGGGGAACCTATCGTTGGTCCTTTCTGGACCAATGGGATTTTTCCCACTTGAGGGGACTAACAGTTTGCAAGAGTATGGTGGCCCTTATTTTAGTTCCGCTAAATCGACTTCTCCTTCTTCGACAATTATAGTGTCGTCGAAGGATTCTGGATCTTCGTCATCCATCTCAACATACACTATCCTCTCCCTCTTATGAGTTTTCGTTGCCTTTGCTTTTTCAGCTTTGAGGCGTTCTACCTGTCGAACTCTATCGGCCAGTTGGGCCATGTCTCTCAGGTATTGAGTGTCTAACTTCTTCCTAATGGAATAATCTAAACCGCCTGCGGCTATTTCGACTAACTCATGTTCTGGCACTTGTGTAAAACATCTTGCTTTGAGCAACCTAAACCTATTTAGATATTCGTCTATAGGTTCAGTGAAACGTCTCTTTACACTGGCCAATTCTTTCAGGCTTATCTTGGTTTGCCCCATGTAGAATTGCTCGTGAAACAATCTTTCCAACTGGGTCCAATGATGGATCGAATTGGGGGGGAGAGTTGTAAACCAAGTAAAAGCGTTCTTTGTTAAAGAACTTGGGAAGTACTTAATCCTCAGGTTTTCATTGTTCGAAATATCTCCTGCTTCGATCAAGTATCTCGACACATGTTCGACAGTAGATTCTGTCGTGTCCCCAAAGAACTTAGTGAATTTGGGGACTTTACATCTAGGAGGTAAGTCTGTTTGTAACACGTATTCTGACAGCGGGGATGTAAAGTTGGGCCTTCGAAAGCCCATGTTCATCCCATTTTGAGTCATAATCCTTTCGATCATGGTTGCCAGATTATTTTCCAAACCCATGTTTTGGTATTGGATATGCTGAACTACTTCGTCAGCATTTTGGTTTCTGTTAACTAACCTTACCTCTGGGGTTATTTCCCTAGGTTCCTCGACAGGTTGCTCTAATCGTGCCCTAAGGTTTTCTTCGACAGGCTGTTGGACTTGGTTGATAGTGGTTTCTTCCTCTAAAAATACACCCTGGTTTCCCCTTGTTTGCGCCCTTTGGGGCTGTCGAATAGGTTGGGGTACTCCAAAGAAATCAGCCAAACGCGTCATTTGCGCTGTCCTCTGCTGATTCGATTGAGTAGTGTTTTGTATTAGAGGGTTCAGCACTGTACTTAAAGTTTGTGCCAACATTTGAACCATATCATGGTTGCTTTCGTCCATTTGTTGCCTCAAGACTGCTGTCGAGGCATTTGTAAGGCCATGTGCTACTTGGGACGTTCCTCCTAAGAGTTGGGTCCTATTTCTATTCGCCATACCTACTCCAGAACCTTGGAGTGGCGAAGAGGCACTCACTAAAGGGTCTGAAAAAGTGGACGCATCATTCGTCAGGCTAGCCAAGTCAGAAGTTGGCATGCCATAGAGTGGTTCTCGATTATGACCGCCTGTCATAAATCCTGGGGGAACATAAGGCCTTGTGCCTAAATTTCCCCTTGGTGGGGGAGTTCCCAAAGGCACTTTGGGGCCTGTGAACGGAGGTAATGGCCCCGTTGTTGTGACCGTTACTGCTGGTGTTGAACCAGCGGTTATCGCTTCACTTACGGTCGGGATAATCGTTGCTCCCACATTCGTTTGTGGGATTTCGTTATTGTTTGGCGGATTCGCCATCTCTTCCCTTCTTCTGGCAGTATTGGTATCGTTAGTGTATATTCTACCACTTGTCAATAACATGCAACACTCCTCGAACAAGATGAGATTACGTTAAAAAAGGTTAAACTTCAACAATCAACACACAGTCCCACCGGGTGTGCCAATTTGTTTACCGTGGTTATTGGTAAACAACTGCTGATCCTCCAAATGGTTACTTATTTGGTTACTCGCAGGATCGATCAGATTGATCCTAAGACATGGTTGATTTTGAGGTTTTGATTAAGTTGGATAATGGTTAAATGACAAGAAAATAAAGAGGCTTTAAGTAAATTGCATGAAGAAATGGGCTTGATAAAATAAATGAAGGCTTGAAATAAAGGTCTTCGACAGGAAAAGTAAAGAAAAAAGCAAGTAAAGTTTCTGGAAAATAAATGACTTTGATTAATAAAAGTGGTGTTTCACACATACATTCTCAACAATTCTTTCTCACACGCTGGGTACTCGAATCTATATGAGTGACTTTGTATATATTTGTGAACACCCGCGAAAAACTGCGTGAACTACTACTATTTATACTAAAACATCCCAAGTAACCGTCGGGCAGTTACACTGCTTCGAGATGACTCCACTTGGCACGTTCCCAGCGTTCGACGCTCCAGATCTTTGCACGTTGCACTTGGTAACCGCTGGAAACCGTTTTCCCTCCAAACGCTTGAATTTCAAACCGTTCCACTCTGAACCATCGAACACCTTCGTCGAGAAGCATCTTCAACGAGAAACACCTTCGACGTCGAAGGCAACCAACTTCTCCCTTGGAAGAAATCCTCTAAGTACATTTCCACCTTTCGATGGGCATTTCGACAAACCCAGCTGGTCGAAATCATCCTTCAGCTTTAATGGCTGATATTAATAAAACAAGGGTGTCGAATTTAGGAGCCAACAGGTGGGAAGCGAATCTTCCGTATTTTTGGATTTGGTAACTATTGGTGAAATAATTGAAGCTGGTGTGAAAAGATGGAAGATACAAGGGGCGTCATCTAGTATCCTTTATAATGCAAAAATACATGTTCCTAACTTCTCGAAAAATAAGGGAGGAGAAATTAATGATGTAGCATCACATCCAAGGGCACAACAACCATTAATAATTCCATGAGAATAACAACACAACATGTTTGAAAGGCCTCTAAGAAGATTTGATCCTCTCCCCATGTCGCACAATCAATTATTGCAACACTTAGTCAAGGCATATTTGGTAGAGCTAAAACATCTAGTTCCTCCAATTGGGGAACTCCCACCAAAGTATGATGCAAATTCCAGGTGCGAGTATTATGCCAATTCTCCGAGGCATACTATAGAAATTTTTTGGGCCTTTTAGACATAAGGTTCAAGATTTATTAGACTCTTAGGATATCACTTTTGATAAACCGAACATAAAAAAAAAACCCATGCCTCCGCATGGTGGGCCAACTGTGAATGCAATTGAAGTGGTCACTAACTTTGGGGCAGCCAAACAAGTAAAGGCCCTGATAAACCTTTTGAAGGAATATTTATTGGAGTATGGGTTCCTCTTGGAACACAATAAAGCTTTCGAGAAGACATTACAAAAATTGGCGGATCAGGGGATAGTCCAATTCAGGCAATACCCTAAAGAACAATATGTAGCTGCAATCGATGGTAGTACAAAGAAGCCATTGGTAATTCCTTGCCAAGGGATGAACCTTAATAATAATAATCTTGTGATTCCATAGGGAGAGTCAATAGAAGCACCGATGATGATACCAAGACAGACTCTGAGGATACCAGCGGTACCAAATATTGCGATGATGATTAGGGGGCCATCTCCTCCCCCTTATGAAAGTAACAAAGTAGTACCTTCGAGTTATGATCCTACTATATACGTCAATGGTTTAAAGCCGGAATGTGAACCATTGACAAGTTAAGGTTCGATGATCACAAATATCGCTAGAACAAGGGGCATGGCCCGTAGTGGTCCAATCTATGGTCCTAAACCACAAAAGAAGAATGATGTTGTAGTTAAGGATTAAGGGAATGTTGTGGTGGAGAAAAGCCAAGAACAAGAGCTTCCGAGCAAGAATTTTACTGACCAAGAGGCGGAAGAGTTCTTGAAAATAATCAAGAGAAGTGATTATAGGGTGGTGGATCAGTTGCACCAAACCCCGACCAATATTTTAATACTCTCGTTGCTCCTCAACTCAGAAGCACATCGAGAACCTCTAATGAAGGTTCTAGTTTCTGCTCATGTCGTAGAAGAGATTATTGTGAATTAGCCTGACAATGTTGTAGAAAATATGATATCTGGATCATATCTAGGTTTTAATTACAGTGAGTTGCCTCCACAAGGAAGAGCTCGCTACAAGGCATTGTATGTTTCTATTCAGATATATACTACAAGCCTGTCCAGGGTGCTCACTGATAGTGGTTATGCCCTTAATGTGTTACAAAAATCAAGCTTGATGAAGTTAACATTAGATTGTGTTGTAATAGGGCCTAGTTCTACGACATCCAATGATTTTGACGGTTCTCAAAGTACACTGTTTGGAGAAGTGGATCTTCTTGTCAAGATCGGTCTACATATGTTTTATATCACTTTTCAAGTCATGGATATAGAACTAGCGTATACATGTTTACTCGAACGACCTTGGGTCCATGCAGCAGGGGATGTTACTTCAACCCTTCATCAGAAATTGAAGTTCTTCGTTGAAGGAAGATTGGTTATAATCGACGGTGAAGATGACATCTTTGTAAGTCACATAGAGTTCTACAGACATATCAGTGCTGATGAAGACTGTATAGCAACACCATTTCAAGTCTTAGAGGTTGCTTCAATGGTAACCTTACACGTGGGGAAGATCGAGAAACCTACTTTGACTTCGTGGAGAGACCTGCAAACAGTTGTGGAAGATGGTACCTCAAAAGGTTAGGGTGAACTTGTGGAGTTACCCGAGAAAAATAATTATTTTGGTTTGGGCTATGAATCATCAAAGGCAAGGCGCGGTTTCCTCCGATCCAGGAGACCTTCATCAATAAAGGAACAGAGCATGGAAAACAAGTGGCAATGATGTCTAACAAAAGCAACACCAAGAGAGAATATGATTTCATCCACGAATGTGCTCAAATGAGGAGATCAAGAATTGGACAGCCGGGGAGATTCCAGAAATCTTTTTCTTTCCGAAGTAATTTTTCTTGTTTTTGAAACAACATATGTCAAGCCCGAGGCATATGGGGTATCTTGTAATGGTCCCCCATTTTGCTTCAGAAAGTATTCACAATTAATAAAAGTTATATTTCGCTTTCAATTAAGATCCATGTCTTTCTCTTGCATTTATCTCTTACATTTTAAAATGGCAATACTTTTCTTCATATGCATTTTCCAAAATTGACATACTAAAACTGCACCAAAACATGATAAATGTGCATATCCAAGCCTAAAATCACCCATAATACTATTGTTGCTATAAGGTATAATTTTGATGAACCCATTAACCAAGCGGAAGATAAAGATGATGAAGATCTTGAACTCTCTGAAGAATTGGCAAGGTGATAGAGAAAAAAGCCGACAATATTCAACCATATCAAGAATCTATTGAGACCATTAAGCTTGGCATGAAGGAAGATCCAAAAGAGATCAAGCTAGGGGCAACATTGGAGGAATCCGTCAAAGAAAGACTTATCAAGTTGTTACATGAATATGTGGATATATTTTCCTAGTCTTACAGAGACGTGCCAGAATTGGATACAGATATTGTGGTGCATAGACTACCTCTCAAGGAAAGTTGTTCTCCAGTTAGACAAAAGCTCGGAAGAATTCGTCTAGACATGTCTAGCAAGATTCGAGAAGATGTCCTTAAAAAATTTAACGCATGATTCCTAGTGGTGGTAGATTATCCACCTTGGATAGCTAACATCATACCAGTACCTGAAAAGGACGGCAAAGTGCACATTTATGTAGATTATCGGGATCTAAACAAAGCAAGTCCCAAAGACGATTTCCTGTTACCTCACTACCCCAAAATTGCCCCTCTTCATTTTATTTACATGGCTTATGCTTCATCCTACATATTCATACATTCTCATGGTAAGGATTAGGGTATTCAAGTTCCAAAGTTCTTCTACAAGCTCTAGAGGATGTTTGCTTGGTCAACCAGTGTAAAAGAGGATCTCATATGTACAAGCTTTAAACTCTCTCAAAGCTATAAAGGTTTTCTTATATTGATATACATTCCATTTGTCCCATATGATCATTAGAAGATGGAAATTTGCAAATTTTGGAGAAGAATCACATTCCCACCGTTCATCTCTCAAGATTAGGGTTTTGATCATTTGGGGAATCTGAGGCGTTACCAAAGAAAATTGTGTGAAGCATCATCTCCTCATAATTATATAATATATATTTGTTCAAATAATTTCTCAATTTGACCACGACAATGAGGGTTTTGAAGCTTGGTCATCATCTCCTAACATAGAGAGCCAAAATTAGGGTTTTTGGTTTAATCAAGAAATCTTTGATTTCTTGGGCAATATTTGATTCCATGCTCCTTAACATGTTTATGAGCATCTATGATAGGAAGTTGACCACCAATTTTGATTAAAAGAAGTTCAACTGATCAAAAGGGCAAAATAGTCATTTTTGACCAAAAGTCAACCAAAGTCAAAGTTGACCAAGTGAACTTTGGGTCAACCATCAATTCAAGTATTCTATTTTCATATTTCATAATAATTGGTGTCACAAAATCAAAATAAAAGATCAAAGTAAAGATAACTTGTTCAAGAAGGTATTTGGACATTTAGAAAGAAAATTCTAAGTCTTTTAGTATTAAATTATGGACATTCATAACTCTCTCATTTTTTACATAATGGAGGAAAATCTTATATGCTTGGAAAGCTTGAGAAAAACATACAAGTTTGTTAATGTGCGCCAAAACCTCAAAAGTGAAGCATTAGTGAGTTATTATGTTTAGGAGCTTAGGGCCTAAAGATGGCATGTTTTCCCAGTAAAGGAGGCCTCGCGCGTGAAATTTCATCAAACATGTGGTGGGCACACCTTCACCATCATTTTTCTTAATGAATGGATCATAATTCCAAAAATGTTTGAACATCAAAGTTGGATATATTTGTGTACTCTTCAATTTTGATTTAAAGATCATTTCATTCTAAGCATTATGGTGAGAGTTACAATGAAATGAGCATAAGGGCTTGAGATTCTATCTTTCTTGCCAGAATATTTACCTCGCGCGCGTGTTATATCAGTCGTTACATCAAACACCTGGCATGCCCATATTCACAAGACTCTACCTCTTAATACAAGTGATAATTGGATTTGGAATTCAAAAGAAATTTTAATTGGGTATGTAAGCTCCAGTTTGAGATTTTAATCATTTAATTTGGATCACAATTGAATGAGATTCTAGGGTTTGAAGATTGACTCATGAAGTTTCCTTGCCATGCATATCTTCTTATGACAAGCGCGCGCTCGAAGCCTGCCCCAGCCAAATTGTTCTCAAATTCATGCCATTTTTCCATCAACATGTAAACACCATTTTGAATTTCCATCAATTACAATATTGTTGCTTGTCATGTAAGCTTTCTAAATGCCTCGTTCTTTTCAAAAACGCACGAGGAAATATTGAGAAAGTTTTAATTTATCACAACTGATTCAAGTGTGTATTGGCAAGGCAAGCAAGGCAGTCTATGCCAGCTCATCCTTCACACGCTTATCTCACTCAAATCTACTTTCTTTTCACTCATCAAAAAGCATGCATATGGTCAGCATTAAGGCATGAAATGCAAGCTGTTTAGCTTCACTTAAACTTGCTACAAATTTCCAACATTACCCTCTAACAGCTCTAAGCTTGCAAAAGACTGAATTATCCCTCTGCAAAGCTTCCCCAACACGTTTCTTTGCTCTATATAAGCATGTTCTTCACTCCAGAAAAGAAAGTTGGGAATCCTAAATTTTCATACAAGCTTCTTCTCCAAAATCCGATTCCACACTTTTTCTGCATTTTCAAGAACTCACAAGCTTTCTCTCAACATGCTTGTGCATTCTTAATATTTCGGCTTGCATCTTCATCTTTTGAGCTTAAGGAGAAGAACCACTGGTTTTCTTGTTTAGTTTATAGGCACCTAGTGAATTTAATTTTCACTACTTGAGGTAAGTTTCATGAACTTCACATAATCATTTCATCGTGAATATGCAATGTAGATCTCGTTCTAATCATGATAACTGGCCGAATCTTAGATCTGAAGTATGAATATGAGAGATTTGATGATGAATTCGTTCTCTGCAAGTGGTCTAAATTTTGATTGAAACAATGCTTTCATGCTCAGATCTCTACTTAATCTTGCATTAATTGTGAAATATATGATCATCTTGTTGTTCTTTGCATTTTTATAGTGAACTTTGATGTTTGGATCAAGTGATTTGGTTCATAAATGAATGATATATGTGGATCTGAAGTAGCATGGCAGAATTCTGTTTTTGCAAGTTAAAGAAAATGTTGATTTCAGTAATTTTCACGCGCGATTTTCTCCATGCTTGATGAATCATTTTTGAAATGTCTTGATCCTATGATGATCTACTTCATGAGATCTTTAATTTGGTTGCAAATTCATGTGTTTTCATCACGACTCGAAGGAGATATTAAGATATGAAATCAGTGCAAAAAACTGAGTTAACATGCTTAGGGCATGGTGCAATTACATGGATGATTGCATGGCATTATTTAATTGAGCATGGTTTAATTTTCTTTTACAGTGCTTTCTTTTTGAAACAGGTGTAATAAATCTCATTTTATTTGAATTTTTATTCAATTTTATTTATTTTCTTTACTTCTTTTTTATAATTTTATTGATTCAAGAATCATCACAAAAATATTCTAAACTTATTTTTTAGTACGTTTCCAAATTATGAATTTTTATTTAATTTTTCAGCATTTTTGTGTGATTAAATAAATCAATTAGTTTAATTAGGATTTTAATCAATTTTAGGTTTTAAAATTTTATTTTCTAATTTTCACTAAAATAAAAAATCCCAAAAATATATTAGGTTCCATTATTGAATATACTTCATGGAAATAATTTTTTTTTTTTACAAAAATTTGTGATAAGAAAATAAAATCAATCTTTGGCCATATTTTGTTTTCTTTACTTTTTTTGGTATTGCGTGAAAATAATTTTCTTTTAGTATCCTCCACTAACAATAAAATTCTATAAAAATAATTTTACTTGCTCTTAGATATTAAACCAATTTACTATAATTTTTAATTGAATTTACCTCTTATTTTTCCAATTTTTTACTAAATTTTAGAAATTAACCATAGTTTTGGAATTTTCTTTTGCTTAGGCTAGAAGAAGCATTTGAAACCCTAATTTCCTCTACTTGAAAAAATCATAGATAATATGTTTAATTTCCTTGGATGCTTTAAAACCATAAAATTCATTTTTGTTAATTTTTAACTTTTAATTTTGCATTTTTTCACTAAAACCCTCTAGTTTGACCATTGTATTAATTAGTGTTGATAATTCCTAGTCATTTCTAATTCTTCAATTAAATCCAAGGAGTATTACTCATATTTCTGATTTTTAAAAGCTTTTAGAAAGGTAGGTTTTAATTGGCTTAGTTTTACAAACTTTTTATTTCCAATTTAATTTAGATTAGGGAACATATTAGGGTTTCATCTTGACCCTTTGATTGAGTTTAGAAATTTAGGGTTTGATCATATTCTTCCTCATTCTCCCATACCTCAAGCACCCTTCTCTCTTATCCAAGCATGACTACTTCTTATCCACCTCTCTTTGTGTGCTTAATATTTTTATCCCTTGCTTTGTTTTATAATGTTGACTAATCTTGGTGCTTAGCCATCTCTTTCTTATTCTCTAAATAGACCCATTTTCTTGTATTATCCCCTTAAGTTTTTAATTCACCCTATTGCAAGTATGAATTGAATAGAAATTAGGCTTATATCCATGTATGCCAACATAGGGTAGATATTTCCCTTTAAAAACTCCAACCATAGGATCAATCATTGTATGATGACATTAGGGGTAGATTTTACGTTAGTCTCCCCTTAGACTTTTCTTTTCCCTTTTGCATCTTTCATTTAAAAAACTTCTTTTTTCTGGAAAACTTCAAAACACTTTAAAAATTACTGATGAGAATCATATGTTTGTTGAGCTTGGGAAATGATAAGCGGGTTTCTTCTCGATCTTATTGCTTTTTCCATTCTAAGCTTTGGTATGATTCAAGTCCCAAAGACATATTTCACAAATAAGTGGAGAAATGGTTAATATCTCTCTCTTGAGATCAACTAGCTATCATCCAATACAAAACACCAATCAATGCAAACTCTTTTTCCTTTGGGCTTTTCTTTCGAAACTCTTTTCAAAAGAGCATGTTAATTCACTTCTGTGCTGATGCGTAAGTCTCCAAAGGTCGTGTTGCGGTAGAAGGTGAAATTAATATTTTATTAAAAAATACAAACCAATAAAACTATTGAAGTCGAACTACAGCTTCTCTGATTCCTTAAAAGGGATACGTAGGCATTGGGGTAGGGCCCGAACGAGCACAACTTTTATTTTCCCTACATGATTTTCTCGTTTCTTTTGCATGCATTCCCCTCTTATATCTTTCAAGCTTTTAAAGGCATAGAATTTACACACCTTTAGATTAGAACATCATAAGTGGATCCTGTAGAGTACTACAAATGTGTGGAGAGCTAATACCTTTCCCTCGTGTAACCGACTTCCTTACCTAATCTCTATGGTCGTAAGACCGTGATTTCATTCCTTTAGGTTTTCTCGATGTTTACCTTTCCCATCCTGTGGGATAAAAGACGTTCCATGGCGAATTTTTTGAATTTTATCTTTGATGATTTATGCCGGTTATTTTAGCTGGCGACTTCACTGGGGACAAATTGACCTATTGCTGGTCCATCCTTAGCAAGTCAGTCCTAGCTTGTGCTTGTCTTATTTTCTTGGGTGTTTATGTGTTTATTGATTTCCAGCTTTATTTGTTTATATGCATTGATTACATGCTTTCATGCTTTACATTTTTATTGTCTCTTATACTCTGGATACTACTGTTATGATGTGGGGTTGGGATGATACTTCTCGAGCTAAAAGTCCCAGTACCTAGGCTAGAGTGCACTAGGACACTAGGAATAGAGTGGGGGCATTACGACAATAGGACGTGGTCCGATTAGTGCAGTCATGTCATATACCACGCTCGGATGAGGTTCAAGAGAAGGTATTTTCATCATGCACGTCTGTGTTGTGATGATTTTTCTTTCATGCGGACCCATGATTTCCGAGTTACTCTTGCCTTACCTTGACCTAGTCTTCACCCGTGAGTGGGAGGGTTGATTTTCTTACAGATAAAGTTGGTGATTTGGGTTATATTGGTAACTCTGGTTTTGAGGTGACTTTGGATCAGTTGGTGACTTTGATTATGTTGGTGACTCTCTTTCTATTTGTACTTTGGATGTTGATTATGACTGTCTCGAACCTTTGAACCTATGGCTCTATATAATAGAACTGGAGTATACAATATATTGGAAACTCTGGTCCTATCATATTGCATCATAGCATATTTACTTTTCAATATATATATATATATATATATATATATATATATATATATATATATATATATATATATATATATATATATGTTGTACAAAAGATTAACCAGCATATTCATTGTCATTTCCAGGACTTTCTAGAGTTTTCTTTTCCTCTAAGAATGGCAAACATCACTGATATTGTCACGAGGACCAAGAGGGATAGTTTTAGCTACCAATTTCGTCCAAGTGTTTGTCCCTTTCTTGAAGAACTCAGAGATCTCATGAATCGTCAACATATGGGTGTTTTTGGTGAAAGATATGGGAATCTCCTATATTTATTAGATGCTCGGGTTGATGAAAGGCAGTCTAGACTTTGCTACAGTTTTATGATCCAGAGTTGCGTTGTTTCACATTTCAGGATTATTAGTTGGCGCCCACTCTTGAGGAGTATTCTCATCTTCTCCATATTAGGGATACTAATCACGTTCCCTTTATACAAGTCACTGATGAACCTGATTATGAGGCTATTGCTAAGGTTCTTTATTTGAACCTCAATGATGTAAAAGGAAAGTGGAGACGTAATAAAGTTACTTGCAGTATTTCGGTAGATTTCATGGAAGGAAAGATGAAGGAAATGGAAAACAAGGGACATTGGGATGCTTATTATGCATTGTTGGCTGCTACCATTTATGGGGTTGTGCTCTCCCCCGAGATTAAGGAGATAGTAGACTTGGATGCTTTGTGTGTCTTCATGAATAAAAATCCATTACTTACCTTGATAGCTGAGACTTACCTTATCATTCACTCTAGGTATGGGAAGAAGGGAGTAGTGGTATGTTATGTGCCAATTCTTTACAAATGGTTCATCGCACAATCACCTACAAAGGGACCATTCAAGGAAGACCCTCATTTTTGGGCATCCAAAGTGATGACACTCACCTCTTTTGATATCCAGTGGTACAAACTCAAGGTTGATAGTACTGAGGTAATCTATAATTGTGTGGGTTTCTCTAATGTTCCACTCATAGGAACAAAAGGGGTCATCAATTACAATCCAGTACTCACTCTTTTCCAGTTAGGCTATGCCACGAGACGTCCACCCACAACTAAAGAAATTGGACTCGTATACTGCAAAAAGGGGGAAAACCTCGCATTGTTGAAAAGAGCAGAGGTTGTTTGGGCTCACATTGGTAGGAAAGGGAAAGAGTTATTCAGGTTAAAGGAGGTTTTAGCTTTTGATCCCTATGTGGACTGGGTGAAAGAAAGAGTTAAAATTCTTATGTTGCCTTTTGAAAAAGAGATATCTTTGTAACCTCAACCCACTGAGCTGCAGCATGACGTACCTAAATAACGCTTTTATCAAGTACAGTTGGAAAAGAGGGATCTTCATCAGAATCTTGAAGACAGAAAACTAGAAATATAGTTCTTGACAGAAAAGAAGAGAGAATTTTCTCGTCAACTAAAAGAATATGAAGGTGAAGGTAGTTCTGAAAGCATGAAGAATAAAAGAAAACCTGGGATAGAAGACTTTTTTATATCTGCGAAAGAGTATCAGATGCCCCTTGCTGAAGCAGAAAAGAATCGTCAAGAGACTATGAAACTCCAAATATCCAACAACAGAAACAAGGCAAAGGCCAAACAATTGGGAAACCAATTCAAAGGTGCTATGTTAGAGTTGGATGCAAAGGAAGTTCAGATGGCTGAAGTAATGAAAGAAAATTCCAGACTCCGAGAAAAAATAAAAGAAATGGAGGATGCGCTTGTACCCATACCTTTTCTAGAATGCAAGGAGTGTGATCGCTTCTTAGTGCAATGTGTGTATCTGGAGAGACAACTATTTCGGAAGGATGTGGTTATCAATAGCTTCGCACATAGACGAGATCGTGAAAAGACAAGGAAGTTATTCGCAGAAACCAAGAAGTGGAGTGAAGAGTACTTCTGAGAAGGAGGACCATTATACTACATAGAGATCAGAGATCCACCATATTGATTGTCGCTTTTCTTTCTTCTTTATTATCAATTAATCATCACCAGTATTGTTGGATGGGATCATTTATATTTTATTATGTATTTCAGATATTTCTTGTACAAATTCACCTTTTATCATATGGATCATTTTAATGAAGCCATTTTTCGTGCATTATATCTCTTTTCGATTGTTTATTATCTCTCTTATCATGTTTGTTTAATATTCTTAAGGGTTGACAAAACTGTTGAATACCCTGAAAATGATAAAACATTTCATGCATAAACATTCATTCATGCATATCATATCATGACAGGTGGTTCCCACAGGTTTCTCATCTTCCGTTTTCTTTTCCAAAATTGCTATTACAAGTACGCATATCTACAACACTAGGAGTACTTCTAGAAAACAAATGGAACAAGTTCAGGAAGATGTTGTTTCCATGGGTACCAGAATGGATACTCGGGTTGAACAATTGATGGAGATCATTCAAAATATGGGTCGTCAGCAAGAAGAAATAAGGGCCATAATTATGAGGCCTGCTGAAGCATTGAATAATGGTGGTGAAACTGTGAATACAAATCTGCCAGGGGTCGTCATCAACAATCCTAATGATACTTTTGGTACTTAGAATATTATTGGGAATCCAGGAGGTGCTCGGAATGGGAATCTAGATTCAAACACTAGTATGAATATTCAGAATGGTCAGCCAGCAAATCTTGACTGTCCCGCAAATAATCAAGGTATACCTATGGTTCAAGTTGTAAGGAATCCACCTCTGCCTACTCATATTCATCGGAGTATTTAACAAACTGTTGTACCGCCAACGCTTGTTCGTATTCCTGCCAGACCTATAAAAGAAGATAATTGCGAAGTCTGGATGTCCAATGTTGATGAACCAACAGAATCCGACAAGAAATTGCATAGGCTTGAAGAGCGGATGCGCATGTTTAAAGGTCAAGGTGTGGTAGGCTTTGATATGTCTGATTTGGGTTTAGTTCCTGGGGTGAAGATTCCCCCAAACTTCAAAGTACCTGATTTCATGAAATACAAAGGCACTTCCTGTCCAAAGACCCATGTTAAGGAATATGTCTGCATATTCTGATGATGAGAAACTATTGATGCACTTCTTTCAAGACAACTTAACAAGTGGCCCACTCGAGTGGTATATGTAGTTGAAAAGAAATCACATCCGTATGTGGAGACAATTAGTTGAGGCTTTTGTTATGCACTATCAGTATAACACTAACATGGCTCCCATAAGAACCCAAATTCAGAATTTGTCCCAGAAGCGGGATGAGTCTTTTAAAGAGTATGCCCAGAGGTGGCGGGAGGTGGTTGCGAAGGTTCAACCACTCATGTTAGAGCGGGAGATGGTGGAAATATTTAGTAGTACATTACAAGGCCAGTACTACATAACTTGCAGTACATCACGCACTTTTGCTGAGATGGTAACGCATGGAGAGCGAATTGAAATCAGAATTAAGTTGGGGAAAATCCAAGATGTCGTTTCTAGAAATAATGTTGGTAACCTTCAGAAGTCTTTTGGTGGTCACCAAAAGAAAAAGGTGGGGGAATCCAGTGCAGTCTATAATCGAAAAGGGGAAGGTAGATATCAGGGATCAGATCATCAGATTGCTGCTGTAACGATTCCAGTTGCTATACCTCTGTTCCAGGCATATGCACCTAGATAGAATAATCAACAGAAACCAAGAATGCCTCCTAGAAAGTTTGACGTGCTTCCCATAATGTATGTTGAGTTGTTTCCTCAGTTGCTTGAGTTAAAGTTAATTGAGCTGCGTACATGGAAGATCGACCCTGAGAAATTACCATCTCACTTTGATGTTAATGCTCGGTGTGATTTTCACTCTGGAGGGCATGGGCATACAATTGAGAATTGTTATGCTTTCAAGCACAGGTTCCAAGAGCTATTGGACTCTCAGCCATCAATTTTAGACCAGCACCCAACATTATGAATTAGCCTCTACCAACCCATGGCGGAGCCACTGCCAGTGCCATCCTGGAAGATGGAAATTTAAATTTGATTATGTATGTTAACCAATTAATTACACCTCTCTCATTTGTGAAGGATCAGTTATCGAGTAAAGGTGTATTCTTAGGTTGTGGTATGGACTATGCAGTTTTCTTGGACCAACCAGAGGGTTGTTCATTGTTGAAGGATGCAGTCCAGTATTTGATTACCTAGGGAGTTCTGTAATTTGATCGAGCAACTGTCAATACCAAAGTGGGTAAGTATGAAGTTGATGTAATAACAATTCCTGTCAAGGAAAAAACCACTCAAGTACCTGTTATAATTCTGGTTCTTACCAGAAATCCACCTATAACCATTACCGTACCCAGACCAATACCATATGACAACAACAAAGCAATGAGTTAGCATTATGGTTGTGAATGTCATCAATAAGGGTAGAAGCTTGTTACTCAGAGGTCTGAAAAGGGTGAATCTGAAAAAGAGGAGTTTGAAGTTCCTGACATCATCGGTGAAAGCAGAATTACCCGCAGCGGGCAGATTTTCTCTCCACCAGAATAACTTGAAAGTAGCACAGGTGCCGCAACAAGAACTAAGGGCAAGTAGATTATGTTCAATGGTGATAAACCGGAGCAAAATCCCCCTATTCCTTCTTTGGATGATGAAATGGCTAAGGATGTAGCCGAGTTAATGAGGTACATCAAGAAAAGTGACTACAAAATCATTGACCAATTGAGTCAGACTCCCTCCAAGATATCCATCTTCATTTTACTCAGGGATTCAGAATCTCATAGAAATGCACTGATGAAGCTATTGGGGACCTCTTTTGTTCCTCAAGAGATATTTGTGAATCAATTCGAGGGAATTATGAATAGCATTTCTGCGAGTAACGGGTTGGGTTTTACGGACTTTGATTTACCTTCCGAGGGGAGGAAGCACAACAAAGTACTACACGTTTCTATTGAAATAGAAAAAACTACCTTATCCCGTGTTCTGGTTGATACGGGTTCTTCCTCAACATATTGCCCAAGACTTCTCTCTTGAAACTTGATTACGATGGGCTTTTGTTAAGGATAAGTGATTTGATTGTTAAGGCTTTTGATGGGTCCAAGAGGATAGTGTTTGAAGAGGTTGACTTGCCAATTAAGATAGGTCCTCAGGTGTTCGAAGTTACTTTTTTCATCATGGATATTAATCCTCCCTATTGTTTTTCATTGGGTCGTCCATGGATCCATAGGGCGGGTGTTGTCACCTCTACTTTGCACCAAAAGTTGAAGTTCCTTTCGAATGGAAAGGTGGTCACTGTTTGTGGAGAAAATGATTACATTGTCAGTCATCTGAGTACCTTTCTCTATGTTGAGGTAGAGAGAGAAATCCATGAGACTCCGTGTCAAGCTTTTGATACGGTGCAGGTTGTCAGGGTACCCCCACGGCAGGATAAGAAGCCCGAGGTCTCTATGTCATCTTATCATCATGCACATATGATTTTTCAATCTGGTCATCCAGAAGGTTGGGGAAGAGTGTTAGATCTCCCTACTCAGACAGATAAGAAAGGTTTAGGCTTCATGACTAGTCGAAGCATGACAACAACTACTCCTTCCAAAGATCAAGGCATCCACTTGCCGATTCAGTTTATCAGCGGTGGGGTTATCCATAAAGAAGCTCATGCTTTAAGTGAATAAGGTGACAGTGATTGCGAGATGGATAAGTGGGTTCATCCTACTATGATGGGTGAAAAGCTTACTAACTGGTTTGCTGAGGACGTCGTTGAAGTCACCCGTTATGAAGAGTAATTTTTATTTTATTTGTTATCATGCAATAATCCCTGCGTCCTGCCTAAGACATAGTGGACATGCTGTAAGGCCACAATGTTTTCATTGCAAATTTATCATTAATAAATAACGTCTTTTGCATTCAAATATTTCGCTCCTTGTACTTCTTTTTATTTTTGGAAAGATGTGAGTTTTTTTATTTTTAAATCTAAATCTAAAACTAAAATAAAAATAAAAATAATCATGCACATTATGTCCCCCATTAATCCTGGAATATGTCAAGAATGATCCTGCTATGGCTCTTAATGACTTTGAAAATCCAATGTTTCAAGCTGAAGAAGAAACTGAGGAAGATTGTGAACTTCCTGAAGAGTTGGCTAGAATGTTGAGACAAGAAAAGGTCATTCAACCACACCAAGAGACTACAGAGTTAATCAACTTGGGCAAAGAATAGGTCCAAAGAAAAGACAAGATTAGGACCGCTTTAGAGGACAATGTCAAGAGAAGATTGATTTTGAAATACTTCGTGAGTATGCAAATATCTTCGCTTGGTCTTATGAGGATATGACTGGGCTGGATATAAATATTTTTATGCACAAACTGCCTCTTAGAGAAGAGTGTCCTCCTGTCAAACAAAAGCTTACGAGAACTCATCCAGAAATGTCTAAGAAGATCAAAGTGGAGGTTCAAAAATAGTTTGATGCTGGTTTTCTGAAAGTGACGTCTTACCTGCCATGGATTGCGAATATTGTGCCAGTGCCTAAAAAGGATGGTAAAGTCAGAATGTGTTTGGACTATAGGGACTTGAACAAAGAAAGCCCTAAAGATGATTTCTCTTTAGCGCATATTGATATTCTGGTTGACAATACTGCTAGAGCTAAAGTGCTTTCCTTCATGGATGTTTTTTTGCTATAATCAGATCAAGATGGCACCGATAGACATGGAGAAAACTACTTTCGTTACACCTTGGGGAAAATTTTGTTACAAAGTGATGCCCTTTGGTTTAAAAAATACAGGGGCAACTTATCAGAGTGCAATGGTCACTCTTTTTCATGATATAATACATAAGGAGATTTAGGTATAAGTCGATAATATGATTGCCAAGTCCCAGACAGAAGAGGAACATCTTATCCACCTGTTGAAACTATTTGAAATATTATGGAAGTTCAGACTGAGGTTGAATCCTAATAAGTGCACCTTTGGGGTGAGATCAGGAAAATTACTGAACTTCATCATAAGCGAAAAAGGGGTTGAGGTTGATCCTAGCAAGGTAAAAGTTATACAAGATCCATCTCTCACCTTACAACCACTTGTGAACAAATATTTAAATTATTGAAAAAAGATCAAACGAACATGTGGAATAACAATTGCCACGTGGCATTTGATAGAATTAAAGAATATTTGCTAGAACCTCTGATTCAATCACCTCTGATGGAAGGTAGGCCCCTGATCATGTATTTAATGGTGTTAGAGAACTCAATGGGGGTGTGTGTTGGGGAAACATGACAAGTCTGGTCAAAAAGAGCATGCAATGTACTACCTTAACAAAAAGTTTACCGACTATGAAATAAGATGCTCACTGCTCGAGAAAACTTGTTGCACTTTGGTATGGGCTGCTCACCGACTAAGGCAGTATATGTTGACTCATACCACCTTATTGATCTCTAAGATGGACCCAATCAAGTACATTTTTTAAAAGCCAGCTCTCATGGGGAGAATAGCCTGTTGGCAAATGATTTTGACTAAGTATAACATCCAGTATACTACCCAAAAGGCTATCAAAGTTAGTGTATTGGTTGATCATCTTGCTCATCAGCCCATGGAAGATGACTATCAGTCGATAAGGTTTGAATTTCCTTATGAAGACATCATGTACATACGGGATTGTAACATCCCAGGCCCAGAAGAAGGACCCGAACTAGGGTCGTGATGGACGATGGTGTTCGATGGTTCCTCTAATGCATTGTGAAATAGTGTCAGTGCTGTTATTACTTCTCCTGAAGGTTTCCATACTCCTTTTACCGCCAGAATTTTCTTTGATTGTACAAACAATATGGATGAGTATGAAGCTTGTATCTTTGGGTTAGAAACTACTATTGGTTTAAGAATCAAAATCTTGGAAGTATATGGGTACTTTGCTCTTGTGATTAATCAAATCATTGGAGAATAGGAGATGCGTCACCCGAATTTGATACCATATCATGAGCATGTGTTAAAGTTGACCCCTTATTTTGATGAGATTACTTTCAATCATATTCCAAGAGAAGAGAATAACTTGGCAGACGCCATGGCTACTCTATCATCCATGTTTAAAGTTAGATGGGAAAATGAAGCCCCCTCTATCACCATCTTGAGGTTGCATGAGCCATCATTTTGTTATGAAATAGAAGAGGGTGTCGTTGATGGGAAACCATGGATTTACGATATCAAGAGATATCTTAAGATGAAAGAATATCCAGAATATACTTTTGTCACTGATAAGAAGACTCTAAGGAAATATGCAGTTAAGTTTTTCCTTGATGGGGACGTTTTTACAAGAGAAACCATGATTCTATTTTGCCCAGATGCATAGATAGACAGAAGCAAACATGATTATGGAAGAAATTCAAGAAGGTTCCTTCGGAACGCATTCCAGCGCACATGCTATGGCCAAGAAAATCTTGAGAGAAGTTTATTATTGGTCAACAATGGAAAACAATTTCTATAACCATTCTAGGTTCTTACAAGTGTCAGATCTATGCTGATAAGATACACGTACCGCCCAATCCTCTGAATGTCTTAACTTCACTTTGGCCCTTCACAATGTGGGGGATTGATATGATTAGTTGGATTTAGCCGACTGCTTCTAACGGGCATCGTTTCATTCTTGTGGATATTGATTACTTCATTAAGTGGGTTAAAGCAACATCTTATGCCAACGCCACTATGCAGGTGGTTGCTCGTTTTATCAAGCATAATATCATTTATCGGTACGGGATTCTCGAGAAGATTATTATCGACAATGGCTCGAATATAAACAATAAGATGATGAAGGAGCTATGTGAGAGCTTTAAGATAAACAATTACAATTCTTATCCTTACCGACCCAAGATGAATGGCGAGGTTGAGGCAGCTAATAAGAATATCAAGAAGATTATGCAGAAAATTGTTGTCACCTATAAGGATTGGCACGAGATATTTCCATTTTCTTTGCATGGTTATTGTACCACTGCACGTACTTCAACTGGGGAAACTCCCTTTTCTCTTGTTTATGGCATAAAAGCAGTCTTGCCGATAGAAGTGGCGATTTCTTCCTTAAGAATAATGACAGATGCACAGTTAGATGAGGCTGAATGGGTTCAGAATAGATTGGATCAACTGAATCTCATTGACAAGAAGAGATTGACAACTATTTGCCACAGACAGCTATACCAGAGAAGGATGAAGAAAGCTTTTGACATGAAGATATGTCCATGGAATTTTCAAGTTTGTGATATCGTGCTGAAGAGAATCTTGCCTCCCAACAATACAGATGCTAGGGGTAAATGGGCTCCTAATTACGAGGATCGTATGTTGTAAAGAAAGTCTTTTCAGGAATTGTTTCTTGATGTGTATATCTATTTACAGTCCAATCAATTAATAAAAACATTTTTTTCAATTGCGCCAATTTGTTTTTTATTTTATTTCACTGTTTTGGGTGTAGAAGACGTTCAAAATTTTTGATAAACTTTCCATTTAAAACATTAAAAGCTTTATAGCACATGATATAGGTAAACAAAATTTATTGGAGTTTCAAGTGTCTAATATGAGGGCTAAGGTAGCCACACCATATTGGGGCATGTCGATGTGATATGCACTTTGTGAAGAATGGAATCCAATATCCCTAGTAAATGCTCGTTTCTGCTCAGGACAAAATCATGTAGCCTCAGCGGGGTTGTACCTTTGTTTGAATACGCTCTTTCTCTTCATTATAGTTTGATCATTCTGAAGGTTTATTTATATCCTCCCTTTTGAAGTCGACATGATCCGGCTTCTCCGTCAAAGAAATGGCTATCTCTAGTATGGTTGGAATTATTGAACGCCACCATCCAAAGAAACTCTAATGCCCAGTAGAAGAGGTATTTTCTATCCCTAGTCGAAGTCGAGTTTCAAGGATATTCTGGATGAATTCACAGTGGAGCAAGCTTTTTGTCTCCCAGTATGGTGTACGTAGGAGTGCCAATTATAAACTATTACATCCCTGATGGTAGTAGGTTTTATTGAGATGTCCCCAGTAAAGATTATATCCCAAGATATTTGTTATTCTCAAGTGAAGATTTTCATCCTGGTGGTGTCATCCCCGGCAAGGTTGATGTTCGACTCCCTATGAAGTATGTTTCCTAGGGATATTTTCCCTGTCAAATGCCTTAAAAAGATGATTAATCATCAAGGTTGTTCACTCCCCAACGGGTTAAGTCCCTATCCTTTTCCGAAGCAATATACGTTGACGTTTTTCGTTCAAGGGCCTTTTATCTTCAGTAGGAGAGTATCGCTGGAAAGTTCCCCGGTAAAGTGTTCTAAATTTCAAATCGTGGTTCAAAGGTTTTCTTTTCTTCCCCAAGTGGATTTTATCACCTCTAGTTATTATCCCTAGTGTGGTCTTAATAGAAATCTTTTCGTTCAAAGAATTTTTGTGATCCCTAGTAAATTTTTTATTCACAGCAAAGTTTTCCTCACCAGGAGGGGATTGAATTTTTCCCCAGGGAATTGAGAATTTTCAAGATTTTGTCGAAACTGCGATTTATGATTATAGTTTTCTCTCCGGGAAGTTTCTTTACCAAGTAATATGAAAAGATCTTCATTCGAGGGTTCATTGTCTTCCCAACATGTTTTTTGTTATCGGATGTTCCTTATGCATCGCTAAAACATGCATCATTTCATTGCATCTACCCAAACGCGTAACATTTCCATTATATGGAGCATTGCGCTATAAAATTTCAAACATGCATGAGTGTAAGCTAATTGAGTTCACCTTTGGTAACGGGATTATTATGCACTCAAATATGAATTATCTCCGTAGCAAGCCTAGGATGATCCTTTTTGTTTCCCCAGTGGAGTCTGTTTTAATTTACCACCAGTCAGGTCTTTGGTGCTGTAGCAACTGGTTTTTATTATCTGAGATGCCACTATTAGTTTTTATCCTAAAGGAAGGGAATCTAACAGAAAACCCTAGTTCACAGACAGAGATTCTAGGCTTCAGACTCAATTGGACGAAAGGAAGGTGTTAGAAACCTTTCATCCACCTTGTTCACAAGGATATTAAGCTCTAAGTTTAAGTTTGGGATAAACAGAGTTTTAAGTTTTAATTAGCAAGACTCGCCACGATTTTTGATTGTATGCCTACGTATCCTCTTAGGAAGAATCAAAGTCCCAATTCGTAGTTCATATGGGTTGGTGTTTTTTAGGGGTTTTCAAACATATTATGAATCACTTCGCACTCGGTCTGGAGTACTGATCGCAGAGATTTTGCATGAGTGCGTACTAAGTCAAAACTAGCTTGAAACCCTTTTGCAAAATGAACAGTTGATTATTTTAGTTTATTGCGAAAATAGTTTTAAGATTTGTTGAGTAATTTTTAATCGTATTATTTGAAAAAATATCTTGATTAATGCATGATATAACAAAAAGATTTAATGCAGATAATATATATAAAATAATATATGTAATTTTAATATAAAAATAATTTGTTTGATCATATACTACTATTTAAATATAATAATAATAATATTTAAAATATGATAATAAAAATTAGTAATAATAATGATAATTATAAATGAAAAAAGAAATAGATAAATAATAAAATATAGCGTAAAAATTAATATAAAGGAAATAATAAAAAAATAATAATAATTTAAGTAAATCTGAAGGGTGGTGCGTTTCTTTGTTGATAAGTAAAAAGTGGGGGTGCTAAAAGTGGTTTGACTAGGCCCATAATGGTTCAGACAGGGGGGGTGCGTTTGTTTTGAAATTTTAGTAAATAGTTGAAAGGGGGTGTGGATATCAGTGGGCTTAGGCCCAATGCATATTTGAAGAAGGTTGAGGGGTTTTTATGTTACGCGGTGCATAGGATTATGGTGCGGCTTGGCCTTATGGCCGCCTGATTAAGACCTGATGGCTGTCAACGAGGGAGCACGATTATTATGATGGGTGCACGGGTACAGGATATCATCAGAAACAAACAAGTTTTGTTCTTTGCGTTTTCTCATTTTTTCAATTTCATTTCAAATTGTCCCTCTTTCTCTCTTGCGCCAAACCCTTATCCCCTTCTTTCTAACCATAGCTTCGTAGAACCTCTAGCGGTTCTAAATTAACCCTTACCCTTCTATTACACACCTACCCAAAACCTAAAATACAAGAACAATCCAAAAGAGATCTAAGTTTTTTTCCCACCCCTGTGCGATTTCCTTGTTCCGATTCTTGAGTGTTATGATTTCTAACTTTGCTTCGCCTGCTTCATTTTGCAGGTTGCGATTGGTTGAAGAGGGTGATGGTGAAGGTGGTTTAAGCATGCGATTAGGGTTTATGATCTGGAAACTCTAATCGCCTCCTCTTTTGGGTCTTCGACGGTAAGGGTTTGTTTCAAGATTTTCTTCTTTCAATCTCTCCGTCTCAGAATTTCTTCTCCCTGTTTTCTATGAAAACAATTCGCCCTTTATCTGTACTTTCCTTTCTGTATTTATACAATTAGTTTTCTTTTAGGGTTTTAGTGTTACAACATAGATTTAGGGATTATGAGATAAATTATGGATTAGGTTTTCATTGTAATTGATTCAGTTCATAGATTAGATTTAAAATAGTTCTGTATTTTATTGATAATGGAATTGACTCGTTGTAGGTGATTTGATTATAAAAGATGCGATTTTGTGTATTAGAGATTTTCTGGATTTGTAAGGATTTGATAAAGATCTTATTGTGTTAAATATTTTAGATATTATTCATTTAGATTGAAATTCTAAGATTTAGTATATAATATAGATTGATTTAAATCTGAACAGTAGCTGTTTTTTTGCAAGAATCATGCGCATAATTTAGTGAAATCTGTACAGTACATGTTTTTCAAGAAATTTGGGCCAGCGCACTAATGGGCCTGCTCAATAAAAACAGTTTTTTTTTTGTTAATTTCCACTGGGCTTTGCACTTAGTAATAATTTTTTCCTATACTACAAACAACAACATTTTTCTTACATCATCATTTCTTTTTTTGCATTAATGGGGCCAAAGGCCTTCTAGCTAACTTTTCTTCTTTTCTTTGACTCAACACCAATTTTCAACACAACAACTCACTTCCCAAAAATCTTTTAATAAATAATATGAACTAAAATAATAAAATAGAAATTTATCACAAATGAAAATCAGATAATTTTCTACAATCCATTTTTTTTAAAAGATCTTTTAATAAATTGATACAAATATTTATTGAAAATTGATATATATATATATATATATATATATATATATATATATATATATATATATATATATATATATATATATATATATATATATATATATATATATATATATATATATATATATATATATATATATATATATATATATATATATATATATATATATATATATATATATATATATATATATATATATATATATATATATATATATATATATATATATATATATATATATATATATATATATATATATATATATATATATATATATATATATATTCCTTTAAAATAAACAACTGTGCTTACTTACTGCTTCTAATGGGCCTGTAATTATAATCATACCCCCTTCTTCTTGAAACCATGAAAACCTAATCGGCTTTCTTATTGAATTCACACCCTCCTTCTTGGAAAAAATCTCTAAATGGATTTAATAAGTTTAATTTCAAATAATAACCACTTAAACTTAAGTTGGCTTTAATAGTCATTTGAATAACTTTCCATTTACGAATTACATCGGCCAGTGGCCAACATGCTTCGCAAATGGGCCTATGGATAAACGAGTCTTTCTGATTTAGCAAACCCTCTTTTCCTGAATTAAAACACACCCTCTAGTCTTAGATGAAGATGGGCCATCACATATTGATGTACCATCTTTTGTTAAATATTTCTTCCAATTTAATCTTGAAAAATAAAATCGTCGCGGTAGGATAAATTTGGGGTACGAAAACTACCCCTATTCAATTATCTTCCAGTCGAATGGCATGAGAAAACTCGAGTCTTGTGCATTTTTATTGGAAGTTTATTGAATACTTGAAGTATCCCTAAATTTTTCCAATAAACATAAGTTTCTACTGATATAGCATACCCTTATAAGTCTCAAGGAAGTACGTAAAGCTGATGATGTATCACTTACAAAGGTTTGATAACGAGGCAGGTGGTTTTGATCTTGAGAGTGCAATTCTGTCTGTCTTGGATTATTCACCCATTTGGAGGATGAGTATAGAAATGATTGATGATGCATGGCTGCTCGAAGACTGAGGCCACGGGTTATGTTCGTGAATCACTGCATGACGTCTTGGGCGATAAGCTAGATTTTTTTAGCATCGTTGCATGAAGTCTGAGGCGATGATCTGTGTTACGGAATCAAGAAACACATTGATGCATGAGGTCTTAGGCAATGGGTTAGGTTCTCAAATCACTGCGTGAAGTCTGATGTGATAAGCTAAATTTGTTTTTTCGAACATCGCTGCATGAAGTCTAAGGCAATGATCTGTGTCACAGAATAAGAAACACGTTGTTTCATGAAGTCTGAGGCAATGGTTTATGTTTACAATTCACTGCGTGAAGTCTGATGTTATAATCTAAAAATTTTTTTAGACCACCGCTGCATGAAGTCTGAGGCGATGGTTTGAGTTTGGGTAATGTATTGCGGCTTAGAGGCAACGTGTTGATTTTTGAGGATACATTGCGGCTTAGAGGCAATGCATTGAGCTTTGAGAATTCATTGCGGCTTAGAGGCAATGTAATGGGTTTTGACAATGCATTGTGGCTTAGAGGTAACGTTCTGAGTTTGTGAATACATTGCGGCTTAGAGGAAATGTGTTGAGTTTTGAGGATGCATTGCGGCTTAGAGGCAACATCTTGAGTTTATGAATACATTGCGGCTTAGAGGAAATGTGTTGAGTTTTAAGGATGCATTGCGGCTTAGAGGCAACGTCTTGATTTTATGAATACATTGTGTCTTAGAGGCAATGTGTTGAGGTTTGAGGATGCATTTCGGCTTAGAGGCAACATCTTGAGTTTATGAATACATTGCGGCTTAGAGGCAATGTGTTTGAGTTGGATAATATATTGCGGCTTAGAGGCAATATATTGAGTTTTCGTTCGTTGTTGCATGAAGACTTAGGCTGAACGCGTCACGGCATGGAGAATTAGGTGACGGGTTGGATCACGGGAGAAGTATTTTGCTAATGGACCCTTGGATGAATGAATCTAGGGTAACATTGCTTGTTTTCTGCATGATACATGTGTATGATGTCTGATATCGAGATGTTTGGGTATACACGGAATGTATGATGTTGACATCAATGTTGAACCCTGGATATATGCATATTGTACGCAAGAATGCAATGTGTATGTATGTTTGGATATGCCAGAAGTGTGTATGTATGAAACATGCGTAAGATGTATGTATGCCTTGAAACATTATGAATACTACTTTTGTCATTCTCTCCTTTAAACCATTGGCTCAGAGTTACCGATCCTTAGCATTATGCATTTTCGTAGCATTGTTGATCTTGAACATAGTGGACAATGTTAGCAAGGTTTGAACGTTGGTTTCTTGTTGTGAGCACGTGGACATGGACGTAGACGTAGGTAATGGCTTGTGTGGTCTCTGTAAGCGCGAGCGTAAGTGTAAACATTGTGTTATAAATTAGGCGTAGATGCTTACATGGATGTAGACTTTGCGTAGGGACGTGTAGATATATGTATAGACTTTGTATCGTTGAGTGCAAGCATAGGCGCAGACATGTGCGTGGACGTAGACTTCGTGTACGGACGCGTAGATATGCATAGTTATAGACGTAGACATGTGTATAGATTTTTATGTTGTAAGACGTAGGAGTAGCTGAGTGCATGGACGTAGACTTGGATTTTCCTTCGATATTTTCATAACCAAAGCGTTTTTTCGATATTTTGTCAAATGCTTTTATTCTGTTAATTCCCAAAAATGATTTCAAGACAATATTCACAAGCAATAATCGTAGTATTTTGTAAACAAATCTGAGAAAAGAAAAACATAATTCGAAAGATAAAAAGAAAGCAAATGTTTTATTGATATGCCTCAGAGTAGGCGAGAATACAAGATGCAACTCCTAGAAAGAGGTAATTACAGAAAGTTTTAAAACAGTAAATGGCAACGAAAAAATGATAATCGCTACTGCTATTCCCCCATAGCTTTTGATGATCTTATCTCCTTTGCTTATGATTTGTATGATTCCAATCTATCCTTCCCCTTGTGGTTCGTAGTCGCAGATCTTTAGATCGCAGACTTTTTGTTCTTTATTTCTTTGTAGGAAATCCCTAACTTTTGCCTGGATTACCCTTTCGGGTTTTCAATCCACCGGGATAATTTTCTTGTTATATGCCCCTAATTTTTTCCTGGATCACCCTTTAGGGTTATCGATCCACCGGGACGCTCCTTTTTTTCTAAGTCTCCCTTTTGGGGTTCGAGCTTACCGAGCTTTTTATACATAGTATTTTTTGACTGCGTCTAAATTTGCCAGATACGACATTTCTTCCCCATCCATTGTTATGAGGATGAGACCACCTCCAAATAATGTTGTTTTTACTACATATGGACCTTCGTAGTTGGGTGTCCATTTACCACCTGAATCGAGGCAATGTAGTAGAATCTTCTTGAGCACTAGATCCCCTTCCTTGAATATTCGAGGGCATACTTTCTTGTCGAAGGCCCTCTTCATTCCCTTTTGATGTAACTGAATATGACACAAAGCCGTCAATTGTTTTTCTTCAATGAGGTTGAGCTGGTCAAGTCGAGCTTGCATCCACTCTGCTTCTTCCAGCTTTGTTTCCCTTAGTACTCGAAGTGATGGTATCTCAACTTCCACCGGGAGTACTGCCTCCATGCCATATACTAGTGAGAAAGGAGTCGCGCCTGTCGATGTGCGTACCTAGGTGCGATAGCTATGCAGTGTGAACAGAAGCCTTTCATGCCAATCTTTGTATGTCTTCACCATTTTCTGGATGATCTTCTTGATATTTTTGTTGGCTGCTTCGACGGCGCCGTTCATCTTTGGTATGTATGGTGAGGAATTATGATGCTCGATTTTTAAGTCGTCACACAGTTATTTCATCATATTGTTGTTTAAATTAGACCCGTTATATGTAATTATCTGACTTGGGAAACCGTACCTGTATATGATGTTCTGTTTGATGAAGCGTGTAACTACTTGAGTTGTTACGTTGGCGTAGGACGCTGCTTCTACCCATTTGGTAAAGTAGTCAATACCTACCATTATAAAACGGTGTCTATTGGATGCTTTCGGCTCGGTCATGCCAATCATATCAATTCTCCACAATGAGAATGGCCAAGGGGAGCTCATGACGTTCAGAGGAGTCGGTGGTACATTTATCTTGTCGGCGTAGATCTGACATTTATGACACGTCTTCGTGTAATGATAGCAATCAGCTTCCATTATTAACCTGTAATACCCTACTCGCAGAATCTTTCTAGCCATGGCGTGCCCGTTTGTATGGGTTCCAAAAGTGCCTTCGTGGATTTCTCTCATGAGCGTGTCTGCTTCTTGCTTTTCCACACATCTGAGTAGTACTGTGTCGTAGTTTATTTTGTATATCACTCCATTACTCATAAATAATTTTTAAGTTAACCTTCGCAAGGTTCGCTTGTCAATGATAGAGGAATTTTCTGGATATTCCTTCCTTTCTAGGTACTTCTTGATATCGTAAAACCAAGGTTTGTTGTCAGGTCCTTCCTCAATAGCAAAGCAGTGTGCCGACTCTTTGAAATGTCTGATTGTAATACGTGCTTCATGATTTGGTCAAGTTACTTTGAACATAACTGATAGGGTTGCCAGAGCGTCTGCCATTTCATTTTCTTCTCGTGGGATATGACTGAAAGTGATTTTTGTAAATTCTACGGCTAACTTTAAAACATGATCCCGATATGGAATTAGTTTAGGGTATTTAGTATCCCGTTCGCCATTAACCTGGTATATGACTAATGCAGAATCCCCAAACACTTCGAGGTGCTTTATTCTAAAATTAATGGCAGCTTCCAGTCCTAGTATACAGGCTTCGTATTCGGCGATGTTATTGGTGCAGTCAAAATATAACCTTGCAGTGTAGGGTTTGTGATAATTCTTGGGAGATGTTAATATTGCCCCAACACCATGACATAGTGCATTTGAAGCCCCGTCGAACATGAGTGTCCAACGTGCCCCTGGCTTGGGCCCTTCATTCGGTCCTGGTATTTCATAGTTAGCTATAAATATGACATCCTCATTGGGAAATTCAAACTTCATGGGCTGATATTCTGATAGCGGTTGGTGAGCTTGATGATCAGCTAGTATAATACCTTTGATGGACTTTTGCGTGACATTTTAGATGTCGTATTCTGACAGTTGCAACTGCCATCGAGCGATTCTTCCGGTAAGAGCTGGATTTTCAAACACGTACTTTAGAGGATCCATTCTTGCTATTAACCATGTAGTATGGGTTAACATATATTGCCTCAACCTATTGGTATCCCAAGCCAATGCGTAACAGGTTTTCTCAAGGAATGAGTACCTGGTTTCGCAGTCCGTGAATTTCTTGCTGAGGTAATAGATCATGTGCTCCTTTCTACCTGTTTCATCTTGTTGTCCCAGAACACAACCCATTGACCCTTCAAGCACTGTCAAGTACATGATGAATGGCCTTTTGGGGACTGGTGGCATCAAGACTGGTGGCTCTTGCAAATATTGTTTTATCATCTCGAAGGCAGTTTGACAATCATCATTCCATACTACCGTCTGATCTTTTCGTAATAACTAGAATATTGGCTTGCACGTAGCTGTTAGATGCGATATGAAACTTGAGATTTAGTTCAATCACCCTAAGAAACCACGTACTTCTATTTACGTCCTTGGAGCGGGCATCTCTTGTATAACTTTTAATTTGTCAGGATCCACCTCGATACCCCGCTGGCTTACAATAAAACCTAACAATTTTCCTAATCTCTTGCCAAATGTGCATTTATTCAGGTTCAAACTTAGTCTGAATTTGCGTAGCTGCTCAAACAACTTTTGCAAATGTATGATGTGTTCCTCCTCCGTATGGGATCTAGAAGTCATATCATTGACGTATACTTCAACCTCCTTGTGGATCATATCATGGAATAACGTGGCCATTGCCCTCTGATAGGTTACCCCTGCGTTCTTGAGACTGAATGGCGTTACTTTGTAGCAGGAAGTTCCCCAAGGTGTCATGAAAGTGGTTTTTCCATGTCTTTATGCACCATTTTGATTTGATTATTGCCTGAGAAACTGTCCATAAATGAGAATACTGAGGCTTGAGTTGTATTATCCACTAGGACATCTATATGGGGTAACAAGAAGTCGTCTTTTAGGCTCGCCTTGTTTATGTCTCGATAATCTACGCACATGCATACTTTTCCATCCTTCTTGGGTACTGGTACAATGTTAGCTATCCAGGGTGGATAATTTACCACTGCTAGGAACCCTGCATCAAATTGTTTGACAACCTCTTCTCTGATTTTGCTAGACATATTTGGACGAGTTCTTCTGAGTTTTTGTCTGACTAGAGAACACCCTTCTTTGAGAGGTAGTCTGTGCACCATGATGTCTGTATCTAACCCTGGCATGTCCCTGTAGGACCAAGAGAATATATCCACATATTCGTATAATAACTTGATTAGCCTGTCTTTGACGCTCTGCTCCAACATTTCCCCTAGATTGATTTCTTTCAGATCTTCCTCTGTGCCTAGGTTAATGGCCTCAATAGGCTCTTGATATGGTTGTATGTTGTTAGCCTTTCTCTCTATTTCCCTTGCCATTTCCCCGGAGAGTTCAAGATCTTCATCATCTTCCTCTACGGCTTGGTTGATAGGGATATCAAATTCATATCGGGTCGTAGCAGTAGCATTATCGGTAATTTTAGGCATGGATCTGCATATTTATCATGTTTTGGTGCATATTTTAGTGCTTGGAATTTGAGAATGCGTATGTAGAGAAAGTATTGCCATTTTTTTTAAATTTAATAGATAAATGCAAAAGAAAGACAAGGATCTTAATTGGAACTAGAATATAACTTTTATTAATTATAAATATTGTCTGAAATAAGAACAGGGAAAACCCTTATAAGCAACCCCTATGCCTCGCGTTTGACATAAGTTCTTTGAAAACAAGAAATATTACTTAGAAAAGAAAAATATCTCAGGAATCTCTACAGCAGTCCATCCTTTGAGCTCTTCTCTCGGGGTGCCCTCTCTGATGAAGTCGGTTGCCCTTTTGGTATTGATTCTGCTTGATATCATTGCCACGTGCCCGCCATGCTCTGTTCCTCTGTTGACGGAAGTCTCTCGGGTCGGAGGAAAACATGCTTTGCCTTTTAGAGTAGCCTTCGATGATTCGTAGCCCAAACAAAAGCGATTCTTCTTCTCAGGAATTTATGGGAGCTTTCCCTAGCATTTCGAGGAATCACCTCCCATAGTCGTTTGCAGATCTTTCCGTGATGTCACTTTAGTCTTGTTACCCTTCTCGACTGGTAATGTTACCATCGAAGAAATTTCCAAGGCTTTGAACGGGGTAGCTATGAAGTCTTCGTCGACACTGATATACCTGTATGATTCAATGTGGCTTACGAAAATGTCTTCCTCGCAATCGATTATGATCAACTTCCCTTCCACTAGGAATTTCAATTTTTGATGCATGGTCGAGCTTACTGCCCCTGCCGCATGGATCCAAGGTCTCCCTAGTAAACAAGTGTATGCTGGTTCGATGTCCATGACTTGAAAAGTGATATTAAAGATATGCGGCCCAATCTTGACTGGAAGGTCCACCTCTCCTAACACAGAGCTTCGAGAATCGTCAAATGCTTTTACTATCTTAGAACTTGGTCTCATTATTTCATCGTCTATTGTTAATTTTATGAGACTTGAGTTTGGCAACACATTAAGAGCGGAACCGGTGTCAGTAAGAACCCTGGACAAATGGGTAGTACCTATTTGCATATTAATGTGGAGTGCTTTGTTATGGGCCCGACTCTGTGGCGGTAATTCACTGTTGCTGAAACCCAGGTAGGATCCGGACATGAGATTTGCTACAACATTGTCAAATTGGTTTACTGAAATTTCTTTTGTGACATGAGCTGAACTTAACACCTTCATCAAAGAATCCCGGTGTGCTTTAGAGTTGATGAGTAACGAGAGTATGGAGATTTTTGCTGGAGTTTGATGGAGCTGATCCACCACTCTGTAGTCATTTTTTATATTATTTTCAGAAACTCTTCTGCCTCTTGATCAGTAAAGTCTTTGTTTGGAGATTCCGTTTCTTGATTTGTATCAACCACTAATTTTCCTTTGTCCTTCATTGGAATCACATCCGTATTTCTTTATAGTTCGGCTCCAAAAATTTGACCACTTCGGGTCATACCCCCTGTTCCTGCTATGTTTGAAATTGCAGGCCCTTGACTCGGGGATGGACCGCTTTGCTGATTCACTCTATTGATGTACACGACTGAGTCGTAACTCCATGGTACTGCCTTATTGTTTTCATGAGGTATAGGTGACGATCCCTTAATTACCATTGTGGCTTTTGGAGTGGTGGGTATTAAGATAGTCTTCTTAGGTTCCCTTCTTGTATTCTCTACTGATTCTCCCCATGGGATGACTAGAGTCTTCTTGGTAATACTTGGGCACTGGCAAGGGATTACCAGTGGCTTTTTCCCTCCAATTGTGGCTACATATTTTTCTTCAGGGTACAATCCAAATTGGACTACCCCTGATCCACCAGTTTTTCCAGAGTTGTTTCAAAAGCTCTATTATGCTCCAACAAGAATCCACATTCAAACATATATTCTCTCAACAAGGTGATAGGGGTTTTTTCCTTTATGGTTGTCCCAAATTCAGTGACCACCTCAATTGCATTTATTGTTGGCCCATCATGTGGAGGAATAGGGTTTGATTTTATGTTAGGCTTATCAAAGGTGATGTCTTGAGACTCTAACAAATCCTGAACCTTATGCTTAAATACCCAACAATGCTCTATGGTGTGCCCTGGAGAATTAGCATGGTACTCACACCTGGCGTCAACATTGTATCCTTGCGGGAGTGGCCTGACTGGAGGAGCTAAAGGCTTTATTTCTACCAAGGATTCCTTAACCAAGTGTTGTAATAACTAGCTTGGTGGCATGGCAGTGGATCAAAATTTTTGGGTGGCCTTTTAAACCTATCTTGCCTTTGTCCTTGTAGGATCACCAGTGGTTGTGATGTTCTTGGTTTTGCAGCCACAATATTGACTTCTCCCTCCTTCCTTCTTGGAAAATTTGAAGCCAGTATTTTTGAATTGTAAGGGGCATTTGACGACCCCCCTGATATCTTCTCACTTTTCAAACCAGTTTCGGTTCTTTCGCCAATAGTCACTAGGTCTGAGAACACTGACGAGACACTTCCCACCATTTTCTCATAATAAAGCCCTTGTAAGGTTCCCATGAACATGTCTACAAGTTCTTTTTCCAGCAATGGTGGTTGCACACGGGACACCATCTCTTTCCATCTTTGAGCATATTCTTTGAAGGATTCTTCCTTCTTTTGGGACAAATTTTGGAGTTGCAAGCGAGTAGGTGTCATGTCCAAGTTATACTTGTAATGCTTCAAGAAAGCATTAGCAAGATCCACCCAAGTTCGGATATGCGTTCGTTCCAACTGCATGTACCATTCCAAAGATGCCCCACTTAGACTATCTTGGAAACAGTGAATCATTAGTTTCTGATCATGGGAATGGGCTTGCATCTTCCTGCAATATATACGAAGATGATTCCTTGGACAAGTGAGCCCTTTATACTTTCCAAAGTCGGGTACTTTGAATTTTGGCGGTATCACCACATCAGGGACTAAACCCATTTCCAGAGCATCTACTTCGAAAGCGTCGAAACCCTCCACAACTTTTAGTCTTTCCTCCAAAGCTTTATACTGATTTATTACAAGTGAGTTATAAATAACATAAGTACCAGTCGTCTTTAAGGGCTCTTGGTTGGCATCCTCTGGGTCGTGGTCTCTATATTGCAGGTCCAAGTAGTTGTCTGCATTATTGGTTGGAATCTGCAGGGTATGTGATGCCCCTACTTTTGGTGGCGGTAGGACAAACCCTTCATTTTCGGCTTCTTGTTGGGCCATGATGGACTTTTAGAGTCCTGCTTCTGGCTCTTTCCATAGTTGGTGCCCGCTTGATGCACCAATAGTCTGGGCTACTTCTTCGAAATCTACCTTGGGAATCTGGTCTTGCCTATCAATAATGTTCTTCAAAGCTAGAAGAACTTGACTCGGATATCCTTTCATTGAAGTGACAACACCCTTCACTTGGTCGAGATCCTCTTTGAATGCCGCCTGATTTTCCTTGATTTTCTCCATTGCTTTTTGTTGATAGGCCCTTATTTAATATGGAGGCCAAGGACGTGGATATCTTCTTCTACCAATGGTTCAACTGGAGATATGTTTTTGAAAAATGAGTTTTGACATGATATACAGGTGTTCGTGAATGCATGCGTGCGAATGAATGTGTATGAATATGAAAGGGGTTAACTGTCCTATTCACTTGGGTAAGTATCTGTCTTTTGCTTATTATTTTACTTAGCGAATATCTTTAAAATAGATACACAAACAATATATGCAAACAAAATTCCTTTATTGAAGGTAACATAATTCAGATATTGAAAAATATTACAATCTTAAACCAAAACTTTATTTGCGTGAAATCAAGCAAAAGGAAATAAGTCTTCTAGGTGCGCCTGCGGATATATGATCTTGAAACTATCCACCTTTGCTTGACAAAGCTTGAGAAAGTCTTTAGCATATTATTTCCCTTTTGTGGCTTTGATTTCATACATGTTTGGCGTGTTGACGCACACAAGTTGTTTCCTTCGGTATCCATTTTAAAGACAGTCACTGAGATCTTGAGTTTATTATTATCTTTTATACCCCATGTGAATAAGACGCATGACGAATACATGAAATGTATGAATGCGTGGGTGTAAGGTTGAGTGACGGGACTTTTGTAATAAGTACCCCTATAAGGTAGGGATGTATGGTTCAATGAAAAACTTTTGTGATAAGTACCCTTAGAAGGTAGGTTCCTTAATTTTGACCTACGGTTAGTCTACCCTCCCAGAAGGTGGTTTCCTTAAGGGTATCATGAATAACACCAGAGGGAAAAGGCATAAGGGACTCCCGTAGGTGGAGCCTCTTTATAGATTGAAACATTCCTCTCAAAGTCGTGAAAGGTCTTGTCATGAGATTTTAGGTTAAGGCCATTACAAACAGTCATGGGTGACCTTCCAATGTCCTACTCGTCAAGAGGATATCTCTTGATAAGTATTCCTTTTTCGGAAGTTCACCAACTCTAGATGAAGTCGTCACATAAACTCGCAGGGATGATGTACCCCCTAAGCTAATAGACGAACCTTCTTTCTAAGGGTTATCAAAAATATTTTTTTGAAATAAAAACCCGCCACATAGTAAATGTATAATAATAAAGAAAAATAGACATGAAAATAAAAAAAAATGCAATAAATAAATCAATGCAAATAAATAAATAAAAATAAAAACCCAGAAGAGACCTAAAACCTAGGGTTAAGGAGAGTCCCCAGCAGAGTCGTCAGCTGTAGAAACTGGTTTTTATTATCAGAGTTACCACTACTAGTTTTTATCCTAAGGGAAGGGAATCTAACAGAAAACCCGAGTTCGCAGATAGATATTCTAGGCTTCAGACTCAATTGGAAGAAAGGAAGGTGTTAGGAACCTTTCATCCACTTTGTTCACAAGTATATTAAGCTCTAGGTTTAAGTTTGGAATAAACAAGGTTTTAAGTTTTAATTAGCAAGACTCGCCATGATTTTTGATCGTATGCCTACGTATCCTCTTATGAAGAATCAGAGTCCCAATTTGTAGTTCATATGGGTTGGTGTTTTTTAGGGGTTTGCAAACATATTTTGAATCACTTTGCACTCGGTCTGGAGTAGTGATCGCAAAGATTTTGCATGAGTGCGTAGTAAGTCAAAACGAGCTTGAAACCCTTTTGCAAAAAGAACAGTTGATTAGTTTAGTTTATTGCGAAAATAGTTTTAAGATTTGTTGAGTAATTTTTAATCATATTATTTGCGAAGATATCTTGATTAATGCATGATATAACAAAAAGATTTAATGCAGATAATATATATAAAATATTATATGTAATTTTAATATAAAAATAATTTGTTTGATCATATAGTAATATTTAAATATAATAATAATATTATTTAAAATATGATAATAAAAATTAATAATAATAATGATAATTATAAATGAAAAAATGAATAGATAATTAATAAAATATAGCATAAAAAATAATATAAAGGAAATAATAAAATAATAATAATAATTTAAGTAAATCTGAAGGGAGTGCGTTTCTTTGTTGATAAGTAAAAAGTGGGGGTGCTAAAAGTGGTTTGACTAGGCCCAGAATGGTTCAGACAGGGGGGGGTGCGTTTGTTTTGAAATTTAAGTAAATAGTTGAAAGGGGGTGTGGATATCAATGGGTTTAGGCCCAATGCATATTTGAAGAAGGATGAGAGGTTTTTATGTTACGTGGTGCATAGGCTTAGGGTGCGGCTTGGCCTTATGGCCGCCTGATTAAGACCTGATGGCTTTCAATGAGGGAGCACGATTATTATGATGGGTACATGGGTACAGGATATCATCAGAAACAAACAAGTTTTGTTCTTTGCGTTTTCTCATTTTTTTCAATTTCATTTCAAACTGTTCCTATTTCTCTCTTGCACCGAACCCTTATCCCCTTCTTTCTAACCCTAGCTTCGTAGAACCTCCGGCGGTGCTAAATTAATCCTTACCCTTCTATTACACACCTACCCAAAACCTAAAATACAAGAACAATCCAAAAAAGAGAGCTATGTTTTTTTTCACCCCTGTGCAATTTCCTTGTTCCGGTTCTTAAGTGTTACGATTTCTAACTTTGCTTCGCCTGCTTCATTTTGCAGGTTGCGATTGGTTGAAGAGGGTGATGGTGAAGGTGGTTTAAGAACGCGATTAGGGTTTATGATCTGGAAACTCTAATCGCCTCCTCTTTTGGGTCTTCGACGGTAAGGGATTGTTTCAAGATTTTCTTCTTTCAATCTCTTTATCTCGGAATTTCTTCTCCCTGTTTTCTATGAAAAAAATCCGCCATTTCTCTGTACTTTCCTTTCTGTATTTATACAGTTAGTTTTCTTTTAGGGTTTTAGTGTTACAACATAGATTTAGGGATTATGAGATAAATTAGGGATTAGGTTTTCATTGTAATTGATTCAGTTTATAGATTAGATTTAAAATAGTTATGCATATTATTGATAATGGAATTGACTCGTTGTAGGTGATTTGATTGTAAAAGATGCGATTTTGTGTATTATAGATTTTCTGGATTTGTAAGGATTTGATAAAGATTTGATTGTGTTAAATATTCTAGATATTATTTATTTAGATTGAAATTATGAGATTTAAGATATATGGCATGGAGGCAGTCTTGCCGATTGAAGTCCAGATACCCTCTCTCCGGATAATGAAGGATGCAGACTTGAGTGAAGATGATTGGATCAAGACTCGACTTGATCAATTAAACCTGATTGACGAAAAGTGGCTTGCCGCTATCTGTCAGGGTCAGACGTACCAAAAACGAATGATCAGAGCATTTAACAAGAAAGTCAGACCGCAAGAGTATCAAGTTGGGGACCTGGTAATCAATCGCATCATCCTTCCTCAAAGTGATCCCCGGGGCAAATGGACCCCTACGTACGAAGGGCCATTTGGGGTTAAACATGTGTTCTCAGGAGGAGCCATGATCCTAACCACCATGGATGGTGACGACCTTCCCCACCCCGCCAATGCGGACATAGTAAAAAGATACTACGCATTAATAAAAGACCCGCTAGGTTGACATACCTAGGCAAAAATAAGGGCTTCCCGGCGAACCAAAAGGGTTCGGGCAAAAATAAGGGATGAAACAAAAAAGAATCTGTACACCCGGCAAGTCGAAAACCTGAAAAGGCGGCTTGGGCAAAAAATGGGTATCCCGGTGGACTAAAAACCCGAAAGGGCGGTCCAGGAAAAAGTTAGGGATAAAGCGTAACACTATGTCTCATTGGATCACTTTGCATCCGAAATTCGGCATCAACCATCTGGCTCAGATCTCGGCATCGATCAATCAGCTTCATCTTCAACCAAGCAGCAAAGTGATGAGACGCTTGAAGACGTAAAGGCGATAGCAGAGTTGGAACCCAGTGGGATTGTTCACATAGCTGTTTTGTTTCCTTTTCAAAATTGTAAATTCTATGTTATTCGGCGGCATTCTCTTACTAGGATGTCAGCCTCTTGTACAAAAACGCCTATTCACAGGCAAAATTCAAATCAATACAAATTCACTTGTCCATACAAATTGCCATTGTTTTTCCTTTTTCTGTTTTGTCTTGCGAAGAACGTCCAATGTTCATTTTTGATATATGCATTTGACATTAAATTGCTGATTCATAAATATTTGCATATGAAACAAACGACTAATCACAGGTGACATCAGAAACAGGGGCAATGTAGAGTTGTTTAATGCAGTCTGGTTGCTTGGTCCGCCGAGGTACCAAGGTAGATTCTAACTGAAGGATGTCATCAAGTTCTCTCAACTCCCCACGGAATAAGACAAGATTCAGCAATACTTTCCCCTTCAGAGTACAGACGTCTCTCCCGAGCTTTATTCAAAGTTATTCCTCACAAGGGCTTATAACTGGGTTATCCTCAGCTAATTGCCACGGAAGATCGCCCTCGGCAAAGTTCTTCCTATCCCCCAGCGGAGCTTATCAACACCATCCCCAGCGGAGTTTATCATCATTATCCCCAGCGGAGTTCATCATTGAAATCCTCAGTGGAGCTCTCGTAAACTTCAGCAAAGTATCTCTTCCACAGAGCAACTCCCCGGCCGGTCGTCAAGGATTTATTTTCCTAAGACGAAAATACATTCATAAACACTTCATATTTCATACATCTTGCTTACATACATGATAAAGTGCATACAACACTATCTCATGTTGAACATCGCGACATCATGCATTTCATACATCATGACATTGCATACAACTGATGTTTTTGCCTTTACAGGGAAAAAGACAATCCCAAAGACAACTACCTTCAACTATCACAATTCCATATTCGATACCTGTATCTAGCCAGGGCACATCTGAGAGTGATCAGTTTCCAGACTCGATTCCTGTATCTAGCCAGGGCACGTCTGAAGAGTTCGAAGATTCGATTCCTGTATCCAGCCAGGGCATATCTAGCAACTATCACAATTCCATATTCGATTCCTGTATCTAGCCAGGGCATATCTATTGACCACATATCCAGACTCGATTCCTGTATCTAGCCAGGGCACGTCTGAAGAGTTCGAAGATTCGATTCCTGTATCCAGCCAGGGCATATCTGTTGACGACTATTTCCAGATTCGATTCCTGTATCCGGCCAGGGCACATCTGTGAGCAACCGATTGTAGATTCGACACCTGTATCTAGCCAGGGCATATCTGCATGAGGAGATTGAAGATCAAACACCTGTAACAAGCCAGGAAAACATCTGTCTTTCTCAAGTACACAAGTTCTCGCTAAGGAATCTCTTATGCGATCAACACTTCCAAATGGCATCTATAAGCCCATTCCCGACAAGGTTCTGTCACATCTCCAAATGGCATCTATAAGCCCATTCCCGACATCACATTGTTGATACTCCGACAAGCGAGTGCAAATTTCCGGGCACTCTAGTGTCCAATCTCCTTTTACCCTCGAGTCACGAAAGGAAAACTTGCCAATCTAACTCTTCAGGTTCAAGAAGATTGAACAGGGGCAACTGTTGTACCCCAAAATTTGCCCTCCCATTTCCTCAACATTTTCTCATCACAAGACCCTTGAAGATCAAGACCCAGTTAGGGTTTCCTCTGCTCAAGACTTCTCCTTGCACTGTTGACCCAAATTAGGGTTTGTGTTTGCACAAAGATATTTTGACCTAAAATGCCTAAGATGACTTCCATGCTTCATGTTGGACTCCCAAGTTTATCCATACCAAGTTTCAAGTCTTGATTCCAAATTTTGCCCAGTCAATTGGACAGTTGACCTAGAAATCAACTGTATTGGGGAAAAAGTCAACTGTGGCCAATTGACAGTCAAATCTCATGAAAATTGACCCACATCAACATTATGAACTCACATGGACCATTTGATCAAGTTTGGATCACAATTCCACAAGAAATTTGATCAGATCACCAAAAGGGCAAAATTGTCATTTTTAGGGTTTTGACTGCATAAAGGCAATTTTTGACTGTTTGACTTAGCCAATGGCAAACCAAGCTCACATATGGACTCAAGGACCCCATGGAATTATCTTGACATGCTCAACAAGTTCAAAATATCCCAAATACACAAGATTGACAGTTGAATTTCCCAGTCAATTGATCAATTTTGACTGTATACTGAAAAGTCAAACTTTGACTTTTTGTCAAAATCAAGTGTCAAGATTCATTTTTCATTAAAACATGCCAAATCATGAAACTTGTCCATAAAGAAATCAAGAAATGCAAATTAGGGTTTGAAATGAAGATTTTTCATAACTTAGAATTTTTCTAAGTTATGAAAAACCCTAATTTTTTCCTAACTTTGCCCCACTTTCTCACCAAGATTCATTTGGATTCAAGCAAAAGTCAAAACATGAAAGTTGTAGCCTATTGCATAATCTACAACTTTGATTCACAAAGTTTTCCCAAAAGAGGCTTGTATCTCAAGTTACAATTTTTGGAACAAGGGTACCAAACCATTCTTAACTTAGTGAACTTTTGACCTTTTTAGGCAAGGTTTTTACCTAACTTCAAGACCATGTTTCATACACTTCCACTTGGAATTTCAATTTGCACTTCAAAGATGGATTGTATTACACATTCCAAGCTTTCCAAAATGTCAAAGAACTCATCAAACAACCTCATGGTTAGAGAGAATCGAAATTTGCAATATGGGAAAAACTCACTTTTGAATTGGCCAAGTTACATGTGCATAACACTATGCATTTCAATCTCAGCTTGCACAACTTGATTACAGGTCTTTTATCTCAATTACACTCATAAATTTAATGCCAATCCTTTGTGCCAAGACCATGTTCTATGTGTTCAAGCATTGCCTAAAGGTTTAATCCCAAATTGGAAAAAGCATTATATCCATTTTTGCAAAAGTTACACTTTATGTCAATTGGTAAATCAAGAAGGTACAAGGGAAATCTCTTTGGCACAAGTTTATGAGTTAATCACTCTGATCAAGACAAGGTTTTGCAGCATGTTTAGGGGGCCTCTACCTGTCTAGAACACAAAGTGGCCATTGCTTGCTTAAAGTTTAAGAAACACATCATAACATGTACCAACTCTCATATCAGTGAACAAAGGCTTAGAGAAAGTTATCAAACACATTCCAAACATTCATCCTAAGCTGAAGCACGACCCTAAGATCCTCAATACCTCCCCATTCCCAGAATCACCTTCAAACTCCTCAAAACAGGGCATCCCTGCAGTTTGAGTTCCATAGCTCAAACCTTCCATGCTTTCTGGCTAAAAACTTGTCAAACACCTTCCCTAACATCCCTTGAAGCTAACCAAAACCTAAGACACGACCTGTAACACTCCCAAGCAAGATCACCATTTTCATTTTCTTGTTTTGCAGCTGAAGTTCTCTAGCACGATTCAAAAGGTTTCAAGACAAAGTAAAGCTTGGAATAGCATCCCTGAACATCAAGGAAGCTATACCAATCATCACATTGCATTGAAGACACCTCAATCACCAGATACAACTTCAACTGAACAGGTAAGTTCATGAACACTAATCTCTCTACATAGGCATTGTTAGCTTTAGGTTTGTGAAGGAAACATGCCACAATCATAGCCCTGAACATGCCCATATGATTAGATTTCATTTATATTATGTATGCTTAGAGAATTTTGAGTCTGAACATTGATGAAAAACTAGGTCAGGAATTGGGGGAGAAGAAATTCTCCCTCATCTTAGAGAGTTAAGTCAAGTTCTTTATATCCCTGGATTCGTCTTCTCATGCTCTACATTTTTCATGTTGAAAGTTTTGCTTGAAAGTCCAGGAATTGGGAGATAGAAAATGCGTGTTTGCTTGAACAAAAGTGTTCTGAGGTTGAAGATGACAGCCTTCTGGGCTGGGCCTGTTTGACATTTCTTTTTGCACCCTTTTATTACTTTTACACCCCCTGAGCCCATTTTGTTTATTTTAGTGATTTTTTGACTTTTTCTTTTTTGGTTTGACTTATTTATTTTTTCTTATGATATTAAAAATATAAAAAATATTTTTCTCACCATTTTCCTATTTATTAGGTATTTATTTGTTTAGATTAGTTTTTTGAACATAAATATATAAATAGATATACTTTTATTTGAAAAATGTTAAAATAGTGCAAATACATTTTTATTTTCATTTTATTTCATTTTATCTTCTGAAAATATTTTGTATAAAAAATACTTTTTTTATAAATATTAAATATTATTATTTTGTATATACTTATTAATATTTAGTAAATAATACATATATATATTTATTAATATATTTAGGATTAAAATGCAAAATACATATACTTTTTATTTTTATTAATATTTAAATATAAAAATGCCTTTTTACAAATATACTTCATTTTATTTTATTTTTGTATATAATAAATAAATGTTATACATAATAAATAAATAATATATTTCATTTAATGAAATTAGGGTTTAGCCCTAAACATAAAAAACTCTAAAAGATAATACTTTTATTTTTGTTTATTTTGACATGTAAAAATACTTTTTTTCCATACATACAAAAAACCATTTTTGCATCTTGCATATTTATTCTTATTTTATTTAATTTATGCAATTAAATTATCTTGTAAATAATTCAATATTGATGTAATAGTTTAGGTTTAACTTCCTTGTCAAAATCCCCATTTGAACATTTGTACCCCCCTTCCCATATATGGTGTTGTAATAGCTTAGTAAATTTATTTTTTGCACTTTATTGCTTTCTAATTATACCATGTTAGAATTAGGGTTTGTATGCGAAAAAACAACGAAAATAGCTTGACCTAATTTCAAGATAAACAAGCATGAAAATGGACACACAAATCACACTTGCACCCCCTAGGGTATTCCACTTGTTGCCTTCAATAAATGGGCCATATTGCATGTTAGGTCTCTTTGGGCAAAACAAAACAATCAAATGATCATAGTCCCTCGATGACGCTTTCGAAAAGTTGCCTAAACAAATGATCAAGTACCTTAAGAAAAATTGCCCAAAGATACTTGGCACCATTGCAATTATGGTCTAAACAATGACCCGCGCCCGTCCCTTTCACATCCTAATATGAGATTGTCCACCAAATACAATGGTGGAACAAACTTGTCAAAAGGGTTAAAACACAGCAATAATCTTTGAGAAATTTAGGAGTAGATGACCTCTTAGTTACTTGAATCAAACTTGCAAAAACAAAACACTTGCCTATTTTCTAAAACCACACCTCACAACACTTTCAAAACAAACTTTCAAAAACAAATGAAAACCTTTTCAAAAGACATACATCTTTGTATACATCCCAACATGGATCATTACAAAGGTTGCCACCACATTGGCTTCTTTTCTAAACATTTTCAAACCCACACACACAAGCACCATTTCAAACAATTGAAAACAAAAGGCAAGTGATCTAAGCAAGTAACTAAGAGCCCATGGATAACCATGGATAAAAAGGGTGCTAATACCTTCCCTTTCTATAATCTACTCCTCGAACCCAAGAAAACATCTCAAAGGTTTTTGCTGTGCTTTTTAACCTTTCCTTAGGATAAAAAAAAGTCGGTGGCGACTCTTGCTCAACCGAAACATTTGCGAAAACAAACGCAAAACCATAGTCAGTTCTCCCACCGTATCACAGAACTGGCGACTCTGCTGGGGACAAAATTAAAAGTGGAGTAACCTTAGGGCTTAGATCACCTTTGTTTTCAATTGTTTGCTTTGTTTGATTTTATATTTGTGGGCTTTGCATCGGAGTTTCATAGATCCTAACCCGGATCTGGGGAATACCCTTTTTTAGGTAGCATAATCTGTGAGGGACCTGTCCGGCGTAGACCGACATGGGTGAAGCAGTGGCTACGTTGGTGTGGCACCTTGGTTTGTACCTATATCCCTTGTGTTGCAATGAGGAGAATATAGGTCTTCTAAGGATTCATTAAACACCAACCGACCTTAGAACCTTAAATTGACCAAACTTGGCCATTAGAATAGTAGCAGTATGCTACACTCATTGAGGCTAAACTCTCGCGATGGTTCTGGCCGCAAGAAAAGATTGCGATGCTGGAGTTATGACCGATTGAGGGTAGTCAATGATTTGAGATCCTCTAGAACCCGGTTACTTTTGATAGGACAGGTTTTAACCAACAAAACTAAAAGAGGGTAATACCTAAACTTCATGCTGACCTGAAACCTAAGGGTTGTCTTGTGTGACTTGTGTGCCTTATCATGTTTTCCTGTGTGAATACTTGTGGTGTGCTTCATCATAGCATCATGCCATCATACCATTGCATGCATCCTGTATAAAGAACTAACCCATTTCAAAGACAAAAAAAAAGTTTCATCTTTGCTCTGTTTTGTAGGACATCATGATGCCCGTGCGTAGGAATACTGTCCGGCTCAACATTGTTCAACCACCAACTTTGCTCAAGGATTTGGTTGGTAGGATTCCAAACACTTCCTCCTTCATCAACAGGCATGGTTCTCTCCTTGGCTTGATCACTGCAAAATGGGACCAACAACTGATCAGTGTTCTGACCCAGTTTTATGACCCCCTGTGTCATTGTTTCACCTTTCAAGACTTCCAGCTGGTTCCTACCCTGGAAGAATTCTCTTATTTGCTTGGTATCCCTGTCTTGGAACAAACTACATTCACTGGTTTGGAAAAGACTCCTAGGCCTGAAGAGATTGCTGCAATTCTCCCCTTGACCAAAGAAGAGGTATTGGCTAACTGGGAAACTAGAAGTGGAGTTAAGGGCTTTTTGGTCAAATTTCTGGTTGGCAAAGCTAATGATTTCTGGAATGACTTGGACTTCAAGGCGTACGAGGACATTCTGGCTCTTTTAATCTATGGTCTGATTTTGTTTCCCAACCCTGACACCTTTATCAGTATCCATGCCATAAATATTTTCATGTCTCGGAATCCTGTACCCACTCTTTTGGGTGATATCCTGCAACAACTCTATGCTCGTACTGCTCGAAAACAGGGAACTCCGTGGTGTTGTGCTCCTTTGCTAGTAAGGTGGTTTATTTTGCACCTTTCTAAGTTCGTGCTGAAGAATGAAGAAGGAAAGGGTTGGGCTCAGAGGTTAATGTCTCTCACTGATAATGACATCACTTGGACTCTCAGAGGTTTGGATGAGGTAGCTGTTATTGATCGTTGCGGAGAGTACCCTAATGTCCCTTTGATTGGTATCAAAGGGGGAATCTCTTATAATCCATGCTTAGCTCTCCGTCAGTTTGGAAGAGCCAGAAGAGTAGGGCCTCATGAAATGTTGGTTCCCCACTTCCATTTTGAGTTTCAGACAGACAGTGACAAACTACGCCATGGATTCATTAAGGCTTGGGACAGAATTCACAAAGCTAACCCACATGAGTTGGGACCAAAGACTTCTCTACCAATGGAACCCTATTGCAGATGGGTCTGCATCCGTGCTCAGAAGTTAGGTATGTCGTAAGAAGCTGTCATACCTATCATTCTTGAATCTCCTGATGAAGATGGGGTTCCTCCGACTGTCCTCCCTCCTCAGATACCCACTGATTTTGACACAATAAGGAGATCTTGGGCGCAGCTAAAGGAAGAACGGGATTTTTATCGGGAAAAGTTCAACGAACAGGAGCGGAAGATCCAGAGGCTGACTAAGCAATTGGAGGAGGAACGGGTCCTGAATAACTACATCCACACTGAGAAGAGGAGGCCATGGGAGCACTGATGGGCTTTGGATATTTCCTTTTACAGTTTTTTATTTCCTTTTCAGTATTTTTCATTCCTGTAATGCCTAAGGGCAAGTTGTTGAACAATTTAAAATTTGAATCTAATGAAGTGTGTTTCCCTTTTGTCTACAAAGTTGAATCTTGTTTGTCTTTGAAAACATAAAACATATGCATCTCATTGCATCATGTGCATGACAGGTACCCTTTTTCACAGGTTGCTTAATCTCCTTCGCTGTTTATTTTGAACAGTCATCATGAATCCAGACTCATCCAGTGAGCAAGCAATCAAGGCCCTTCAGGCCCAAAGTGCCCAGTTTCAAGAAATTGTCTTGAGCCTGGCCCAAGGTCAGCAAGAGTTGAAGACCCTACTCCTGAAGAAGAAGAAGAAAAAGAGGACTGCGTTATTCAACACCGGACGCAGGTTTGGGAACACACTCCATAATGAGGCTGATCCAACTACTTCTTCTGCTGAGAAAAACAGTCCCCAAGGGGGAGGAGCTCCTAGTCCTGCAGTCTCTGACAACGAGACAGACTACAATGACGAACAATACCCACCTGCTGCTGACAGATACAAACAATTAAAGGACCGCTTGAGCGCCATGGAGATTCAGAATGTGCCGGGGCTGGATTTCGGAGATTTGGGCTTATCTTCTGGGGTAGTAATCCCACACAAGTTTAAGGCGTCTGCCTTTGCCAAATACGACGGGGCTTCCTGTCCAAAGCTGCATCTAAGGTCGTACGTAAGGAAGATCCAACCTTACACGGCAGATAAGAACCTTTGGATTCACTTCTTCCAAGATAGCCTTTCGGGGTCACAGCTTGAGTGGTTCTATCAACTAGATGGAACTAGTATCTGACACTGGGAAGATTTGGCAACCGCATTCTACAGACAATATCAATACAATTCTGATCTCGCTCCTATGCGTACCCAACTTCAGGGTATGTCTCTAGGAACGGGCGAAGGGTTCAAAGAATATGCACAAAAATGGAGAGATTTGGCTGGCAGGGTGCAGCCTTCATTGACTGATCGTGAGCTGGTTGATATGTTTCTAGGGACTTTGTCTGGTCCATTTTTCAATCATTTGGTTGGTAACTCCTCCGCTGGGTTTACGTATTTGATTCTGACGGGAGAAAGAATAGAAGCTGGCATCAGGTCAGGAAAGATACAAAAAGCTGCCTCCCCAAGTACTGAGAAGAGGCCTTTCAAGAAAGAAGCAAGTGCAGTCTATGGTCCTAGAAGACAAGTCAAGCCAGAAAGTCGCCAAGCCGTCAATGATTTGGTCATTTCAAAACCTGTTGCTGCTCCTCAACAGTACAATCAATAAAGAGGTGAAAGGCCCAAGAGGCAGTATACTCGGTTGAGTATGACCTTGTCACAAATCTTACCACAACTGTTATCAACCAACTTGGTGACCATCCAAGAAGCGCCAAAGGTCGTGAACACTACATCTCCTAAGTATAACCCAAATGCCCGTTGTGCTTATCATTCCGATAGCCCCGGGCATACTACTGATGATTGCTGGGCCCTGAGAAACAAGGTGCAAGACCTTATCGACGCGAAGGAAATTCAGTTTGAGGCGCCTGAGAGGCCAAATGTTGTAACTGCTCTTATGCCCCAGCATAGAGTAAATGCCATCGAGGAAGATTTGTATGTTGTTTCGGTGAATGATGTTGCTACCCCTCTTTTGACTGTTAAGAGGAACTTACTACTAGCCGTTTTATTTTCGGGTTGTAGCAAGGGTTGCCTCCTGTGTGCTGTTATCCCTACCGGTTGTTCGCTGCTGAAATCAGGCATCCAAAGCCTGATGGACAGCAAAGAAATTCTGTTCAAGAAAACTGTCGTCCCATTTGTTTCCGCTGAAGAAGTATCTGTTGTCACAATTTACAATCCTACCAAAGCTCCCCCGAGGAAGCCAGTCCAAATTCTGTCTGTTGCACCCATCACTATTACTGTTCCGGGGCCTCTCCCCTATGAGTCTGATAAAGCTGTCCCATGGCATTATGGGGCTGACGTGTATGTGCTTGGAGTGAAGCAGGATTTCAACACCAATACCAATATCAGTAACATCACTGATCCCGCCAAGATTACCCGCAGTGGTAGGCTCTTCTCGCCTGACATTGCACCGCCAGTTATCCGAAAACCTCTCATCATCACACCCGCAAGTGTGAATGTTCCAATTCCAGTTCCTGTGTCTACTACTGCCGCCGAGTCCTCTGATGCTCGGGGCAAAGAAGTTGCTACCGATTTGCCTGCCAGGACGGAGGGACCAAAAAAGACTGTTGTCGAGGCCTCCCAATAAGAAATGGAGGAAATCCTTAAAATCATTAAAAAGAGTGACTTCAATGTTGTTGAACAGTTGGGGCATACCCCCTCCAAAATCTCTATGCTATCATTGCTGCTATGCTCAGAGGCCCATGCAAAAGCCCTGATTTCATTTCTGAAAACGGCCCATGTGCCGCAAGAGACCTCCGCAGATCAATTCACCGACTGTGTGGCTAATTTGACAGCTGACAATGGTTTGGGGTTCTCAGATGCTGACCTTACCGCCAAAGGGAAAAATCACAATGATGCCCTGCATGTCTCTATAGAATGCAGGGGCACTACTCTCGCGCACGTGTTGGTGGATACCGGTTATTCCCTGAATGTTTTGCCCAAGAAGGCATTGGATCGCTTGGATTGTGAGGGTCTGGAATTGAAGCCTAGTAACATCATTGTTAGAGCCTTTGACGGTTCTAAGAGGATGGTGCACGGTGAAGTAGACATTCCTATTCGTGTGGGTTCCCAGGTTTTCGACTCAACGTTCTATGTAATGGATATTCGTCCATCTTATTCCTGTTTGTTGGGTCGACCCTGGATTCACAAGGCTGGGGTAGTAACATCCACTCTACACCAAAAGCTCAAATACCCTGTCAAAGGGAAGATTGTTACTGTGCAGGTTGAGGAGGAATACATGGTTAGTCACTTGAATTCATTCCGTTATATCGAGATGGACGGGGAGTTTATTGAAACCCCCTTTCAGCATTTTGAGGAGGTTCCTCCAACGTTGGCATCAGCTGAAACAGTGGTTGAAGAAGACTTTCTGTTTAAAATGGCGTCCTTGAAGGATGCCCGGGCTGTAATCGAGAAAGGCAATTGTGCAAACTGGGGTCAGCTTCCTGACTTCACTCAAAAGAATGACAAGTTTGGGCTGGGCTTTACTGCAGAGGCTCAGAGGGCAGTGCGCAAGGACAAGATCAGAAAGGCTCCGGTGTTTATCACCAATCCGAGGGTGAAAGCTATCGAGGAGGACGTAGAGGAAGCAGAGTTTGACAGTTGGATCTATCCAACCACCAGCGACGGACCAAGCAACTGGACGGCAAAGGATTTTACACCTATCACATTTGTCACGCAGTAATTAATTCTTTTGATTTTCAATTTGTAACAAACAAATATGTTGAAACTTTTATTGGCTCGGTGTCCTACCCGGGGCATCGTAGCTCCATTTGTAAGGGCTTTTTGTATGACATTTCCATATATCATCAATCAAAACATTGGATGTTTGTTGCATTTCAAATCTTGTGCTCTTTTTCTTTGTGTTATATATTGCAAAATAGCTATATTTACACACACCCACTCATACAGGTTTCAATCCACTCTGGATCTCACTGGTAACAACTCTTCTACCACCAGTTATAACTTCAAGAATCCGATCAAATTGGCCGAGGACGAAGGTGAAGATGATTGCGAAGTGCCTGGCGAACTCGCAAGACTGCTACTCCAGGAAGAGAGGGCCATTCAGCCGCATGAAGAGTCAGTGGAAATAGTGAACCTGGGTACTGAGACAGATAGGAAAGAGGTCAAGATTGGTGCCAATCTAGAGCTCAGCGTGAAGCAACGATTGATCCAGATGCTACATGATTACATGGAGATCTTTGCTTGGTCATACGAGGATATGCCTGGTTTGGATGCCGACATTGTAGTTCATCACCTGCCAACCAAGAAAGACTGCCCTCCGGTAAAGCAAAAGGTCCGCCGTATGCGTCCAGAGATGTCCGAAAAGATCAAAGCTGAGGTTATGAAGCAATTCGATGCCGGATTTCTAGCAGTGACCTCTTACCCTCAGTGGGTTTCCAATGTGGTGCTAGTGCCGAAAAAGGATGGTAAAGTCAGAATGTGTGTCGACTACAGGGATTTGAACAGGGCCAACCCCAAGGATGATTTTCCTCTACCTCACATTGACGTTCTTGTTGACAATACTGCTTAACACAAGGTGTTCTCCTTCATGGATGGTTTTTCAGGGTATAATCAGATCAAGATGGCTCCGGAAGATATGGAAAAGACTACCTTTGTGACTCAGTGGGGCACCTTCTGCTACAAGGTCATGCCGTTCGGGTTGAAAAATGCTGGGGCAACCTACCAACGTGCCATGGTTGCTTTATTTCATGATATGATCCATCATGAGATTGAGGTATATGTTGATGACATGATTGCAAGGTCCCAAACTGAGGAAGAACACCTTGATCATCTGAGGAAGCTGTTTGACCGACTGAAGTTATACAAGCTGAGGTTGAACCCAAGCAAATGCACCTTTGGGGTAATGTCCGGAAAATTGCTAGGTTTCATTGTAAGCGATAAAGGTATTTAGGTGGATCCTGCCAAGGTAAAAGCCATACAAGAGATGCCAACTCCAAAGACAGAGAAAGAAGTCAGAGGCTTCCTGGGACGACTGAATTACATTGCCCGATTCATCTCACATCTGACTGCTACTTGTGAGCCAATCTTCAAATTACTGAAGAAAGATCAAGTAGTACACTGGAATGATGAATGTCAGGCTGCCTTTGAAAAGATAAAGGAATATCTCCAAGAGTCACCCATTCTTATGCCACCAGTGAAAGGAAGACCTCTGATACTATACTTGACAGTACTTGACAATTCAATGGGGTGTGTGCTGGGGAAGCATGACGAGTCTGGCCGAAAAGAGCACGCTATTTATTACCTGAGCAAAAATTTTACCGACTGTGAGTCTCATTACTCACTGCTTGAGAAAACTTGATGCGCTCTGGTATGGGCTGTTCGCCGGCTGAGACAGTATATGCTGACTCACACTACTCTTTTGATTTCAAAGATGGATCCCATCAGGTACATATTCGAAAAGCCTGCTCTGTCTGGAAGAATAGCAAGATGGCAGATGATCTTGACAGAATATGATATCCAGTATACAACTCAGAAAGCAATTAAAGGAAGTGTACTGGCAGATCATTTGGCACACCAACCTGTGGACGATTACCAATCATTGAATTTTGATTTTCCGGACGAAGATATCATGGTGGTAACTGACTGTGAAGTACCTGGACCGGATGAAGGACCTGAGGAAGGATCCCGATGGTTTATGCATTTTGACGGAGCCTCCAATGCTTTGGGCAACAGCGTTGGTGCTGTAATCATATCTCCCAAAGGAACTCATACTCCACTCACCACCCGATTGTGTTTCAACTGCACCAACAACATGGAAGAATATGAGGCGTGTATCATGGGTCTGCAAGCTGCAATCGACTTAAGGATCAAATTTCTGAGTGTCTTCGGAGATTCCGCTCTCGTGATCAATCAGATCAAAGGCGAGTGGGATACGAAACACCCAAATCTTATTCCTTACAAGGAGTATGTGTTGACCTTGCTTCCCCACTTTGAGGAGATAACTTTTGAGCACTTCCCAAGAGAGGAGAATCAGCTAGCGGATGCACTGGCTACGATGTCTTCAATGTTCAAAGTCAAATGGGACAATGAAGCTCCCTGGATCATTATTTGGAAATTGGACGAGCCAGCATACTGCTGCGATCTTGAGGCCAAAGATGTAACCGAGAAACCCTGGTATCATGAGGTGAAGAGGTACTTGGAAGCTCAGGAATACCCTGAAGGTGCATCTGTCAATGACAAGAAGTTCATGAGGAGGTTTGCGGCAAAATTCTTCCTCAGCAACGGCATTCTCTACAAACGGAATCATGATTCAACTCTACTGCGTTGTGTGGATAAAGCTGAAGCAGAAAAGATCATGATAGAACTGCATGAAGGTACATTCGGAACACATTCCAGTGGACACACCATGGCAAAGAAAATCCTTCGGGAAAGATATTTCTGGTCCACAATGGAAGCCGATTGTTACCAACACTCTCGAACTTGTCACAAATGCCAGATCTATGCTGACAAGGTGCATATCCCTCTGGTTCCTCTGAACGTCCTGACGACACCTTGGCCTTTTGCAATGTGGGGCATTGATATGATCGGTGAGATCCGACCGACGGCATCCAATGGGCATCGCTTCATCTTGGTGGCGATCGATTACTTCACGAAGTGGGTTGAGGCAGCTTCCTACGCAACGGTAACCAAGAGCGTCGCGGCACGTTTCATCCGGCATAACCTGATTTGTCGGTACGGCGTCCCGGAAAGAATCATTATGGACAATGGCACCAATCTTAATAACAAGATGATCACTGAGCTCTGCGAGCAATTCAAAATACAGCACCATAACTCTTCTCCTTACCGGCCGAAGATGAATGGGGCTGTAGAGGCAGCTAATAAGAATATCAAGAAAATTGTGTAGAAGATGACAGTGACCTATAAAGATTGGCACGAGATGTTACCGTTCTCTCTTCATGGGTACCGTACCTCAGCAAGGACGTCAACCGGGGAAACTCCTTTCTCCTTGGTCTATGGCATGGAGGCAGTCTTGCCGATTGAAGTCCAGATACCCTCTCTCTGGATAATGAAGGATGCAGACTTGAGTGAAGATGACTGGATCCAGACTCGACTTGATCAATTAAACCTGATTGACGAAAAGAGGCTCGCCGCTATCTGTCATGGTCATACGTACCAAAAACGAATGATCAGGGCATTTAACAAGAAAGTCAGACCGCAAGAGTATCAAGTTGGGGACCTGGTAATCAAGCGCATCATCCTTCCTCAAAGTGATCCCCGGGGCAAATGGACCCCTACGTACGAAGGGCCAATTGTGGTTAAACATGTGTTCTCAGGAGGAGCCATGATCCTAACCACCATGGATGGTGACAACCTTCCCCACCCCGCCAATGCGGACATAGTAAAAAGATACTACGCATGAATAAAAGACCCGCTAGGTTGACATACCTAGGAAAAAATAAGGGCTTCCCGGCGAACCAAAAGGGTTCGGGAAAAAATAAGGGATGAAACGAAAAAGAATCTGTACACCCGGCAAGTCGAAAACCTGAAAAGGCGGCTTGGGCAAAAAATGGGTATCCCGGTGGACTAAAAACCCGAAAGGGCGGTCCAGGAAAAAGTTAGGGATAAAGCGTAACACTATGTCTCATTGGATCACTTTACATCCGGAATTCGGCATCAACCATCTGGCTCAGATCTCGGCATCGATCAATCAGCTTCATCTTCAACCAAGCAGCAAAGTGATGAGACGCTTGAAGACGTAAAGGCGATAGCAGAGTTGGAACCCAGTGGGATTGTTCACATAGCTGTTTTGTTTCCTTTTCAAAATTGTAAATTCTATGTTATTCGGCGGCATTCTCTTACTAGGATGTTAGCCTCTTGTACAAAAACACCTATTCACAGGCAAAATTCAAATCAATACAAATTCACTTGTCCATACAAATTGCCATTGTTTTTCCTTTTTCTGTTTTGTCTTGCGAAGAACGTCCAATGTTCATTTTTGATATATGCATTTGACATTAAATTGCTGATTCATAAATATTTGCATATGAAACAAACGACTAATCACAGGTGACATCAGAAACAGGGGCAATGTAGAGTTGTTTAATGCAGTCTGGTTGCTTGGTCCGCCGAGGTACCAAGGTAGATTCTAACTGAAGGATGTGATCAAGTTCTCTCAACTCCCCAGGGAATAAGACAAGATTCAACAATACTTTCCCCTACAGAGTACGGACGTCTCTCCCGAGCTTTATTCAAATTTATTCCTCACAAGGGCTTATAACTGGGTTATCCTCAGCTAATTGCCACGGAAGATCGCCCTCGGCAAAGTTCTTCCTATCCCCCAGCGGAGCTTATCAACACCATCCCCAGCGGAGTTTATCATCATTATCCCCAGCGGAGTTCATCATTGAAATCCTCAGTGGAGCTCTCGTAAACTTCAGCAAAGTATCTCTTCCACAGAGCAACTCCCCGGCCGGTCGTCAAGGATTTATTTTCCTAAGACGAAAATACATTCATAAACACTTCATATTTCATACATCTTGCTTACATACATGATAAAGTGCATACAACACTATCTCATGTTGAACATCGCGACATCATGCATTTCATACATCATGACATTGCATACAACTGATGTTTTTGCCTTTACAGGGAAAAAGACAATCCCAAAGACAACTACCTTCAACTATCACAATTCCAGATTCGATACCTGTATCAAGCCAGGGCACATCTGAGAGTGATCAGTTTCCAGACTCGATTCCTGTATCTAGCCAGGGCACGTCTGAAGAGTTCGAAGATTCGATTCCTGTATCCAGCCAGGGCATATCTAGCAACTATCACAATTCCAGATTCGATTCCTGTATCCAGCCAGGGCATATCTATTGACCATATATCTAGACTCGATTCCTGTATCTAGCCAGGGCACGTCTGAAGAGTTCGAAGATTCGATTCCTGTATCCAGCCAGGGCATATCTGTTGACGACTATTTCCAGATTCGATTCCTGTATCCGGCCAGGGCACATCTGTGAGCAACCGATTGTAGATTCGACACCTGTATCTAGCCAGGGCATATCTGCATGAGGAGATTGAAGATCAAACACGTGTAACAAGCCAGGAAAACATCTGTCTTTCTCAAGTACACAAGTTCTCGCTAAGGAATCTCTTATGCGATCAACACTTCCAAATGGCATCTATAAGCCCATTCCCGACAAGGTTCTGTCACATCTCCAAATGGCATCTATAAGCTCATTCCCGACATCACATTGCTTATACTCCGACATGCGAGTGCAAATTTACAGGCACTCTAGCATCCAATCTCCTTTTACCCTCGAGTCACGAAAGGCAAACTTGCCAATCTAACTATTCAGGTTCAAGAAGATTGAACAGGGGCAACTGTTGTACCCCAAAATTTGCCCTCCCATTTCCTCAACATTTTCTCATCACAAGACCCTTGAAGATCAAGACCCAGTTAGGGTTTCCTCTGCTCAAGACTTCTCCTTGCACTGTTGACCCAAATTAGGGTTTGTGTTTGCACAAAGATATTTTGACCTAAAATTCCTAATATGACTTCCATGCTTCATGTTGGACTCCCATGTTTATCCATACCAAGTTTCAAGTCTTGATTCCAAATTTTGCCCAGTCAATTGGACAGTTGACCTAGAAATCAACTGTATTGGGGAAAAAGTCAACTATGGCCAATTGACAATCAAATCTCATGAAAATTGACCCACATCAACATTATGAACTCACATGGACCATTTGATCAAGTTTGGATCACAATTCCACAAGAAATTTGATCAGATCACCAAAAGGGCAAAATGGTCATTTTTAGGGTTTTGACTGCACAAAGGCAATTTTTGACTGTTTGACTTAGCCAATGGCAAACCAATATCACATATGGACTCAAGGACCCCATGGAATTATCTTGACATGCTCAACAAGTTCAAAAGATCCCAAATACACAAGATTGACAGTTGAATTTCCCAGTCAATTGATCAATTTTGACTGTATACTGAAAAGTCAAACTTTGACTTTTTGGTCAAAATCAAGTGTCAAGATTCATTTTTCATTAAAACATGCCAAATCATGAAACTTGTCCATCAAGAAATCAAGAAATGCAAATTAGGGTTTGAAATGAAGATTTTTCATAACTTAGAATTTTTCTAAGTTATGAAAAACCCTAATTTTTTCCTAACTTTGCCCCACTTTCTCACCAAGATTCATTTGGATTCAAGCAAAAGTCAAAACATGAAAGTTGTATCCTATTGCATAATCTACAACTTTGATTCACAAAGTTTTCCCAAAAGAGGCTTGTATCTCAAGTTACAATTTTTGGAACAAGGGTACCAAACCATTCTTAACTTAGTGAAATTTTGACCTTTTTAGGCAAGGTTTTTACCTAACTTCAAGACCATTTTTCATACACTTCCACTTGGAATTTCAATTTTCACTTCAAAGATGGATTGTAGTAAACATTCCAAGCTTTCCAAAATGTCAAAGAACTCATCAAACAACCTCATGGTTAGAGAGAATCGAATTTTGCAATATGGGAAAAACTCACTTTTGAATTTGCCAAGTTACATGTTCATAACACTATGCATTTCAATCTCAGCTTGCACAACTTGATTACAGGTCTTTTATCTCAATTACACTCATAAATTTAATGCCAATACTTTGTGCCAAGACCATGTTCTATGTGTTCAAGCATTGCCTAAAGGTTTAATCCCAAATTGGAAAAAGCATTATATCCATTTTTGCAAAAGTTACACTTTATGTCAATTGGTAAATCAAGAAGGTACAAGGGAAATCTCTTTGGCACAAGTTTATGAGTTAATCACTCTGATCAAGACAAGGTTTTGCAGCATGTTTAGGGGGCCTCTACCTGTCTAGAACACAAAGTGGCCATTGCTTGCTTAAAGTTTAAGAAACACATCATAACATGTACCAACTCTCATATCAGTGAACAAAGGCTTAGAGAAAGTTATCAAACACATTCCAAACATTCATCCTAAGCTGAAGCACGACCCTAAGATCCTCAATACCTCCCCATTCCCAGAATCACCTTCAAACTCCTCAAAACAGGGCATCCCTGCAGTTTGAGTTCCATAGCTCAAACCTTCCATGCTTTCTGGCTAAAAACTTGTCAAACACCTTCCCTAACATCCCTTGAAGCTAACCAAAACCTAAGACACGACCTGTAACACTCCCAAGCAAGATCACCATTTTCATTTTCTTGTTTTGCAGCTGAAGTTCTCTAGCACGATTCAAAAGGTTTCAAGACAAAGTAAAGCTTGGAATAGCATCCCTGAACATCAAGGAAGCTATACCAATCATCACATTGCATTGAAGACACCTCAATCACCAGATACAACTTCAACTGAACAGGTAAGTTCATGAACACGAATCTCTCTACATAGGCATTGTTAGCTTTAGGTTTGTGAAGGAAACATGCCACAATCATAGCCCTGAACATGCCCATGTGATTAGATTTCATTTATATTATGTATGCTTAGAGAATTTTGAGTCTGAACATTGATGAAAAACTAGGTCAGGAATTGGGGGAGAAGAAATTCTCCCTCATCTTAGAGAGTTAAGTCAAGTTCTTTATATCCCTGGATTCGTCTTCTCATGCTCTACATTTTTCATGTTGAAAGTTTTGCTTGAAAGTCCAGGAATTGGGAGATAGAAAACGCGTGTTTGCTTGAACAAAAGTGTTCTGAGGTTGAAGATGACAGCCTTCTGGGCTGGGCCTGTTTGACATTTCTTTTTGCACCCTTTTATTACTTTTACACCCCCTGAGCCCATTTTGTTTATTTTAGTGATTTTTTGACTTTTTCTTTTTTGGTTTGACTTATTTATTTTTTCTTATGATATTAAAAATATAAAAAATATTTTTCTCACCATTTTCCTATTTATTAGGTATTTATTTGTTTAGATTAGTTTTTTGAACATAAATAAATAAATAGATATACTTTTATTTGAAAAATGTTAAAATAGTGCAAATACATTTTTATTTTCATTTTATTTCATTTTATCTTCTGAAAATATTTTGTATAAAAAATACTTTTTTTTTTATAAATATTAAATATTATTATTTTGTATATACTTATTAATATTTAGTAAATAATACATATATATATTTAGGATTAAAATGCAAAATACATATATTTTTTATTTTTATTAATATTTAAATATAAAAATGCCTTTTTACAAATATACTTCATTTTATTTTATTTTTGTATATAATAAATAAATGTTATACATAATAAATAAATAATATATTTCATTTAATGAAATTAGGGTTTAGCCCTAAACATAAAAAACTCTAAAAGATAATACTTTTATTTTTGTTTATTTTGACATGTAAAAATACTTTTTTTCCATACATACAAAAAACCATTTTTGCATCTTGCATATTTATTCTTATTTTATTTAATTTATGCAATTAAATTATCTTGTAAATAATTCAATATTGATGTAATAGTTTAGGTTTAAATTCCTTGTCAAAATCCCCATTTGAACATTTGTACCCCCTTCCAATATATGGTGTTGTAATAGCTTAGTAAATTTATTTTTTGCACTTTATTGCTTTCTAATTATACCATGTTAGAATTAGGGTTTGTATGCAAAAAAACAACGAAAATAGTTTGACCTAATTTCAAGATAAACAAGCATGAAAATGGACACACAAATCACACTTGCACCCCCTAGGGTATTCCACTTGTTGCCTTCAATAAATGGGCCATATTGCATGTTAGGTCTCTTTGGGCAAAACAAAACAATCAAATGATCATAGCCCCTCGATGACGCTTTCGAAAAGTTGCCTAAACAAATGATCAAGTCCCTTAAGAAAAATTTCCCAAAGATACTTGGCACCATTGCAATTATGGTCTAAACGATGACCCGCGCCCGTCCCTTTCACATCCTAATATGAGATTGTCCACCAAATACAATGGTGGAACAAACTTGTCAAAAAGGTTAAAACACGGCAATAATCTTTGAGAAATTTAGGAGTAGATGACCTCTTAGTTACTTGAATCAAACTTGCAAAAACAAAACACTTGCCTATTTTCTAAAACCACACCTCACAACACTTTCAAAACAAACTTTCAAAAACAAATGAAAACCTTTTCAAAAGACATACATCTTTGTATACATCCCAACATGGATCATTACAAAGGTTGCCACCACATTGGCTTCTTTTCAAAACTTTTTCAAACCCACACACACAAGCACCATTTCAAACAATTGAAAACAAAAGGCAAGTGATCTAAGCAAGTAACTAAGAGCCCATGGATAACCATGGATAGAAAGGGTGTTAATACCTTCCCTTTCTGTAATCTACTCCCCGAACCCAAGAAAACATCTCAAAGGTTTTTGCTGTGCTTTTTAACCTTTCCTTAGGATAAAAAAAATCGGTGGCGACTCTTGCTCAACCGAAACATTTGCGAAAACAAACGCAAAACCATAGTCAGTTCTCCCACCGTATCACAATGTACAATACATGTTTTTCAGGCAATTTGGGCCAGCGCGCTAATGGGCCTGCTCAATAAAAACAATTTTTTTTGTTAATTTCCACTGGGCTTTGCACTTAGTAATAATTTTTCCTATACTACAAACAACAACATTTTTCTTACATCAACATTTCTTTTTTTGCATTAATGGGGCCTAAGGCCTTCTAGCTGACTTTTCTTCTTTTCTTTGACTCAACACCAATTTTCAACATAACGACTCACTTCCCAAAAATCTTTTAATAAATAATATGAACTAAAATAATAAAATAGAAATTTGTCACAAATGAAAATCAGATAATTTTCTACAATCCAATATTTAATTTTTTTTAAAAGATCTTTTAATAAATTGATACAAATATTTTTTGAAAATTGATATATATATATATATATATATATATATATATATATATATATATATATATATATATATATATATATATATATATATATATATATATATATATATATATTCCTTTAAAATAAACAATTGGGCTAACTTACTACTTCTAATGGGCCTGTAATTATAATCATACCCCCTTCTTCTTGAAGTCATGAAAACCTAATCGGCTTTCTTATTGAATTCACACCCTCCTTCTTGGAAAAAATATCTAAATGGATTTAATAAGTTTAATTTCAACTAATAACCACTTAAACTTAAGTTGGCTTTAATAGTTATTTGAATAACTTTCCATTTACGAATTGCATGGGTCATGGACCAACATGCTTCGTAAATGGGCCTATGAATAAACGGGTCTTTCTGATTTAGCAAACCACCTTTTCCTAAATTAAAATACACCCCCTAGTCTTAGATGAAGATGGGCCATCAGATATTTTTGTACCATCTTTAGTTAAATATTTCTTCCATTTTAATCCTTGAAAAAGAAAATCGTCGTGGTAGGACAAATTTGGGGTACGACAGGTGCTTTCCATGCCCCATGCGAGTCGTGGTTTTCCCTTGTAAGCCCTTGTTCATTTTACTCATGATTTCTTATTCGCCATAGTGCAAGAACGAGTCGGTGTATAACCTGTCTTATTTCTCGAATATTCAAGTGTTCATGTTTGTTGTGTGGAAATACATATAATTGCCACTCTCGAAGAATTGACACCCTTGCCTTTTGTTTGAGGGATATTGTAATTCCTGCATATTCACAACCCATCGAAAGTCTAATAGGTTTTGGCAATCCTTGTCAGAGTACCCTTCGGTTGGTCTCTTTCTCCTATAAAGTTCGCCTTTGATTCGACGTTCACTTTTACTTTGGTCAAAATTCTCGTCCAGTTTTCCTAATTGAATCTGGCGCGTAGTACCCCCAGTATTTCTGCCTTTGGTCAGTACTTTCCTTCTAAAGGTATTTCTTTTGACCAATTTGTTCCCATCGGTGGGTCCACCTTTGATTGTTGTAATTTGATTAGGAGTCTGCTTGGGTTGGTCTCTTTTCCATGTATTCAACATTACCTTTCGTTACCTTTCCCTTGTTTAGGTTCTATTTTGATAAGTTCCTTCTCTCTGGTTCATCTTTTTGGATAGAGTTTACCTTCTGTTAGCTTAGCTAACATTTTCGGTTAGGTTATGTTTTGATCATTTTCTTCCCTTGCTTAGGTTCTATTTTGATCAGTTCCTTCTCTCTGGTTCATCTGTTTGGATCGGGTTTACCTTCTGTTATCTTAGCTAACATTTATGGTTAGGTTATGTTTAGATCATTTCTTTCCCTTGCTTAGGATCTGTTTTGATCAGTTTCTTCTCTCTGGTTCATCCGTTTGGATCAGGTTTACCTTCTGTTAGCTTAGCTAACATTTCCGGTTAGGTTATGTTTTGATCATTTCCTTTCCTTGCTTAGGTTCTGTTTTGATTAGTTCCTTCTCTCTGATTCATCCGTTTGGATCGGGTTTACCTTTTGTTAGCTTAGCTAACATTTTCGGTTAGGTTATGTCTTGATCATTTTCTTCCTTTGTTTGGGTTCTGTTTTGATTATTTCCTTCTCTTTGGTTCATCCGTTTGCATCAGGTTTACCTTCTGTTAGCTTAGCTACCATTTCCGATTAGGTTATATTTTGATCACCCCTTGCCATGTTAAGATCTTGTTTATATCAGTCTCCTTATACACATATCTTTATCCCCAACAAGTCCACCTTCTCTCGGCTGGCTTCAGAGTGCAACATTTTTGGTTTTATTGAGATTTCAATCCTCTTTTACCGTGTTTGTTCGAAAGGTTATTGACAATCAAACCCATTGGTTAAAGAAGATTGAATAGGGGTAATTGTTGCACCCTAAAATTTTCCCTCTTCATTTTAGTTACATGGCTTATGCTTAATCATACATATTCATACATTCTCATGGTAATGATTAGGGTATTCAAGTTCCCAAGTTCTTCTACAAGCTCTAGAGGATGTTTGCTTGGTCAATCAGTGTAAAAGAGGATCTTATATCTCCAAGCTTTAAAATCACTCAAAGCTATAAAGTTTTTCTTATATTAATAGACATTCCATTTGTCCCATATGATCATTAGAAGATGGAAATTTGCAAAGTTTGGAGAAGAATCACATTCCCACTATTCATCTCTCAAGATTAGGGTTTTGATCAGTTGGGAAATCTGAGGCTTACCAAAGACAAATGTGTGAAGCATCATCTCCTCATTATTATATAAGATATATTTGTTCAAAGAATTTCTCAATTTGACCAGGAGAATGAGATTTTTGAAACTTGGTCACCATCTCCTAACACAGAAAGCCAAAATTAGGGTTTTTGGTTTAATTAAGAAATATTTGATTTCTTGGGAAATATTTGATTCCATTATCCTTAACATGTTTATTAGAATATATGATAGGAAGTTTGACCACCAATTTTGATTGAAAGAAGTTCAATTGATCAAAAGGCGCAAAATAGTCATTATTGACCAAAAGTCAACCAAAGTCAAAGTTGACCAAGTGGACTTTTGGTCAACCATCAGTTCAAGTATTATATTTTCATATTTCATAATCATTGGTGTCACAAAATCAAAAGAAAAGATCAAAATGAAGATAACTTGTTCCAGAAGGTATTTGGACATTTAGAAAGAAAATTGTATGTCTTTTAGTATTGAATTGTGGACATTCATAACTCTCTCATTTTTTATCTAATGGAGGCAAATCTTATATGCTTGGAAAGCTTGAGAAAAAACCTACAAGTTTGTTAATGTGTGCTCAAACCTTAAAAGTGAAGCATTTGTGAATTATTATGCTTAGGAGTTTAGGGCCTAAAGATGACAAGTTTACCCAGTAATGGAGGCCTCGCGCATGAAATTTCATCAAACATGTGGTGGGAACACCTTCACCATCATTTTCCTTAATGAATGGATCATGATTTTAAAAATGTTTGAACATCAAAGTTGGAGATATTTGTGTCCTCCTCAATTTTGATTTAAAGATCATTTCATTCTGAGCATTATGGTGAGAGTTACAATGAAATGAACATAAGGGCTTGAGATGCTATCTTTCTGGCCGGAATATTTTTCTTGCACGGTTTTTAGACCAGTCGTTACATCAAACATCTGGAATGCCCATATTCACAAGACTATACCTCTCAATACAAGTGATAAATGGATTTGGAATTCAAAAGGAAATTGTAATTGAGTATGTAAGCTACAGTTTGATATTTGAATCATTTAATTTGGATCACAATTGAATGAGATACTAGGGGTTTGAAGATTGACTCATGAAGTTGCCTTGCCATGCATATCTTCTTATCGCCTGCGCACGCTCGAAGCCTGCCTCAACCAAAAATTTCACAAATTTATGCCATTTTTCCATCAACTTGCAAACATTATTTTGAATTTCCATCAATTACAATATTGTTGCTTGTCATGTAATATTTCTAAAGGCCTCACGCTTTTCAAAAACGCACGAGGAAATATTGATAAAGTTTGAATTTATCACAACTGATTCAAGTGTGCATTGGCAAGGCAAGCAAGGCAGTCTATGACAGCTCATCCTTCACACGCTTATCTCACTCAAGTCTACTTACTTTTCACTCATCAAAAAACACACATATGGTCATCATTAAGGCATGAAACGCAAGCTGCTTAGCTTCACTTAAACTTGCAACAAATTTCTAGCATTGCCCTCTAACGGCTCTAAGCTTGCAAAAGACTGAATTATTCCTCTGCAAAGCTTCCCCAACACGTTTCTTTTCTCTATATAAGCTTGTTCTTCACTCCAAAAAAGAAGGTTGGGAATCTTAAAGTTGCATACAATCTTCTTCTCCAAAATTAGATTGCACACTTTTTCTGCATTTTCAAGAATTCCAAGCTTTCTCTCAACCTTCTCGTGCATTCTTCTAATTTCAGCTTGCATCTTCATCTTTTGAGCTCAAGGACAAGATCCACTGGTTTTCTTGTTTAGTTTAGAGGCACCTAGTGAATTTACTTTTCACTACTTGAGGTAAGTTTCATGAACTTCACATCATCGTGAATATGCAATGTAGATCTCATTTTAATCATGCTAACTGGTCGGATCTTAGATCTGAAGTATGAATATGAGAGATTTAATGATGAATTCGTGCTCTACAAGTGGTTTGAATTTTTATTGAAACAATGCTTTCGTGCTCAGATCTCTACTTAATCTTGCATTAATTGTGAAATCTATGATTATCTTGTTGTTCTTTGCATTTTTATAGTGAACTTTGATGTTTGGATCAAGTGATTTGTGTTAGAACAATATTAGTTTTGATCATATCTCCGAGTTTTGATGATAACAATAAAATATATTTTATATATTTGATACTCTGATGAGCATATTCATTTGTTTCAGATAATGTTCTGACTGAAGTATTTTCTTAGATGAAAATCATTTTGACGTGCTGACCTAAAAATAAATGAAGAAGTTATTTAATGAAAGAACTATTTGTTTTAGCGCAAGTTCTGATGCTGACTCTGATAAGAAACTATTTTATGCATCTTCTAAAGCTTAGCAAGTTTCCATGTAAACCATGTTCAAAAGTATTCTGCAAGCAAAAGCTGATAAGAAGTTTTGCAAGCATATTCTGAAGTAAGTTGTGAAGCTAGTCCTGATAGAATAAAGAAGCTAACAAGTTTTGTCAAGTTTTAGGAAACATGCTCTGACAAGTTCTGTTTGTTCATTTAATACAAACACGGATACATGCACTCAACTGTCTACGCTAGTTCATTGGAAAATGCAATACTGCAAGCAAACACACAAACATTTATTGCTCCACACTTTTGAAGGTAGTAACAGTCGTTTTCTTCATGCTATAAATAAAAGATCATTTATTGCAAGCCAACAACTCAACTACGTGAAAATATTCTGCTGCTCACAAATTATTTTATAAACACTTTGTACAAAACTAATCTTAGTGGAAAATCACAGTTTGTGATATAGCTTTCTAAGAAGAAATTTGTTTCACTATCTGTAAAGATTTAATTCTTGAAATTGTTCCTTGAGAGACCAAGCATGGTCAGATTTCTCAAGAAGGCAAGGACTAGTTTGAGTCTTAGTGGTGTTAGTCACTTGTAAGTTTACTTGTGCTTTGAATTGTTATTCACAACAATTTGGTTGTGTAATTGTAATCTATTTGATTATAGTGACTTAAGTTCTTGTTGAGAAAGGCGAAATCACCTAGGCGGGTGGAATGGAGTAATTTGAGTTAAAACGAACCAGGATAAAAATAAATGTGTCTTTCCATTATTGTTGAGCCTTTAAGAAAAAGAAAAATAGAAACTTATTCACCCCCCTCCCCCCTCAATTAGTATCAGAGCTTGAATCTGAGCGCTAACACTTAACCGTGTCAGGAAAAGATCCAGAAGGAAAACACAAATGGCAACTGAACAAAACAACAATAACTACAACAAACCTCTTTTGTTTGATGGAGAAGAGTTTGAATATTGGAAAGATAGACTAGAAAGTTTCTTTCTAGGTCATGATAGTGATTTATGGGATATAGTCTTGGATGGTTACACACATCCTATAGACTTAGAAGGAAATAAGATTGATAGAAAAAATATGGATAGACAACAAAAAGCTGATTTCAAAAATCACCACAGAGCTAGAAATATTTGTCTAAACGCTATCTCTAAAATGGAATACGAGAAGATCACAAATAGAGATATAGCACATGACATGTTTGAGTCTCTCAAAATGACTCATGAAGGAAACGCTCAAGTGAAGGATTCTAAAGCTCTGGATCTCATCCAGAAGTATGAAGCCTTCAAAGTAGAAGAAAGTGAATCTATATAAGTTATGTTCTCAAGGTTCCAAACTCTGATCGCTGGCCTGAGAGTTCTGAAAAAGGGATACACTAAGGCATACCACGTTAAGAAGATCATCAAAAGTTTACCCAGAAGATGGGCACCTATGGTCACTGCTTTCGAAGTATCAAAAGATCTGAATAATGTGTCTCTTGAAGAACTCATCAGCGCTCTTAGAAATCATGAGATAGAACTTGATAAGCACGAGCCTCAGAAGAAAGGCAAGTCTGTTTCCCCTAAATCAATTAAAAAAATATGAAACTAACGCTTTTCAGGCTGAAGAAGGAAACTCTGAAGAATCTGCGTCAGAAGAAGATGAACTATCCTTGATCTCCAGAAGGATCAACCAGATGTGGAAGCAAATACAGAAGAAGTTCAGGAACTTCAAGAAGTCAGAAGATAAACCAGAATCTTCTGGACATAAAAAGTCAACAGAAGAGAGATAATTTGTTATGAATGTAAAGAACCTGGACACTACAAGAGTGATTTTCCAAAACTACAAAGAGAAAGACCAAAGAAAAAGTTTGGTAGAAAGAAAGGCATGATGGAAACCTGGGACGATTCATAATCCTCTGAAGATGAATCTGATTCTGAAGATGAGAACGTCAACCTAGCTCTGATGGCTACTACAACAGATGACTCAAACTGTGAGTCAGAACAAAAAGAGGTATTCTCTGAATTTATTAGAGCTGAACTTGCTGAAAGTTTATCAGAACTTCTGGAAAACTATAGTCAACTCAAAATCAAATACAAGAAACTCAAAAAGAGTCTTGCATCTGATCTTGAGAAACATGAAACAAAAAAATCTGAACTCAAAGAAAATAATTTTAAACTTAAAGAGGAAATTCAAAAAGTTCAAAAAATTTCTAGTTCAGATTCTGTGTCAAGTTCAAAAGATATTCTAAAAGAATATAACTCTAGTTTTCAAACTTTTCTTGTTAAAAGCATAGATCAAAGCAAAATGGCTTCAATGATCTATGGAGTTAGTGGGAACAACAAAAGAGGAATTGGATATGAAACTCCCAAAGGGAAGGAGACATATATACCAAAACATGTTGCTAAGATGACTTTCACATATAAACCTCTAAACAAACAATTCAAATTTGGAAACACACATGATATTAAATATAATTCACATTCTGGAAACTCTTATGCTAATCCAAAGTTCAAACAGAACATTAAATACTCTAACCCAAGAGGACCCAAAAAGATATGGGTACCTAAGGAAAAAATAATATTTGTTGCAGATGTCCTTAACAGCTCAATTGAGACACCAGTCATGGTACCTGGACTCTGGGTGCTCACGACACATGACGGGAAGAAATTCTATATTCGAAAACCTGGAATTTAAATTTGGAGGAGACGTCAAGTTTGGAGGTAATCAGAAAGGGAAGATTATTGATTCTGGAACCATTGGAAACGGTAACCTTCCTTCTATCTCTAATGTTTTATTAGTTGAAGGATTAGCGCATAAACTGTTGTCCATATGTCAATTAAGTGACAACGGTTATGACATTATCTTTAATCTAAATTCCTGTAGAGTTGTTAGTCAAAAAGATGGAACAATCCTCTTTTCTAGAAAGAGAAAGAACAACATCTACAAAATTGATTTGTCAGATCTTAAAACTCAGAATGTAAAATGCCTTTTGTCTGTTAGCGATGAGCAATGGGTTTGGCACAGAAGATTGGGACATGTCAGCTTGAGAAAAATCTCTCAATTAAATAAACTAAATTTAGTCAGAGGACTTCCCAATCTGAAGTACAACTCAGAAGCTCTGTGCGAAGCATGTCAAAAAGGAAAATTTTCAAAACCTTCTTTTAAATAAAATAATGTTGTTTCTTCCTCTAGGCCATTAGAACTACTTCATATTGATCTGTTTGGGCCAGTTAAAACTGCATCCATCAGAGGCAAGAAGTATGGATTGGTCATTGTTAGTTACTACATCAGATGGATATGGGTTAAGTTTTTAAAACACAAGGATGAGTCACATTCTGTGTTCGTTGACTTCTGTAACCAAGTGCAAAACGAAAAAGATTTTAGAATTATAAAAGTCAGAGGTGATCATGGAAGAGAATTTGAAAACTATTATTTTGAAAAATATTTTAAAGAAAATGGTATTGTTCATAATTTCTCTTGTCCTAGAACTCCCCAACAAAATGGAGTTGTAGAACAAAAGAATAAAACGTTACAAGAAATGGCCAGAACCATGACCAATGAAACAAATATGGCTAAGCACTTTTGGGCAGAAGTTGTGAACACAACATGTTACATTCCGAATAAAATCTCTATAAGACCTATTCTTGAAAAGACTCCCTATGAATTGTGGAAAAACAGAAAACCCAACATTTCATATTTCCATCCTTTTGGATGTACTTGTTTTATTCTGAACACTAAAGATAATCTGAACAAGTTTGATTCTAAAGCACAAAAGTGTTTTCTGCTTGCATATTCTGAACGCTCAAAAGGATATAGAGTATACAACACAGAAACTATGATTGTTGAAGAATCAATCAAATTCAGGTTTGATGATAAGCTTGGCCAGCAACAGCCAAAGTAAATTGATATTTCTGTAGGTACAGAAGATCATCTCTCAAACTCTGAAAATTCAGAAGAAAAGGAAGACTCAGAAGATCCTCCTCTTGACAATGCTCTAGATAATCTCATAATCTCTTAACAACCCACTCAGAAAAGGTTTCCCAGAATCTCTTCAGCTCATAAAGAAGACATGATTATTGGAAGGAAAAAAGATCCCATCAGAACAAGATCCTCTCTCAGAATCAATGAAGAATCATTGTTTGGATTGGTATCTCTTATTGAGCCAAGCTCTATTAATGAAGCTCTGGAAGACAATGATTGGATCCTAGCAATGCAAGATGAATTCAATCAATTTTCCAGAAACAATGTATGGGATCTAGTTCCAAGACCCAAAGGATTCTACATTATAGGAACTAAATGGGTTTTCAGAAACAAACTAAATGAGAAACGAGAGGTGGTCAGAAATAAAGCACGACTGGTTGCACATGGTTATAGTCAACAAGAAGGAATTGATTATAATGAAACCTTTTCCCCAGTCTCCAAGTTAGAATCTATTAGATTATTAATTTCTTTTGCTGTTCAAAATAACATTTCATTATATCAAATGGATGTTAAAAGTGCATTTTAAATGGCTATATAGAAGAAGAAGTTTATGTCCATCAACCTCCTGTCTTTAATGACTCAAAGTATCCTGAACATGTTTTTAAATTAAAAAAGTCTTTATACGGTTTAAAATAAGCTCCCATAGCTTGGTATGAATTTTTTAGTAATTTCCTTTTAGAAAAAGATTTTACCAGAGGGAAAGTAGACACAACTTTATTCAGAAAGACATTTAAAAATGACATTTTAATTTGTCAAATTTATGTTGATGATATTATTTTTGGAACCTCTAATATCTCTCTTGGAAAAGAATTTACTGAGACCATGCAGGCAGAATTTGAGATGAGCATGATGGGGGAATTGAAGTTCTTTCTGGGAATACAAATTAACCAGACTCCAGAAGGTACTTACATACATCAGACGAAGTATGTTAAAGAAATTCTGAAGAAATTTCAGATGTGAGAAATCAAAGATGCTAAGACACCAATGCGTCTAACATGCATTATGGGAAAAGATGAGGTAAGTATGAAGGTAGATCAGAAGCTCTACAGAGGTATGAATGGATCCCTTCTTTATCTGACTACATCTAGACCTGATATATTATTTATCGTATGTTTATGTGCTAGATTCCAATCAGATCCTAGAGAATCTCACTTAACTGCTGTTAAGAGGATTCTGATGTATCTGAAAGGTACTACTAATCTGGGTCTGTGTTATAGAAGATTAAAAGATTTCAGACTAGTAGGTTATTGTGATGCTGATTTTACTGGAGATAGAATTGAAAGAAAGAGCACCTCTGGAAGCTGCCTATTTCTGGGTGACAGTCTTATCTCATGGTACAGCAAGAAGCAAGCTACAATAGCACTTTCAACAACAGAAGCTGAGTATATATCTGCTGCTGGATGTAGTTCTCAGATGATCTGGATGAAAAGTCAGCTAGAAGATTTTAATCTTTATGAAATTAAGATTCATATCTTCTGTGACAATACCTCTGCAATTTGTCTTTCTAAAAATCCTATTTTGCATTCTAAAGCTAAACACATATAAATTAAATATCATTTTATAAGGGACTACATTCATAAAGGAATTTTAAATTTAAACTTTGTAAAAACAGACCATCAATGGCTGATATTTTTACCAAACCCCTTTAAGAAGATAGATTTAAATTCATTTTGAAAAATATTTATATGGAATTATGTCCTGAATAAAATTGTATTTATCTTCTGTGTTTGCCTTCAGAATGTTCTAAAATGAATGTTCTGATTAACAACTCTTCAGAAGTTAGAAGAGAAGTTACATCAGAAGCTATATATAAAGTTCTGAAATGCTCTAACATTTCATTATAAGTATAGTTCAGCAGTTCATTATATCAAACAGCTGTTCCATGCAACCTTCAGGAGATGAACACGTGGTGTGTTTCTGAAAGGTCATGTGTGCTAAGCTATTTACGTCGTTCCTAGGTAACTGTTATGATTCGCTCAAATCTCACGTTTTCCCCTCAATTTTCAATATGATTAAATGCTAGTAATGATTAGATTCTTTTTAATTAATTTTTTCTTAAACTCTTTTTTTACAGTTTTATTTTTAAAACCCTTTTCTCAAAAGTTTTCATATAAATACCTTTGTAAAACCCCTTTCTCACTTTTTACCTTCTCTTTCAAAATTCAACCGTCTTTGTGTATTTTTCTCTGCAACCCATTTTTTTTCTCTCAACCTAAGTGCTCAAATGGCTTCTACCTCTACTCATTATGGAAACACCCAAACTGAACCGTACATCATCCCTGAGAGAACCACTCTTATTCCAGTGGATAGTCTAGAAGTTATAAGTGAATTGATGGTGGATTTTAAAAAAATCTTCTTATAGCTCTTGTTTCTAAAAAATCTTAGTGTCATTCTGATTCTTGTTTTTTTTGTTTTGTACCTCTGAATCTTTTTTATTAAAAAAAACTTTTTACGCTCTTTAATTTTATATACTTTTTTATTATGACAAAAAGGGGGAGAAAATGAGTATTTTGATCTAATCTCTGATTAAAAGTTATGGGACTAAGTATCAAACATTACTAACAAAATACAAAGATTTCTTTCTCTGTTTAAAGATTTTTGCAGGTATCACTAAACTCTGGAAGTTTAATCATCTGAACATTATCTTCAAAAGACTTGCTGAAGAAATCCTAAAAGAAAAATCTCAAAGCTTTGATGAAAATTCTCAGGAAGTTTTTCTTATAGAAATATTTATTTCAGGGGGAGATTCTTATCTCTTATTCAATTTTATTTCAAAACCTGAATATTTTTGTCATCATCAAAAAGGGGGAGATTGTTAGAATAAGATTGGTTCTAATCATATCTCAGAGTTTTGATGATAACAATAAAATATATTTATATTTGATACTCTGATGAGCATATTCATTTGTTTCAGATAATGTTCTGACTGAAGTATTTTCTTAGATGAAAATCATTTTGACGTGCTGAGCTGAAAATAAATGAAGAAGTTCTTTAATGAAAGAACTATTTGTTTTAGCGCAAGTTCTGATGTTGACTCTGATAAGAAACTATTTTATGCATCTTCTAAAGCTTAGGAAGTTTCCATGTAAACCATGTTCAGAAGTATTCTGCAAGCAAGCGCTGATAAGAAGTTTTGCAAGCATATTATGAAGCAAGTTGTGAAGCTAGTTCTGATAGAATAAAGAAGCTAACAAGTTTTGTCAAGTTTCAGGAAACATGCTCTGACAAGTGTCGTTTCTTCATTTAATGCAAAGACGGCTACATGCACTCAAGTGTCTACGCTAGTTCATTGGAAAATGCAATACTGCAAGCAAACATGCAAACATTTATTGCTCCACACTTTTTAAGGCAGCAACAATCATTTTCATCATGCTATAAATAAAAGATCATTTATTGCAAGCCAACAACTCAACTACGTGAAAATATTCTGCTGCTCACAAATTATTTTACAAACACTTTGTACAAAACTAATTTTAGTGAAAAATCACAGTTTGTGATATAGCCTTCTAAGAAGCAATTTGTTTCACTATCTGTAAAGATTTAATTGAAATTTTTCCTTGAGAGACCAAGCTTGGTCAGATTTCTCAAGAAGGCTAGGACTAGTTTGAGTCTTAGTGGTGTTAGTAACTTGTAAGTTTACTTGTGCTTTGAATTGTTAGTCACAATAGTTTGGTTGTGTGATTGTAATCTATTTGATTATAGTGAATTAAGTCCTTGTTGAGAAAGGTGAAATCACTTTGGCGGGTGGACTGGAGTATATTGAGTTCAAATGAACTAGGATAAAAATAACTGTGTCTTTCCATTATTGTTGAGCCTTTAAGAAAAAGAAAAAGAAAAACTTATTCACCCCCCCCCCCCATTCTAAGTGTTTTTCTCACCCTTCAATTTGTTTCAGAAATGAATGAGATATGTGGATCTGAAGTAGAGTGGTTGAATTTTGTTTTTTCAAGTTAAAGAAAATATTGATTTCAGTCATTTTCACATGGGATTTTCTCCATGCTTGATGACTCATTTTTGAAATGTCTTGATCCTATGACAATCTACTTCATGAGATCTTTAATTTGGTTGCAAATTCATGCGTTTTCATCAAGAATCGAAGGAGATATTAAGATCTGAAATATGTGCAAAAAACTGAGTTAACACGCTTAGGGCATGGTGCAGTTACAGGGAATATTGCATGGCATTACTCAATTGAGCATGGTTTAATTTTCTTTTACAGCACTTTCTATTTGAAATAGGTGTAGTAGATCTCATTTTATTTGAATTTTTATTCAATTTTATTTGTTTTCTTTAATTTGTTTTTAATATTTTTATTGATTCAAAAATCATCACAAAAATATTCTAAACTTATTTTTTAGTACGCTTTCACATTATGAATTTTTATTTAATTTTTCATCGTTTTTGCGTGATTAAATAAATCAATTAGTTTAATTAGGATTTTAATCATTTTTAGGTTTTAAAATTTTATTTTCTAATTTTCACTAGTATAAAAAATCCCATAAAATATATTAGGTTCCATTATTGAATATACTTCACGGAAATTTTTTTTTTTTGATTTTATAAAAAATTGTGATAAGAAAATAAAATCAATCTTTGGCCATATTTTGTTTTCTTTACTTTTTTTGGTATTGATTGAAAATAATTTCCTTTTGGTATCCTTCTTTAACAATAAAATTCTATAAAAATAATTTTACTAAACCTTAGATATTAAACCAATTTACTATATATTTTAATTGAATTTACATCTTATTTATTCAATTTTTTTCCAAATTTTAGAAATTAACCATAGTTTTGGACTTTTCTTTTGCTTAGGCTAGAATAAGCTTTTGAAACCCTAATTTCCTCTACTTAAAAAAATCATAGAAAATATGTTTAATTTCCTTGGATGATTTTAAACCATAAAATCCACTTTTGTTAATTTTGAACTTTTAATTTTTCATTTTTTCACTAAAACCCTCTAGTTTGACCATTTTATTAATTAGTCTTGATAATTCCTAATGATTTCTAATCCCTCAATTAAACCCAAGCAGTATTAATCATATATCTAATTTTTACAAGCTTTTAAGAAGTTAGGTTTTAATTAGCTTAGTTTTACAAACTTTTTATTTCCAATTTAATTTTGATTAGGGAACATATTAGAGTTTCATCTTGACCCTTTGTTTGAGTTTATAAATTTAGGGTTTGATCCTATCCTTCCTCATTCTCCCATACCTAAAGCATCCTTCTCTCCTATCCGAGCATGACTACTTATTATACACCTATCTTTGTGTGCTTAATATTCTCATCCCTTGCTTTGTTTGATAGTGTTGACTAATCTTGGTGCTTAGCCATCTCTTTCTTCTTCTCTAAATAGACCCATTTTCTTGTATGATCCCCTTAAGTTTTCAATTCACCCTATTGCAAGTATGAATTGAATATAACTTAGGCTTATATCATGTATGCCAACATAGGGTAGATATTTCCCTTTAAAAATTCCAACCATAGGATCAATTATTGTATGATAACATTAGGGATAAATTTATGTTAGTCTCCCCTTAGACTTTTCTTTTCCCTTTTGCATCCTTGCATTTAACAAACTTCTTTTTTCTAGAAAACTACAAAACACTTTAAAAGTTACTGATGAGAATCATATCTTTGTTGAGTTTCGATAATGATAAGCGGGTTTCTTCTCGATCTTATTGCTTTTCCATTCTAAGTTTTGGTATGATTAAAGTCCCAAAGACATGTTTCATAAATAAGTTGAGAAATGGTTAATATCTCTCTCTTAAGATCAACTAGATGTCATCTACAACAAAACACCAACCAATGCAAACCCTTTTGCCTTTGGGCTTTTCTTTCAAAACTCTTTTCAAAAGAGCATGTTAATTCACTTTTGCGCTGACACATAAGTCTCCAAAGGTCGAGTTGCGGTAGAAGGCGAAATTAATATTGTTCATTAAAAAATATAAACCAACAAAACTTTTGAAAGCCAAACTACGGCTGCTCTGATTCCTTAAAAGGGATACGTAGGTATTGGGATAGGGCCGAACGAGCACAACTTTTATTTTCCCTACATTATTTTCTCTTTTCTTTTGCATGCATTCCCCCTCTTATATCTTTCAAGCTTTTAAAGACATAGTTTACACACCCTTAGATTAGAACAACATAAGTGGATCCTTTAGAGTACTATAGAAGTGTGGGGTGCTAATATATTTCTCTCGCATAACTGACTTCCGTACCTGATCTCTATGGTTGCAAGACTGTGATTTCATCCCTTCAGGTTTTCTCCATGCTTACCTTTCCTATTATATGGGATCAAAAAAAGTTCGGTGGTGACTTCATTGAATTTTATCTTTGATGATTTCCGCCGATTGTTTCAATCACATAGATGTTTTGGTGGACAATAGAGCTCAAGCTTCAGTATTCTCATTCATAGATGGTTTCTCAAGTTATAATCAAATCAAAATGGAAACCAAGTGTAGCGGTAGAAATGTTTAAGACTAAGTCATTGGATTGACTAGACTTCTACAAATCAAAATAAAAAAAATCGCCACCGCGCTTTATTGTTTCCAAAGGAATGGGAAAAGAGCGAATAACCCAAAAAGATGGGGAAAGATTCTAGGTAAGGGGGTTGGTTATGCAAAGGGAAGGTATTAGCACCCTAAACATCTACGGTACTCTGCAAGAACCTCTTTGTAAAAATCTGTATATTTTGCCTATAAAAATGTTGTATAAAAATAGATGGTGGAGGTGAGAAAAGAAATACTTTTATGATTTTTGCACCCGCCGCAGTTGCGAAACTTTAGTGCCTATGTACCACCTTCCGTGCAAAAGGGGATCCGGGTACACATAGTTCCTCTTTGAAAATGTTTAAAACACGAGTGTGTTGGTTAATTTTATGAGATAAGACATCATCATCATTGTCTGTATGGAAAAACATACTTAATACCCACAATCATGAGAAAGGAGAATTTGCATCATCTCAAAGTGGAGGATATGGCTTGGATTTTAAGATCAACAATGCCTCGCTCAACACCCGAGTGGAAAATATCTCTCTTTACTACATATTGTAGAAGTATAGTTGTTTGCATCACTACAAGGATTGACAAGAGTCTAATCTTATGAGAAATGTTTTAAAATAAAAAGCCAAAGTGGCAAAATGGTTTGAAATGAGATTGATTAACTTTTAGTCTTCTCATAAAAAATGTCAAGTTATTATTAAGTTGATTGAAGTTTATTTATGAATAGGTTTCGAAAATGCATGGACCTAGGTCCAAGTTTATTATGGAAATGGTTCAAGTTTAAAAAAAACAAGAAGAGTTTTCAAAAGGAGGGAGAAGATTTTTTTAATTAAAGAAGATGGGAGGAGAAGAAAAGACTATCCTAAAGCATAAGGTAAAAGCTAGGGATAAGAACCATCTAACCAACAAGAAGCCAATACTTGACATTATGAGTCAAGATATAATTCCCATTCTTTAGATTGAAACCAAGCAAGCAAAGATACTAGACCTCTTGTGAGAACCAAACTTCAAGTGTATTATGTCTTCACAAAAATTGGGCAGAGTAATGGATGTATACGGGTGAATTTCATATTACAAAGAAAGAATGTAATCACAATAACCTGCACACAAAGTAAACAAACAACCCAATGTCTTGAGGTAAACCTCTAGAACTCTAGACAAAATATCAATTAAGGTCACAAGGTCTCCAACATAGGCCAAGGTTTCTAATCCTAAGTCCAAGAAGTCCAATACTCCATAATACCAAGGATAGTAACCAAATAGTCCAAGTATCATTAAAGTTTTTTATGGTTCATGTTTATTATTAGGGGTCTTAGAAGATAAAAGAAAAGACTCAAGTGAGCAAAATAAAAATGACATGAAATGTAATGCTTAAAGTAAGTGGTACGTAAAGCATAAAAAATAAAAGGGCATAAAGTAAAAATAATTTAATAATTAGTGGTTAGTTGGATGACCATCTTGAAACTTGAATTTGGAACTTATTAGTGGATTGGTAGAACCAAAGCCTCCATACAATAAGGTGCATTTGCTTTTTGTTAAGTATATCATCCATTTGGAGTCCTCAAAAGTACCATTTAATGATCAACGATGTTTAAGTGATCTGCATTGACCAAAAGTGTTGTAGATCCATTAGAGGATTGGTATAACAAAAGCCTCCACACAATGAATCTCAAGGTTATTGGATCAAAGAGATTAAATTAACATACTCGGGCTTACAAACATAGGTTTGAGCCACGAATGATCATTTATTCGAATCGGGATAAAATTTAGCGCTATGTTAAGCAATCGTAAGTGGACTTATATAGAAGTCGCACCTATTTTGAGGATGGTCAATAACAATCTATGCACCATTTGTTTTGAGACATGATATAGAGATCATGCTCCAATAACACTTAGTGCAATGAGAAAGGGATAAGATGAAGAGGGGTGGGAGAGAATATACAAACCACATTTGAATTAAATTTAAATCAAACTATTATTAAAATCATTCATCCATTTTTATGGAGTTAGACTCAACACCATGGATCCAATGATGTTAACAAAGTTCATGACCAAAAATTCAATCCAAGATCAGCCAGAAAATAATCACAAAATAATATTGCATTTAATATATACATTAAAAAGGTTTTAAAAATGTTTTTAAAATAGATATAAAAGAGAAAAAATATCAACTATATTCAAATTATCAAGAAATAAAAAGTAAGAACATAGAAAAATTAGAAATGAACTAAAATGATTTTATAAAATTTTTGGTAATTTTTTAAAGTCAAACTATTTTTAAAAGTAAAATAAATGTGTAAAATAAACCAAAAGTGATAAAATATAACAAAGTTAGAAATAAAAAATAAATGAGGTCACCAATATTTGTCACAATATCATTGGATCATTCCGTAAATTTTCCTAAATTTAAAAATGCATAAAAGTATTTTAAAACATTTAAAACAATTCAAATAAAGTGGAAATTTAAAAAAAATACCAAAACACAAAATAAAATTGTGAAAAAATATAAATCAGAAAGAGAAAAATCAAAAGTATTTTTCATAATGGTTTCAGATTATTTTGACTTAAAATGATTTTTCTATGACTTAAAACAATTAAATATAAAAATCAGAAAAAAGAAATAAAGTCAAAAATATGTGGACCATTGGATGAGAGTCAAAATGCGTTAGTAATCAAATTCAAGGGATCTGGCGCATTGTGCATATCATGGTTATTAGTGAATAAAGCACTGAATAAAATGTAAATCAGAAATCAAAAAAATCCAAATGGCGTTGTTTCATTGGTTGAAGGATGAAACATTGGTCATCTTCAACCTCCATCCAGTCCCAAAACCAGGTTGCTCAATCTGTAAAACTAGAGCATGAGACCTATGCCATTCACTTCGTCTCTTCAATACGAAGACAACCACACCTTCGCGATAAATTTATATAGATTGTAGCTCATGTAATTTGGAAAGAAAGTTTTGAAAAGGGATTTTAAATTTCATGGTCAAAATAAGTTTCCAGATAAAAGTAAGTGTTGCGACTAGAACTAAGGCAATGAGAGCATCACAATGATATCAATATTTTGAAGAATTGATGAAGAAATATACCTATTGAAGTTGAGTTGCAGAGCTCTAAAACTAGACTTCTATGGAGCAATATAGGGCACGATTCTTGAATGTGATTATATGGTTAGCTTTAGGGAAGATCAAGGAAGGTAAATTGATAGAAAATTTGGATTGAAAAAGGCTTGAAAACAAATTTCGAAGTTGCCGAATTTTGGGTTATGGAACAAGTTTGGCAGGGTGATTCTAGCTATCCAAGCTTTAAGAACTGAATGGGGGATGACCCTCTATTTATAGGAAATCAAATGGAATGTCCAAGCGTGTGAAATGATGAAGTTTGGAGGGAAATCGTGTGAAGTTGCAAACAAGAAAAGTGTGACTTCTAATTTGATCAAAACTCATCCATAACGCGCGTTTTGTTGTGCTAATCACTTCTGGAAATTAACTAAACACGTTTAGAGGCAAAAACACACAGAAACAAAGTGTTTAGAAGCTAAACCAATGATTTCAACTTCTGGCTTTTGAAGAAACTTCAGTTCCAAGATACCAAGTTCAAATCAATGGCATTCTCAACTCAAGGGGTCTTAGGGCATGATTATTGATGCTTTAGAAAGATGAGGTTACAAGCTTTGCAATGGAAAATAATGGAATCAAATGGATGCTTGAGCTGAAAGTTTCATTGAGTCAAAGTTTGGAAAAAGAAGTTGACTTTGCATACTTAGAAATATTTCAAGTTTTTCTTCAAAAGTGACCTATAATGTTTTGCATCCAAAGATGGCCTTCCACTTGAAATTTGATATTAACCAAAAAATATGGCATGAAATAGACCTCTTGAATGACATTTTGAAACTTGAACCTTTCAAAATATCCAAAAATTGAGAGAGTTATGAATTGTTGAAGTTGGAAACAAATCATGAAATGACCTATAATATTTAGTATCCTTAGGGCATCTTCCATCCATTTTCTCACTTTGCACATAAAAGAAGGCATAAAGTTCACATCGTCAAGATCATTATGTAAAAATAATGGGCTCAAGGTGATAAAAATTGGCCAAGTTATGATCAACTGAAGTTACACATGAGAAATTGGGGGTTCATCTGGAGGACTTGTAATCTTTCTTCATCATCAAGTTTCTTCCACATGAAAACTCCTTGAAACTTTTGAAGTGATTTGTTGATAACCCTTTGAAGAGACGGATGTTTTTGGAATCACTCAAAAATACCAAAAGATGAGCAAGATATGCTTATTTGAAGTTCAAAACTCTAGCTCCTAGATCAAGAAAATGCTTTGAGGAACTTTGACAGTTTTAAACAAATCTCTTGTTCCAACACAAATTCTTTGTAAATAGAAGTTGTTGAGGATGAAAATTAGAAATCATAGCCATCAAAACCACTTCCATATCTTGAGAATTGAGGCAAATATGCACTTATGACCAATGGGAACAAAGCCTTGTCCAAGCATGACAACTTCTTCAATCAACCCCATGTACTTTTGAATCAAATTTGATAACCTTGAAATGTGGTGAACCAAAATACCCTTGCCATGCCATTTCTTCCAAAACAAATCCAATGGTGAGGTTTGAACTTTTCAAGATTTATTGACTAGGGCATGGAAATAAACTCATGAACCCATGGAGAAACTTGCTAAATCTCATTGCCTTTACCTACATTAGTAACAAGCAAGACAAACTAACATTGCATTTTATTAATTAAAAGGAAAAATTAAGATAAAATATTCATGACCACAAAAGAAAACAAGTTAAGGTGCTTGGTGATTCCTCAAAGAGCAAAGCTAAAGGTAAGGAGGGGAACCAAGAATCCTAATGTGATATTGTTGTGATGGAATCAATTATTGTATGATGAAGGGATCTTAGGGGAAAAAATTGGGGTACAACAGCTTCCCTTATTTAAGTTTCTTCTATCCAGAGATATGAAGGTTGAAAATCTTCGTGCCAACATGATCAAAGATACTTAAATATAAAATAAACCCTATTTTTGTCCCTAAGATGCCATACAATGCTTATGAGCATGAATGCATATGAACAAAACCAAAGGAACGCAAAACACCACTGGGGATGTAACAAAATAAAGAAACAAGAGAGCAACCCGACCAGGAAAATAAATCACTGGTGGATCAAAAGACCCTCCTTAGAGAGGATGGTAAAATGGTCAAGGGATACACCAACTCCTACTGAAGGCGAAACTACCAACGTTCACTGAAGGTAGAAAGAGGGAATAAATAACAACACCAACGTTCCCTGACGGTGAGCTACCAACATTCACTAAAGGTAGAAGGAAAAGAAATATCATAGCATCGCCATTCACTGACGATGAACTACCAACGTTCACTAAGGGTAGCAAAAATATAATAATCACAAACTTTCACTGAAGGTGACCTACCAACTTTCACTGAAGGTAGAAAGAAAATATATCATAGCACCACCGTTCACTGATGATGAACTACCAACATTCACCGAGGGTAGCAAAAAGATAACAATCACCAACTTTTACTGAAGGTGACCTACCAACTTTCACTGGAGGTAGGAAGAAAATATATCATAGCACCGCCGTTCACTGACGATGAACTACCAATGTTCACTGAGAGTATAAAAAAGATAACAATCAACAACTTTCACTGAAGGTGACCTACCAAATTTCACTGAAGGTAGAGAGAAAATATATCGTAGCACCGCCGTTCACTGACGATGAACTACCAACATTCACTGAGGGTAGCAAAAAGATAACAATCACCAACTTTAGTTGAAGGTGACCTACCAACTTTCACTTAAGGTAGAGAGAAAAATATATCATAGCACCGCTGTTCACTGACGATGAACTACCAATGTTCACTGAGGGTAGCAAAAAGATAATAATCACCAGCTTTCACTGAAAGTTGCCTACCAACTTTCACTGAAGGTAGTGAAAGAATATATCATAGCACCACCGTTCACTAACGACGAACTACCAATGTTCACTGAGGGTAGCAAAAAGATAACAAGTTTCCCCAAAATTCTGGCATTTCACCTAGAACGGGTCTAAACTTCTTCTTTAACCAAAGCACTCCGCCTGGAAAGGGTAATATATAAGCCGTCTCAAATAAAGAAACTACCACTTATAAAGATTTTACAATGAACTTCCTCTTTGATATTGAAAGTCTTACCATCCACTGCAGTAATTTGGCAACAAACTGCAAACTATCCACTCATAGAGAAGATAGTAAAAAAAATTACGTCGACTTTTACAAGGAAGTATAGGTTACTCAAAAAAAGAGACCTGCTTCTTGTTGTTATAAGAAGGATTGTAAAATAAATGATTTTCGGGGAGAGCAATATGACTTCCTAGGGAAATGCCAATATATTCCTACTTGAGGAGATAAAGGTCTTCTCGTGCAAAACAAATGCACATTCTCAAACCAATTCTCGAAGCTTGCAGAAATCTAAAGTAATAATATTGCAAAGGATAAAAAATTCAAACCAGATATAAACTGGAATGAGGCAATCGTCTGAAACACTTCCTTTGAGAAATAAAGTCAAGAGGGAAACCCAAATCATCCATACAAAGAGCCGTACAAGAAGGCTAAAGGAAAAATATTCCACGAGGGATAACTTAGTTGGGAAATTGAAAGAATATACGCTTTATGCTTAAGGCCAACACTCTATTGGAGAGAGGACAACATAAATCTGCAAAACAGGGTAATATGTCCACAAAATATTAACGAATGTGAATGAGCGATGATTTACCAATTTTATCTATGCATGATGTATGTATGAATGTATGAGTGTTATCGTGCATATGCTGACAAAACAGACATATACCACTGGGAGTAACTAGGCAAAACCAACTCGGGAACAAACAACACTTGGATAAATCACATCCAAGATGAACATTCCAAGAAAAAGTAAGCGCCAACTTAGGAAACAAAATCCTACTGCCTGGTCTAACTTTATTGGGGAGAAACGTAATTCAGAAGTAAATAAAACATAGCGACCAAACAGTACAGATACAAAGATACAACATCCTCTCCCATGCTTTACCAGGGAAAAGCACTTAGACTTTAACGGGGAATCAAATATTTTTCAAAAGTAATGCCTCTACAGGGGATTTAAAAAATCAATTTCAAGTAGAGCAGACAGACATCAAATCATCAAAACATTCACTAGGGGATTCGTTCTGACTTCATTGTGGAATGCCAACACCATATTCACAAAGGGAAAACCAATATACGTTTTTCACTGGGGGAAACAGAGGCCCGTGTTCTTCGAGAGTAATTATTGTACCAACTTCTCTGGAAAAAGAACTTATATTAAACAAACGAAACTTTCATTAGAGAAATCTTGGATTGAATCTTCATATCATGCAAATTCAGAAAAGAGGAGAAATGAACCAAAAATTGACCTGGGATACTTGAGTTACAAACCTTATATGGTGAGACATCTTGAGAAAAACTTCTTAAAAACAACTGGAGTTCGTCCATTCCTGGGATCACCACTTTTGTTGTTTTTTCTCCCTTGCGTCACAAATTTTAAAGTAAAAGGAAAATTGTAAATTCTTTTTGAAAATCAATTTTGTTATTTAATCTTTTCGCTTTGAAAGTTATTATCAATATTAAATGGAGTCTTTGTGAGCTAAATAAAATAAGAAATACAAAGAATTGGGTAAAAGCTCAAATTTCATTAATAGAATGGTAGTCTGCGAATGGTGAGACTCCATGGATAATTACAATGTTCGGAAAATGGAAATATATAATGGAAAAGATACATTGAGATACAATGACCACTATCCCCTCTAACAAATTTTGAAATCATGAGCAACAGCTTCTGTTGAAGTATGATGAGGATCCGAGAAGATTGTTGCTCCAATGATCAAGTCTTGTCTGATGTAGTTACTTTCCATGAAAGTCCCTAACTTTTGCCTAAGTTGTCCTTGCGGGTTTTCAACTTAGCGGGAAATTTATTCTGTATATGTCTCTAATTTTTTCCTAGACCTCCCTTTCGGGTTTTTGGCCTACCGAGATGCTCTTTTTTTCCTAATTCACCCTTTCGGGTTTTCAACTTAACGAGCTGTTATTTTATTCCTTTAGGCGAAGTATTTCTTAACTGCATCAGCATTCATGGGACGTGGTAACTCCTCGCCATCCACAGTTTCAAGGATTAATGCACCGCCAGAGAAGGCTTTCTTGACAACATATGGGACTTCAAAATTGGGAATCCACTTGCCGCTAGAACTAGTGTTAAAAGACATGATCTTCCTGAGCACGATGTCGCCTTCTCTGAATTCATGAGGTTTGACCTTCTTATCAAAATCTTTCTTCATCCTTTTCTGATATAACTTTCCATGACACAAAGTTGTCATTCTCTTTTCTTCGATCAAATTCAATTGGTCAAACCGGTTCTGGACCCATTCAGCCTCTAAAAACTTGGTTTCCATTATCACACGCAAAGAGGGAATCTCAACCTCGATTGGGAGCACGACTTCCATTACATACACAAGGGAGAACGGGGTTGCTCCTGTTGAAGTGTGGACATATGTTCGATATCCATGCAAAGCAAAAGGGAGAATTTCATGCCAATCCTTATAAGTAACAACCATTTTCTGGATAATCTTCTTGATATTATTATTAGCAGCTTCAACAGCCCCATTCATCTTTGGCCTGTACGGAGAAAAATTGTGATGGACAATCTTGAATTCTTCACACAGTTCTGTCATTAATTTGTTGTTCATATTCGAGCCATTGTCAGTGATAATTATGTTCGGCACACCATACCGACATATAAGATTATTCTTAATGAAGCGCACAACCACTTTATTAGTAACATTAGCATATGAAGCAGCCTCCACCCACTTGGTGAAGTAATTAATTGCTACCAAGATAAAACAGTGTCCATTCGAAGCTTTGGGTTCTATCATTCCAATCATATCAATACCCCACATAGAGAAAGGCCATGGGGAAGATATCACATTAAGAAGTGTCGGAGGCACATGAACCTTGTCCGCATAAATCTGGCATTCATGACACTTCTTTGCAAATTTGTAACAATCATATTCCATTGTCAGCCAATAGTAACCTGCCCTTAGCATCCTTTTAGCCATCGAATGCCCATTGGCATGAGTGCCAAATGATCCTTCATGAACCTCATGCATCAATATGTCTGCTTCGTGTCTATCCATGCATTTGAGGAAGACCATGTCATGATTTCTCTTGTACAACACATTTTCACTAAGGAAGAAACTACCATCCAATCTTCTCAATGTCTTTCTATCTTTATTCGATGCACCAATTGGGTATTCCTGAGTTTGGAGAAAATTCTTGATATCATGATACCAAGGTTTCTCATCTTCTACCTCTTCTTTTGTAAACACATGAGCGGGCCTATCCATTCGCCGAACCATAATTCGAGGTATATCATTCTACATATTCACTTGATACATAGAAGCCAGAGTTTCCAGAGCATCCACCATTTGATTTTCATCATTAGGAATGTGATGGAATTCAACTTTATTAAAGAAGGGTAACAACCTTCTAGCATAATCTTTGTAAGGGATCAAGTCGGGGTGACGAGTATCCCATTCTCCTTTAATCTAGTTTATTACCAAAGCTGAATCACCATACACATCTAGAATTTTAATTCTGAGATCAATAGCTTCCTCTAGACCCATGATGTAAGCCTCATATTCTGCCATATTATTAGTACAATCAAATGTCAACCTTGTAGTAAAAGGAATGTGAGATCCATGTGGAGTGACAATCACAACACCAATTCCTTTACCATAAGCATTCACAGCTCCATCAAATATCATACTCCAACGAGATTCAGGATCAGGACCTTCCTCAGGCAATGGTTCATCACAATCTTTCACTTTCATAAACATCACATCCTCATCGGGAAATTCATACTTCACAGACTGATGATGCTCAATTGGTTGGTGAGCAAGATAATCTACCAACACGCTGCTTTTAATAGCTTTTTGAGTGTGGTATTCGATATCATATTCAGATAATAGCATCTGCCAGTGGGAAATTCTCCCAGTAAGAGCAGGCTTTTCAAAAATGTACTTGATTGGATCCATTTTTGAGATCAACCAAGTGGTGTGATTCAACATATACTGCCGCAAACATTTTGCCTCTAAGGCCAGAGCACAACATGTCTTTTCCAGCATGGAATACCGCGACTCACAATCAGTAAACTTTTTGCTGAGATAATAAATGGCATACTCTTTCTTCCCTATTTCATCTTGTTATCCCAGAATACAACCCATGGATTTATCTAACACTGTCAGATACATAATCAACGGTATTCCTTCGATAGGAGGGAGAAAGATAGGAGGTTTAAGTAGATATTCTTTAATACTTTCAAATTCCCTTTGGAAGTCATCCGTCCACACACAACCTTGATCTTTCTTTAACAACTTAAAGATCGGTTCACAGGTTACAGTCATGTGGGAAATGAATCTGGAAATATAATTCAAATGCCCGAGGAACCCTATGACTTGATTTTCAGTTCTCTGCGCTGGCATCTCTTGAATTGCTTTGAATTTATCAGGGTCAAATTCAATTCCTTTCTGCCTAACAATGAAACCCAACAATTTCCCTGATCGAACACCGAAGGTACATTTATTTGGCTTCAAGCGGAGGCGATACTTCCCCAAACGCTGAAACAATTTCAACAAATCTTCTACATGCCCTTCTTCAGTCCGAAATTTAGAAATCATATCATCAACATATACCTCAATTTCCTTGTGCATCAGATCATGGAATAGGGTTGTCATAGCCCTCTGGTACATTGCACCAGCATTCTTCAACCCGAAGGGCATCACTCTGTAATAGAATGTTCCCCAGGGTGTGATAAATGTTGTTTTTTCCATGTCCTCTAGAGCCATTCTTATTTGATTATACCCGGAAAATTCGTCCATGAACGAGAATACTTTGAATTTTGTTGTGCTATCCACTAACATGTTAATGTGTGGCAATGGAAAATCATCTTTTGGACTAGCTTTATTTAGATCTCTGTAATCTACGCACATCTGAACTTTTCCATCTTTTTTCGGTACTGGGACAATATTGGCAATCCATTGAGGGTACACTGACGCCACAAGAAAACCAACATTAATCTGCTTTAGAACCTCCTCTTGGATCTTCTTTGTCGTATCTGGGTGAGTTCTTCTCAACTTCTGTTTGATTGGCGGACACTCTGGCTTCAATGAAAACGGTTCTCTACAATATCTATATCTATACCAAACATAACTTGATAAGACCAAGAAAAAAATATCCACATACTCTTTCAACAACTCAATCAACCTGCTCTTCACATCAGGATGTAGCAATGCTCCAATCTTGACTTCTTTCGAATCTTCTTCTGAACCCAAATTGATTACTTCCAATACCTATTTATATGGCTGAATGGCATTTTCCTCACAATCGAGCAACCGTGAGACCTCTTTTGGAATCTCATCATAGTCTTCTTCTTCGGCTCCATACACAGGACATTCAAAGTTGGGAGAGGGTGCAAGGTCATTGTATTCAATGAGTTTTTTAATTAATCTGCACATATGATTTATGATTGCATTTAGAAACTGACACATATAACAAGTGATCATGCAAATTGTATTTTAGTTATTATTTATTTTGAAAGGTTTTTTTCTAATTACCATTTTCCAAGAAAAAGCAGAAAATGAAGACACAATTTGGGAAACAAAGACAACTTTTATTATTGATTTTAAAAGTCATAGCAAACAGATAAGCCCATACAATATTAATACTTCCACCTTGGGCAGAGTGAAAGCTTTTCAAAAAGATTAACAAATCAAATTACTTTGAAACGTGTATGCAAGAGGGGACATCAATGGTGATCCAGTTCTGAACCCTAACTCTGTGTGTCACGTAATTCGACATTTCCTGCTTTGCTTCATCTTCCACAATGGATTTAATCCCGGAAATAGTTGGATGAAGATAACTCCCGCTATGGAAGATGACTTGATACTTGCCTGCAACATACTTCGGCTTCATGCTCTTACCTTTGTCATTATTCAAAGAGAACCCTAAGCCAGCTATGTTCTTGTTTATAGGTGGATTAACATTCCGTCCCCGTACTTCACTATAACCCTTATGCACAACTTGTTGCGCATCCTTAAGAGAAACTATGGAATTCTCATTTCCTCTTACATTATGAATGGATAAGGCTTGGAACTGGGTTCCAACAACAGCTTCATCCTCCTCCACAATGCTGAAAGAGGACAAATGAGATATCAACAATGCCTATTCTCCATTTATGATTACCACTTTTCCTTCACGTACAAACATCAGTTTCTGGTGTAAAGTTGAAGTGATAGCCCCTACCTCGTGTATCCATGGCCTTCCGAGCAAACAACTATAATCGGGTACAATATCCATGACCTAGAAAGTAATCTGAAACAAATGTGGGCCTATATGAACAGGCAAGTCCACTTCACCAATAACAGATTTCCTTGATCCATCAAACGCTTTTACAATAATGCCACTTGGGCGCATGGGCGTTCCCTGATATTTCAATTTCATAAGCGTGCTTCTCGGTATAACATTCAATGCAGATCCATTATCAATCAGCACATTGGATAGTGAATCATTCTTGCAATTCATGGAGATATGGAGGGCCAGATTGTGATTCCTTCCTTAATCTGGAAATTCATCATCGCAGAAACTCAAGTTATTACATAACATAATGTTCCCTACTACACTGCTGAATTGGTCTACAGGCATGTCACTTTCCACAAAAGCCTGATCCAGTACCCTCATCAGAGATTCTCTGTGAGCAGAGGAGTTCATCAATAACGCCAAGATAGATATTTTTGAAGGAGTCTACAGTAGCTGGTATACAATTTTGTAGTCGCTCATCATGATTATCTTCAAAATATCATCCACTTCCTTCTCCAACGTAGCTCCACTAGATTCACCCGTAGCCTTCTTGGGTTCAGCATTCTCAGCAATTGTCTTTCCAGCGCTAACATCTCCTCGAACAACTGGTGCAAATACACGACCACTGCGGGTCACTCTGCTAGTCTCAGCAATATTTCCAACATCAGGAATTGGCTGGATGGGAACTTCCACACCATCCTCTAATATTGTAGCATTATATTTGTAGGGTACAGCCTTATCTGACTTGTAAGGGACAGGACCCGACAAACTAATAACCAATGGAGTTATAGCCGACTTGCTATGATACTCGACTTCAAAATGGGCGGGTGCACCAAAACAAGGCACAATGACGTTTACCCCTTCTTCAACATAATCAGTCATTACAGGGTCGTCTCTGGAAAACAAATATTCATCCGAGTAGAATAACTCATTTTCAGAGGCATACTCATCATCCGACTCTTCTTCATCCAAACAAACCTCAATCATATCAACTTCGTGGTATCATCCATTTGACCTGTAACTTTGATAGTTCCATTGTCCAACAACAATTGAACAACTTTCTTCACGATTGAACATCCTCGGGAGTCTTAACAGCAAATTCGGCAAGATCCATACTGATGTTCCACCTGACCAACCAAGTGGCAGAAAGTAGCATGCAATTTCACAAGGTCTTCATTCATATACTTCACATCCAAAATTATGAACTCTCCAGGACATCCAGAAACCATATTCATCTCCTCTTCATACTCTGCCCTAGGCCTGATTATATAGATGAGGCCTTCATCCATTATCTCATGTAAATCAGCCTTTATCTTGTCGCAACCTTGATTGTTTGTACTGCTAATAGCACAACCGGAATGGTCATGCATATAATAGCTAAGTTCACAGAGGTCTGCAGGCATTTTCACCAAATCTCCTCTAACTAGATGAATATCAAAAATCCGGAAGTCTCCTGGAAAACCGACCACCATATTCACAACATTTTCTCCTTCATGCTTGGGTAGAGGATTGTCTTTCACATTAGGACCCACATCCTTGAAAGATAGAATACCAGACTTCACCAATTTCTGCACCTCAGTCTTCAAAGGATAGCAATTCTTAACATTATGCCCTGGTGATGCCTGACGAAAATCACATGTTTGGTCTGCTTTGTAATACCAAGGCAAATATGATGGTACAACGGGAGGTGGTCAGGTCTGAACCAACTTCTTTTGAATCAATTCCGGTAGTAACTCTGTATAACTCATAGGAATAGGATCATAACTCTCCCTTCTCTAATTATAACCTTGATTCCCCTGCTTGGATGGTCTCTGATAAGCAACAGTGGTTGGAGCTACACCAACAATTGGAGTAATTAAGGCGACTTGCTGATGACGCTGATAATTTCTTCTAGGAGGGTTAACCCTCCTCTCTTGCATAACAGCATTTGCATCCCCTTCCTTCTTCTTGGCAAACCCATAAGATGGCTTCTTCGCTCCTCCATATTCTCCACTCTTCGTTAAACGACCCTCTCTTAAAGCCTCTTCTAAACCGATACCCATGCCAACCTTTTCAGTAAAGTCACTTGGCGCACTTGCTACCATCCTTTCATACTAGAAAGCACCCAGAGTCTTCAAGAAAATCTTAGTCATCGCCTTCTCTTCCATGGGAGGAATCACTTGGGTGGCTACCTCACGCCATATCTATGCATATTCATTGAATGATTCCCTGTCTTTCTGAACCATGGCCCTGAGTTGATCACGGTCAGGCACCATGTCCATGTTGAACTTGTATTTTCTGATAAATGCTTCTCCCAAGTCATTGAAAGTATGGATATTGGCGCTGTCCAAACTCATATACAACTTCAGCGCAACACCGGTCAAACTATCCTGAAAAAAGTGAATCAACAGACGTTGATCATCAGTATGGGTAGACATTCTCCTTACATACATTACTAGATGAGCACGAGGGCAAGTGTTGCCCTTGTACTTCTCTAACTCCGAGACCTTAAACTTTGCAGGTATCTTAACATTCGGGACCAAGCATAATTCATTCACATTTTGCTCGAATAACTCTTTTCCCCTTAGGGCCTTCATCTCCCTCTGCATCTTATCAAACTGCTCTTGAAAATCATAAATTTTGTCATAGAGACCCAAGTCTTCACTTGGTGAAGGAAAAGGACAACACACATCATCATTAAAAAATGGAACCATACTCACCGAAGGAGGTGCAACAGGAGCAACATGCACTACATGAGGTGCATGAGTAGAAATAGTCTGAACAACTGGAGTATCTTGAGGACTAAGATTGAAACCTTCAGGTGCGAAATTCTCTAGAATTCCCCATGGATAGCCTTGAGGCATGCGATTCTGAACAACAGCTGGGGTGGCATATACAGGAACAGCCGGAGCTTCAGCAGTAGCCCTTGTTGGTTAAGGTTGAACACTCGGTGGCTGATTTTGAGCAGCCACCAGAGATTCCACCAGAGATTCCATCAGAGCAGTAAGATTGGCCATGCCTTCCTTCAAAGTAGAAACTTCCTCGCACAGCTCGCACAGCTCGCGCAGCTCGGGATTCCCTTGTTCTAAGTTTTCCATCTTCCTTCTAAAATTATCCCGAGTGTTGTAGTGGTGAGTCAGCTTGCTGAACGAAGTAAAGAAGCTTGGTAAGACACTTGGATATGCATAACAAATGCAAGAAACATGTGCACTATGATGCATGATATGCAATGCACATGATTTTATTTTATTATTTAATATTTTAAGGGATTTAAAGTTTTATAGGCACATTGCAAATATCAAAGTAATAACGCATTTGAAATACTGAAAAAATTTATTATAATAACTTCAAAATAGATTACAAGTCTCAACAATCCCAAGTACAAGATGAAAATAAAGTCGAAAACCCTAAGAAGTAAAGCTGATGGAGATTACTCTATACGTTGGCGCTTCCCTGTAAGCCTGGCAATCTGAGCCTTCAACCTTTGATTTTCTTTCGCACACCTGGTGTTAACCTCCTTCCAATCACATGAATCAGGAAACGAGTAATCAACATCTGATTGAGGCTTAGGAGAAAATAAATCCCCTTTCCTCTCCATAGTATCTACCTCCTGACTCTTAAGGATCTTAATCAAGTCGTCTTTCTCCTTCAAGTCTGCTATATAGGAAATCTCTAAAGTTTGGCACTTATTCTTCCAAGCATCCTTTTCTTGCTGCATCCTGACCAAAGCAAGCTGTAATTCTTCCACACCATCCAATAGGGGAGAAGTGGTCTTCACAAACAAATCAGGCATAGGTGTTTCTTGGGAATACAACATTTTTAACTGAATAGCCCTCACTTGGACCCACTAAAGATATGACTCCAAAGAAATAACCCCCTTAGATCCAAAGTCTTTCCTACTCTTCTTGTGGATGTGACGCCAGGCCTTCACAATCTGCTCCCTGGCTTCCTTATGGTCTCCTCCCTCCTTCAGAAAGAAACTACTCAAATGAATACTATTTGGTTTATCCCTCATCGGATAACCAATATGTCGTCGTGCAAGAATAGGTTTATAGTTAATTCCTCCCTTTGTACCAAGAATAGGTACATTGGGGAAACTACCACAAATGTCAACAATCTCTATGTCCTGGTAAGCTCGATGATACCAATCAATATCCGAGTAAGTGCCATGATCTTAGAAGCCCAACGGGGTTCCTTCCTGACATCCCAGAAAGCATCAGACTGAGGCACATGAGAGATAAACCACCGGTACAACAAAGGCGTGCAACAAATGATCATCCCTCCATGATAAAAATTTCGAAGATGAATAGAGTAATAAGCATCACCCAACAACATAGGAACTGGGTTTCTAATCATGAAGATCCCGATAGATTTAACGTCAAAAAACTTGTCCACATTAGAAACTAAGAACAACCCATAAGCAAGTAGAGCAAAGATGGCCTCAAAAGTGATTGTACTCTTCATCCTGGCAAAGTAACGAGCTATCTCCAAAAATAATTGGGACAGTAATCCTCTAATCCCTCCTTTAGTAGTCATATGGGCTTCAACCTCAGACTTCCCCAGATGGATCAAAGCAACAATCTCATGTGGTTTTGGCTCACCCTCCAAACCAGTAAAAGGAACACGATCGGTAACAGGTAAATCCAACATATAAGAATACTCCTCCAGTGTAGGCATCAACTGATAGTCGGGAAAAGTAAAGCAATGATACATCAGGTCATAGAACTGGACCAAGATCGAGAGAATACCCTCCTTCATCCTAAGCTTCATAAGAGGAATGATGGATCCATACTTCTTCCAAAAATCTGCGGAACACTCAATCTCAGAAGTTAGACTGATCAACTAATCTATCTTGGGATTCTTGAAACTGTACTTCCCGGTCTTTCTTTTTCCAGAATCCATGGTTAAAAACTACCTGAGGTATTCACAAATGGTCAACTTTTAAGTCCCTTGAAATAAGATTTCTTCAAAATATGCTTATGAGTGCATGGATGCATGATGCCACAATCACACACAAGATCACGCATATAGGGTTCATAGGTTCAATGTCACGAGCATGAGGTCAAAGGTACTACCCATAAGGTGTTGGTATAAAAGTTATCACCTTCCGAACAAGGTTCTAGAGGTTCCCATAGTCTACATCCTTCCTTCGAATATTACCAAGTTCCTGATTAACTCGGCAATTAGTAATATTCTCAAGAAAAAGTCGTCCGAGCGTAGTATCGCGTGACAACTATTTCCGGATTATTCCGTCATAGCTTCCTCACTACACCTAAAAGGCCAAGATGGGTTTGGTATTCTATGGTCCTCAACTTCAGCAGGATCCTAGGTCAAAATTAGTACGTCTTCTCGATTACTCGGTAAATAACACTACAGACAAAGGGGCCTCCACTGAGTGGGGGATCTCATGCCTTCTTTTTAGGGATTACTCCCTCAAAGTTAACATGACTATATCGCCCGTCCTATCTTAAAGTTTACCCAAGTCCGGGTATAGGACTTATAAGTAATCACCAAGCGCCCTGAAAACCAAGAAAATCTAGACAACCATATATACAATATATACCACATAAAAAATGTTAGCACATATACAGATATAAGCAAAGATAGGCTCAACCCACTTAGGGTTGGACCAGCAAAAGGTCAATCTTTCCCCAGTGAAGTCGCCACTTTTTCTGTAGCCGTAGAAATGTTTAAGACTAAGCCACTAGATTGACTAGACTTGTACAAATCAAAATAAAAAAATCGCCACCACGCTTTATTGTATCCAAAGGAATTGGAAAAGAGTGAATAACCCAAAAAGAGGGGGAAAGATTCAAGGTAAGGGGGTTGGTTATGCAAAGGGAAGGTATTATCACCCTAAACATCTACGGTACTCCGTAGGAACCTCTTTGTAAAAATCTGTATATTTTGGCTATAAAAATGTTGTATAAAAAGAGATGGTGGAGGTGAGAAAAGAAATATTTTTTATTATTTTTGCACCCGCCACGGTTGCGAACCTTTAGTTCCTAAGTATCACCTTCTGTGCAATAGGGGATCAGGGTACATGTGGTTCCTCTTTGAAAATGTTTAAAACACGAGTGTCATTGTCCATGTGGAAAAACATACTTACTACCCACAATTATGAGAAAGGAGAATTTGCATCATCTCAAAGTGGAGGATATGGCTTGGATTTCAAGATCAACAATGCCTCGCTCAACACCCAAGTGGGAAATATCTCTCTTTACTACTTATTGTAGAATTATAGGTGTTTGCATCACTACAAGGATTTACAAGAGTCTAATCTTTTGAGAAAGGTTTTAAAATAAAAAGCCAAAGTGGAAAAATGGTTTGAAATGATATTGATTGACTTTTAGTCTTCTCACAAAAAATGTCAAGGTATTATTAAGTTGATTGAAGTTTATTTATGAAAAGGTTTAAAAAATGCATGGACCTAGGTCCAAGTTTATAATGGAAATGGTTCAAGTTTTAAATAAAAAAACAAGAAGAGTTTTCAAAAGGAGGGAGAAGATTTTTGAAATTAAAGAAGATGGGAGGAGAAGAAGAGACTATCCTAAAGCATAAGGTGAAAGCTAGGGATAAGAACCATCTAACCAACAAGAAGCCAACACTTGACATTATGAGTCAAGATAGAATTCCCATTATTTGTATTGAAACCAAGCAAGCAAAGATACTAGACCTCTTGTGAGAACCAAACTTTAAGTGTTTTAAGTCTTCACAAAAATTGGGCAGAGTAACGACTGTATATGGGTGAATTCCAGATTACCAACAAAGAATGTAATTACAATAACCTGCACACAAAACCAAAAAACAACCCAATGTCTTGAGGTAAACCTCAAGAACTCCAGACAAAATATCAATTAAGGTCACAAGGTCTCCTACATAGGCCATGGTTTCTAATCTTAAGTCCAAGAAGTCCAATACTCCATAATGCCAAGGATAGTAACCAAATAGTCCAAGTATCATTAAAATATTTTATGGTTCATGTTGATTATTAGGCGTCTTAAAAGAGAAAAGAAAAGGCTCAAGTGAGCAAAATAAAAATGACATGAAATGTAATTCTTAAAGTAAGTGGTACGTAAAGCATAAAAAATAAAAGGGCATAAAGTAGAAACAATTTAAAAATTAGTGGTTAGTTGGATGACCATCTTGAAACTTGCATTTGGAACTTATTAGAGGATTGGTAGAACCAAAGTCTCTACACAACAAGTTGCATTTGCTTTTTGTCAAGTATATCATCCATTTGGAATCCTCAAAAGTACCATTTAATGATCAACGATGTTTAAGTGATTCGCGTTGACCAAAAGTGTTGTAGATCCATTAGAGGATTGGTAGAACCAAAGCCTCCACACAATGAATCTCAAGGTTATTGGATCAAAGAGATCAAATTAACATACTTGGGCTTGCAAACATAGGTTTGGGCCACGAATGATTGTTTATTCGAATCGGGACAAAATTTAGCGTTATGTTAAGCAATCGTAAGTGGACTTATATAGAAGTCGCACCTATTTTGAGGCCGGTCAATAGCAATCTATGCACCATTTGTTTTAAGACATGATATAGAGATCAGGCTCCAATAACACTTAGTTCAATGAGAAAGGGATAATATGAAGAGGGGTGGGAGAGAATATACAAACCACATTTGAATTAAATAAAAATCAAACTATTATTAAAATCATTCATCCATTTTTATGGAGTTAGACTCAACACCATGGATCCAATGATGTTAACAAAGTTCATGACAAAAAATTCAATCCAAGATCAGCCAGAAAATAATCACAAAATAATATATACATTAAAAAAGGTTTTAAAAATGTTTTTAAAATAGAAATAAAAGAGAAAAAATATCAACTATATTCGAACTAATCAAGAAATAAAAAGTAAGACCATAGAAAAATCAGAAATGAACTAAAATGATTTTATAAAATTTTTGGTAATTTTTTAAAGTCAGAAACTGTTTTTAAAATTAAAAGAAATGAGTAAAATAAACCAAAAATGATTTTAAAAAAATAACAAAGTCAGAAATAAAAAATAAATGAGGTTACCAATATTTGTCACAATATCATTGCATCATTCCATAATGTTTTCCAAAATTTAAAAATGCATAAAAGTATTTTTAAACATTTAAAACAATTCAAATAAAGTGGAAATTTATAAAAAATATCAAAACACAAAATAAAATTGTGAAAAAATAAAAATCAGAAAGAGAAAAATCAAAAATATTTTTCATAATTTTTTCAGATTTTTTGACTAAAATTAAGTTTTCTATGATTTTTTGAAATTTAAAACAATTAAATATAAAAATCAACAATTAAATATAAAAATCAGAAAAGAGAAATAAATTCAAAAATTTGTGGACCATTGGATGAGAGTCAAAATGCATTAGTAATCAAATCCAAGGGATCTGGCGCGATGTGCATATCATGGTCATTAGTGAATAAAGCATTGAATCAAATGTAAATCAGAAATTAAAAAAAATCCAAATGGCGTTGTTTCATTGGTTGAAGGATGTCACATTGGTCATCTTCAACCTCCAACCAGTCCCAAAACCAGGTTGCTCAATCTATAAAATTATAGCACGAGACCTACGCCATCCGCTTCGTCTCTTCAAGACAAAGACAATCACACCTTCGCGATAAATTTATATAAAATGTAGCTCAAGCAATTTGGAAAGAAAGTTTTGAAAAGGGATTTGAAATTTCATGGTCAAAACAAGTTACCAGATAAAATTAAGTGTTGAAAATAGAACCAGGGCATTGAGAGCATCACAATGATATCAAAGTTTTAAAGAATTGATGAAGAAATCTACCTATTGAAGTTGAGTTGCAGAGCTCTGAAACTGGACTTCTATGGAGCAATATAGGGCATGATTCTTGAATGTAATTATGTGGTTACCTTTAGGGAAGATCAAGGAAGGTAAATTGATAGAAAAATTGGATTTAAAAAGGCTTGAAAACAGATTTCGAAGTTGCAGAGTTTTGAGTTATGGAACAAGTTTGCCAGGGTGATTTTGGCTATCCAAGCTTGAGGAAATGAATGGGGGACGACCCTCTATTTATAGGGAATCAAATGGAATGTCCAAGCGTGTGAAATGATGAAGTTTGGAGGGAAATCATGTGAAGTTGCAAACAAGAAAAGTGTGACTTCTAATTTGATCAAAACTCATCCAAAACGCGCGTTTTGTTGTGCTAATCACTTCTAGAAATTTACTAAACATGTTTAGAGGCAAAAACACGCAGAAACAAAGTGTTTAGAAGCTAAACCAATGATTTTAAATTCTGACTTTTGAAGAAACTTCAGTTCCAAGTTACCAAGTTCAAATCAATGGCATTCTCAGCTCAAGGGGTCTTAGGGCACGATTCTTGATTGTTTAGAAAGATGAGGTTACAAGCCTTGCAATGGAAAAATAATTGAATCAAATGGATGCTTGATCTGAAATTTGCATTGAGTCAAAGTTGGGAAAAAGAAGTTGACTTTCCATACTTAGAAATATTTCAAGTTTTTCTTCAAAAGTGACCTATAATGTATTGCATCCAAACATGGCCTTCCACTTGAAACTTGATATTGACCAAAACAGATGGCATGAAATAGACCTATTGAATGACATTTTTAAACTTGAACCATTTAAAATATCCAAAAATTGAGAGAGTTATGAATTGTTGAAGTTGGCAAAAAATCATGAAATGACCTATAATCTTTTGTATCCTTAGGGAATCTTCCATCCACTTTCTCACTTTGCAAATAAAATAAGGCATAAAGTTCACATCCTCAAGATCATTATGGAAAAATAATGGGCTCAAGGTGATAAAAATTGACCAAGTTATGATCATTTGAAGTCACACATGAGAAATTGGGGGTTCATGTGGAGGACTTGTAATCTTTCTTCATCATCATGTTTCTTGCACATAAAAACTCCTTGAAACTTTTGAAGTGATTTGTTGATAACCCTTTGAAGATAAGGATGTTTATGGAATCATTCAAAAATACCAAAATATGAGCAAGATATGCTTCTTTGAAGTTCAAAACCCTACCTCTTAGATCAAGAAAATGCTTTGAGGAACTTTGACAATTTTGAACAAATCTCTTGTACCAACACAAATTCTTTGTAAATAGAAGTTGTTGAGGATGAAAATTAGAAATCATAGACACCAAAAACCCTTACATATCTTGAGAATTGAGAAAAATATGCACTTGTGACCAATGGGAACAAAGCCTTGTCCAAGCATGACAACTTCTTCAATCAACCCCTTATACTTTTGAATCAAATTTGATAACCTTGAAATGTGGTGAACCAAAATAACCTTGCCATCCCATTTATTCCGAAACAAATCCAATGGTGAGGTTTGAACTTCTCAAGCTTTATTGACTATGGAATGGAAATAAACTCATGAACCCATGGAGCAGCTTGCTAAATCTCATTGCTTTTACCTACATTAGTAACAAGCAAGACAAACCAACATTGGATTTTATTAATTAAAAGGAAAAATCAAGATAAAATATTCATGACCACAAAAGAAAACAAGTCAAGGTGCTTGGTGATTCCTCAAAGAGCAATGCTAAAGGTAGGGAGGGCAACCAAGAATCCCAATGTGATCTTGTTGTTATGGAATCAATTATGGTATGATGAAGGGATCTTAGGGGGGGAAATTGGGGTAAAACACCACGGATATGGAAAATACTACTTTCAGGACACCTTGGGGCACTTCCTATTACAAGGTGATGTCTTTCGGTCTAAAGAACGCAAGGGAAAATTATCAACAATTATGGTCACACTATTTTATGATATGATTCATAAAGAAGTGGAAGTATACATAGATGATATTATTGCCAAATCTCATACAGAGGAGGATCACATTGTACACTTACATAAATTATTCGAGCATCTACGAAAGTTCAAACTGAGGTTGAATCCGAACAAATGTACATTTGGTGTTAGGTCAGGCAAGCTACTAGGTATAACAGAGTGATGCCCTTCGGGTTGAAGAATGCCAGCTCCAAGGACACAAAAAGAGGTTTGGGTTTTCTTAGGACGATTGAATTACATTTCAAGTTTCATATTGAACCTAACTTCTACGTGCGAGCCTATATTTAAATTACTTCGAAAAGATCAGACACTGGTGTGGAATGATGATTGTCAAAAATACTTCGAGACAATAAAGCAATATTTACAAGATCCACAAATTTTGATGCCACCAGTTACTAGAAGATCACTTATCATGTATCTAACAGTGCTTGAAGGGTCAATGGGATATGTATTAGGACAACATGACAAAATAGGTAGAAAAGAGCATCCAATCTACTACCTCAGCAAGAAATTCACCGACTACGAAACCATGTACTCACTTCTCGAGAAGACTTGTTGTGCATTGGCTTGGGCTACTAAAATATTGAGGCAGTATATGTCAACTCACACCATGTGGTTAATAGAAAGAATGGATCCTTTAAAGTATGTGTTCTAAAAAACGGCTCTTACAGGAAGAATTGCCCGATGGAAGATGTTACTATCATAGTAATACATTTAATATGTTACTCAAAATTCCATCAAAGGTAGTGTATTGGCTGACCATCTGGCTCATCAGCCGTTACTGGAATATTAACCAATGAAGTTTGATTTTCTAGACGAAGATTTCATGATTATAGGTGACTACGAAATCCTAGGATCTGACGAAGGACCTGAACCAGTGTCACGTTGGACACTCATGTTTGACGAAGCTTTAAATGCACTGGGGCACGACATTGAGGCAGTCTTGACTTCTCCAAATAATTTTCACAAACCTTATACGGCAAGGTTATATTTCGATTGCACCAATAATATCGCTAAATACGAAGCTTGTATCTTGGGTTTAGAAGCCGTTATCGATCTAAGAATTAAATATATCGAGGTATTTGGAGACTCGTCATTGGTCATATACCAAGTTAATGGTGAATAGGACACTAAATATCCCAAATTGATTCCATATCGAGATTACGTTTTGAAGCTAGCTGCGGAATTTACTGAGATTACGTTCAGTCATATTTCGCGAGAAGAAAATCATTTGGTTGACGCCTTGGCAACTTTATCAGCCATGTCAAAAGTAACCTGGCCAAATCATGAACCATTAATTACAATCAGACATTTTGAAGAACCTACACATTACCTTACTATTAAAGAAGTACCAAATAACAAGCCCTGGTTCTATGACATCAATAGGTATCTTGAAAATCAAGAATATCCAGAAAATGCCTCTATAATTGACAAGCGAGCTCTGCAGAAGCTAACTTCAAAATTCTTTCTAAATGGTGATGTGTTGTACAAATGGAATTACGATATGGTGTTACTCAGGTGCGTGGAGAAACATGAAGCCGATATACTTATGAGAGAAATTAATGAAGGTACTTTCGGAACTCATACAAATGGACATGCCATGGCCAAAAAGATCTTGTGAGCAGGTTATTATTGGTTGACGATGGAAGCTAATTGCTAACATTATGCGAAGACATACAACAAATTCCAAATCTACGTCGACAAAATGCATGTGCCACCGACTCCTTTAAATGTCTTAAGTTCTCCTTGGCCATTTTCAATGTGGGGAATTGATATGATAGGAATGAATTAACCAAAAGCCTCTAACAAACACTGGTTCATATTAGTTGCCATTGACTACTTCACCAAATGGGTGGAATTTGCGTCATACACAAATGTGACAAGACATGTGGTTACTCGGTTCATCAAACAGAATCTTATATGCATATATGGGGTTCCTGGCAGAATCATTACAGATAATGGGTCCAATTTAAATAACAAAATGATGAAGGAGTTATGCAAAAAATACAAGATCGAGCATCATAATTCCTCACCATATCAACCTAAGATGAACGGGGCCGTGGTAGCTTCCAATAAGAACATCAAGAAAATCATTCGGAAAATGGTGAAGCTTTGTAAAGATTGGCATGAAATGTTTCCCTTTTCTCTACATGGAAATCGTACTTTCGTACATACATCAACAGGTGCAACTCCTTTCTCTCTAGTATATGGCATGAGGGCAGTGCTCCCAATTGAAGTAGAGATTCCATCACTTCGAGTTCTAATGTAAAAAAACTTGAAGAAGCATAGTGGGTTCATAAACGACTTGATCATCTTAACCTCATTGAAGAAAAATGCTTGACAACTTTGTGCCACTGTCAATTATACCGAAAGCGGATGAAGAAAGCATTTGATAAGAAGGTTCGTCCTTGAGTGTTCAAAGAAGAAGATTTGGTGCTCAAGAAGATTATGCTACCTCTCCTTGATTCATGTGGTAAATGGACACCTAACTACAAAGGTCCATATGTGGTAAAAACAATATTCTCGGGTGGTGGTATTATCCTCACAACAATGGATAGGAAAGAACTGCCACATCTGGCAAATTCAGACGCAGTTAAAAAAATACTATGTATAAAAAGCTCGCTAAGTTTAAACCCTAGAATGGGGGACTTAGGCAAAAAGGAGCGTCTCTGTGGATTGAAAACCTTAAAGGGAGATCCAGGTAAAAATTAGGGACATACAAAAAAAAATTATCTCGGTGGATTGAAAAGCTGAAAGGGTGATCCAGTTAAACGTTCGGGATCTTACTCAGAAATAAAGAACAAAAAGACTGCGATCTAAGAACCCCAAATATAACCACGAAGGAGAGAGATCGATTCAAACCATTTTACTCATAAGCAAAGGAGATTGGAGCTATCAAAAGAACATTGGAAAAACAGCAAAAGCAATTATCATTTTTCATTTCCATTTTCAATTGTAAAACATTATGTAGTTACCTCTTTTAAGGAATTACATCTTGCATTCTCTCCTATTCAGAGGCATATTATCAATAAAACATTTACTTTTTCAATCATTCAATTGTGTTTTTCCTTTTTCTTACTTGTTTGCAAATACTACAATTATGTCTTGTGAAGACTACGTTGAAACCATTTTGTGGATTTGACAAACAAATAGAAGCATTTGATAAAACATCAAAAAACATTCAAATAAAATCCATGTCCATGACTACGTCCACGCCTACGATCATAACAACGTCTGAAACTACGTCCACACCTCCACCTACGATACAAATATCAAAATCCTGTTGACACCATTCATCTTGTTCATAATCAATTCAAAATACCATGACAATGCAACATACAACATAGGGGAGTCGGTGACACAAAACCAATGTTTTAAAAGGAGAAAACACAAAACAAAATTTTCACAACAAGCATTACATTTGGGGCATACACAAACATTACATGCGGGGAATATAAAAAAATTTGGTGCATATACATTTGGGGCATATACAGAAAAATTCAGCCCCATATACATTTTAGGTTCCATATCAGCCTAGGGAATTATGCATGGAATTTCCAGAACATATCTTGGGTTAAATCGATGAACTATCTCGGGGCTCATCTTTGGATCATCTGGTCCACAAAACAAACGAATACCTTGGTTGTGAATAGACACAACTAGTAAACTCTGATCTTATCTTTGGTCTAGTTATCTAAGATTTGAATACCAAAACACTCTTCAAATATCTATCCTCTAGGTTGTGGTATATATGTGAATTTTCAGTATTACATTATTTATCCTCTAGGTGGTGATAAGTACGTAAGACTACCCATGTGTCTCTTATCCTCTAGGTTGTGATAAAAGCACAAACTTTTCAATCATATATCTTCTAGGTTGTGGTATGTGCACGAAGTATCAGATTTTATGTTATTCATTCTCTAGGTCGTAATGAATAAATAAGTCTATCTTTGTGTTGTTTATTCTCTAGGTCGTGATAAACATAAAAAAATTTCAATTATCTATCCTCTAGGTTGTGATAGGTATGTGAATTTTCAGGGTCGTATTATTCATCCTTTAGGTCGTGATAGATACCTAAGCCCATCCATGTCTCATTTATCCTCTAGGTCGTGATAAATGCACGAGCTCATTCTCGTATTGTTTACTATCTAGGTTGTAGTAAACATAATGAAATCTGCGATATAATTCATTGTGTCAGTCTCCATGTGAAGATGGATTGTCAACCTTGTTTTATTCATCCCCTAGGCTGTGATAAATAGGCAAAATCCGCGTTATAAACCTATTATGTTAGTCTCAAGGCATTAGTAAGTCAATTTTAAACTTTTATTATTTACCTCCGAGGTTATGGTAAATACATGAAAAAATTTACATTCACTCTTTAGTATTGGTGAGTTATCTGCGCCACCTCATCAATCATAACACTTTGTTCAAACTCTGGTAAGTCGATACATCATCATCTGTGCCTATTTTTCTCTATGCGCATAGGAATTTTTTACATCGTATCCTTATAATCTTGTGGCCAAATTTTAGGGTCTTCCATTATTTAATAACCCTCCGATTCAAATGTGCGAGACCTATGTATCCTCGCACCCTTCAATTCGAAGAGTAATTAAATAGGGGCAGTTGGCATACCCCAAAATTGCCCTACCAATATTATTAATTCATTCTTTATTTTAATCTTAGTATTAAAATTTTCTTTGGTTTTAAAAATACTAATCAATTTTATTTGTTGCTCTTAGACACTTTGGGTCCAAATAGTAAAGGGTGTATTTGGTATTGGTATTGTGCATAAATTATGTTGGGTCATTGCATTGTGAGGCCCATTTAATAATAGACAAAGGGGGTGTTCTTTGGTGTTGGACTAAATATTTTGTCAAAGGTTAGAGGCCCAGATCAGTTCATTTTATTTTAAGGCCCATGTTCGTTTTATGATTGAAGATATGCAATGGGAGTTTGTTTTCTTTGCTTGCAGGCCCATATTTCATTACTTACAGGCCCATCATGGTAGGTCTGTTGACTGAAGTCAACATTTCAGGATTGTCATTCTTATATTATTATTAATAAGTGTTATTATTTGTTATTATATATAACTCTTATTATTTAATGTTATTATTATTAATATTTTCATTTCATTATCAATGTTGACCAAGTCAACCAAGTAGGGACAAAACCCTAATTTGTGCCCTTGTCCTTCATTCGTCTTCTTTAAGTAAACAAAGAAATGGATATTGTACAAATTAAGAAGAAAAAAGAAACGTATCAATGTCTAAAATTGAAACAAATCCAATCATGTAATTACAGATCTGAATCAATCACAAGACCTAAGGTAGAATCAAATCTTTTTCTAAACAAATCTAATTTCTAAAACTAAAACAATTATACAAAATCAGATTAAATCAAATCCCTAATTGATTCAATCACTAAAATATAACGACAATCAGAAATATCTTCCTAATGTGGCTAAAATTCTAACCTATAAATAAAAGCTAAAACTAATTGAGAACAGAGGAACAAAATCAGAGGAGAAGAAATCTGGGAGGAAGAAGATTATAACAGAAAGGAAGTAATTCGTGAGCCAGCCATCCTATTTGATACCTGGGTTTCAATTTCTGAAAACCCTAGATCTCTGCTTCAAGTCGCGCCTCCATCATCTTCGTTGTTGCCGCCACTCTTCACACCTGCAATTAGAAAGGAGGAAGAAGATTAGCCAGAGGGAGAGAAAGTCAGAAGAAGAATGGATACAACAAGATTAACTACATCGGGCGGTAGGCCTAATACTTAGCTTAGGGTTTTAAAATTGTTGTTTTAATGCTTCCATAATTGGTGTTCGTTGATATGCATCTCTGGATTTTTGTGGAGTTTATGGGTTTCTAGGGTTTGGGTTCTAATTAGGGTTAGGGTTCCTAAGTTAGAATTTATAAAAATAAATATATAAAATTTCATTTAGGATTTAGGGCCCTGAGTTTTTAATTTTCATTTATTTATTTTATTTTATATATTTCATTTTATAAATTCTAAAATTGTTCATTTTTATTTTTAATTCAAAATTCCTTTTTTAAAAATACTAACTCATATTTTAATTGCATTAAAACTATTTTTCCTCATGCATTAAAAAACTATTTTTTCTTATATTTTTAATATATTTAAAAAATATCTAATCAATCAAATTACTAACAATTTTTTACTAACTTAATAAACTCAATATTTTATTTTCAAAAAGGATTATGGAGATATTTCTCGTTAACTGCGGACTTCGTCTAACAACTCCGCGATTTACAAACCCATACTTGGTTCAAGGTGAATTCGAAATATCTTTGTAATCCATAAAAAACACCAACCAACAACTGTGAACTACGAATTGGGAATCTGATTCCTCATAAGAGGATACGTAGGCATACAACTAAAATCGTGGCGAGTTCCCGTAATAAAAATTAAAACCCTATTTCCTAAATCACAAATCTAAACCCTAGTATCCTTGTGAAAAAGGTAGATGAGGGGTTCTTAACACTTTCCCTTATCTAAAAATGAGTCAAAAACTTAGAATCTCTGATCAAATTAAGTTTATCCATTATATTACCTTCCCTAGGATAAAAATTAATGGTGGAGACTCTCATTTTCAAACTGTTTATAACACGTCAGAGTTAGAGAGTGGGATGCGAGAGTCATATCCGGAGTAGTTACATCAGGTAAATTTTTGAGGACGAAAATATTCTAAGGGGGAGAGTTATAACGCCCCAATTTATTTAAATTGTTTCTAATAATTTAATTATGTGGTGTTGTGTATTTATATGCGTTGATGGGTGTTTTTATGTATTGTGGTACCCTTGGTGTGTGGTAGTTGCCTTAGAAATATAGAGAATAAGGTGTTGGGCGTGTGTGAATAAATGTGTAGAACTTGGGGTGGTGGAAGTAAGTAGTTACTAGCATTATTAAATTAAAATTAGAGGAATTAAATAATATTAATAACGATTAAATAATTATTTAGTTATTTAGTTATTTAGTGGAATTATTTTACTATTAGGGAATAATAATAATAATTGAAATAGAAATAATATTGATGTAGAGATATGGAGAGCTTGTTGGTAATATTAAGTGGTTAAGTGAGGATATAAGTGGAATGTCATAGAAAGAGTCCAAGGGGTAAGAGTGACAAAAAGGAGAATTAGAGAGTTGGTTGTCATTGGTTACGATGGTGTAATTGGAGAAAAAGAAAACAAGAGAGAGAAGAGGAAGCTAGGGCTTAGAGAATATCCATTGTAGAAGTTTGGGAACCATCAGTCAAAGGTAAGGGTGGGATTCCAACTTTCTAAGGGAATTGTATAATGATGGGTATGTTAGGTGTTATGATTTCTATAGTTGTTGTGTACTCTTGTTCATGAATTTGCTCTTTTGTGTGATTGAATCAATATGATAAATTGTTGAAATGCGTGTGATTAAGTTGATGTAATTGATTGCATGGAATGAGTAGAAATGTTATGTAGTATTGAGGGAACTGGAGAAAATATTAAACAATGAATCCCCATCGAATATTTATTCATCCCACATAAGGGAAAGGAAAATATCGAAGAAAACCTGAGAAGGGAGAAATCAAGGTCTCGCAACCAAGAGAACGGGTAAGGGAGTCGATTACGCTAGGGGAAGGTATTAGCACCCCTCACGTCTGTGGCACTCCACGGGATGCACTCTTGTTGTTCTAATTGAAGGGTGTGTCAGGTCTAAAGCTAATAAGCTAGAGGAAAATGCATGAGTACAAAGTATATACAAAAAGAAAGTTTTTATTAGTTGTGCCCTTGCGAACCTTTGTGCCTACATATACCTTTTGTGCAATAGGGTACCAGGGCACTCGTAGTTCACCTAAAAAGGTGTTTTAGTTTGTTTTGTGTTTTTTAGGAGGATAATGTTACATTCACACTCTAGAAGTTGATATATTGCAACCCGGCCTTTGGAGAATCACGAGTCGTATTACGCAGAGTGGAAATAACACATCCTTTTTGTGAAAAGGTTTACAAAAAAAAAAGCCCGAAGGCAGCCCAAATGCAAAAGGTTTGAATTGGTTGGTGTTTTTTACCTTGAAAAAGCATTTGGTGATTTGAACTACATTAAAGACTATGAGATGAGAGACTTTAGATGGTCGAGTCAGATGCCTCGTATCCAGAGTGCTCCACATGTGCTTAAGGCTCGCGACACATGGTTTGCATCATTATTGTTAAGATGTTTTTGGAAGTTTGAGAAGAAAAAGAAGTTTTAGTTTTAGAATGAACGCAAAATGGGAATAAAAAAGTATAAGGGAGACTAAAATCTTAATGTTAACATGAAATGGTGGTCCTAAAGTTAGATTGAAAGGGAATTTCTACTTCAGTTAGCATGCAAGGATGGACCTAAGGTTAAGGTTAGGGAAGATACCTAATGTTATCATGCATGGTTTAGAAACTAAGGTCTATTTAGTTCACATCCTAAAGAAGATGAAACTAAAATCCTAAGGGAACATGTTATTCACACAAAGAAGAAGAAAGAAAAGCACAAGCAATTATGATCTCAAAAGGAAATTAAGTGTCAAGGCTTAGCATACACAAGTATATTGAAACATATAAGATGGAAGACCAAATGAGGCAGCAACAACATAAAGTATCACTCAAGAAAAGCAAGCTATGAAGATGGAAGAATAATTGTCAAGTATTAACCAAATATAGGACAAAGAAGTCAAGCAAACAAACATGCAAGTTCAAGAAGATTTAGGAAAGTAATGATCAAACAATAAAACAAAAAATATGATGTTTGTTAAATGTATGACTCATGCAAGAAGTTAACGCAAGATGAGATTCAAGAGTAACAAGAGAAGTTGATAGAATTCCATACACAAAGCAAAGTCAAACAATTTGATGAACAAACCATAACATCATCCAAGATAGGAATCACTTATCCTAAATCAAACAAGATAAATAAACATAAAGAAAGGATTCTCTTATATGTCATGTGGCAGTAGAAAATTCCCTCATAAATCATCAATCATGATCACTAAACTTTAAAAAATGATATCAAGTTAGCATACTCAAAGTTCAAGGCAAACTAGCAATTCATAAGATCAACATCATCCAAGTGAATAAGAGATGAAAGAAACTAAGGAAATTCAATACGATTTAACTTCCTTTTATAAGAAGCAAGATTTAAGATGAATTTAAGAATAGTCAATAAATTTAACCTCAAACTTCATGCAAAAAGTTGGTTCAAGAAAAGTTGTCAAACAAACAAAGATGTGGTCCATAGAGTGAGACAAGCATTGTAAACTATGTCATCAAGAAAGTGAGAAAATATTGAGGTACTTAGGTGTTATGGGAAGTATAAAAAACAAATTAACATCAATAGGACATGACTCAAGAGTGAGGAAATAATTCAATAAGCAGTGTGTTCAAAAGCTCAAGTAAGAAAGAAGATATAGCTTCTAAAGTATCACCATGTTGATTAAAAAATGAATGATTAACCAAAAGGATCTAGAAGCATGATAAGTTAGAGTAGTAGAGGATAGGAGATCAATGAAATGTTGGATCCAAAGTCCTTAAAAGCTTCACTAATTCACAAGTTCGAAACTAGGCGTATAAAGGAAGAATTTAGCTCCTAAAATATCATCATGATGAATTATCAATGGAATGCTAACCAAAGAATCATAGGATCATGAAATTAGAGTACTAAGAACATATAGTTCAGAATCAAATTCAAATGGTTCAACTCAATTTGGACCTATGATTATCAAGAGGAATTTTCACAAGTGCATTCCAAATCAAAGTCTCAAAGATGGACAAGCAAGCTTCAATTGAAGAACAAGTAAAGAAAGAATATATCCACAACATGGTGTGAAGAGATTAAGTGTGTAAAAACTTACCTAAGTGGAAAATAGATCCACAACATCTTGAGCTCTTGTACAACACCAAGAAACCCATAGATCTTCTTCTTTATGCTCAAAAAGAGAGAAATGAGTGAAGAAAACAAAGAGAGCTCTCAAGAGTTTCCAGATTTGAAGAAACCTTCTTCAAGAGTTCCAAATTTCCAAGATATAATTTCTCTCTTTATTTGTTTGTGTACCTCAGAATGGTGTGAAGGAGAGTGATATATAGAGTGTACAAGAGAGGTTATGGTGGTCATTTGAAGTATAAATTCGTTGGAGGGCATGATGGGAAGTTTTGGCCAAAAAAAGGAGTGATGAGAAACATTGTGTTTTATGTACTATTTGCTACATAATTTGTGTGTTTTGGGAGCCTTATTGGGTCAGTAGAAGGTGTACAAAAGATGAGCACATGGGGTGGTGAGTGGAGGAAGATTTGAAGAAACTGTTATTTTGGGAAATTTTGGTAAAAAGAGGTACAAATGTTGTGCATAAGGGTGATATGAGAAATGTGATTCACTTCAAAACCCTTGCAAATTCAATCATTTGATGAAATAAATAGACATATTGAGATGTCTTGAGGCATAGAGAGCCTTTTTAGCTTGAGTGACCAAAAGAATGAGGATATTGGATCCTCCTTGCACTGATTGACAATACAACCATCTTCTATTGCTTGAAGAAGACCAAAAGAACAAGAATACCTTAATCCCATTTAAAATACATGAATGTGTATGCTAAGATGAAACATAAGCCAATTAAGTTTTAAAAAAAGAAAGAGGGAAAATTTTGGGGTGCAACAAGTATGTATGTATGAGTTATGGAATTGAAAGACATGATTTTGATTTCAAATGTGGGGTTTTGGGGTTGAAAAGACTTATTTTCATACTTAAAACAGCAGCAAACTGCTTCTGGGTAGTGGAAATTGATTACTCCATTTTGAGAAATTGATTTCCAGTTCAAAAATTAGGAAAATCGGATTTTGGAGTGGAGGAAATTGATTTCCTGAAAAGAGCTAATCGATTTCCATCAGTTCTGACAACATTTTTGTAAAACTTCAAAAATTCATAACTTGAGCTTTGGGTGTCCGTTTGATGCACCATTTGATGTCGTAAGTTGTCGGTATTTGCAATTTGTAAAAAATTCAAGAATGCATAACTTTTGAACTGTAGCTCATTTGGGTCGCCGTTCGAAGCATTAGAAACCTATCGCGATATTCTTTTTAATAAAAATGGTATTTGTGTGTTGTGTTTCTTGTGATGGATATTAATGATACATTGTCATGTGGTGTGCTGCGTTCATATAAATGTCAAGTTTGTGTACCGTTTATATGATGATGAGTGGTTGTAATTGTATGCTTGGTAAATTGTGATACAAGGATGTTATATTGTTGTAATGTTGTGATGCTGTGTTATTGTTATTGATTATAACATGATGAGTTGATAACATGCTTGGTGAGTTGTGATACAATGATGTTATGTTGTTGTGGTGATGCTATATGATATTGTTTGAGCAATATGGACTGCATGATGCATGGGTGGACAATTTATGGCCTGTAATGGTGTGTTTCATTGATGGATATGAATATCAATATGTTGTATTTTGTTGCATGTTTATGTTGTATTCATTCATGGTTAGGACCTTAGTCCGGTTGGTGTGCTCTGGTCCTATGGTGGAGATTGGGAGTGATATGAATCTAATTGTTCACGATATTGATGGGATCTGGTCCTATGGTGGGGATCGAGAGCGGTGTGAACCTAATTGTTCACGATATTAATGGGCTCTGGTCCTATGGTCGGGATTAGGAGCGAGGTGAACGTATTTGTTCGCAGATGGTACCACATACATTTGAAGATGTGAAAAAAACAAGAAGGGGGGTTGAATTGTAAAACTTTAAATCAAATGGAGACAACACTGTATTTTTATCCTAGTTCGTTTGATCTCAAACTACTCCAGTCCACCCGTCAAGGTGATTTCGCCTCTCTCCAACGAGGTCTTAATCCACTATATTCAACTGAATACAACAACTACTTTAACAACTGTTAAAGCCTTCTTGATTCTAACCACATACTGGTTTATCTCAAGGAAATTCTCTTACTGATAAATGAACAAAAGTGTGTTTGATGTTTTCTAGTAAAACTATATATCACAACTGTGATAATACACAATATCAAGCTTAGGATGAAACTAGATTGCTAGAGCTATAAAGTAAGCGTGGTTGAAAGCTTTAGAAAATTAAATGAGTGAGAACGAGAAGATGATTTAGCTTAGGCGTATGTGCGTGTAGAGTATTAGCTTATGCGTATATGCGTATATAGAATTAGCCATTTCTTTTCTCACAGACTTGTTTATATAGCCTTGGAAGAGATACGTTGTTGTCCATAAATCCATTTCAATGCAAATAACGTTCTTTCCTTTTTGAGAAGATCTTGTCTATGAATAAAGCCGTTGGTAATTAATTTGTCTTGAATGCTTAGTAACGTTGACACTTCAGAGTCTTCTCTGCTTATGGTAATCAGAGTGTTCTTTCCTTTATGATGACGCTTCTGAGTGCTGATGACTTGGTTAGGATCTTGATCAGAGTCAGAGTATGTTATGCGCGGATTCTGTTCATCAGGCTTCAACGTATAGCACATGTTATTTGATCTTCTGATGCTGACATGTCTTCTGATGCTGATGTTGATATTGATCTTCTGATGCTGATTCCATCAGAGTTTCTGTAAATACACAACATAATTTTAAGTAGTACATATGTCTTATATAAATCTTATAATTTATTTAATCTTGTATTTTGTTATCATCAAAACTCTAACTGAGGGTTGTAGAATCAAACTATGTTCTAACAATCTCCCCCTTTTTGATGATGACAAAAACCAGATTTTTTTCAATTAAAATCAAGAATAAAAATGTATCAGAGATAAACAAATAAATAATAAACGGTATCAGAGATTAAAGATAAGGAATAAAAGTATCAAAGCAACGAAGAGAAAAACTCCCCCTGAGTTGATTACTTCCCTTTAATTCCATGAGACCTTGAGCATCAGAACTTTATTTTATCAGAGTTCATCAGATTCTTGTACCTGTAAGCTTTTCAGAAGAAAGAAATTCAAATATATCAGAATGTTAGAATGTTTGAGACTTATGTCTCAGTAATCCGTTATTGAAAAATATCATTCTTTCTCCCCCTTTTTGTCAGTTATCAAAAAGCACAAATAATCAGAGTTAAAATGATCAGAGCTAAAAAAGCGATTATATTAAAAACAGAAGCAATGAGTAGTTCAGAATAATGGAAAAATATTACAGACAAACATGTAAAGAAAACAAGGAAAACACAAGAAAAAATTCTAAGATGGAGGAAGTCGTGTGAACAGAGCTTCCAACATGCTCTTGATTTGAGTGCTGGTTTCCTGTTGCTAAGATACCATGTTTTCTATAGCATCAATCTTAGCATCCTGCTTATCCATTCTCTCATTCATCAGCATGTCAGATCCTTTCAAGTCCTCCAGATTCTTCCTGTCAAAAGAGGAGGCTTGAGGATCTTCAGACACAGGATGCTTCTCAGAGCTTTCTTCAACATCTTCTTCTTGAACCTGTTCTTTTGCTGGGATCATCTGTTCTTCTGCAGGTTGAACTTTGGATGTTGGACGCTGTTCAGACCAAGGAGCAATGTCCAGATGGAGAACTTTTTCCTTAAGCAGCTTGCTCAGAACTGGACCTTCAATTTCTTTCAGCAGATTGCTGAAGTTCTGTTGAGCCTGTCCATAGCTCTGGTCTTGCAACTTGAAGGTTTCAGCGCATACCCATCTTCTTAATTTTGTCCAGAGGAGGTATGATACAGCAGGATCAACTAGTTCCAGACTTGCTTGTTTCAAAGAAGTGATCCACTTCTGTATATCTGTTTCAAAGTTCAATATGCTGGAACCAACATCTGGATGTTTCGGTTTAGGGATGGCTGTTTTCTGGTTGATGGCAGCAAGACGTTCAAAGACTGTTATATCAATGACAGTTTTGTTGTGGTCTTCTGACTTGGCTTTTGGTGAGGGAGTGGGAGAGTAAGGAATTACGATTGGACTTGATGGGGAATTTGGTGGAGTTATTTCTGGTGAAGAGGGAAGTTGAGACATATTCACAGTGGTACCACAGGGTAATTAAATGGCCAAAGGTTGTGGTTCAGGGGATTCAGAGGATTGAGCCTCAGAGGTTTGAGTCTCAGGTTGTGGAGATTGTTCATGTTGAGGAGAGGGTGGATTAATTTCTGGTTGAGGAGATAACGGTTTTGGGATTTCTGGTTCTAGAGAGAGTGGAGTTTCTGGTATTGGTGAGAGAGGAATATCAGGTTGTGGTGAGATGGGAATTTATTTGTTTGGATTTGGATTTTCTGGTTCGGGAAAGGAAGTGTGTTGGTCTATATCAGAAAGAACTTTTTCAAGTTCTTGTTATTGTATGGCTTCAGTATTTGGATTTTGTGGTTGGGAGCGGGATCTTCTGAGGGTTAATGATTCAGAAGGGTCAAAGTCTAAATCAAAATCATCGAATGTTTGAGGTGTTGGGTTTTCGGATGGAATTGGAATAGGAATAGATGTGGAAACAGCAATTGAATCTAAAATAGTGACAGAAGAAGGATTACCTCTCTTCTTGGGAGTCTGTTGAGATGGTCCTTCTGCAGCAGCTTTTCTTTTCTTTGTCTTCTTCAGAATAACCTATGGTGCCTTCTGCTGAAGATCTTAAATATTCAGATTTGATGTTGTACCATCAGCTTTAAAAGCATCCAAATATCTCAGAATGATTTCAGGCTTGGAGTCAATATCTAAGAACAGAGGGAAGTCGTCTAGAGGGACTCTTCTGCTGGAGATTTCAGCAAAAGGAGAGACGTTGGGCTCCTTCTTAATGTTCTCTATCAACTTCATTTTCTTCAGATTTTTGGCATTCAGCTTCTTGCCAACAGACGGTTCCAAAGTGTTGATTTCTTGTGCCTCTGTCAAATGATCAATCAGCCTATTCTCAGTCAAAATATCTGATATCAGTCTTCCCAAGGGTATCCAATCCCTTTTAGTACGTTCATCTTCTCTTGTTTCCTTGACACTTGTTCTAAGATGGTTGAACAGAAGATGAGCTAAATTAATCTTGACCTTCTGAGAAATAAAATAGATCAGAAACTGTTGATCAATGTTTATGTAATCAGGAGAGCTGGTAGGCTTCATGTGGTTGAAACAACCCAGAATGATCTTGGCCCAAATTCTGTGCTTGTCCTTCAAATCTCTAATCTTGCTGGAGGGAAGCCCCAGCGTGAAAATTTCCCTTGCTATAACAGCAGCATCTGCACACCTTTCTGCCATATCAATACAACGAACACCACCACCATTGTACCCTATCAGTCTTGCAATCAGGTCTTCAATAATCACAATCTTCTTCCCCATGATGTAGGATGTAACTTAGTGATTTGAAGAAGAAGCGTGAATCCAAAATTCCTTTACCAGAATAGGAAATGTTGGACTCACCAGCCTGTCAAAGTACTTTTCCCAACCTTGAGCTTTAATCTCTTCTGATAAATCAAAACCATTTTCCTTGAGACTGTTGAAATCCACTATAATTTCTAACAGAACTTCAAGATTCTTGACTGGAGTTAGAAGCGTTCTGAAAGGTACTTCATATTGCTCAGATGAAACAGTTTTCTGGGAACCTGAAGAAGTAATGCTGGAAGAAGCCATGTTCACACGAGGTTTTTGAAAAAGATTTAAAGGGTTTCTTGAGAAAGAAGAACACAGAAATTAGAAATATTGAGTGAAAACAAAAGTGACAGTAAAAGTGAGTGAATGGTGTGAAGTGTGTTTAAATAGATTTCTAAAAAGGTTTTGAAAACATAAACGTTTAAGAGAGAGAAATAAATAATGATTATTAGCATTTAATGATAGCTGATTTTAGGGGATTCAGAAAGATATTTGGAACGGTTACCCATGACATGTGTCTCAATGCACCCAATCAGCGCTTTGCCTTTTCAGAAGCGTGAACGCGTGTTCAGCCTCAGAAAACAGCTGATGACTGGATGACACTTGTTTGCTTGAGTGAACAGCACATTTCCATCCTAGAAATGAAGCGCTCAGATCTTCATGGATGGATTCTGATACAATCTGCACTTCTAAAGTTCTGAAGGAAGATTGATCAGTAGTTCACAGAAAATAAACAAAGTTCTGGAGGTTAATATATAAAATTAAAACAATTTCATTCTGGGCAGAGCTTCATGCTGAGATGTTTCATAATGAAGTTGAACCTATCTTCAGAAAGTGGTTTTGTAAAAATATCAGCCCATTGATGGTCTGTGTCAATAAATTTTAAGTTTAAAATCCCTTTCTGAATATAGTCCCTAATAAAATGATGTTTTATTTCTATATGCTTAGCCCTAGAATGTAAAATTTGATTTTTACTAAGACAGATAGCAGAAGTATTGTCACAGAGGATAGGAATGTTACACTCAAATATCTGGAAGTCCTCAAGTTGACTCTTCATCCAGAGCATTTGTGTGCTGCATCCAGCTGCTGCTATGTATTCAGCTTCTGCTGTTGATAGAGCAATTGTGGATTGTCTTTTGCTGGACCATGAGATCAGATTTTCTCCCAGAAATTGGCAGCTTCTAGAAGTGCTTTTACGTTCTACTCTGTCTCTAGCAAAATCAGCATCACAGTAACCTACTAAGCTGTAATCACTTGATTTTCTATAAAACAAACCCAGATTAGTAGTACCTTTCAGATACTTGAAAATTCCCTTAACTGCTGTTAAGTGAGATTCTCTAGGATCTGATTGGAATCTTGCACAAATGCATACATTGAATAAAATATCAGGCCTTGAAGCTATCAGATAAAGAAGAGAACCAATCATAACTCTGTAGACCTTCTGTTCTACCTTTTTACTTACCTCTTCTCTTTCCAGAATGCACGTGGGATGCATTGGAATCTTTTATGGCTTACATTCTGAGAGATCAAATTTCTTCAGAAGTTCTCTGACATATTTGCTCTGATGAATGTAAGTTCCTTCTGGGGTTTGATTGATCTGAATGCCCAGAAATAATTTCAGTTCCCCCATTAGGCTCATCTCAAATTCTGCCTGCATACACTTAGCAAAATTTCTTCCCAGAGAAGGTTTAGTAGATCCAAATATGATATCATCAACATAAATCTGACAGACTAAAATGTCATTCTTAACTGTCTTACAGAATAAGGTTGTGTCCACTTTCCCTCTGGTGAATTCCTTTTCTAACAGGAAGTTACTTAGTCTTTCATACCAAGCTCTGGGAGCTTGTTTCAGACCATACAGTGACTTCTTTAGTTTGAAAACATATTCTGTATTTTTTGAACTTTCAAAACCAGGGGGTTGGTGCACATATACCTCTTCTTCTATATAGCCATTTAAGAATGCACTCTTAACATCCATCTGATACAGAGTGATGCCTTTATTTATAGCAAATGAAATTAAAAGTCTGATAGATTCTAACCTGGCGACTGGAGAAAAGGTTTCTGTATAGTCTATCCCCTTTTGCTGACTATAACCTTGTGCTACCAATCGTGCTTTGTTTCTGATGACTTCACCTTGTTCGTTCAGTTTGTTTCTGAACACCCATTTTGTTCCAATGACGTTGAATCCTTTTGGTTTAGGAACTAGATCCCATACATCATTTCTTGTGAATTGATTCAGCTCCTCTTGCATTGCTAGAATCCAGTCATTGTCCAAAAGTGCTTCATCAATTGTTGATGGTTCAATTAGAGAAACAAGTCCCATGAGGGATTCTTCAGAGTTTCTGAAGCTGGCTCTTGTTCTGATTGGATCTTCCTTTCTTCCTAAGATTTTTTCTTCTGGGTGATCCATGTTGCTTCTGGATGGTCTTTTCTGAAGTTGATCAACAGAAGTTGCTGGATTGCTTGCAGTGCCTCTTTGTGATGTTGAGGGAGTGTCTCTGTTAAGATCTTCTGATGACTTGTCTTCAGTACCTGTGAATTCAATTTCCATACCTGCAAATACTTCATCCTGCTTTGACTTTTGAGATTCAAGCTTATCATCAAAACGAACACTGATTGATTCTTCCACAATCTGTGTTTCTGTATTGTATACTTTGTACCCTCTTGAGCGTTCAGAGTATCCTAACATAATACACTTTTGGGCTTTAGAGTCAAACTTGTTCAAATAATTTTTTGTATTTAAAATAAAACAAATACATCCAAATGGATGAAAATATGAAATGTTGAGCTTTCTGTTCTTCCACAATTCATATGGAGTCTTTTCCAGAATAGGTCTTATAGAGATTCTATTCTGAATGTAACACGATGTGTTTATTGCCTCTGCCCAGAAGATCTTAGCAACGTTAGTCTCGTTGATCATGGTTCTGGCCATTTCTTACAATGTTCTGTTCTTTCGTTCTACAACTCCATTTTGCTGGGGAGTTCTAGGACAAGAGAAATCATGCAGAATGCCTTTGTCATTAAAAAATGATTCAAAATCTTTGTTTTCAAACTCTCCACCATGATCACTTCTGACTTTGACGATTCTAAGATCCTTTTCATTCTGAACTTGGTTGCAGAAGGTAACAAACAAAGAGTGTGACTCGTCCTTGTGTCTTAAGAACTTTACCCATGTTCATCTGCTATAGTCATCTACGATTACTAACCCATACTTCTTACCACTGACTGAAGCAGTTTTAACTGGTCCAAATAAGTCAATGTGCAGAAGTTCTTATTCCTTAGAGGTTGAAACAACGTTTTTAGATTTGAAAGCAGGTTTTGCAAACTTGACTTTTTGACATGCTTCACACAGAGCATCTGAATTGAACTTCAGGTTAGGAAGTCCTCTGACCAGATTGAGTTTGTTAATCTGAGATATTCTTCTCATACTAACATGTCCCAATCTTCTGTGCCAGATCCATTGCTCGTTGTTAACAGACAGAAGACACTTTATATTCTGACTTTTCAGTTCAGAAAGTTTGATTTTATAAATGTTGTTTCTCCTCTTTCCATTAAATAGGATAGTCCCATCTTTCTGACTAACAACTTTACATGAATTTTGATTAAAGATTATATCATAACCGTTATCACTTAATTGACTTATTGATAATAGATTATGCATTAATCCATCTACTAATAAAACATTACTTATAAAGGGAAGATTTCCATTACCTACTGTTCCAGAGCCAATGATCTTTCCCCTTTGATTGCCTCCAAAGCCTATGTGGCCTCCAGGCTTAAGTTCCAGGCTTTGGAACATATGCCTTCTTCCCATCATGTGTCGTGAGCAGCCAGAGTCCAGGTACCATGACTGGTGTTTCTGCTTTGCTGCTAAAGATATCTGCCACATGTATTATTTTATCCTTAGGTACCCATATTTTCTTGGGTCCTGATTTGTTAGTTTTACCAAAACTCTGGTTGAATTTTGGTTTAACAGAATAATTGCTACTAGTATATTTGATGTCATGTGTGTGCCCATATACAAAGTGTGAATCAAGTGAAGTGTGTTTTATAACTAAGTCCATGGCATTCTTTGGTGTAGGTACCTTACCTTGGTATCCTATTCCCTTTCTGCCATTTTTGCTAACTCCATAGATCATTGAAGCCATTTTGCTTCTATCTATGTTTTTAGCTAGAAACTTCTGAAAGCTGTGATCATACTCCTTGATGATCTCATCAGCACTACTGGGAGTTTCAGGGATTGTTTCCTTCTGAGAGTTTTTCAATAGATTTTCTAATTTTGAAATTTTATCTTTCAACTCAGAATTCTCCAATTTGAGACTCTCAGTTTTATCAGAGTCAGAAGCAAGATCCCTTTTCAGGTTTCTGAATTTGACTCTGATCTACTGATATCTTTCCCGAATTTCATTAAGGCTTTCAGCTAGTTCAGCCTTATTAAAGTTAATATCAAAGTCAGGAAATACCTCTTCTGTATCTGATTCAGAGTCTGATTCAGAAGCTTCATTGTCTTCAATTATGTTTGCCATGAGAGTTATGTTTTCTCTCTCATCATATGATTCTGAGTCAGCTTCAGATGTATCAGAATCATCCCATGTGGCCATGAGACTTTTCTTCTTTTCCTTGCCAAACTTCCTTCTGGGCTTTTCCTTCTGAAGCATTGGGAAGTCACTTTTGTAGTGCCCTTGCTCGTTACATTCATAGCAGATGATGTCTTTGTTGTTTGGATTTCTGCTTCCTGAAGAGCCTTCAGATCTTCTGTGTCCAGAGGAGGATTCTGACCTTCTGTATCTGGAGGAAGATTCGTTCTGATTCTCTGATATTCTGGGATTCATGAACTTCCTTTGCCTCTGCTTCCAAAGTTGGTTCACCCTTCTAGAGAGGAGAGATAGTTCATCTTCTTCTGATGAGGACCCATCAGAGGTTTCTTCAACAGCCTACAAAACCTTGGAGTCATATTTTCTGTTAGATTTTAAAGCCAATGGCTTACCTTGCTTTTGAGGTTCATCTGCTTCTAGCTCTATCTCGTGACTTCTGAGGGAGCTGAGAAGTTCCTCCAGAGAGATTTTGTTGAGATCCTTAGCTAGCTTCAGTGTTGTGACCATTGGCCTCCACTGTTTTGGCAAGCTTCTGATGATCTTCTTAACATGATCAGCAGTAGAATACCCTTTGTCAAGAACTTTGAGACCAACAACCAGAATTTGAAATCTTGAGAACATCATTTCTATTGATTCACTTTCTTCCATCTTGAATGCCTCGTACTTCTGAATGAGCGCAAGAGCTTTGGTTTCTTTGACTTGAATGTTGCCTTCATGCGTCATTCTCAGAGAGTCAAACATATTCTTTACAGTGTCTCTGTTTGATATCTTTTCATATTCAGAATAAGAGATGGCGCTGAGAAGAATTGTTCTGGCCTTGTGATGATTTCTGAAATCACGCTTTTGTTGATCAGACATTGCTTTCCTGTCAATCTTCTGACCACTTCCATTCACTGGGTGCGTGTATCCATCAGTCACCATGTCCCATAGATCAACATCATGAGCTAGAAAGAAGCTTTCAATTATGTCTTTCTAGTAGTCAAAGTTCTCTCCATCAAATACTGGAGGTTTGCCACTGAATCTGTCTCTTTCTTCATTGTTGTCATTGTTATTATTTTGATGTGGTCCTGCCATTGTGTTTTTCTTACGCTGGATCTTGTACTGACACGGTTAAGTGTTATAAGCTCAGAACCAGGCGCTCTGATGCCAATTGAAGATGTGAAAAACACAAGAAGGGAGGTTGAATTGTAAAACTTTAAATCAAATGCAGACAACACTGTATTTTTATCCTGGTTCGTTTGATCTCAAACTACTCCAGTCCACCCGTCAAGGTGATTTCGCCTCTCTCCAATGAGGTTTTAATCCACTATATTCAACTGAATACAACAACTACTTTAACAACTGTTAAAGCCTTCTTGAGTCTAACCACATATCGGTTTATCTCAAGGAAATTCTCTTACAGATAAATGAACAAAAGTGTGCTTTATGTTTTCTAGTAAAACTATATATCCCAACTGTGATAATACACAATATCAAGCTTAGGATGAAACTAGATTGCTAGAGCTATAGAGTAAGCGTGGTTGAAAGCTTTAGCAAATTAAATGAGTGAGAACCAGAAGATCATTTATCTTAGGCGTATGTGCGTGTAGAGTATTAGCTTATGCGTATATGCGTATATAGAATTAGCCATTTCGTTTCTCACAGACTTGTTTATGTAGCCTTGGAAGAGATACGTTGTTGTCCATAAATCCATTTCAATGCAAATAACGTTCTTTCCTTTTTGAGAAGATCTTGTCTTTGAATAAAGCCGTTGGTAATTAATCTGTCTTGAATGCTTAGTAACGTTGACACTTCAGAGTCTTCTCTGCTTATGGTAATCAAAGTGTTCTTTCCTTTATGCTGACGCTTCTGAGTGCTGATGACTTGGTTAGGATCTTGATCAGAGTCAGAGTATGTTATGCGCAGATTATGTTCATCAGGCTTCAGCGTATAGCACATGTTATTTGATCTTCTGATGCTGACATATCTTCTGATGCTGATGTTGATATTGATCTTCTGATGCTGATTCCATCAGAGTTTCTGTAAATACACAACATAATTTTAAGTAGAACATATGTCTTATATAAATCTTACAATTTATTTAATCTTGTATTTTGTTATCATCAAAACTCTAACTGAGGGTTGTAGAATCAAACTATGTTCTAACAACATTGAGTGTGTGAGTCAGTCTCAATGCATTACATTGTCATTATAATAAATGTAGACCTGTGTGGTTGGTGTATGTATTATGCGGTAATTCGATGATACATGTTGATAGTGTGTGTGATTATATAATTGAATTGTAAAACGATTATTGTAGATTGTGTGAAAGTGTGAGATGTGGAGTGTGTGACTATACATGAATAGATTTGTTATCTACTTGTTATTATGCATTCCTTTATATTATTGTGATATCTCACCCCTTCTGTTTGAATGTTACCTCCATGTGGATAACACACAGGTGATCCGTAGGGAAGGCGTGGATGAGTAGAATAGTGTTCTCTTTGTTATGCTTTTATCGAGTTGGCGTCTGCTCTAATATGTAACACTGGAGAAATGGAACTCTTTTCTGTTTATTTTGTGTTTTGAGGAGATTACTATGTTACCTCATATGTCTATTATTTCTTATAATTACTATAAGATATGATTATTCTTTGAGATATTAGAATAATAACTTGCGGGTGTTTTCCGCTGCAATAAAATAAAATCAGACATTATGATGTTTGTTATAGTTACTATTTATAATTCAAAAGAGTTTTATGTGTTACATGTCATTTATTATGGACATGTTTGTGTTTGATGAAGGTAGAATCCTAATTGTTTGAATGTTTTTAATTTACTCTGATTTTTATATAAAATTATTCGGGGGGAAATTAGGGTGTTACAATCTACGCCTTAGATGCGCGTAATAGAGGTCTTGAGAGAATCCCAAGTAACTTTGGACATAACACATATCCTTATCATCTTGACAAATCCTTATCAATTTCTAGACAGAGAACATAAATAGCTCAACCTATTATGGTTTCCAATAATAATTCTTTCTTAAGCATTAATACCAGAAACACAAACTATGAACTACCAGAGTTCTCCTATCAAAGGCATATGCACCAGAAGACAATTCAAAACAGCCTCAACACACTCCCGACAAGATGTCAGAACAACTTGTGGGGAAACATGCATAAATACAACCATCAGTAGTTGTAACAGAATCAACATATAAACAACCATCAGTGCTTGTTGTCACAGCAGCACAACCATCAGTTGTTGTGACATAAAGGTAACCATCAGTAGTTTTCAACCTCATCATTACAACCATTCATAGTTGTAAAAGCAGCAATATCAGCAACAACAGTAGTAGGCCCACAGAAGCATCAGACAACCATCAGTATATGTCATACTAAATCCAAGAAATCTATCATCATAGCCTTCCAATAGCCATAAGTACCAGAAATATCCCTAAAGCTCACCTAATAGACAGATTAGTGATGTCTTCTTTAATGTCAATTGAAATTTTGGCACTGATACATAACATGCTTATACTAATGTTTTCAACATCAAAGTATGATGTCAGGACAGATATTACAACATCTATAGACAGACTGAATAAAAATATAAAATTGAAATAATATGTAGAATTTAAATGTAGAATGATAAAGAACACGGTCAATTGTTAACCCAGTTTCGTGCAACTCATCTACTCTGGGGGCTACCAAGCCAGGAAGGAAATCCATTATTAGTAGTTTTAATTTGAAGACTAAACAATTCCAGTTTACAACTTCTCACTTAATCCTTACCCAATGCAACTTCTACCTAGGCACCTCCTAGATACGAGAAATCACCATCTCACTTCCAATCACCGCAGTGATAAAATACCTTCCCCAATCCCACTAACAGCCTACAAACCAGTTACAATCACAATAACTAGTACAAGGATAAACCCAAAATAAGATTACACTTCCGATACAAATACTTAGTCAAGAGTATTGACTAATAACAACACTAAGTGTTTCTTAAAAGCTTCCACCAAGAACAATACTCAACTCTTTGCTTAAAATCTTAGAGGAGAACAATACACAACTCATTACCTAAAGGTTTTTGAGTGACAACACTATGTCTACCTCAATGTATGAAAAGATACAAAGGATGACTTACATCATAAGGAACACAGGAGACTCTCAAAACCTAAACCCTTATTTTTAACTAAACAAAAATAAGAACTAACAAGAACTAATTTTCCTTAGGTCTTGGTCCTGCTTTTATAAGCTTCAGCTGTCCATGGGCTTCGAATTCTCTGTCCAATTATTCCTTGATTCATGCGCTGATTTCTGCATATAGTATCTCCTTAAATCTTGGAATAAATCTTCAAATATCCTAAATTAGCTCAATAACCAAATTTAGAAACTTTAATGCTGGTGGAGATTTGATTCACTTGTTCCAGATTACCTCTACTTGACCTGCAAAAATAACTGAGATATATCCAAAAGGAATCTTAGAAAATAAAATTAAATATGTCAAGAAAATACCAAACAACAACACCTATTGTACCAGACTAAGATGTCATGACATTATCTTCGACATCTGGTTGAAAATCACATAACAACAAACATATAATGTCAAACCATATTTTGTCAAAATTTAGCCAATCACAAAACCATGGTACTAACACACTCAATTCGTGCGTTTTAAGTATTAACCAACTTATGGAAACTTGATAAACCTGATTATGCATGAAAATGAACCTTAATTTGGCTTCTAATTAGAATTAAGGTGATTCAAAAGTTTGACCAAAGTGAAAAATTCAGTCTCAAGTAACCATTTTCAAACTCATGGGCCATCATGAACAAGAGGCATTTTGATCCCCTTCTTTTTGCAATATGTAGAAGCCATCACAAAGATCACAATGTTCCAAGAAATTATTGATTTGAATGCTTGGAGCTAAATTTGTTCCATGTTGAAATTGACAAAAAAATCCTGACTTCACAAACTTGAAAATTTCCAAGTTAAAAAGCCTTAACATGACCTGTAATATACCAATGAATTCCATGGCCTTCCAAGAAACATTAGAGCTTGACCACTGAAGATAACTTATAGATGGAATCAAGGACAATATTATGAAAAAAGAATGAGCCTCAAATGATAAAAAATTGAGCAAGTTATAATTCTTTAAAGTTGGGTAAAAATCACTTGGAAATGGGTCAAAATTTCACTAAGTCCACAAATGACATATAATGTGTTCAAACTTTTCATGATCTTCCTCAAATAATTAGATCTTGAATTCTAAATAGAATTTGGAGATGGTGTCAAGAAGAGTCATATGAAAAAATAACCATTCAAAAATATTTAGCAATGAAGGAGTTGTGGTCTTGTGAACTTTGACTTGAAAACTTGCCAAATTATGTCAAACCACCTTGCATAACTTTAATACTTTTGATCTTTTCTTAAATTTGAGAGCATGATGAGACTCATATGAACTTAGAGTTATTAAATCTTCATTGACCTTTGATTGATCATGGCCATGCTTTAGGTTATTTGATGATGAAGGCATTGAAATAAACACATGAACCTTTGACCTATCTTGAGGAATAAGCAACCAATCTTTGGGAATCTCTTAATCAATTGAGATTGAATGATACTTGAAGATGATATGACCTAATATTATAGGTCAATCCCTAATTCACAAGTCCTTGAGAATCAATGTTGATCGCATTTTAAATTTGATTAGATGAAAACCGTAGTTGAGGGAATTTGTATGATCTACTTGGTTCACACTTGTCCTTGAAAAACAAACAAAGGGAGACAAGGCATATTTTTGTGTTTTACTTAGAGGTTAGTAAAACGTAAAGCATGTATAAAAAATGTACAAGATTCATAATAGGGTACTTGGTGATCCCACAAAGGAAAGCCTAAAAGATAGGGAAAGCAAAGGTTAAGGGGAAACCTAAGGTTGTCATCTTGATGTGTTGCAAAGATGCAAATGAGGTGAGATATTAGGGGGATTATTAGGGTATGACAGCTACTCCTATTTAAATTTTTTCTATCCGGAGATATGAAGGTTGAAACCTTCATCTTGAAGTGATTGAGGAAACTTAAATACAAGAAGACCCAATATTCCCTAAGATGCCATGCAATGTGAAATTCTGACACACACAACAACAAAAGTCAAGACAAATGTCTCAACAACACACAATGTCACAACATATGTTATGACATCTATTGACAGCAAATAGACTTACTAAGAATAGAAAGAAGATGTAGGAAGATAAAGTACAAAAATGTAAATAATAAAAGGAATTGCTAACCTAGTTTGGTGTAAACTCACCTACTCGCGGGGCTACCAAGCCAGGAAGGAAATCCATTATTAGCATTATTAATTCGAAGCTAAACTTCCCCGTTTACAACCTCTCACTTAATCCCTACCCAGTGCAACTTCTACCAAGGCACCTCCTAGATATGAGAACTTACTCACATCCAATCACCGTGTGATATCAAACAATCCCAGCCCCAAAGAATGCCTCAAGAAACTAAAAAGGAAGAAAACACTTCTAAATTACAAATACTTAGTTTTCTTAAAAGCTTCACTAAGAACAATACTCAACTCATGCCTACGGGCTTTGAGTGAGAATAATAACTTAACTAACAAGTAACAATCAGTCAACTCAAATGTATCAGAGATACATGAAGACGTACAATAAAACACATGGAGAACCTAAGGACTATCAAACCCTAAACCCTTATTTCTCACGAGGTTTTACAATAAAAACTATGCTTAAAATCTAGATCTTGGATTACTCCTTATATAGGCTTTTGCGGTTGGGCTTGGACTCTTCAATCAGATATAATCTTCAACTCTAAATCCCTGTAGAATATTCTCCACGAAAATAGAAACAAAAAAGAAATCTTTCAAATATTTCCTAAAAAGTCTCAAGGATTTGTTTTATGAAATAAATCAGATCTGCAATTATTCCTAACCATCCTTGATTGGTTGTGCCTGTTATGAGTACTAGAAACCTCCAGAATCTCATATTTTTCATCAAATCTTCAAGGATAAATATCCAGCTGTACTAATATGATGTTCTATTGCAACATGTTACATCGTCTGCTGGAACATCTGTCAAATAAGGCACCTGCAGAATCTGTTTTACCTGTTGGTCAAGATGTTATGCCATCTTGCTCAACATTAGGTTGTAATACATGTTCTTCCCAAATAAAACATGTTGATAGAAATGGTGTGAACTATTTGTTTTACCAAAATTGTTGTCAACCATAAAATCATAAACCTAACAATCTCCCCCCTTTGGAAAATTTTGGCTAAAACAACCAAAGAACCAAATATCCTAGAGAGAGGAATAAAACCATAAGTAAACACAAAATAACTCAGAAGCTTATACAATCAGACAGGTATAGAACTCCCCCTGTCAAACATAATAGGTTCTCCCTATTAATGGAAAATCCCACACCATGGCCCTTGTGGGGGAATGGCAGAAGCAGTTGTAGCTTCAACACACATAAGCATGAACACTCATGCTCCCCCTGAATAGTTATAGGAGAAGCCACACAAGCACAAACAGCTACTCTCCAAAAAGCAGTAACACAGAGTCCTATCACAATGCTAGATCAACATATCAAGACATGCTATACAACATCAGGATAAAAAACTTTACTCCCCTATTTAGCCAAAATATTGACAAAAAGAAATAGAGTAAATGTACACAATGGAAACACATAGCACTTCAGAACATAGTGCACTCAGGCAATACAACAGATGGAAATACATATTGCACACTAGTAATACCACAGATGAAAACACAACTTCTTGGCCAATTTCAGGTGGTTTTCCATTTCTTGCCCCTGTCAAAAAGCCTTATGCATTCTTTGGTGATGTAGCTAGCACCACTATCTTGCAGAACACCATTCTTCTATTCCTTCTCAATAATAATTTGTCTAGGCATGTCATGCTTCAAAGTATAGAGGAAATATGCAGTGTTAGTTGCATTCTTCCATTTTTGTAATTGTTATAACTCTTAAATAGTAAAAGTTCCAATACCAATGTTTTTTATAACAACAAGTTACTCCTTATTATCTATTATCTCTAGAGTATCATCCTTCCCTTCAAGAAGTTTCCTGATCAGTTTCTTATAACTACCAAGATCCTTATTCCAGCCATGCTGAATAAGATATCTGAAAGAATTTAGATCTTTAGTATGAAAAGTCATGACATCTCTTTTGACATCATACCTCTTCAACATCAGTTTAGAGAAACTTCCTCTTGTTTCCCTCAAGAGGCAACACATCCATATGTATTTGATATCTTCTGTTTAAATTCAGTGATGTTACCTTTATAAGGGTGACTTGAAGTTAGATCCCTGAATTGTTCTATTTATCCCTTTGTAGACACACTTATGTTGGATTAAGAATTCACGGATTCAGTGTTTATGAATTCATAAGCCTCCTCTCCTATTGCTTCATCAGTTTGCACATAGGATGTTCAAACATCGTCTTTGACATCCTGTTTATCTTCGGAAACTGAATCATTAATTCTCATATTCATAGATTCCATAGCCATACCAGTTTTGAAGTTATAGATCATATATGCTCTTTTTCTTGAAGAGTAACTCATAAATATCCCTTCATCTCCTATGGGACTCATCTTGTCCACTTGATATTTAGCAGCAAAGATATAGCATTTACTTCCAAAAATATAAAAGTATTTGACTTTAAGTTTCCTTCCTTTCCATAGCTCATAATGAGGAGAGACGGTATCTCCCCTTAAGCTGACCTTGTTATGAATATAGCAAGCAATATTCATAGCTTCAGCCTAAAATTCAAATGGCAATTGCTTAGTACTAAGCATCACTCTAGCTGATTCTTGTATGGTTCTAGTATTTTTCTCAACAATTCCATATCCCTGAGTTTTCCAGGAATAAGAGAACTCATGGCTTATTCCTTCAGAATCACAAAAATTTCATAAAATTTTGCATTCATAAACGCCTTTTCATTGTCATTTCTGATTTTGACAATCACACTCATCTTCTCTTCTTGAATGCTTTGACATAGATCTTTGAATAATTCAAAGGTATATGATTTTTATCTAAGAAAATTCATCCAAGTATAGCCAAAATAATCATAAACAACCATAAAGACATACCTTTTCCCTCCTAGGTTGTCTATATGTAATGGTCTTATTACATCCATGTGAAGAATTTCCAAAACATTGGAATTAGTCAGATGTTGCAACATTGTGTGTGACATCATGATTTGATTTTTACTTTCACACTTATCACAAACTTCTCCTTCTTCAATCTTGAGCTCTGGAATATCTCTAATGGCTCTTTCAGATATGACTTCCTTCATTCTTTTGCAATGAAGATGTCGAAGTTTTTGGTGCCATAGATTCACTTCATCCTCCTTGGTTGTTGGACAAGTGGAAGAGTATGAAACTATTTGAGATTCCCACAAATAGTAGTTATCTTTGGATCTGATCCTTTTCATTAGAACAACTTATTTCTCATCTTTCACAAGACATTATGATTTTGAGTAGTTCACTAACAAACCTTGATCACATAGTTGACTAATGCTAATAAGATTAGTTGTCAATCCTTTGAGAAACAACACAGTTTCTAACCTGGGACAACCATCACACATCAGCCTTCTAACTCCTTTGATCTCTTCGTTAAAACCATCACCAAATCTAACAGAACCTGTAGGATGAGGCTTGACTTCCACCAACATATTTTGAACCACTTTTATATGTCTAGAGCATCCACTATCAAAGTAACAGTCTTCACTAGTTAATTCTCTTGAGAAAGTATGACCTATAATGTTAATGTCACTATTTTCAATACTCGTCTTCGTGCTCACTTTCTTAGCCTTGGAACAAACTGAAGATTTTTTGTCTCCATATAATTTGAAGCAAAAAGACTTTATATGACCATACTCACCACAGTAGTGTTGTACCCCAAAACTTGCCCTCTTTATTTTTTAACCCTAATTGGCTTATAATCTTGCTAGCATACAAGCATGCATATCATTGGATCAAGGAATTTCATCAACATAACAAAGCTCTCATATATCTTCAAAGCATGTTGAGCCATGAAAAATTTGAGTGTTTTCAGTGGATCTAAAGCAATGCGAATTGGAAACAATATTTCAACTGATCCGGGCATAAAAAATTCGTATCTCCTGCTTGGGAATGGTGTTTTGGGGTTGATTTTTGAAATTTTGAAACTGTCTAGGTGTCCTCTCCGACTTTGGGGTTCGGACCAAATGTTAATCCTCAAAGAAGGGCCTCTGAATATGCAATTCTCTTGGAAGTTATACAGTGAAAAATACAAAGAAAAGTGTGTTGAATTGTTGTTTTATATGCATTAGAAAATTCATAACTCCCGGCCGGAATGTCATATCCGCGCGGTTTTGATTGATAGAATTTTGTCTGAATGTCCTCTTTGAAAGTCAAAATTTGATTCACTAAGGAAGGACACGTAAATTTTGAGTTTCTTAAGATATGTTTGTCTTGAACCAGAATTCATTTGTATAAATGTTTGATACGGTAAAATTCACATCTTGTTCGATTTTTATCATATTGAGCTAAGCACAGAGGCGTTGGTTTGAAAATTTTGTCTACTACAGTTTCTCTTCGGAGGCCAAAATCAAACGGTGACTCGAAGGCTTTAGGTTTTGGTCTGTTCTGCGTGTGACGCAATAAAAATATTGCACAGGAAATTATTTTGCCTGACACAACGTCATAGAAATTATAAAAATTCATAACTTCCTCTTCATTTATCCAATTGAGCATGTTCTTTCGGAAACACGTCATAAATTTAATGTTCTTCATTTTTCATTTTGGAGTCGGTTCGAGATTCCTTACGGATGATGACGTGGAACTTTTTGTACGTAACGAGCTTACACCGTCAAATGGAGGCCCAATTCAATTCCACATCCAAAGTCCAATTAGCCCATGTATGTAATCTTGAAATCTGAGTTTTCAAAGAGGGAGCTCTCATAATTCAAAAACTCTCATAAACACTCTAAAATTTTCTCTCAACTATCTAAAGGATCAAATCAAGGTTCTACACATTTTTTATCAAGGACATTCAACAACTTTTTCAACAACTTTTAAAGATCAAGGAATTCAAGAGAAATTTTCCTTCGATCTTCTATCGGTCCATTGAAATATCCAAACCTAAGTCTCCTCATCATTTCTATCAGTGATTTTTCTTGAATTAAGCACTTTTGAAATAAGTGATTATTTGAGAAGCACTTTTTGATCAAGCATGAATTGAATCTAGGTGGAATTTTGAATTGAAAACTTAGATCTAAGCCTAGAATTGTTATTTGATTTGATCATCATGTGTAAATCCAGAATTGGATAACGGAATTAAGTTCTTATTTGAATTAAGTGATTTTCATGAAAGTGCTTAATTGTTGAATCAAATTGTTGATGTTGCATGAAGCCTAATTGTTGATCTTATATCAATCATGTATTGTTAAAATCTATGCTTTGAATTGTGCAAAATCATGTGTTGAATTTGAACATGACATGTGTATGATAAAATGCTTGAACTACGATCTTGCCTTGCAATAGAATCAAAAGCTTGTACAAACCATGATTCAAATCTCAAAAAATTGTCAAAAGACTCTCAAAAAACCGCTTTTTGCCCGAAGGTAACCGGTTACCAGTTATGGTAACTGGTTATCCAATTTTACAGTAGTATTTTCCATCTTTTTTGCTTGAAGAGGTGAAGATGGCATGGGAACACATTCTCTATAAAGGGAAACTTTCTTTTAGCCAGAATGGAAGTGTAGCTTGCGACAATTATACAAGTTGGATTCATGACCGTATGAAAGAGATACAGATACCTTACAAAAAAGGGAGGTTGATATATCCTCAACATTATTTTGATCCATTAATTGACGGTCAGGCGATCGGTTCTTTATCTCGTGTTGAATCGTCTTATGTGTAGCCTGTGCTAAGAGGATCGGACTTCGTGCCTATAGTGTGTTTTAAGATGTCAAGGCTGAAAATCTCAAACTCCAAGCTAAGCAAGAAGAGATGAACATGGATCTCTCTTTTGCCTTACAAGACAAAAAGAAGCTTATGAAGGAGGTTAAGATGAAAGATCAGTTTCTAGAAAGATATGGTTTGCTTGAGCAGTCGAAGAGGCTCAAAGTCGAGGGTTCTAGTATAGCTAGTCGACAAGTTGAAGAAATTTTGATTAGTTAGTAGGAGATAGAGAGGCTTCGGTTGGCTAAAGACAAGTTGGGAGTTAAACACTGCGAAGAGGTTAAGGTTTTGAAGAAAAAACTTAGAGAAAAGGATGTCTGGTTGACTCAAGTAGTGAAGGAATTAACAACTATTAAAGCCCATGCAACAAACCAAGGCAAGATTCCAATAGAGGAAACTGTGATGGGATATGAGGGTCCCAAAGATTGGGAGCTCCAATACAATTATTTGTTGGCCTTGATGAAGAATAAAGGTTTCTTGACTGAAGATCCATTTTCAAAGGATGATTAGCAAAGCGTTTGCTAATCAGGATTTTTGAAAGAGTCTTTCGGCACTTTCTTTTCAGTTTTACTTGTTGATAAGGTCACTGTCAGTCTTGTTGGACGGGATCTTTATGATGATCGACTTTATTTGTATTAAAAATATTTTGTATGAATGCTTGTTTGATTTTATGATATGAGCAGTTTTTACTAAGCTGTTTGTCTCTAGTTGCTTTGTCTTATTGTTTATCCTATTTCTTATTGATGCTTAATGAGTGACTGCAGGATATCCCTGGAAATGATAAAACATTTCATGCATAACCATTCATCCATGCATATCATATCATGACAGGTGGTTCCGGCAGGTTTTCTTATCTTTGATCTGGGTTTCTTTTTAGAGATTGGTACCACAAATTCTCATTGTTATAATACTCGAAGGACTTCCAAAAGACAAATGGAACAAATTCAAGTAGATGTTGTGGCTATGGGTACCAGGATGGATACTCGAGTTGACCAGTTGATGGAAATCATTCAAAATATGGCTCGTCAGCAAGAGGAGATGAGAGCCATGATTATGAGGCTTGTTAAAACTTTAAACACTGGTGGTGAAACCTTGAATGTGAATCTGCAAGGGGTCGTCATCAACAATCCTAATGGTACTCTGGGTGCTCAGAATATGGTTGAGAATCCAAGAGGTGCTCGGAATGTGAATCTGGATTCAAATGTCGGTTTGAATATTCAGAATGGTCAGCCTGCAAATCTCGGTATTCCTACAAGTAACAAAGGTATCCTTGTGATTCAAGTTATAGGGAATCCTCCTCCACATACTCCTGTTCTTTAGAGAATTGAACAACCCGTTGTACTACCAAGGCTTGGTCGCATTCCTGCTAGTCCAGTGGAAGAGGATAACTAGGAAAACTGGATGTCTAATACCGATGAACCAATACAATATGACAAGAAGTTGTGTATGCTTTAAGAGAGGATGTGCAAGTTTGAAATTCAAGGTGCAGTGGGCTTTGACATGTATGATTTAGGCTTAGTGCCTGGGGTGAAGATTCCCCCAAAATTCAAGGTGCCTGATTTTGTGAAGTACAAAGGCACTTCTTGTCCAAAGACCCATGTTAAGTCTTTCTACCAAAAGATGTATGTGTATTCTGATGATGAGAAGCTGTTGATGCACTTCTTTCAGGACAGCTTGACAAGAGGCACACTCGAGTGGCACATGCAAATGGAAAGTAGTCGCATTCCTACATGGAGAGAGTTGGTTGAGGCTTTTGTTATGCACTATCAGTATAGCACTGATATGACTCCCACAAGAACCCAATTACAGAATTTATCCCAAAAGAGGGATGATTCTTTTAAAGAGTATGCCTAGAGGTGGCAAAAGATGGTTGCGAAAGTTCAACCTCCCATGCTGGAACGGGAGATGGTGGAAATGTTTAGTAGTACATTGCAGGCCAGTAATACACAACTTGTAGTATGTCAGGAACTTTTGATGAGATGGTAACGCATGGAGAGTGAATTGAAATAAAAATTAAATTAGGGAAGGTCTAAGATGTTGGTGCTGGAAATAATGCTAGTAACACCAAGAAGTCTTTTTATGGCAACCAGAAGAAAAAGGAGGGTCAATCCAACACTGTCTATTCTCAAAAAGGGAAAGGAAAATATCAGGGCTCATATCATCAGACTACTGTTGTAATAATACCGATTGTTGCGCCTCAGAGGAAAGCTTATATGCTTAATCAAGGAAATCAGTAGGGCCAAAGAAATCCTCCTAGGAAGCTTGACGCACTTCATATGTCTTGTGTTGAGTTGTTACATCAGTTGCTGGAGTTGAAGCTAGTTGAATTGCGCCCTTGGAAGGTTGATCTAGAAAGGTTGCCATACAATTTTGATGCTAATGCCCGATGTGATTTCCACTATGGTGGGCAGGGGCATACTATTGAAAATTTCTATGCTTTCAAGCACAAAGTCTAAGACCTATTGGATTCTTAACCCATTAACTTTGGCCTGATGCCTAATATCACTAATCATCCTTTGCCACCTCATGGCGATGGCACGATTGGTGCCATCATGGAGGATGAAGATCTGAATTTGGTTATGGATGTTAATCAGTTAACTACACCTCTCTCACTTGTAAAAGAACAATTGTCAAGTAAATGTGTATTCTTGGAATGTGGAACAGACTGTGCAGTTTGTTTGAACCGGTCAGAGGGTTATCAATTGTTGAAAAATGTAGTTCAAAGCCTGATTACCAAGGGTTTCCTTCAGTTCGATCACAAAGTCGTTAAGCCCGAGTTTGATAATGAGGAACTGGATGTGATAACTATTCTGGTCAAGCCGAAGACTATCGGTGTGCCGGTGACGATTCCAATTCCTTCTAAGAAATCTCCACTACTTAACATTGTGCCTGGTCCTATGTTGTATGTTAGTGACAAGGCAGTTCCTTGGAGTTACGGCGGAAAACTTTACTATCAGGGTAAAAAGGTTGAAACTCATAAGTTTAAGGAAAACCAGTCTGAAGAAGAGAAGCCCGTGGTGCATGATATTGTCAGCGAAAGTCGAATCACCCATAGTGGCGAATCTTTTCACTGCCTGAAAAGCCTGAAAGTAGCATAGAGGCTGCGACAAAGGCTAAGGGCAAATAGATTGTTGTCAATGGTGATAAGTTGGGGCAAAATCCTCCTATTCCTGCTTTGGATTTTAAGTGGCTAAAGATGTAGCCGAGTTGATGAGGTACATCAAGAAAAGTGACTACAAGATCATTGACCAGTTAAGTCAGACACCTTCAAAGATATCAATTCTTGATTTTCTCAGAGATTCTGAATCCCATAGAAATGCATTGATGAATTTGATGGGGACTTCTTTCGTTCCTCAAGAGATTTCGGTGAATCAATTTGAAGGGATCATGAATAGTATTTCTGCAAGTAATAGACTTGGTTTTACAGACTTTGATCTAACCCCTGAGGGGAGGAAGTACAATAAAGCAATGCACATCTCCATGGAGATTGCAAAGACCACTTTTTCCCGTGTGTTGGTCGACACGAGCTCCTCTCTCAATGTGTTGCCCAGGTTCTCTCTCAAAGCTTGATTACGATGGACTTGTGTTCAGGCCAAGTGATTTAGTTGTCAAAGCTTTTGATGGATTGAAAAGGATTGTGTTTAGGGAGGTTGATTTTCCTATTAAAATAGGTCCCCAAATTTTTGTTGCAACATTATTCATTATGGACATTAATCCTTCATATTGTTGTTTGTTGGGTCGTCCATGTATCCATGGGGCTGGTGTTATCTCCTCCACTCTGCACCAAAAGTTGAAGTTCTTGTTGAATGGGAAGGTAGTCATTGTTTTCAGCGAAGAGGATTATATTGTCAGTCATCTGAGTTCTTTTCTCTATGTTGAGGTGGAGGGAGAAATCCACGAGACTCCGTGTTAAGATTTTGAAATTGTGCAAGTTGTCAGAGCTCCTCACCAAGAGGTTAAGAAGCCGGAGGTCTCCATGTCGTCTTATCGTCAGGCACAAGTGATTGTTCAATCTGGTCATCTAGAAGGCCAGGGAAGAGTGTTGAATCACCTTACTCTGATAGATAAGAAAGGTTTAGGCTTTGTGGCGGGTTGAAGCATGTCAATTGTTGCTCCTCTCCAAGTTCAAGTTTTTCCTCCGTCAATTCAGTTTGTTAGTGGTTGGGTTATTCATGAAGAAACTCATGCAGTGAGTGAGGATGGTGATAGTGATTGCGAGATGGATAAGTGGGTTCATCCTATTGTGCCAGGTGAAAAGCTTGCTAACTGGTTTGTTGAAGACGTCATTGAAGTCCCCATTATGAAGAGTAATTTTCTTTTATTTGTCATCATGCAATAATTCCTACGGTCTTCCTAAGACGTAGTGAACGTTCTATAAGACCACGATGTTTTTCATTGAAAATTTATCATCAATAAAGGACGTCTTTTGCATTCAAATATTTATCTCCTTGTATTTCTTTTAAACTATTTGAAAATGTGGGTTTTATTTTATTTTTAATCTAAAAATAAAGTAAAAATAAAATTAATCATGTGAATTATGTCCCCCATTAATCCCCGAAACTATCGAGAATGATTCTGCTATGGCTCTTTACGACTTTGAAAATCCAATCTATCAAGCTGGAGAAGAAGTTGAGGAAGATTGTGAACTTCCTGAGGAGTTAGCTAGATTATTGAGGCAAGAAGAAAAGGTCATTCAGTCGCACCAAGAGACTACTGAGTTGATCAACTTGGGTACCAAAGAGGTCCGAAGAGAAGTCAAGACCGGGGTTGTTCTAAAAGAAAGTATCAAGCGAAGATTGATTGAAATGCTCCGAGAGTATGCAAATATCTTTGCTTGGTCTTATGAAGATATGCCTGGACTGGATACAGATATTGTTGTGCACAAAATGCCTCTTAGAGAAGAGTGTCCTCTTGTCAAACAAAAGCTTAGAAGAGCTCATCCTGAGATGTCTAAGAAGATCAAAGAGGAGGTTCAAAAACAGTTTGATGTTGGTTTTCCGAAAGTGACATCTTAACCGCCATGGATTGCAAATATTGTATCGAAGCCTAAAAAGGATGGTAAAGTTAGAATGTGTGCAGACTATAGGGACTTGAATAGAGCAAGCCTTAAAGATGACTTCCCGTTACCACATATTTCCTTCATGGATGGTTTTTCTGGCTATAATCAGACCAAGATGGCACCAGAAGACATGGAGAAAACTACTTTCATTACACCTTGGGGAACATTTCGTTACAAAGTGATACCCTTTGGTTTGAAAAATGCAACAACAACTTATCAACGTGCAATGGTCACTCTCTTTCATGACATTATGCATAAGGAGATTGAAGTATATGTTGATGATATGATTGCCAAGTCCCAGACAGAAGAGGAACATCTTGTCCACTTGTTGAAATTGTTTGAAAGGTTAAGGAAGTTCAAACTGAGGTTGAATACTAATAAATTCACCTTCGGGGTGAGATCAGGAAAATTATTGGGCTTCATTGTAAGCGAAAAAGGAATTAAGGTTGATCCTAGAAAGGTAAAATCTATATAAGAAATGCATGTGCCGAAAACAGAGAAAGAGTTTCTTGGTTTTCTCGGGAGATTGGACTACATTGCTAGATTCATTTCTCACCTTACAGCCACTTGTGAACCAGTTTTCAAATTATTGAAAAAATATCGAATGGATAGGAGGAATAACAATTGCCAAGCGGCATCCGATAGAATTAAATAATATTTTCTAGAACCTCCAATTCTTTCGCCTCCAGTGGAAGGTAGGGCCCTGCTAATGTATCTGACAGTGTTACAGAATTCAATGGGGTGTGTATTTGAGCAACATGACGAGTCTGGTCGAAAAGAGCATGAAATATACTACCTTAGCAAAAAGTTTATCAACTGGAAACAAGATACTCATTGCTCGAAAAAACTTGATGTGCTTTGACATGTGCTGATAACTGACTAAGACAATATATGTTGACTTATATTACTTTGTTGATCTCTAAGATGGATCCAGTTAAGTACATCTTTGAAAATCTATATCTCATAGGAAGAGTAGCCCGTTGGCAGATGATTTTAACAAAATATGACATTCGGTATACTAACCAAAAAGCTATAAAAGGTAGTGAGTTGGCTGATCATCTTTCTCATCATCCCATGGAAGACGACTATCAGCCGATGAAGTTTGAATTTTCTGATGAAGACATCATGTACATATAAGATTGTAACATCCCATGCCTAGAAGAAGGACACGAACCAGGATCCCGATGGACGATGGTGTTCGATGGTGCCTCCAATGGGTTGGGTAATGGTGTCGGTGTTGTGATTACTTCTCTTGAAGGTTTCCATACTCCTCTTACCGCCAGAATTTGCTTTGATTGTACAAACAATATAGCTGAGTATGAAGCTTGTATCTTTGGGTTAGAAGCTGCTATTGATTTGTGAATCAAGATCTTGGAAGTATATGGGTATTCTACTCTTGTGATTAATCAAATCAACAGAGATTGGGAGAATCGTCACCCAAATTTGATTATGTATCGTGAGCATGTGTTGAAGCTGGCCCCTTATTTTGATGAGATCACTTTCAATCATATTCCAAGGGAAGAGAATAACTTGGCAGATGCCTTGGCTACTCTATCATCCATGTTTAAAGTTAGATGGGAAAATGAGGCCCCCTCTATCATTATTCTGAGGTTAGATGAGCCTGCATTTTGTTATGAAATAGAAGAAGATGTTGTTGATGAGAAATGATGGATTTATGATTCAAGAGATATCTTGAGACGAAAGAATATCCATAGGATGCTTCTGTCACTGATAAGAAGACTCTGCAGAAATATGCAGCCAAGTTTTTTCTCGATGGGGATGTTTTGTACAAGAGAAACTATGAATCCGTTTTTCTCAAATGCATGGATAGACACAAAGCAAATAGGATCATAGAATAAATTCACGAAGGTTCCTTTGGAACGCATTCCAGCGGGCATGCTATGGCCAAGAAAATATTGAGAGTAGGTTATTATTAGTCAACAATGGAAAATGATTGCTACAATCATTCTAGGATCTGTTACAAGCGTCAGATCTATTCTGATAAGATACATGTGCCACCCAACCCTCTGAATGTCTTGACTTCACCTTGGCCCTTTGCAATGTAGGGTATTGATATGATTGGCCGGATTGAGCCGACTGCTTTCAACGGGCACGGTTTCATTCTGGTGGCCATTGACTACTTCACCAAGTGGGTCAAATCAGCATCTTATGCCAATGTCACTAAGCAGGTGGTTTCTCGTTTTATCAAGCATAATATCATTTGTCGATACAGGGTTCCCAAGAAGATTATTACTGACAACAGGTCAAATCTTAACAATAAGATGAAGAAAAAGTTGTGCGAAAGCTTTAAGATAAGGCATGAAAATTATTCTCCTTACCGTCCTAAGATGAATGGCGTGGTTGAGGTAGCTAACAAGAATATTAAGAAAATTGTGCAGAAAATGGTTTTCACCTATAAGGATTGGAACGACATGTTGTCATTTTCTTTGCATGGTTATCATACCATTGTGCGTACTTCGACTGGGGCAACTCCCTTCTCGCTTGTTTATAGCGTGGAAGCAGTTCTGCCTGTAGAAGTGGAAATTCTTTCTTTGAGGATAATGACAAATGTACAATTGGATGAGGCTGAATGGGTTCGGAAAATATTTTACCAAGTGATTCTCATTGATGAGAAGAGATTGATAGATATTTTCCATGGGATGTTATACTATAGAATGATGAAGAAAGCTTTCAATAAGAAGGTACGTCTGCGGAATTTTAAAGCTGGTGATCTTGTGCTGAAGAGGATCTTGCCTCCCAACAACCTAGATGCTACGGGTAAATGCGCTCCTAATTACGAAGGATCATATGTTGCAAATAAAGTCTTTTCAGGAGGATCTATGATGCTCACAACTATGGATGGAGAGGATTTCCCTCACCCTGTCAATGCAGACGTAGTGAAAAAGTACTTCACATAGAATGACCGCTGAGTTGACTGGCTCAGGAAAAAAAGGCATCCCAACGGACCTAAGAGAGCGAGCATAGGTTCGGGAAAAAGTTAGGGACAAAAGAAAGAGAGAATGAGTGAAAAATAAATTGTACACCCACTATGTTAAACCCGACAAAGGTGATTTAGGCAAAAAAAAGGATATCTCGGTGGATCGAAAACTCGAAAGGGCGATCCAGGCAAAAGTTAGGGATTAAAAAGCGAATACTATGGTCTGTGTTGCATCTGTAATATCAATTTACATTGTTGTTGGGATGGTTTGGGAAGCATCAGTACAATCAATTTATTCAGAAAGCAAGATACTAAGGAGCTTTGAGACCGTAAGAGTTGTAGCAGAGTCGTACTTGATAAATTTTCACTCACATTGCTATCTTTGTTTTCTCCTCTGTATGCTTTATATGCAATTGCCTCTTTTTAGGAATTTCTTCTTGATGTAAATGCCTATTTACAGGATAATCAATTAATAAAAATGTTTTTGGTGTGTACCAATTTGTTTTATTTTACTGTTTTGATTGCAAAAGACGTTTAGCATTTTTGATAAACTTTGCATTTAAAACATTAAAGATTTATAGCACATGATATCGGTAAATGAAATTTCTTAGAGTTTCAGGTGTCTGATATGACGGCTAAGGTAGCCATCCCATGTTGGGGCATGTTGTTGTGATCTCCTCTTTGTGCAGGTATTGGTTGAAGCATAACAGGAAGTGAATCAAGAAGGGTCTGTATGCGACCGAAATGAGGATTTCTGCAGAATGAGATCCAATCTCCCCAGTGGATGCTCATTCCTGCTCAGGACAGAATCAGGTATCCCCAACGATATGGTACCCTTTCTTGAGTATGCTTTTCCTTTTCATTATAGTTGTTCCTTCCAGATTTCTTGAAAGATTATTGACGTACTCCCCTTAAAGTCGACTTTTTGCGGCTTCCCCTATAAGATTAGCCCTCGTCGTCCCTGTAAAGTACGCGTGTTACTCCTCTGTTAAATTTGCACTCTTTTCCCCAGTGCGATCTGCTGGTATCAGAATTCTCTTGAAGAGATTCCCAATTACTCGTGGGAGATTCTGGTTTGGTATTCCCATGGAATCAGTTTTTTCTTCCCGGTTTGAATTGATTTTTACTCCCCATTGCAAGTCGTTGATAGTGTAGATTTTGAAGAAATGGATATCTCCAGTGTGGTTGGTGTTGTTGATTCCACTATCCGAAGCTCCTTTGTTACTTAGTGGAAGAGGTAATTTTTATTTCCAGTCGAAGTCGGATTCAAGGGAATTTGGGGTTAATTTGCTTCTATTCCCCTAGTGAAGCAAGCTTTATCCCTAGTGGAGCTTTTATTCCAAGAGTCCTCTTCCTTCTCAAGTTAATATTTCCATCCTTGTGGTGATTCCCCCTGTGAGGTTGATGTTTGAATCCCCGAGAAGTTCGTTTTTTCCCCTAGGGAATTTCACCCTATAAATTCCTTTTGAGAAGATGATTGATCATCGGGCCCTCTTATTCCCCAGTGGATCAAGCTCTTTGCATTTTCTGGAGTGATATGCATTGACGTTTGTTGTTCAAAGGTCTCTTATCCGCAGTGGGAGAGTATCACTGAAGAGTTCCCCGGTGGAGTTCCAAATTTCAAGTTGTGGTTCAAAGGTTTTCTCTTCTTCTCCAAGTGAAGTTTATCACCTCTAGTTGTTATCCCCATGGTGGTCTAAATAGAATTCTTTTTGTTCAAGAATTTTCGTGATCCCTAGTAATAGCTTTTATTCCTAGTGAGGTTTCCATCATCATAGATTGGAGGGGATTGGATTTGTTCCCTAGGGAGTTGGGAGTTTGATAAGAGTTCAAGATTCTTTCAGAGTTGTGATTTATATTTGCAGTTTTCTCCCTAGGAAGTTACTTCCCCAGTGATTCCCCACTTAAGTTTAGGTTGATTTCTCCTTAAAAAAGGTCAGATGTATGAAGTTAATTGTTTGGGAGTTCATTGTCTTCTCATCGGCCGATTATTGATGTGATTTCCCTAATGCATTGTAAACATACAACACCATATTGCATCTCCCAAATGTGTAGCATTTCCATTGTATGGAGCATTGCTCTATAAAAAATTCAAACCTACATGAGTATAAGCCAATTGTATTTAAATTTGATTACCGGATCATTACTCGCTCGGATTTGAATTATCTCCATAGAAAATCTAGGGTATACTTCCCCAGTAGAGTCTGTTTGATTTACCACCAGTCAAGTCTTTGGTATCTTCCATTTCCCTAGTAGGTTGTGGTTTTCTCTTGCCTTGCAAGCACTTGTTTATATTATCCGTGTTTTCTTTTGCCGTCAGAGTGCAAGTAAGAGTTGCGTCTCAAGAATTTAAGTATCCATATTTGGTGTGTGATAATTCAAACAATTGCCACTCTTGAAGAATTAATACCCTGCCTTTAGTTTGAATGATATCATAATTCTTGCATACTTGCAACCTCTTAGAAGTTCAACATGTGTCAGTAATCTTTGACAGAGTGCCCCTCGGATGCTCTCTTTCTCCTATAAAGTTCGCCTTCGATATGGTTTTCTCTGCGAATTTACTTTGGTCAAATTTCTCGTCCACTTTCCCTAGTGGAATGTGTCACGTGGTATCCCCAAAGAGTTTCTTCTTCGCCCGACGTTCTCTTTTCTTTGGAGATTTCACCTTCACCCGGTGTATTTCCGTCTTAGGTCTACCTTCTCCCAGTTTCCCTTTGCATTGTTTGAGTTTTATCTTCGCCCATCGTTGTCTCTTCTCTAGAAAATTCACCTTCGCCCGGTGTATTTCTGTCTTAGTTCCGCCTTCGCCCGATATCCCTTTTTATGTTGTTGAGAGTTTCGTCTTTGCCCGACGTTCTCCCTTCTCCAGAAAATTCGCCTTCGCCCGATGTATTTCCGTCTTAGGTCCACCTTCGCCCGGTGTCCCTTTTTGTGTTGTTTTGAGTTTCGTCTTCGCCTGACGTTCTCTTTTCTCTGGAAAATTCGCCTTCGCCCGGTGTATTTATGTCTTAGGTCCAACTACGCCCGTGTCCATTTTTGTGTTGGTGAGGTTCGTCTTTTCCCAACGTTATCTCTTCTCTGGAAAATTAACCTTCGCTCGGTGTATTTTTGTCTTAGGTCCACCTTCGCCCAGCGTCCCTTTTTGTGTTGTTGATAGTTTCTTCTTCACCCAATGTTCTCTTTTCTCCAAAAAATTCGCCTTTGCCCGGTGTATTTCCGTGTTAGGTCCACCTTCGCCCGGTGTCCCTTTTTATGTTTTTGAGGTTCGTCTTCACCCGACGTTCTCTCTTCTCTGGAAAATTCGCCTCTGCCCCGTGTATTTCTGTCTTAGGTCCACCTTCGCCCGGTGTCATTTTTTGTGTTGTTGAGAGTTTTGTCTCGTCCGACATTATCTTTTCTTCGAAATATCCGCCTTCTCCTAGTGTATTTCTGTCTTAGGTCCACCTTCTCCAGGTGTCCCTTTTTGTGTTGTTGAGGTTCGTCTTCGCCCAACGTTCTCTCTTCTCCCAAAAATTCACCTTCACTCAATGTATTTCCGTCTTAGGTCCACCTTTGCCCGATGTACCTTTTTTGTTGGTTGAGGTTCGTCTTCGCCTGACGTTCTCTCTTCTCCAGAAAATTCACCTTCGCCCAGTGTATTTTCGTTTAGGTCCACCTTCTCCCGGTGTCCTTTTTTGTTGGTTGAGGTTTGTCTTCACCCGACGTTCTCTCTTCTTCAGAAAGTTCACCTTCACCTGGTGTCTTTCCGTCTTAGGTTCACTTTTGTCAGGTGTCCCTTTTGTGTTGTTTGAGGTTCGTATTTTCCTGACATTCTCTTTTCTTCCAGTGAGTTCACCTTCGCCTGGTGTTTTTCCATCTTAGGTTTACCTTCTCCCGGTACCCCCTTTTTCCGTTGGTTAAAGTTCTCCTTCAATTAGTATTCTTCCTATAGAAGTATATCTTCGTTTAGACTTTTCTTTCGGCTTCTTCTTGATGTGTGTTCATTACCAGCTCATAACGCATATCTATGGAAACATGAATCCTTTTGTGTGTCCCACAAAAAAAAAACAATCGAAAGTACATGATACCTGACTGGCTTCAGAGTGCAAATTTTATGGTTCTAATAAGTATCCAGTCCTCTTTTACCGTGATTGTTCAAAAGGCTACTATCAATCTCACGGCCCGATTAAAGAAGATTGAATAAGGGCAGCTGTTGTACCCCAAAATTTCCCCTCTTCATTTTTTAACCTTAATTGGCTTATACTCTTGCTAGCATATACATGCATGTATATCATTGGATCCATGCTCATGGGGTCAAAGCATTTCATCAACATAACAAAGCTCATATCTCTTCAAAGTATGTTAATCCGTGAAAGATTCAAGTGTTTTCGGTGGATCTAAAGCAATGCGAATTTGAAACAGTATTTGAACTGATCTGAGCTTAAAAAATTCATATCTCTTGCTTGGGAACGGTGTTTTAGGGGTTGATTCTTGAAATTTTGAAACCGTTTGGGTGTCCTGTAACGCCCGTTAGTTTAATTAGTTATTTAATTAAATTAATTACGGATTAGTGGTTGAAATTGTTATTGAAATTGTTGATGTTGCGAAATGTCGAGAAATGTTTATTTAAGTTTCTAAGTTATTATTTGGTTGATTAATATTAGAAATAATATTAATAATAACATTAGAATGGTTATAAGATTTATTGTTGGGCTTAATTATATGGTCGTATGTAGTAAAGGTGGGGGTGTGAAAGTTAGGCCCAATAAGAATATTAATAATTATAAGTTAAGCTAATTATAAGGAATTAGGTTATTTAACAAGTCTTGGAGTTTTTTGTGGTGAACGTGAGAAGTTGCAGAATTGCAGAGTTTCAGAAAAGAGTAAAAGAGACAAAAGTTGGAAACTTTGACAAGGCTAGGTTCGATCGAAGAATTATAGAACGGTCTCCATTCCAAGGTAAGGGTGGGGTTCTGACCTTATAATGGGAACTATGAGAAATAGTATATTTCAATTGGGTTGATGTTGTTGTTGTATGTATAATTGTGATTGGTGTTGAATTCTTCTGAAAATTGTTGAAAACTAATTGTCTATGTCGAAATTGGTCCATGGCTGAATTGTTGTTAATGGATGAAAGTGTGTTACTGTAAGGGAAGAAAACAAATGGAATTTACGGAAGAACGCTGGAAATTAGATGTGTGCCGAAGGGCACAAAGAGCATGTCGAGCGGCACAAGCTCCATGACGACCGACAGAATGTGTGATGATCGACAGGATGGTGGCAAGGTGGATACCGATTGGCACCATGGTATGATGGGGTGTGACGACCACGAGGAATATATATATATATATATATATATATATATATATATATATATATATATATATATATATATATATATATATATATATATATATATATATATATATATATATATATATATATATATTACTTAAGTGAATATTACAACAATGTATTAATAATGAGTAATATCATTAGTGGATTAATATAGTAGCAGAGTGGTTTAAACGAGTGCAGGAGAATTGAGTATGTGCATTATATTATATTATTAATAAGTAAATATAATTAGTAAAATAATTTAGTATCAGATTAGATTAAATAAGTTGTAGAAATAAATTGTAATACTTTAGTCAAATGAATAGCAGAATGTATGTGTATCATTAGCAGAAATAATAGTGTATGGACTAATTTAGATGAACACTGTTAGGAAGTATCAGTAGACGTAGAAATTGTTAGAAGTTATCATATAGAAAGTATAACGAAGAATTTCAGTAACAAGAAGAATAAGTTGAAATTGGTTTTGATTTATAACTAATAGTTGTCACTGGCAGGAAATTATAGTAATAGAAGTTGTAGATAGCACACAAGTAGTTTTGGCAGAGACCAATAATAGCAGTAAGCTAAATAACAGAGGTAGCGTAATTTAGTAGAATAAAGTGATTAGAAGCAGTATAAATAAATAGTAGTAATAACAGTATGTAAAACAATACTGATTAGCCGAATTTGTAGATTCAGGCGGTAAAAGTAGTTAACCGGAATTAGTTGAAATTGTCGGAGTAAGTCGTATATACATATAGGTATTTTTATTTGGTTTGTTTTGTTAGAATTATGTAGAATAAAGTTGATTTACAGATGAAGTCGAATTAAGTTGAATGGTTCCGGTTTATGGAATTGTGTTGTTGGTTATTGATGTGAATAATTCATTGTGTTAATTGTTGTTGTTGAAATATCAAGTTGTAGGCCTATGGCCAAGGTTGAATTTTGTTGAGTTGATGTTGAATCGTTGATTGATGTGGTAGGCCTATGGCTAATGTTGAGATGTTTTGTTGTTCTAATTATCTCTGTGAATTCTTGTTGATAATGTGAAGTTGCAGAGAATTTTAGTTGATGAAGAATTACCTTTATTTACTGGTAATAATGGTGATGTGGGCTTATTCCTTGCGATGGATGATGATTGTTGTGAGTATGTGATAATGCATTCATTGAGTCACATACATTTGCATACTCTGTGATGGCCTGGATTGGTAAATTGCAAAGAAGGCTTATGCCTTGTTGGTGCCTCTATTTATTGGCAAATTTTTAAGATGGGAGTTCTGCTCCGTTTTTAAGATGGGTGTTCTGCTCCTTTTTTAAGATGGGAGTTATGATCCATTTTTAAGATGGGAGTTCTGCTCCAATGGCACCACATGCATGTGCATTGTAATTAAGTCGCATTTGATGTTTCACCTTGAGTTATGGTGAAGATAGATTTGTTGTTTCTTTATGTTGTTGACTTGTTGTGACAGGTATCATCTAAAGTATGGGAATTAGTTGTTATGTCGTGTTGATGTTTTGTTGAGGCTAAAATTGTTTGAAAGTTGTGAGGTGGTGATTTTATATGAACTAATTATGATATATTAATTATCATACATTCTATTATATCGTGAGATATCTCACCCCTTCTGTTTGAATGTTTCTCTCCGTTGGTAACGTGCAGGTAATCAAGAAGGATAGTAGTTACCTCATCAGTTCGAGTCGGTGTTGTCGCTCTGATACGTAGCACTCGGGGGGATGAATGTTTGATGTTTAGTTGTTGATTATTATTTTAGTTGCTGAATTTTAAGCTGATTACATGAAATAATTGTTGTCTTGAAGTTGTTTTAGTTGAATAAAATATGTTAAGTGAATTGAAGTTGAGTGTGTAAATTCTGCTTCTTATCAATGAATAGTAGTTTTATTTTAAAAGAATAAATCAAGTTGTTATCGGTTCATCCGAGTTAAGTGTTATGTATCTGTTTTATATGCGATTAAATGAAGTTTGATCTTAAGTTAAAAATGTAGCATCCTATTTATGGTGAAATCTGATTTTATTATTATCCTCCGGGTAGAAATAGGGTGTTACATGTCCTCTCCAACTTTGGTGTTCGGACCAAAGGCTAATCCTTAAAGAAGGGTCTCTGAATATGCAGTTCTCTTGGAAGTTATACAGTGAAAATATGAAGAAATGTGTGTTGAATCGTTGTTTCGTATGCATTAGAAAATTCATAACTCCCGGCTTGAATATCATATGTGCATGGTTTTGATTGCCAGAATTTCGTCTTGATGTCGTCTTTGAAAGTCAAAAGCTGATTCACTAAGGAAGGACCCGTGAATTTTAAGTTTCTGAAGACACGTTTGTGTTGAACCGGGATTCATTTATATAAATGTTTGATACGGTAAAATTCACATCTCATTTGATTTTTATCATATTGGAATGAGCCCAGAGGCATTGGTTTAAAAATTTTGTCTACTAAAGTTTCTCTTCAGATGCTAAAATCAAACGGTGACTCGAAAGCTACTGTTTTTGGTCCGTTCCACATGTGACACAATAAAAATATCACACAGGAAATTATTTTTCTTGACACAACGTCAGAGAAACTTCAAAAATTCATAACTTCCTCTTTGTTTACCCGATTGAGCCCGTTCTCTTGGTAGCGTGTCATAAATTTGATGATCTTCATTTTTCATTTTGGGAACCGGTTCGAGATTCTGTACGGAGTATGACGTGGCACTTTTTGTACGTATCGAGCTTACACCGTCAAATGGAGGCACAATTTAATTTCTCATCCAAAGCCTAACTGGCCCATGTATATAATATTGAAATATGAATTTTCAAAGAGGGATATCTCATAATTAAAAAGCTCTCATAAACACTCTAAACTTTTCTCTCAACTCTCTAAAGGATCAAATTAAGGTTCTACACTTTTTTGATCAAGAACATTCAACAACTTTTTCAACAACTTTTAAAGATCAATCAAGTTAAGAGGAATTCTCCTCTGATCTTTGATCCGTTCATTGAAATCTCTAAACCTAAGTATCCTCATCATTTATATCGGTGATTTTTTTTAATTAAGCATTTTTGAAATAAGTGATTATTTGAGAAGCAATTTTGGATCAAGCATGAATTGAATCTAGGTGGAATTTTGAATTGAAAACATAGATCTAAGCCTAGAATTGTGATTTGATTTGATCATCATGTGTAAATCTGGAATTGGATAGTGGAATTAAATGCTTATTTGACTTAAGTAATTTTTCATAAAAGTGTTTAATTGTTGAATCAAATTGTTGATGTTGCATGAAGCCTAATTGTTGATCTTATATCAATCATATGTTGTTGGAATCTATGCTTTTAATTGTGCAAAATCATGTGTTGAATTTGAATATGACATGTGTTTGATAAAATGCTTGAACTATGATCTTGCCTTACAATAGAATCAAAAGCTTGTGCAAACCATGAGCCAAATCTCAAAAAACTATCAAAAACTGCTTTCTTCCTGAAGGTAATCGGTAACCCAGTTTTGGTAACTGGTTACCCCATTTACAGTAGTGTTTCCAAGCTTTTTTGGCTTTGGTAACCGGTTACCCAGTTATGGTAATCGGTTACCTCAAGTTAGTAGCTATTTTTGTAAATGTTTTAGTTAGGGTAACCGGTAACCCAAATTCTGGTAACCGGGCTCTTAGGCGAAAAATCAGCAACTTCCTTTTTTTATTTTGTTTCATTTCTCATTGTGTTTTCTCTTTTGACTTAGTTTTTCCTTGTTATTTTTGACATGTGCGTTGATTGTGCAAGGATTCATACTAAAGGATTCTCATGATGATATTAATTCGTGTTCCACTTTATTTATGGAACACTGATTTAATAATATCCGTGTTTCGCTATATTTGTGAGATACGGATGTGATTCATACAAGTTTACGCTTTGATCCTCATGACTTGAGGAATACACATATTTGTTGTGTTTTTGTATGGATTGTATTTTTATACAGGATAACTTTTATGATGATGATGTTCAATGCATATTATTTGTGGCTTGTTTTCACACCGTTGCTTTGAGGCTTATGTTAGACATCCGATTTCTGACTTGCTTTGTTTGATGATGAAAATTATTTAAGTGTGGGAGAGTGTAACACCCCAAAAATCATAATCAATTATTTAATTAGTTATTTGTGATTATTTGGGAATTATTATGATTTATATGATGCGTCGTGGTGTTTGGTGATGGTATGTTATGGGGTAGTGTTCGAATAATAATATATGAGGAGTATTTGATTAGTTTATAATTATTAAGAATTTAAATAATTATTCTGGATTTATTGGATTTAATAATAATATTTAGAATTATTAATATTAATAAAATAAGGAATAATGGTGTAGAGACAAGAAGGGCTAAATGGTAATGTCACCTGGATTATTGAGGATAAGATGATAATTGGTGGAAGGTTAAGTGAGGATAATATTGGAAAATATTAGGGGTCATATTGTTAAACATATAATAGGAAAAATTGTTTCATTAGAACAATCGTGAAATATTGGAGACATACACTGAGAGGAGAAAAGCTAGGGCATGGTGAGGCAAAGAGGAATGGTAGATTGAGAAGAAGATTGGGAAGCTAGCAACAATTTCTAAGGTAAGGGGTGTTTATCATTGTTATTATAATCGATCTAAGGTTTAGATAATTGTAGGATTGTGTTTTATGTGATGATTTTTGGATAAAGATTGATAAAATTGATGAAAATCATGCGTTGAATGAATGGAGGAATGAATCCTTGATGAATATGTGATGTTATCACATTTAAATAAGTGTTATAGGATATTAGTAATGTTGTATAAACATAGGATTTCGAATTCTGAAACTGGGACTTTTTACGGAATCGAATTCGGAGTTCCGGAAGGCCTCCAATCGTGGAAAACCACAGGAGGAATAGTTTTGTGTGCAACGCAACACCGGGCGATGCAAAGGCGGTGCAAAAGTGACGCATCGCTGGGAAACGCTAAGGTGGCTCCGGGCGACGGGTGGCAGAATTGAATGGCTGTTTAATTTTCTTTAAAATGCCATAACTTGAGTTTCAGGAGTCTGATTGATGCGTCGTACAAAGCATTGGAAAGCTAACATGATGAACTATATTATGATTGAATTATATGAGTATTTTGATGCATGATTCCAGTATCTATATATTTATGAGATTGATTTATTACATGTTGCTATACCATGATGTGTTATTTTAATGATAAACATGATGTTGATTATGATGTTTTACCATGGGAATTTGTTAATGATGTTGTTGTGACTTAAATGATGTGATCCATTATGATAATTTGGTAATATGCATGTGCGAATAATACATGCTATTGTGCTTATTTTATGATGGTTTTGGTGATATGATGTATTGTGATGAACTCGCGTTTACATTTTTTAAAGTACTATGTTGAATTTCCATGAGTTGGTGGATATAATATTTATAATATTGTGTAGTTGTTGTATAGTGATTCTATATTGAAAACTATGAGGATTGTGACTGTTTTGGTGTAAGGTCACAAGAGTATTTGGGACTGAACAAGTGCAGGATCACAACAGAAAGTTGCTACCTGGTGTGCATCACTGGGCGACAGAGGTGGTGTCGTTGGGCGATGAATCTTTTCTATGTCATCGCCAGGTAAAGGCGGGGAGAGCCAAGGAAGGAAAATATGGTGTTGGTCTCTGTGATGTGTCTTCGGGCGATGGATGGGTTTCGTCGGACGATGGGAGATAGAACTGGAATGTTGGATTGAAATCCTGAAACGAGCATAACTTTAGTTCTAGAGCTCAAAATGAAGTGTTGTTCGAAGTTGTACATAGCTAACGTAGTATAGTATTTTTAGATGAAATAAAATGAAGACTTAGAGGTATCTGTATAAGAACTAAGCTAGAGTAAGAATAGGTTCCCCGCGTTAAATCATAATGATGGTCTATTTAACTATGATGATGCATTGTTATTACGATTATGTGATGATGTTTTGACGATGCCTTGATTACATGAGTATACATGATGATTATATGAGTATACATGATGGTGTTTATGTGATGATGTTGATTAATACATGAATGATGATCTGTATTGACTAGAGGTGGTCGTTTATATTTGTTGTTACGCATCATGCATTCATGGGACATGTTTGGTCCGTTTTTATGATTTAGGACGTTGGTCCAGTTATTTGGTTTTTATGATTTAGGACTTCGGTCTAGTGATTTGGTCTCAATCCCATTGTGTGGATTTGGGATGTCTATGATTTGCTCCAATTCCAAATGGGGATCGATCCTATGATTGGGATCTTTGGAGGGTGATGACCTAGTGTCCATCAAATGAGTTGGTACCACATGCATGAGTCTTTGTCCTTGCACTACATCTTATGTGGCATTGCATGGTTCTTGAATTGATGATGTGTTGTTGTGTTGTGGAATTTGAATGATTGTTGATGTAATTGGAATATAATAGTGTTGAGTTTATGTTGTGATACTTTTGGTTTATTCTTCTATGTTTGTTGCTTATGTCTTTTATAATGATTATGATTTATTCACCCTTTCTGCTTGAATGCTACCTCTACATGGGTAACGTACAGGTAATCAGAAGCAGTTCCTAAAGGCTTGGAAGAATAGATTTGGAGCATGATTTATTTTCGTTGAGTCTAGAAGGTATTGCTCTAATATGTAACATTGGGGACGGGAACAATTTGTTTTGAAAACTATTTTGTTCTTGTTTTGTTATGACATTTTAAATTGTTTTCATGGAGTTTAAATTGTGTTGAGTCGTGAACCATGAACTACAAAGTATTATGAAGTGTCTTTAATAAATCTTGTTTTGAACTATGATTCCGTTGCATTTATGTGAAGTGTTGACAATTGCATATGTCACAAACGATTTTGAAAACCCGTGTTACAGAGTAAGACTAGCATGTATGATTATTTCACGAATAAAATGTAACGCCCTTTTATTATATCACTATGATATTATTTTAAATAATTGTGAATATTCCATTTAGTTTAGAAGGGTGTTATAATAGACCCTTGATATGCTCCTTTAGGACTTCTTGATTCATCTATAAATGATGATTTGACATAGACATTAGGATTGTTATCCATGCATGTCAACATAGGATAGAGATTTCCCTTCAAAAATCAACTTTAGGATCAGTCATTGTATGATAACATTAGGGATTAGATTCAGATAGTGTTGCACCACAAAATTTTCCCTCTCAATTTCTCAAAAATTCTCTCACAAGATCTCCATTGATTCAAGACTGCACAAGGTTTGATCAGCTCAAGACACCTCCTCAAGCACTAATGACTCAAAATTAGGGTTTAAGTTTGTATAAGTAAAATTGGACTTTTAATTCTTCATATGACTTTCATGGATCATTTTCGACTCCCAAGATTTCTCATGTCAAGTTTCAAGCTTTGGATCACATTTTTGCTCAGTCAATTGATCAGTTGACATAAAATCAACTATATTGGGGGATAAGTCAATTATGGTTAATTTACAGTCAAACTTCATAATTTTGGATCCATATCAACATTTTTAACTCATATAGGGCAATTGATCAAGTTTAGATCACAATTCCTCAAGAAATTTGATCATATCATCAAGAGGGCAAAATGGTCAAAATTAGGGTTTTGACTGAGAAGGTTCAATTTTTGACTTTTGACCTAACACATAACTAGTTGGTTTGAAACATGATATCAAGGATTCAAATGTATCATTTTTACCTAATGGCATGGCTTAAAACATTCCCCAAAGATCAATTGATTGATAGTTGAAATTCAGTCAATTGATGAAAAGTCAACTAATACACTAAAAAGTCAAACTTTGACTTTTTGACCAAAATCAAGTTTCAAAAATCATATTTTATCAAGACATGTCAAAATATGAATATTGTTCATCAAGAAATCAAAAATTCAAAATTATCTTTGAAAATTCAAAATTCTAAGACTTAGAAATTTTTCTAAGTGTTGGAAAGTTAACTTTTTTTCATGACTTTGTGCCAAATTTTCACCATGGTGCAAGATGATTCAAAGGAAACATCCAACATGAAAGTTGTATATCTTAATGAGATCTAAAAAATTTTAGGACAAAAATTTTCCTATAAATTCTTGGATCTCAAGTTATTAATTCATGAAGACATGTACATGAAATAAGAACACTTAGTGAAATTTTTCCCTAGTTAGGCAGATTTTTGACCTAACTTCATGGCAACTTTTCACCTAGTTCCAAACTGAATATTAAAAAATATCCAACATGAAGGTTGTAGGGGATGTTACAAGCTTTCAGAAATGTCCAAGAACTCATTGAGATCATGTTTGAACTAAGAGAATCGAAGACAAGAAGTTGGACATTCATTCTTGAATTATAGGTCATTTCCATGATGAGCAAGAATTCAAATCTCTTAGCCATGCCTTGAAATATTTCTTTGCATGCCTCCAAGTCTTTAAATCTCTCCATAATCATAAGATCACACAAACGTTATTTCTCTTAACCATTAAATCTAAGCTTTATCTAAGTTAACTTGCCATTTTTGGAAGAAAGGCAAGACTTCCATTTTGGAAAAGTTACTTTAATCACAAAGTCAACTTCTTGAGCCTCTAACTTGTTTCCTCTCCACACACTCATTTCCATAACGTATGATCTTTGTTTTCTGACCATCTCAAGTTCTCAAACCTCTTGCCTATAAATTAGGACATCATTTGCAACACAAGACACGATTTTACAAGCCCTGAAAATCCCTCAAACTCCCTAAAACCAGAAATTGCAATACAGGCACAAAAACTTGCCATTTCTGATTTCTGAATCCAATCTCCCAATCCAATCGTGTGTTTCTTGGCCTTTTGCTTCCAAAAGCTCCTAAAAATCATACATAAACAATCCCACACCCTGATATACTTCTGTAACTCCATCTTCATCATCCTCCATTTTCAAAAACTAAAGCTTTCACCTTGACTTCTCCAGGACATTCCAGTCATCCATAGTTCAAGCTAAGGGTTACATTAGCTTCCTGGGAACTTGAGGAAGCTAACCTGATCATCACAGTAACTTGAATCAAGCTCTAACTCAAAACACGATTTCCAGCTGCAAGGTGAGTTTTATGACTTTTCATCTCATTATTTAGGCATTGTTAGGATTGTATTTAGAAACAAAAAATATAGATATCATTGCCCTGAAACTGTACATATCTATAGATTTCATTTATATGACCTAAGTAGAGAGAATTTTGGACCTGAACTTTCTGAAGAAATTAGGTTAAATTTGGTACCATTCAAAATTCATGTTTGTCTTTGATTCATCGTTTTAATGCTTCACATTTTTGGAATCGTGATGAAATTTTCCACAACTTTCATGTTTACATTTTCCATTTTGGTTGAGAAATAAGTAAGTCACAGTAGGTCTGGCTGGGCGTGAGGTTGAAGATGAAGTTCACTCTGCTAACATCAACAATGTTAATAACATAAGGGAGTTACGGGATACTTACCTCTTTACCGTCTTTAATCATAGTCACATTGTACTTGTACGAAACTTCTTTATCACTACTGTAGGGAATAGGCCTTGCAGACTGATAAGCAAAGGAGAAACAACAAACTTCTGACTGTTGTAAGAAATTTCAACCGGTTCAGGAATGTTGAAATGAGGTACAATTAGAAGGATAGAAAAACATAAGAAAGGGGGGTTTGAATTGGGATTTTAAAAATTAAAAACAGTATGACACATTTGGTTATCTAGGTTCGTTTAAACTCAAACTACTCCAATCCACCCGCCAAGGTGATTTCGCCTCTCTCAATCGAGTTCTTAATCCACTAATCAAAAATTGATTTACACAACACGAAGACAACTGCCGACATCTTCTTGAGATCAAACCACAACTTGGTTTTTCAAGGAATTACAACTTTTCTAGAAAAAGATAATGTGTCTAACAAATTCTTCTAAAAAGCTATATCACAACGGTGATGTTTACACAAGATTAAAGCATAATGACAATTAAAGAGATAAAAATAAGAGAGTATGATTTTGATTGCTCTTGTTGGTATGTGTGAGTGATGTTTGATTCTTCTTAATAGTCTTCTTTATATAGGAATTTGATCTAAGAGATCTGTTGGAGACATGAGAAGATGTTTTTGGAAGGTTGATAAAATGTTGTTAATGCACTTTCCAAAAATACATATCTTATTCCCAATCATAATTATTCATCCGATACTTTCTTGATCCTGTATTGATTGTCATTAATGTGATATTGGATCTTCAGTCCTTTCAGATTTTCTTGAGCTTGACTGCATGTAATCAGAAATTTGAATGTGACAGAGTCTTAGAACTTAAGTGTTGAGTCTTAAGTGTTGAGTCTTAGAGATTAAGAATAGATGGGTGTGTTGATACTTCCTTTGTTCTTCCAAAACTTTACTTATCAGAGTATTGCTTCATCAGATTTTAGCTTGCAACTTTGGTGCTTCAGAAGTTATAACATCATAACTTCTTCTATTGAGCGTGATACTTTAATTTAGTTTGTACAAATATTCTTATCAGATCTTCTTAGTTCAAATTTTTCACCAACTTCTATGCTTCTTTATCAGATCTTCTTAGCAAAAATTGTTTGCAACTTCTATGCTTCTTTATCATATCTTCTTAGCGCAAATTGTTTGCCAACTTCTATGCTTCTTTATCAGAACTTCTCTGCATATTTAAATAATTTATTAGAGAGCGTAATTGTTCTTTATATATATCATTTATTTTTTATCATCAAAACTATTACTAAGATGTAGAAACAAACTATGTTCTAACAATCTCCCCCTTTTTGATGATGACAAAAACCTGTATATTTTGATGAACAAGTAAGAACATAAAGCCTTAGGGTCTCCCCCTGAGTTGAATACTCAGATAAATAAATAAAATTGATACTTCCCTGAAGATGTTTGATCAGACCTTTTGATGGAAGTTCTGATAAGTCCATGTGAAAGAAGTTAATTTCAAGACACACTTTTCCTGTTTTCTTTTCAAAAAGTGAAACAGAGGTTATGGTATAAAAAATGTTTGAGACTTAGTCCCGACACTATTATATTCAAAATATCTTACGTTCTCCCCCTTTTGTCATTAATAAAAAAGAAATAAAAACACATAAAGAGAACAAAAAGGTTATGCATTCAAGAACAGAGATTAATACAAACAGAAACAAACAAACAGAAGTTTAAACATAAAGCATAGTAGAACCAAGCAAAAGTCTATATCTAAGGTTGTGAAGGAGGCGGAAGTCGTGTTAACAATGCTTCCAGGAAACTTTTGATATGATTGTTTGATTCTTCTTACTTGCCTAGCATCCCCTTAATCTCTTTGTTGGTATCATCCTATTTATCCAGCCTTTCCCTAACAGCTTATTTCTCTTTCTTCAACTCATCCATAGTTTTTAACATTAAAGAAGATGGAGTTGTTTCAACAGTAGAAGCCATATTCTTATAATTTACTGCAGCATATTCTTTCACATGAGATTCTTCAGCTGGCTTGACTTTGTCTTCAAAAATGACCAGAGGTTGAGGTTGAGGTTCAGGAGATGGTTCCTGGAATTATAATTCCTATGGTGCTTCTCAAGGAGTGTTGTCCAAATGATGAAGGGTTTTCCTTACCTAGAGACGTAGAATTTGATCCTTGAAGATATTCAAATGATCATAGAAGTTTTATTGTGAAATTTCATAACTAAGTTCCTTCATCTTCAGAGATTCAGAGTTAAACCATTTTCTGAACTGAGTCCAGAGAGAATCGGAAGCAGCTAGATTAAGATTATCCATGCAAGCTTGCTTCAGAGAGTTAACTCATTCATGCATTTTTGTCTCGAAAACCAGCAGAGATTTACCAACATCTGATTTGGATGGTTTTGGTGTTGGTTTTGGAATGGCTATTTTCTGATAAGATGTGACAAGATTGTATCAGGCTTCTAGGTCGATTATGGTTTTGAGAGGATCTTTTGTGGAGTCAGTGGAAGTTGGAGAGTCGAAAATTATGATAGGATTGTTAGGTAGTGTTGAATCATAAGGAGAGGGAATATCTTGAAGGAAAAAATCTTGTGAAGGTTCGGTGGAGATATTTGGTGGTTGAGAGGTGTTGAGAGGGCAGGTGATTCCTGGAATGGATGGTGTGGTTTCGAGCATTTGTTCAGATGTAGTATTTGGATTTTCTATTTGGGGAGCTTCAAAGAGTGGATCAAATTGATCAAAATTAGATATAACTTGTGGAAGTTCTGGATGAGTTTGAGCAAATTGGTTAGAAGAGGGATTAATCATAGGATGATTAGTGGGTATCGTGGTGTCAATTTCTATGTCAATGTCATCAAGAGTTTGTGGTGAGGTATTTTAAGCAGGTTTTGGAGATGAGGAGGGTTCAGATGTTGATAAGAAAACTAATTCGACAATAAAAATGAAAGAAGAGTTGCCTTTCTTTTTAGCAGCTTTAGGAGTTTTCTGAGAAGTTCCTTCTCTAGCAACTTTCCTTTTCCTTGACTTTCTGGTAGCAACTTTTAGAGGTTGTTGCCTAAGATCTAGGATATTGACATCTGGAATTTTTCCATCACTTTTGCAAGCTTCCAGGTATCTGAGGACAATTTCTGGAGATGAGTCTGCTTGAGTGAAGAGAGGAAAATCCTTCAGAGGGACTCTTATGGTGGTGATGACTTCCTTTGTAGTTTGGGTGGGATCCTTCTTAATGGTTTCTATAATCTTTGTCTTTTTGAGGTTCTTGGCGTTGAGAGGCTTTCCAGCACAAGGTTCCAAAACACTAGCTTGTTAAGCTTCACTCAGATATTCTATCAGCTTATTCTCTATCAGAATATCTAAGATCAGCCTTCCCAGTGAAATCCAATCTTTTTCTTTTTCTCTTGTTTCCATGACACTGGTCTTTAGATGATTGAATAGAATATGAGGGAGGTAGACTTTGGCCTTGGTTACGATGAAGTACAGTAGGTATTGTTGATCAATGTTGATGTAGTCTGGAGAACTTGTTTATTTTTTGTGGTTGATACATCGCAAAATTATTCTAGACCAAATTCTGAGATAGTCTTTCAGATCTTTGATCTTGTTAGAGGGTTGTCAGGAAGAGAATATTTCTTTGGATAAAATGGTTAGGTCAGAACCTTTCTCTTCCATTTCGCTACACTTGATTCCGCTTCCATCATGACCAATGAGCTTTCCAATGAGATCTTAAGTGATGACAATCTTCTTTCCCATTAGATACGAATTTACTTGATGATTTGATGTAGTAGCATGAATCGATAACTCTTTAACCAAATTGGAAAAAACTGGACCAATTAATTGATCAAAGTAATTTTTCCATCCTTGAAACTCAACATCAAGAGTAAGATCATGCCGATTTTCTTTCATGCTTTCAAAATCAACTATAAGTTCACATAGAACTTCAAGAGTATCAATCGGAGTGAGGAGAGTTCTTGTAGGTTCAACATATCTTTCTTCATTTAGAGTAGAGGATGAACCAAGGATGTTGATTTGAGGAGTAGGATCTTGAGACTTTTGTTGTTTTTGAGAAGAAGAAGCCATTGATCACAGGCTTAGGGTTTTAAAGCACATAAAAGGGGATAAAGTACAAGTTCAGAGAAAACATGGTGAGTGAGAGTGAAGGTGTGAAAGTGATATATGGTGAAAGTGAGGTATAAATAGCCAATGGAGAGAAAACGTGAAATTAATTGCAATTAATAAAATAACCAAAGTGATTAACAACAATAATGATTTCTGACAATGGGATGGCGAAGATTTTGAAAATAGTTACTGATGTGACTCGCGCCTCAATGCATCAAGTCAAACGTTTTAGCCCTTCAGATTTTGAACACGTGTTCAGTCTCAGAGAGTGACTTAGGGTAAATGTTTGACAAATGATGTGGTGAACTGCTTGAATCTATCTTTGAAATGAAGTGTTTTCAGAAAACATTCAGATCTTCTGGATAGTTTCTGAGACAATTTTCCTTCTCACTTCTGAAGAACTATTGTTTAGATGTTCACAAAAACAAATAAAAAAGTTATGAGGATTAAATATACAGAAACTACATTTTCATTTTGGGCATAATTCCATAATGAGGTGTTTCAGAATGAAAATAAATCTATCTCCAGCAAGGGGTTAAGTGAAAACATCATCCCATTGATGTTTTGTGTTTATAAATTTTAAACAAAGAATTCCCTTCTGAGTATAGTACCTAATGAAATGATGTTTAATTTCTATGTGTTTAGCCCTAGAATGTAAAATAGGATTTTTAGAAAGAAGGGTAGCATAAGTATTACCACAGAGGATAGGAATGTTACTCTCATAAATATAAAAATCTTCAAGTTGACTCATCATCCAGAGCATCTGAGTACTTCATCCAGTTGCAACAATATATTCAGCTTCAGCAGTTGATAGTGCAATAGTGGGTTGTCTTTTGTTGGACCATGAGATTAAGTTATTTCCCAGAAACTAGTATCTTCCAAAAGTACTTTTATTTCTATTCTATTTCCAGCAAAGTCAGCATCAAAGTACCCTACTAATTTATATTCTCTGGATTTTCTCTTCCTTTTCCTGAATGCATGTAGGATGCGTAGGAGTTTTGTATGGCTTACTTTCTGACATATCAAATTTCTTCAGAAGTTATTTAACATTCTTTCTTTGATGTATGTAAGTTCCTTTTTAAGTTTTACTAATTTTAATTCCAAGAAAGAACTTGAGTTTACCCATCAAGCTCATTTCGAATTCTTCCGGCATAGTCTTAGCAAATTCCTTTCCCAGGGAGACAATCGACTGGAGAAAAGGTTTATGTATAGTCTATCTCTTCTTGTTAACTATAACCTTGTGTAACTATGTGTAACTAGTTGTTCTTTGTTTCTGACAACTTCTCCATGTTCACTTAGCTTGTTTCTGAAGACCCGTTTAGTTCCAATGATATTGAAGCCTTTTGGTTTCAGAACTAGATCCCATGCATCGCTTATGGTAAATTGATTTAGTTCTTCCTGCATTGCAAGCATCTAATCATTGTCTTAAAGTGATTCGTCTATGGAGGTTGGTTCAATCTGAGATACCAAACCCATGAGAGACTCTTCATTATTTCTGAACATAGATCTTATTCTGATTAGATCATCCTTCTTTCTCAGAATCATATCTTCTGGATGTGCTAATCTGCTTCTGGACTGTCTTTTTTGGATGGATTCTTTAAAAGTTATTGTAATATTTGTGATGTCTTCTTCTGAATTTGGCTAAAGTTCTGAACTTTTATTTTCTGAAGATCTGTCTTCAGTACCTGTAATTTGAACTTCTATATCTGCAAAAGAGTCACCCTTCTTTGAATTTTGAAAGCCAAGCTTATCATCAAATCTGACACTAATAGATTCTTCCATAATTCATGTTTATGTTTTATATACTCTATAACCTTTTGAACATTCAGAGTATCCTAACATGAAACACTTTTGTGATTTAGAATCAAACTTGCTCAGATGATCGTTACCAATGCTTCCAAAGCCAATAATATTTCCTTTCTGATTGCCTTTGAAACCTACGCATCCTCCAGATTTAAGTTCCAGGCTTTGGAACATATGCTTTCTTCATGTCATGTGTCGAGAGCATCTAGAGTTCAGGTACCAAGACTGGTGTTTCAACTTTGTTGTTAAAGACATCTGCAACATAGATGATTTTATCCTTTGGTACCCATATATTTTTGGGCCCTTGTTTGTTAGAATTTCCAAAATTCTGATTAAACTTTGGTTTCACAAGAGAATTAGTAGAGTAAGATTCACTAGTATATTTTATATCATGTGTGTGTCCACATGTGAAGTGTAAGTTTAAAGGTGTGTTTTTTATAACCATATCACCAACTTTCTTTGGTTGATATGGTTCTTCTCCTTTTGGTTTCACATATCATACGCCTTTTCTGTCGTTTCTGCTAACTCCATAGATCATTGAATCCATCTTTCTTCTATCTATATTTTTAGCTAGAAATTTTTGAAAACTATAATCATATTCTTTTACGATGCTATCAGAACTAGTTGAAACTTTTGAGACAGATTCTTTCTGAGCTTTTTGTAACTCGTTTTTAATAACATAATTTTCATTTTTATGTTTAGAGATGGTTTCTTTTAGCTCATAATTTTCTGCTTTTAGTTTCCTAGTTTCTTCAGAGTCAAATACTAGACCATGTTTCAGGTTCCTGTATTTGAATTGAAGTTGCTGATATTTTTCAAGAATTTCTGACAGACTATCTTCTAATTGAGATCTAGAAAAGTTAGAGAATACCTCTTATCCTTCTAAGTTTGATTATGATTTAGATAAATTAATGTCATCTAATATGTTGGCCATTAAAGTGATATTGGCACGTTCATCTTCTAATTCTGATTCAGAAGATTATGAGTCATCTCAAGTAGCCATAAGAGTTTTCTTCTTCTCTTTGTTAAATCTCTTCTTTGGCCTTTCTTTCTGAAGTTTAGGACAGTCGCTTTTGTAGTGACCAGGTTCCTTGCATTCGTAACAAACAACATCTTTGTTTCTTGACTTTTTGTATCCAGAGGATGATTCAGAATAACCTCTTAATCTCCTAGGATTTCTAAATTTCTTTTGTTTGTGCTTCCATAGTTGTTGGACACTTCTGGAGAGAAGAGATAGTCTGTCTTCTTCTGATGAGGATCCTCCAGAGCTTTCTTCTTCTGCCTGAAAGGCTTTAGTTTCATATTTTTTATTAAATTTAAGATCAAGAAACTTACCTTTATTAGATTTACCCCAATGTTAAATATCAAAACAAGACCCACTTTATTCAATAGGAAATAAATAACACACTCTGAAGCTATCCTTTAAGCTTCAAATATCTATTCCTGATCACTTTCAAGTTACCCACGTATAGAGGCAACATTTCCAAGCAGAAAGGGTGAGTGATCACAAATTATTATGAAAGATATATGGAACAGATATAGTAGTACAACAACAAATCATCATGGGTTTCACATATCATCATACTTCATATATTATACTCACACTTTTGCATCATTAATACACATCAATTATATCATTATATCATCACATTAACATATATCATCAAACACTACTTATATAACAATGTCATCAACATCACTTAATCAATCATTATGTAATGTCACAAATAATGCAATGCAACATCATTGACTCATGCATATGGTACCAAGACTTCACTGATGACCAGGTCATCTTCTTCCAAATATCCCCACCATAGGAACAATTCCCACTTGGAACTACAACACTTCACAATATTGCATTAATTCCACACTATAGAATTGAGGCCATCAGTGGACCAATGTCCTATTAACATCACTGGTCCAATTTTCCTAACAACATCATTGGACCAAAGTCCTAACATATGCCATAATTGCATGATGCATAACAACTTAATAAAACATGACCTTTGCTAGTCAAACGTGTCATCATTCATGTAATCATCATATAACTATTTTCACACGGCATGTATACACATCAAACATGCAATCATCAACTTCATTCATCATAACATCATCAATTACTTCATATTACCACATAGCATCATCATAGCAACATCAATTCATCATTTACACATCATAATAAATCAATCACATAATCTTCCAATTCATCAAAGCATAGATACTAGATAATACATAATATGACTCATTTTATTCCCCGTGATTATAGTTTATTATGTTAGCTTCCCAACACTTCTAATGGCGCGTCAAATGGAGTTTAGAAACTCAAGTTACGACACTTCAAAAGATCCTGCCATCTGCCCCTCGCCTGAGGCTCACCCAGCGAAGCAGCTTGCTCGCCCGAGGCTCACCCGGAGAAGCTGGCTGAATCACCTTACCATACAAAATTCCAGGAGCTTGCATTTTTCACCCTTCCCTTCGCCTCTTGCTCTCCTGGTGAAGCTCTCCTTGGCCAATTCTTTCGCCCGACGAAGTAGGAGGGAGTCTCACCCTTCATACATTTTCCAAAAACTTGGTTTTTCTCTCATCTTTTACACCTCCCTCTCGCCCGGCGCTGCCTAGCCAAAGCTCCTTCGCCCAACGAATCAGAAGGCTCGCCCAGCGCAAGACGCGTGATAGCAGCTCTGCTGTTGTGTTTTCTACACAGTGCAGTCCCAAATTCTCTTGTGATTTCACATCAAAACAGACCCAAAACTCACATAAATCACATGTTTCCATCATATAACAACACCCCATAGTACACATTACATACATCAAATCATGGCATTGGTAGCATCAATTATTCATAATTTCATCAAATATTCATCATATAACCAAATCATCATAAAACCCCTATAAACCTGCATACATCTAAACCCTATATCAATCATAATAATAAGATAACCCCCTTACCTTAGATTCTAGCTTTGATTCTTGTTCCAAGCTCTACAAATGGGTTATTCCTCTTCTTTTAGTGCCATAGCTCTTCAGTGTGCTCTTCTCTCTTTCACGATTGTATAGAATGAAACACTAACACTCACTTTTCCTTGTTTAACCCTTGGACCCTTTCTATGGTCTTCCCATCTTACCCTCACTAATCCTCATAACATTACCACGTTTCCCTTAACACTTATACACCATATATTCTATATATTTTATCAATAATAATTCTAAATAATTAAAAATAATTATCTTAAATTATTTAAAACACCCAATATCACTTAATTTCCATTATACCATGCTGCAATACGGTGGGAGAACTGACTTTTTTAGCGTTATCGCAAATGTGCGGTTATCAAGAGTTGCCACCGACTTTTCTTTTATCCAATATTTAGGAAAGGTGAAAAGAACAGGAAAGACCTTTGAAAGATTTTGTGTTCGGGGGGTAAATTATGTAAAGAGAAGGTGTTATCACCCTTTACATCCGTAGTTATCTATGGGCTCTTAATTGCTTAGCTCACTTTCTTTTTGTGTGTCAATTGTTTGAAAATATTTTGAAATGCTAATGTAAGGAAAACTGTGTAATAATTCTAGTATCACTCCTCAAGAATGCATACAAATTGTTTCGTAAAATATTTATTATTTTGAAAGTGTGATGTAAGAAAAAAAATTGTGAGCAAGCATTCAAGAGTCCTACCCACCATGATTTTTTCTTTCCTACTCTTTTCCTTTTCCTTTGGAGATAGTATTATCCATACCATTAGTTGGTAGTTAATCTTATCTATTGGATGAGAACGGACAAGCGTAGGGTCATCGTGTGGTCATAGGAGGCAACATGTAAGGATACTTTAGCAATTATATCGAAGGGACTATCATCATTTTTCTCTTAGGGTCATCGAGAGACTAGATCATATTTTCGTAGGCAACTCGAGGACATCAAGAGACTATGATCTTTTGTATCGCAGGGATTATGATGATTGTATCGAGGGTATTTTTCTAAATTATCCCTATTTTCGAGAGGCATGACCAATATTCGTAAGGAAACAAGAGAGGTTACCCTAGAGGTGTAAGTGTGAAGAGTGTTACTTTTCAGATTATTTTATCTTGAGATTAGGGTTATCTATATCAATTTTTAGTCTTTCCATACAATCCTAATTACTAATCATAGCATAAAAATATAAGGACGAGAATATAAATGTCATACGCTATTACATCCTCAGAGCAGATACATAATAAGAAAAAAGATGCGGAAAATAAATCTACGCTATTACATTAGAGAGTGCGTCCTATATACTTGAATAAGAAAATAACTGGAAAAAGATGAATGAAAGTGTTAGAAAAAGATTTTTAAAACCTTAAGATTCTATGTGTTAGAAAATATATTTTTGGTGTTTTGTAGAAAATAATTTAAGTGTTAAAAGTAATTAAAAAAAACCTAACTTCTAATTCATTTTAATTAATAAAAACCTCAAGTCTAATTAGTTAAAGATATTTAATTGGTTAAGAAATAAACTTAAAACTAATTATGTTTTGAAAAGGTATTTTATGTTTTTAGTTAATTGGTTAATTAGAAAAATAGATGATTAAATGGAATGAAAAATAAGGGTTAGAAAAACTAAGAAAATAAGATGCATGGGGTGGGGATCAAACCAACCCCTTTTGGCTCAAAGGTGATAGCTTCGTCCATCTGATATGCTTATTTATGATTGAGAATGAGTATCAATCAACATATAATGAACCTGTGTTAACCTCGAAAATAAAGAAAATATTTTGACAGAAGGGGGGATCGAACCCACGCCCTCTAGTTTAACAAGCATCTCACTTACCACATGGCCGTAGTTGTTTCACATCAATTCAATAACACATAATATATATAACAAGTTAAACTCTAAAAATCAAAAATCAACAAGAATTACAAACGCGTGCTAGTGGTGGAGCCAAAAGATTTTAAATGGACCAATTAGAGAGAGAGAGGGAGTCACACATGCCCTTGACGCAGGTCAAATCCACCACCAACGATGTTGTCACCTTCTTCTCCGGTGCGACCAAATGAAAAACCTGCAAAATTGAAGCAAGACGAAAAAGAATAGCATCAAGATCCACTAATTGAGCCCTCACTGTAATACGGTGGGAGAACTGACTTTTTGGTTTTATCCAAATATGCAGATAGCTAGAGTCGCCACCGGCTTTTCTTTTATCCGATATTTAGGAAAGGTAAAAATAACATGAAAGACCTTTGATAGATTTTGAGTTCGGGGGATAAGTTATGAAAAGGGAAGTGTTAGCACCCTTTTCATCTGTAGTTATCTACGGGCTCTTAATTTCTTAGCTCACTTTTGAAAATCTTGCTTTGTGTGTGTGATTTGTTTGAAAATATTTTGAAATCGCCAATGTAATGATTCTTGTATCATTCCTCAAGAATGTATACAAAGTGTTATTTTTGAAAATATTTGTTTGAAAGTGTAGTATGGAAATAAGTTTTAGAAAAAGTTGTGAGCAAGAAATTAAGGATTTCTTACCCACTAAAGTCTTTCTTATTCTTTTCCTTCTCATTTAGAGATAGTACAATCCATACAATTAGTTGGTAGGTAGCCCTATCTATTGGATATGAAGGGACATGCGTAGGGTCATCGTCTGATCATCGAAGGCAACAAGTAAGGATACTTTAGCCATTATATCGAAGGGACTAGATCATTTTGTAGGAAGCTTGAAGGGTCATCGAGGGATTATGATCTTTATTCCAAAGGGACATGATGATTTGATCGAGGGTCTTTTGCTAAAGTATCCCCACTTCCGAGGGACGTGACCAATATCATAAGGCAGCAAGAAAGATTACCCTAGAGGTAAAAGTATTCGAAGTGTATTGATTCAGTTATTTATCTTGAACATTACAACTTTCTAGATTGATTTTAGTCTTGCCACGCAAACCCTACTTACTAGCAGTTAAATATGTATAGAAAAATAAAGTGCAGAATGTAAAGTCCTAAGTTATTACATGGATTTGGGAGAGGTACATAAGTATAAAAATTCGCGAGATAGTAAACCTACGCTATTACATCATGTGAGAAGTTACATAATTAGGAAAAAATGCGATAAAATAAATCTACGTTATTACAGTTAAAGAATGCAACCTATACAATTTTCTATGAAAATTAAATAGCAAGAAGAAAGAAAATAGAAAAAGAATTTTAAAATGTTTTATGATTTTTTGTAGAAAATAATTTAAGTTAATAATAGTAATTAAAACCTAAATACTAATTTATTTTAATGTTAAGAAAAAATCCAATTTAATTAATTAGTAAATAAAAAATATAAGAAAAAATTAATTACTAACTAAAACCCTAATACTAATTTGTTAGTTATTAAGAAAAAAGATTAGGTTAGTTATTAAGAAAAAATATTAGGTTAGTTAATTGTTAATTGAAAAATAATTAAGGAATAATTAAGAAAGAAAATAGAAAAATTAGGTTAGAAAAATAGGGTAAAATAAACTGCATGGAGTGGGTGTTGAACCCACGCCCCTCTAGCATCACAAACTGCACTGCTTGCCACTAGGTCAAGCGCCTGTTGGTGTTTAAGAAATAGGCATTGATTAATATATATATATATATATATATATATATATATATATATATATATATATATATATATATATATATATATATATATATATATATATATATATATATATATATATATATATATATATATATATATATATATATATATATATATATATATATATATATATATATATATATATATATATATATATATATATATATATATATATATATATATATATATATATATATATATATATATATATATATATATATATATATATATATATATATATATATATATATATATATATAACCTGCGTGTTAGTTTGAAAAATAACAAAAAATAATTGTAAGACACAAGGATCGAACCCACACCCTTCACGTTACATGTCTCTGTCTCAACAGACTGTGTTGCGCTTAATTTCTGTTATTAAATTATAAGCAAACAAATATATTATAAAGCAAGTGAACCAGGGAAGCGTCGGAGCTCTAACTCTGATCGTCTTCTTCGATGAGAGGATTTTCAAACCTGCAAAATAACATGTGTTAGACCATAAAAAGGACCTTATCCCCCTAATTTGACCCTTGTGAATCCAATGGTGGTGTTTGTTTGGTCTGAAAACACTTGTATCATGCGTTTCGAAGAAGACATATCAAACCTTAGATACCTCTCGAATGATTTGCAATGGATGGCGTGGACTGGAAGCGGTTGGATCTTTGGTTTTGGCTTTCCCTAGTTTTGACTAAAATTGAGATTTTTTGAGAGGGTGTTCTTGAGGCAATTTTTGTGTCTCCCTTGGTCTGAATGTGTTCTCTATATATAATGGAAGATTTAGGTCAACAAAAATGGAATCAATCTTTTATATTTCATGATCAAATTTTTTATTGAAGTTTTGCATGAAATCTTTCTTTTTTAGGCCAATCTTGTACCAATCATTTTTTACACATTTTTTTTGCAAGTTATCACCAGCTTTTTAGACTTATGATTTGATTCAAAAATAAATCTTCATGCCTTGATTCATTCACTTGGTATTTTATATGTTTTATTTTGATTTTAATTGAATAAAATCAAAAATAAAAGAAATAAAAACCACAAAAATAAATGAAAGGATTTAGGAGTCTATTATGAGGTCAGAAATATGTTTGGACCTTAAAATATAGGCCCATTAGCCCAAAAATTCAAATTTTCTTAATTTGGATTACATACATTCTCTCAAAATTACCCAACATGCACAAATCATATCTCACTCAATTTTTATCATATGAAGGTGATCTAGACTCTTTATAAAGCTCAAGATATCCCCCACAATCTTCATGTTGGTCATTTTTTCATTTGAAGCCTTTATCTTGATGTAAATTTCTTTGACAAAAAGTGTCTTTTTGTTGACTTTTAAAATGACCTATAATGTTTTGGCCCGTGTCTCTCAAATGAAGCATTTTTGGCCTTGATATTAGAGATACAAAGTTGTAGAGAATTTAATTTCCTTCAAAATGAGCTTTGGTTGAGAAATGTTTGATAAAGTATGTGAAAGTTACGCTTGGTCAAAGTTCAGTTGACTTCTCTTTAAGAAAACCCTAATTTAGTAACTTTTGACTTTTGATGAATCTTGAGTTTTCTTGATGAATCATGATCAACCTTTGATAAAATGATGAATGTGACTTAAAAATATTGATGTTGACCAAAAATCTTGAAGTTTGACTATAAATTGGTCAAAGTAGACTTTTTGCGCAATATAGTTGATTTTCAATCATCTGACTAATTGATTGAGCAAACTTGTGTTGCAAGGCTTGGAATTTGGCATGAGGATTCTTTGAGACATATAAGAAACCATTAAATCCACTTGAGGCATTAGAAGTTCAATTTTCCTTGAGAGAAGCAAAACCCTAGTTCTAGGTCAACTACTTAGGAGGAGGGTTTGTCAGATCAATCCTTGAGTAGTCTTGGGCAATTGAGAATCCTAGAAGCATGGAGAGATCTATTGAAATAATTTATATTTAAAAATTGGAAGGCCAATTTTGGGGTACAACGGCTGCCCCTGTTCAATCTTCTTAAACCTGAAGAGTTAGATTGGCATGCTCGCCATTCGTGATCTGAAGGTGGAAGAGGATTGAACACGAAAGTGCCCAGAAATTTTCACTCACATGTGCATGGAGTAACACTGATGGTTAATTATATAACTTCAATGGGCTTAAATATGCCATTCAGATAGGTGATAGAGTGTCGTCATAGATGGGCTTATAGATGCCACCCAAAGTAACTATTGATAGGAGTATCATAATGAGTCTACTCTTGACTTTATCTGAAGAATTCTTTTTAGAATGAATCTATCTGATCCTATCTGAGGGAAATGCTTTTCAGAATGAATCTCTGAAGGAAATGCTTTTTAGAATGATGCTCTGAAGGAACTGCTCGTCAGATTTAGTCTTTAAGGGAAATACTCGTCAGAATACATCTCTAAGGGAGGTTCTTTTCATAATAAATCTCTAAAGGAAATGCTCGTCGGAATAAATATCCGAGGGAGATTATTTTCAGAATAAATCTCTGAAGGAAGTGCTTTTCAGAATAAATCTCTGAAGGAAGTAATTTTTAGAATTAATCTCTGAAGGAAATGCTCGTCAGATCCAGTCTCTAAAGGAAATGCTTGCAGATTTAGTCTCTGAGGGGAATGCTTTTCAGAATAAATCTCTGAAGGAAATGATGGTCATTTAGATAGTCGCCTTGTCCTTTTTCATGGATTTCTATACAACTTGTCTATAGATGGCTGATAATATCCGTCTGTTCGGGAACTTAACCTGAAAAGACAAAGTTATTTTTATGCAATTTCATGATGCATGAAATGCATTGCGTAATGATGCTTTCAAAATAAATGAGAATACTATGTGGGTTTCGTATGCATATGCTATGATATTCACTAAATGATGTATGGGTGCAATATGTCGTTGGAATATATCGGTAGTATGATACGGTTGGAGAACTGACTTGAAGGTTTAACGTTTGATCGCAAATGTTGCGGTTAGCAAGAGTCGCCACCGACTTTTCTTTTATCCAAAAGGAAAGGTGAAAAAGCACAGGAAAGACCTTTGAGATTATTTCTTGAGTTAGGGGGGTAGATTATGAAAAGGGAAGGTATTAGCACCCTTTTCATCCATGGTTTTCCATGGTCTCTTAGTTACTTTCTAGATCACTTGCTTTTGTTTGAATGTGCTTGTGGTGTGGTTTCTTGAAAGTAATTTGAAAATGTAACTTTGTAATGAATCTCATTTCTATAAGAATGCATACAAAGTGTTTGTTCCGAAGATAGTTCAAAAAAAGGTGTTTGTGAGATGTGTTTTTTGAAAAGGTGTCTTCGTAATGATTCTCGTCTCTATAAGAACGCATATAAAGTGTTGTCTTTTTAAAATGTTTCAATTTGAGAATATTGGTGTATAGAATGTTTTTGTTGTGAGCAAGCGAGCAACTAGGAGTGAATCTACCTACTCAAAAGGTCTTAAGTGTTCTTTTCTTCCTCCTTTAGATGTTTCTATCTTACCATTGTTTTGGTAAGAAGCCCCGTCGTTGAATGTGAAGGGACGGGCGTGGGTCATCGTATAGTCATAGAAGGCAACCTATGGATGTTTTAGAAAAGTTTTTAGGGACTAGATCGTTTACTGAAGGCAACATCAAGGGTCATCGAGGGACTACGATCTTTTATCAAGGGTCTTTGCTAAAACGCCCATGTTCGAGGGACATGACTATTTTTTCCGATAGGCAACAAGTGAGATTACACTAAGGGTGTGTTGTACCCCAAAATTTGCTCTCTCATTTCTCAAAGGATCACCGTGGACCCTCAGGTTTGTCCCATCCAATTTTAAGCCTTGAATTACAAATTTTCCAAGAAAGTCATTCACAAGGGCAAAATGGTCATTTGCATACTAAAAAGTCAAACTTTGACTTTGGATAAAAAAATCAAGTTCCAAGAATCATATTTTATCAAGGCATGAAGTTTGTTTCATCAAGAAATTCAAAAGTCAAAATTACTTTGCAAAATTCAAAATTATAAATACTTAGAATTTTTCTAAGCGTTTAAGAAATATGACAAATTTAGAACTTCTGATCAAATTATCACCATGATGCAAGCTGATTCTGGAAGAACTTCTGGCACAAAAGTTATAGATTTCAATAATATCTAAAACATTGCAGAACATAACTTCTCCTAGAAATGCTGGGATTTCAAGTTAAATCCTCAAAGAAACGTCCCTGAAACTGAAGCATTCAGCAAATTCTAGACACTTTCAAAACAGATTTTGGTCAGAACTTCTGGGCCAGTTTTCACAAAGGTTCAGTCAGAGTTTGCAAGGGAAATTCAAAGAAGGTTACAAAGCATGCTGCAAGCTTCCTGGAAAGTCTGAGAACTTCTTCAGAACATGCTGGAGCAAGGAGATACAAAGATCAGAAGTTAGATGTCTATTCTAAGTTACGTTGAAGCTGAACTTCTGATCTAGAATTAAGCAATGATGCAGAATCTCACATTGCAGGATTTCTAGTTGGATAAATCTCATCATCATTTAATGCTCACAACCACTTTTGGGTCTTTATCCAAAGGACTTCCCCGCGTGTGGCATAGAAGTACCATCACTGTCTTGGAAAAAGCATCTTTTGCACTAGAATAGGCTGGGCCCATGCGTTGCTTTTGCTTTTGAGGTTACTTTTCCTTAATTCTTGCTTACGAATCCAGCTTAGGCACGACTAAGAAACTGCTAACCACCATACCTATTTGAACTTGCTTTAAAAACAAGTCATCGCCTAGCATATGAGTGTTGTACCCTTGATCTCTACAAGCTACAATATCCTTGCCCGTAAATTGAAGGCCATTGGAAACTGTAAAGAGGTCGAAAATTTGAGAAAGAAAAAGCCTTAAACCCCTGCTAAAATTTCAAAAGTCAAAAACTGAAAATACAAATATACAAAACCTGTTAGCTTTTGATTCTTGCATTCAGACTCTCTTTTTTCCTCAAGTGTTTCTTGACCAAAGCCATCCATACAGTTTTTGATATACATTCAGAAGCTATCCTAACTTCTATAGTCAAGTTGTAACACACTCTCCATCAATATCCACCTCAAAGAAGTCGGAATTTTGCTCCTTGGCTGTTCCAGAATTTTCCAATCATTCATAGTCCAAGTTGAAAGTTCCCAGCCTACTGAGCACGTGAGGAAGCTGGTCAGAATATCACAAGCGGTCAGAACCAGACTCCAGCTCATAGAACATTTTCTAGCTGTAAGGTAAGCTTTTGCTGACTCTCGTCATATTACTTAAACATTGTTAGATTTGCACGTTAAAGAACACAATGTAGACATCCTGACTGTGATTCAGTATATTCATATATTCCATGTATGTTTGCCTAAGTAGGGAGAATTTTAGTCCAGAACTTCTTGAATAAATTAGGACTCAGAATTAGGATCAGCAAATTCATGCTTGCTTCTGATTTATAGTTCTGATATCTCTTGTTTCTGAAACATTATGAAACCTGCTATATCATTTATATACGCATCTTCTGTTTTGTTGACAAATGACTAAGATGCAGATGTTTTGATTAGCATGGAGAGGGAGACGAATTTCTTCCAGTGGCATCAGAACTTCTGAAGTCTTCTTTGTTCCCAGCAGACCCAGAACTTCTGACTTTACCTATTTCTACTAATATGATTTATGTTTTTTGCAGCACGCCAGAGTCAGAACTTATGATCTCTTTTAGTTCAGCATTGTGCTGATTCTATTTTCTTTCTCCTTACTATTTTTGCTATCTATCTTCACTAATAAAAAAACACCAAAACATTTTACATTTTACATACTTTATTTTCTTTCTTAAAACAAAAAGATCAAAAATATTTTCTTAAACAAAACTTATTTCTTTTCTTAAACAAAACAAGTCCATTCACATTTTTTGTACATTATTTATTCAAATTCAATATGGTTGTAATAGATAATTAGATTTTAATTTCTTGCAATCCCCATTTGTAATTTGTACACCCCTCCCACAAAGTATTGTAATAGCGTAGTAACTTTAAATTCCACAATTTATCGCTTCATATACAATTTATAGTAATTAGGGTTTGTATGGAAAGACTAAAAATCAATCAATTAGAAAACCCTAATTCAAGACAAAATCAAGCATGAAAACAATACACTTGCACACAAGCACCCCTAGGGTTATTCCACTTGGTTGCCTTTACAAATTGGTCATATTACGCATGTGAGGTATCTTAGCAAAAACAAGAAAATACAAGATCATAGTCCCTCAATGACACTATCTAAGTTGCCTTTCAAATGATCTTAGTCCCTAAAAAAGAGTGCTGAGATACCTTGCAACATTGCTAGTCATGGTTATACGGTGACCCACGCCCGTCCCGTTTACATCCAAAGTTAGAGTTACTTACCAAACCAATGGTAAGATAACAATGTCAAAGGAAATAGGAAATGAACATGAAAGACTTTTGAGTAGGTAGAATGCTCGTAATTACTTGCTCAATTTCAAACATGACTTCCTTGCTATTTTCAAAACAAACGCCTACACATTTCAAAACATCTTACAAACTCGAAAACATTTTCAAAAGATCAACACTTTGTATACATTCTTACGAACGAGAATCATTGCAAAGTTTGCCCTAACGATGACATCTTTACAAAATACTTTCAAAAACCATACAAAGCACATTTTCAAACAAAAGCAAGCAAGTAACTAAGATCCCATGGAAAACCATGGATGAAAAGGGTGCTAATACATTTCCTTTTCATAATCTATCCCCCGAACTCAAGAAAACATCTCAAAGGTCTTTCTTGTTCTTTTCAGCCTTTCCTTTTGGATAAAAGAAAAGTTGGCGGAGACTCTTGCTAAAACACAACATTTGCGATAAAAAGCAAAACCTTCAAATCAGTTCTCCCATCGTATCCCAAAACTGGCGACTCTGCTGGGGAAAATATTAAAAGTGGGGTTACCTTAGGGCTAGATCACATTTACTTGCTTTCATTGTTTAACTTATATGCTTTACATTATGGTTCTTTGCTTTGGTTTGAATCCTCTACCCGAATTTGGGATACCTTATAGGTAAGTAGCAATACGTTGTGGAAACTGTGCGGGGTATACTGACATGGTCTAAGCAATAGCTATGTTAGTGCGTCATATTTGTGGGTACCGGTAGCCTTTGAGTTAATCAAAGAGAATACGGGGCCGCTGAGTGATGTCATGAAGCACTAATGAACTTCTAGAACCTTTACTTGAACAACTTGGCCATTTAAGATGTAGTGAGATGACCTGCTTTGGTGCAGTCCAAAGTTGGTAGATACTCGATACTAAACTCATTGAGGTTTGGTTTCTTGGGATATTTAGGTCGCCATTAAAGAGGCTTGTGCTGAAACAATGACCAAGGAAACAAACCGGTGATATTGAGCTCCTTAGAACCTGATTATTATTACTAGAACAGGTTGAGCCAACTAAACTTCAAGAGGGTACTTACCTATAAAAATCCATGCGAGCCTAAACCTAGGAACTTATTTGTTTTGTTTGTATATACATACTTGTACATAACATCATGAACATCATAACATCATACACATTCACTAACCATTTCAAGGATTTTGGGATTCATCTTTGTTCTTGTTTTGTAGGATATGGATTCTCTTCGCAGAAAAACTGTTCAAGTTAACCTTGTAAGGATCCCTCCACAACTTAAGGAGCTAGCTTCAAGGATTCCTGAAAACTCTCCATTCACTGAGAGACATGGTTGCCTACTAAATTTGGTCACCTCCAACACAGATGACGACATGATGAAGGTGGTCTTTCAGTTCTTTGATCCTTTACACCATTGCTTAACATTTCTCGACTATCAACTTGTGCCTACTTTGGAAGAATTCTCCCGGATTTTGAGAATTCCCATTCTCAATCAACTACCTCTTAACGGTACAAAAAGAGACCCAAAGCCATAAGAGATTTCTCAAGCTCTACACTTGCACTCATCAGATGTCACAACTCATTGGGAAACAAGGAGTGGTGTCAAAGGTTTCCTAGCAAAGTTCTTGTTTGAGAAAGCCCAAAACTGTTGGAGTTCCTTGGATTTGCAAGCCTTTTTGAGGAAATTGTGGCTCTCCTCATCTATGGGATGGTTTTGTTTCCAAATCCTGACCAACTCATAGATGTGAACACCGTCAAAATCTTCATATCCCGCAACCCGGTGCCTACATTGCTAGGTGATATCCTACACTCTTTTCACACTCACACTATGAGGAAAAGAGGTGTCCTTATGTGTTGCACTCCTCTCTTGGCAAGATGGTTTATTTCGCATCTTCCCCAATCTGTATTGAAGAACGAGCAAGGTTCAAGGTGGTCACAAAGGTTGATGACGCTTAAACATTCATACATTCATTGGTTCTCCCGATCCATAGAGAATGTTACTATTGTCGATCATTGTGGGGAGCAGACTATGAATGCCTACATTGCACCAAAGAGGATGCGTACTACCTTTTTATCTTAGAGTTTCTTGTATTGGGTTTTCCCAAGAAGGCATTGATATACTCAAAGCTTTAATTTATTAATATAACATGTGTTTCCTTTTTGTCTAAAACAAATGTGAATCTTAAAATCCTTGGAATCATTGTATATGCATTTACCATACATCATAACATAAGCAGGTTTCTTGCAACAAGTCTCCTCATCTCTCTACTATTTATTTCAGTAAGATGGATCTCAAGCAAACGATGAAGGACCTCCAAGCTCAGATGTACAGTTTCAACAGTTGTTCTTAACTTTGGCCAAAGGACAAGAAGTGTTGAAGACCTTGCTGGTTGAGGAGAAGAAAAAGAAGACGAAAAAGATAACCGGAATTCTGAACATGGGAAGAAGATTCCAACGGCAGACAAGAAGGGCCTTAGACTTTGCTACGACATCTGGTGAGAAAGACAATCAATATGGGAATGGCAAGGAAACAATTGTTCAATCTAATTCAGAAGAGGAAGAGGAAGAAGAAGACTATTCTGAAGAACAATACCCTTCAGCTAACGACAAGTATAAGCATCTAGAAGAACGATTGAGTGCAATGGAAATCCAAAAAGTGCCTGGCTTGGAATTTGAGGATTTGGGCTTAGTGTCGGGGATTGTCATTCCTCCAAAATTCAAAGAACCTGTGTTCGCCAAATATGACGGAGTTTCATGCCCTAAAATGCATCTCCGTTCCTATGTGAGGAAAATCCAACCCCATATCGCTAACAAAGATTTATGGGTACACTTCTTCTAAGACAGTATGTCTGTAACTCAACTTGACTAGTTTTATCAGCTAGAAAGAGCCAACATTCACAACTGGGAAGATCTTGTTGCAGCCTTTTACAAACAATACCAATACAATGTTGACCTTGCACCCACTCGTATTCAACTCCAGATTATGGCCATGATTTCAAATGAAGGCTTCAAAGACTATGCGCAAAAATGGAGAGACTTGGAAGGAAGAGTTCAACCTCCTCTATCTGAAAGAGAATTGGTAGACATGTTTTTGGGCACCTTGTCTGGTCCCTTTTTCAATCATTTAATTGGGAGTTCATCGGCGGGTTTTACTGAATTGATATTGACCAGAGAAAGAGTAGAAGCCGGGATAAAAATTGGAAAGATTCAAAAATATGAATCCTCCACTACTATAAGGAAGCCATTCATCCGAAAGAAAGAAGTGGTTGTTGTATATCCTCAGAGAAATCAAGATAGGGCCGAACGCCGTCCAATGGTGGGGGCTGTTATGATTCCTAAACCTGTGCCTGATCAGCAAAGAAACAACCAACCAAGAATGGAAAGACCAGTCAGACAATTCACCAGAACTAATATGACGTTATCTCAAGTATTGCCACATTTGTTAAGATTCAACCTAGTGACCATGAAAGAAGATCCAAAGAACTCTAACACATCATCTCCTCAGTATCATCCTAATGCCCACTGTGCATACCACTCTGAGAGTCCCGACCATGACACTAATAACTGTTGGGCTCTAAAGAACAAAGTACAAGACCTCCTTGAAGCCAAAGAGATTGAATTTGATGCGCCAGAAAAGCCCAATGCCATTTCTTCCCCTATGCCCAAACATGGCCATAATGCCCATGCTATTGAGGAAGATATGTTTGTTACTTCAGTTGATGAACTTATGACCCCACTCTTGACTATCAAAAAGAACTTATTGAATGCCAGTGTTTTCCCGGGCTGTGATGAAAGCTGTCATTTCTATTTATCCTCACCAACCAATTGTCCTTTGTTGAAAGTAGGCGTTCAGTTCCTAATAGACAACAAGGAAATTTTGTTCGAAAAGACTTTTGTTCCACCTGTTTCTTATAATGATGTTTCCGTCGTGACCATTTCCTACAATTCTTCCAGGGTCTCCACAAAAAGACCCGTTAGAATTACATCAGTTCCAAAAGTAGCTCCTTTAATAATCACAATTCCTGGACCAGTCCCGTATTAGTCAGACAAAACCATACCATGGAATTATGGAGGGGGTGTCTACTACCACGGTATCAAGCAAGATTGGACAGCTGCAAAAGATTCCAATTCCGAGAGAGTTGACTCCGATATCAGTAATATTGCAGGGACTAGCAAGATTACCCGAAGCGGAAGGATATTCTCTCCAAAAATTGCTCCCCCAAAAGCAGTTTCTGGACCCGTAATCATTCCTGTTGTTTCTGCTCCTTCAAAGGCTATTCCAAATCCTACAATCATCTATGCTAATACTCCAACTGACAAAGTTGATATAACCCTTGTTATCACTCCTACTGAAATTCCTGCTGCCATGTCAACCGAGACTCAAGGTAAAAATATTCTGATTGAGCCTGTCCAGACGAAGGCACAATCGTTGGCTATCCCTGAGACTTCTCGGAGAGAGATGAAGGAAATTATAAAGATCATAAAAAGAAGCGACTACGATGTAGTTGAGCAACTGGGGAAAAATCCATCTAAAATTTCCATGTTGGCTTTACTACTATGTTTCGAGGCGCATGCAAAGCCTTGGTAAAATTCCTAAAAACTGCCCATGTACCCCAAGAAACATCTGTCGATCAGTTCCAAGAATGCGTAGCCAGCTTGACTGCAGATAATGGTCTAGGTTTTTCGGATGCTGATTTAATGCCAAGAGGAAGGAAGCATAATGAGGCATTGCATGTCTTAGTGGAATGCATGGGCACGACCTTGGCTCATGTGTTAGTTGACACCGGATCGTCTCTAAATGTATTGCCTAAAAAGGCTCTTGATAGGCTTGACTGCGAAGGGTTGACATTGAAACCAAGCAACATAGTAGTAAGGGATTTTGACGGCTCAAAAAAGATGGTACATGGGGAAGTGGATATCCCCATAAAGGTTGGGACCCAAAAGTTTGATTCAACTTTTTATGTAATGGATATTCGCCCTTCATATTCGTGCTTGCTAGGCCAACCATGGATTCACAATGCTGGCGCTGTCACTTTTACGTTGCACCAAATGCTGAAATATCCGATTCTAGGGAAGATTATCAGAGTTCATAGAGAAGAAGACTATATGATCAGCCATCTCAATTCCTTCAGATTTATGGAATTAGATGGTGAATTTATTGAAACTCCATTCCAACACTTTGAAGAAGTCCCGCAAAATGTGGCAGTAACCAGGGCTGTTCCCAAGATCACAAGGCCTCCACTCAGGATGTCATCTTTGAAGGATGCAAAAGCAGTGATAGAAGAAGGTGGGTGCACTATTTAGGGATAACTCCCAGATATCCCATACAAGTCTGACAAGTTTGGCATGGGTTTCACTTCAGGTACTCAGAAGACTGTATGTCGCGCTCGTGTTGGAGGATCACCTCTGAAGATCAACAACCATGAAGTCAACGTGGTAGAGGATGATGAAGATGGCTGCAACCTGGAGGATTGGATCTTCCCAACTGTCAGTGGAGGGCTCAGTAAATGGGAGGCTAGAGATTTTGTCCCGATCACTTTTATCCCACAGTAATTTGTCTTTACATTTTATTGGATCTGTAATACTAAAACAATTCTGACTCTCAAAACCTTGTGTCTTACCCGAGGCACAATGGTCCATTTTGATACAACACGGCCGGAACCCGTCATCTGGATGTAATGAAACATCAATGAAGTCTCCACCAAATGTCTTTTATCCCGCCGAAAGGGAAAGGTAAACATCGAGAAAACCTGGAAAGGGAGAAATCACGGTCTTTCGACCGAGAGATCGGGTAAGGGAGTCTATTACGCGAGGGGAAGGTATTAGTACCCCACACGCCCATAGTATTCTACGGTATCCGCTCTTGTTGTCTAATCTAATGGGTGTGGTAAAAATCCTATGTCTATGGCTTAAAGATAAAAAGGGGATGCATGCGAAAGAAAAAGGAAGAAAATAATGTAGGGAAAAATAAAAGTTGTGCTCGGTTGGGCCCTACCCCTTTGCCTACGTATCCCTTTTAAGGAATCAGAGTAGCCATAGTTCGGCTTATATATTCTGGTTGGTTTGTGTTTTTCAGTTATGACGACAAAAACAGTCAAGATGGAAAAACATCAAATGATAAAGCATCACACCTAACAATGACATTGGGGGTCAAAGTAGGATAACAACATGTGCGATGGCGAAACATCAGCTTCAAACAAATGTGCGATGGCAAAACATCGACTAAAAGATAACAAGATAACATGGAAAAGATGCGAAACATCGATAAATCGGATGATAAAACATCACACCTAACAATGACATTGAGAATCAAAGTAGGATAACAAACATGTGCGATGGCGAAACATGGGTTTCAAACAAGTGTGCGATGGCGAAACATCAGTTAAAAGATAACACGATATCATGGCAAAGATGGAAAAACATCAATAAGACAGATGACAAAACATCACACCTAACAGTGATATTGAGAATCAAAGTAGGATAACAAACATGTGTGATGGCGAAACATCAGCATCAAACAAGTGTGCGATGGCGAAACATCGGTTAAAAGATAACAAGATATCATGGAAAAGATGGTAAAACATCAATAAATCAGATGACAAAACATCACACTTGACAATGATATTGAGCATCAAAGTATGATAACAAACATGTGCGATGGTGAAACATCAGCTTCAAACAAGTATGTGATGGCGAAACATCGGCAAATCGGGTTTAAAAACAAAACCAAGAGGCACACAAAAGAAATAAGATTGATTTGTATCATTTACCTTGAAGAAGGGTTTGAGTTTATTAGAGGTGTTTTATGATTTTCCAAGAAAACAATTTTTGTTTTAAGATGCAAAATGCAAAGAAAGGAAAAACAACTAAGGGAAACTAGCCTAGCACTATTCCCAGTGTTATCATACAATGGTTGACCCTAAGGTTGAGGATAAAGGAAAATCCTACCCTATGTTAGCATACATGGATTCCTACCTTAATTAACATGTTAAATGAAGCTTAACAAAACTATCCTATAGGGAACATGCCATGAGAGCGACGTCGTGATCTCAATTTATAAATTGTGTGACTCATTGATCAAACAATTAAAGAAGAAAAGCAATAAACACCCTATAGGGAACATGCCATGAGAGCGAAGTTGTGATCTCAATTTCTAAATTGAGTGACTCATCGATCAACAATTAAAGAAGAAAAGCAATAAACATCCTATAGGGAACATGCACTGAGAGCGAAGTCGTGATCTCAATTTCTAAATTGAGTGACTCGTCGATCAAAAGCGAACACAACACATGCATCAAACAAAAACCAGAGGGCCTCTTGACATGTATCAGCAACAGAGGTCCCATCATGCAACATAGAACTATGAAAGTAGAAGAAAGGAAATAGTGCAATACCAAACGGATAACTATCCGTAGAAACTGAGCAGGAATAAAAGAAACCCAGAGAACTTCAAGCAAGCTGGCATCAGCAGACAAATCAAGTCAGAAATTACGCCATCAGGATGTAAGTAATGGGATTATCAGATATGAACAAATCCCATGGGAAATGTATGGCATTCATAATCACATCTACATATATCCTGCATAAACTATCAAACATGCCAAGCACAAGAGTAGTGCCAATATAATAAAATTGTGTTCCACAAATAAAGTGAAACATAGTAGCCTCAAACCAAAAATGGAAACTTTCCTCAAAGTACCTCGCACATTTAACAACCAAGTTAGTATTCCATAAATTGAATGACGACTCACATAAGGGATGGATGTAACATGATGAAGTGAGAAAAACATGATAACAATTATCAAAGCATTAGGTATGGTAGACCAAAAGAAACAGGCATATGCACAATTAGGTCAAAAATTAGAGGAATGTTGCTCCTTTCTATCACCATGTTGTATTGACAATTGAATACCAATCAAGGATCATGGGAGCTTGAGAAGAACACAATCAAAGACCATGAAGGTCAGTAGCAAACACAATTTAATCATGCACAATTAATTCATCACAGCTCACAAGCATAATAGAAGAGGAATTCCACACAGTGCATCAAAAAGGTTCAAACATTCAAACATGGGGCATTTAGTGAAATGACTGGAGTTTATTTGGATGAAAATATCCAACATGATCATTATGTGCCCAATTATAGGCCTCACTTAAGTTCATTGGCCATCAAACAAATTGCAACAAGATGTGCAACATTAATTGGGTACCTTTATTTCAAAAATACATCAAAAATAGAAGCAAGGATCAATAATTCAAACCAAAAAATTATTAGCATCTTTGAAGTGTGTAGAAGTCAGAAAGCAAGCCTTAAGTTCATGAATGATTGAGGATGAGTTCAAATGAGGCCCAAAGTTCAAAACTAGTTGGCCAAACTAACAAAACTAGACAAGTTTTCAAAATAATTCATGGAAAAATATCAAACCAAGTCAAATAATTCAAGAAAAATGGTTTTCCTATCCTCAATGCATTCATGAACCATAATCAAGACCTAAGTTCCATTGAAAATCCAGGGCATAGTGGTTTTGAAAAAGAAACTTGCACAAGAAGCAACAAAATCCTAATTTTTGACTTTTAATCTTAAATATTGATTAGATAAGATCAAAATTCAAACAATTCAAACCAAGATCATGAAAATCACAAGGAAATCCTAAATGTCAGAATACATATTTTTTCACATTTTTTGAATTAAAGAAAAGTCAAAAATAAAATCAAATTCAAACAATTAATCAATTAAACAAATAATCACATCTCAAAATGAAATTCTAATAAAAAATCAGAAGAAAAAAAGCATCCAACCAAAATTATATTCAAATATTAAAATTAAAAACACACATCCCTGATTTTTTTTTTGGAACTTTTGAATTAAAGGAAATATTAAAATAAAAATCAAACAAACAATTAACAGTTAAACTATTATTGAAGGGCAAAAATGAAAACCCTAGCCAAAATTCACAAAAAGGTCAAAATAAAAATATATTCAGATTCTATAATTAAAAAAACGCTTGCATGATTTTTTTGAGGATTTTGAATTAATGGAAGTATAAAAATGAAAATTATAAAGCAAAAATTCAAAATAAACTTCTCAAATTAAATTCATAATCAAAAATAGAAAAAATGCTTAAAAAAATTTCAGAATCAAATTCTACATTATTTTATGAGTCCAAAATATTTTTTTGTTGAATTTTTAGATCAAAGAACTATTAAAATAAAAATAAACTTTAAACAAACAATTAATTAAACTCATTAATTTTTAAACCAATCAAAACATTTTTTAAAAATTCCAATAAAATTACACAAGATAGTAGAAATTATTTTGAACTTGTGATAATTTTTTTAGAATTTTTCAAATTGTTTTGATCAAGTAACAAAAATAAAAAAATCAATGAAAATTAAATAACAAAAACAAGAACAAGGCCAATGAGATGATGTCACACATCATCTTCAATCTCCAGCCAAGGCAAAACACTTGCTTCCATCAGTTCCAACATGCTCACTTCAGATCATCAAAAAAACACGATTCTCAACCAAAATGCATGAGATTAAGCTTGAATTAAAGCTAATATATCATACTACATCATGCAATTTAAATCAAACTCAGAGATCAAGCATAGATCAAGAAATCAAATCTCAAAAACTAGAAAAACACACTGCAAACATCAAAACCAGAAACATGATTTCACCAAATCTGCTTGAATTAGAGCTCAAATATACATCAATCCTAATGATTGGCCAACTATAAACACAATGCATACCACAAAACACTTCAATTCATGCTCAAATCAAAGTTCAGATTCTGTAAGCATACCTGCAAAGGTGAAAAATAAATTCACTTGGTGCCTCTGAAATCTAACAAGAAACCCTTCTAAATAACTTCCTTGTGCTCCAATGAAGGTGTTTTAGTAGAGAAATGAGGACTGGATCAAGAGAATTGCGCTGCTCAATTCAAGTTGCATAGCAAGAAAAATGAGAAAATTCTGAGGAGCTTCTTCCAATGCAGTGCGTCCCCTCGTGAAAGGAGAGCTTGAGTAGCTTATATAGAGTGTTTGGAGTGAGGTTAGAGTGGTAGTTCAAGCTGAGAGTCGTTGGATGGAAAAAAGTGAATTTTCTATCAAACCAAAACAAGTGTGATGGCCATTTGCGTTTTGCTTGGTATTCATGCAATGCTTGCAGTCGTTTTAAGCAACAAAAGGAGAGTGTGAGTGAGTGAAAAAGGTGTGATGAGGTGATTTGTCCTCTCTTGCACATGGGACTGATTTTCTTGAGTGAGAAGTTTCCCATTTTGTCAAAAATGTGAAAATGAGAGAGGCACGAGGTATGCACCTGGTTTCGCCTTTTTTGGCGAGCACATGAGGTGTCCAATTCGTGCCAAGCATGTGCAAGTGGACTCTGAAATGATTTAATCAAAACTGAACCAAAACTTGAAAATTGCCATGGCCAAGCATACACCAAAAATCAGCTGACTTCCAACTGAGGCCATTTCAAATTGGCTCGTGAATTTTCCAAATTTCTTTGAGCCAATTAAAATTCATATGATGAGCTTCACAATGATCTTTGATTCATCAAAAATGGTGGAGAAATGAAAGAGATATGGACATTAGGATTCCTGGGCAAGTCAAGCCAACTTGCCCAAGACTGCGCGCGCTGGCCTGCCCATGTGCCTTCAAAAATCCGGTTTTGCCACCCAACTCCTCAAACCACAACTTCCTCAATTTTAATCAAATTTGAGTGATTCCAAGTTTAATGAGAAGCTTTCATAGCCCTCTTCAAAATGCACAAGGAACATTTTTGAATTATGCCTTGAATAAAAAATTATAGGTATGTCACCAACTGTTTGGTGAATTGCCTAGGCCAAATGCTTTGCCTTACCTGGCCAGATGCCCAAGATGCATAAAAAATTGCCCAAGTTGCCCTGAACTTCTAAGGCCAATAACTTCCAATTTTCAGCAAGAAGTGTGTTTTTTGTCCCCTGTAGGCCCTTTTAGATCTCTTTCCCCTCTTTAATTGGCCAAAAGAAGCACCAAAATCCCATGAAAATGAGAAAGTTATGCCCTTGCAAAGTCAGGCCAAAATCATTGACATATAGTGAATTTTTCATACTTCAAGATAACTTTAAATCCAAGAAACTTCTCAAACTTACAAATCCCATAAAATTCAATCACCAATAATCATTTCCCATTAAAATACATGTCAAATGCATCATGTTGACCGAAAGTTCCCTTGGTCAACCTTGACTTTGACTGATTTTGACCAAAATGACCATTTTGCCCCTTTGAATCAATTGATCCACTTCCCTTCAAAATTGATGATCAAGACTTCAAACATATGATCTTCCAAATATATATAGGCCATGTACAAAGTTTCACTTCAAAATTCTCAATAAATCTTGATGAAATCCCAAACCCTAGTTTTGGTTAACACCTTAGGAGACTGATGAATCATCTCCAAAACTTCAAATCCTTTGGGTATCTTGAGCAAATTCTTGTACAAAGAGTTTTCAAATACCAATGAGATGTTTTAGCTTCCAAGTCAAGACTTGAACATGCATCAATAGCCTTGATCAAACAAATCTCTAATTTTGACTGGTGAATCAAAAGAGTGATTCTTCTTATAATCAATCACAAACTTCAATCCTCTGATAACCCCAAAGAGATGGATAAAATATCTTGAGATATGCAATAACCTTTGAGCTTGAAAGATCCATAGGTTTAGATGATAAGGTTCTACTTGAGAAACTTGTCAATGCAAACAACCTTCAAAGCTTGAGGAAAACTTGATAACCAAAGTACTTTGATCCCATCAAAATGTATGAAAGAAATGCAATATGATATTCATGATGAAACATGAGCCAAAATCAAGAGGGTAAACTTTTGGGGTGCAAAACATTTGTAAGGGTTATTATCTCATTTCCATATGACATCAATGAATCATGGACGTTTTTGCATACAAACTTTGTGCTCACTGTTTTTCTTGTTATATTTTTTATTTCTTTCAAAGACAGATATACCCTTACACACACTCACACTCACAATGAAGGTCTACATCCATTCGGGATCCCATGAATAACGATTATGCTATGGCTTTTTGTGACTCTGAAAATCTAATCTACCAAGCCGAAGACGAAGGTGAGGAAAATTGTGAAGTACCAGGGGAACTTTCTAGACTACTACAACAAGAAGAGAGGACCATTCAGCCCCACGAGGAACCCGTGGATACTATCAATCTAGGTACCGAAGAAGACAAAAGAGAGGTCGAGTTGGGTGCCAATCTGGAACCCAATGTCAAGGAGCAGTTGATTCAGTTGTTACATGAGTATGTTGAGGTCTTTGCTTGGTCCTATGAAGACATGCCGGGACTTGATGCAGATATTCTGGTACATCGTCTACCTACAAAAGAGGATTGCCCACCAATAAAACAAAAGGTCCATCGAATGCGACCAGATATGTCAGAGAAGATTAAAGCAGAAGTGATGAAACAATTCAATGCTGGATTCTTGGTTGTCACCTCCTATCCGCAGTGGGTTGCCAATGTTGTTCCTGTGCCCAAAATGGATGGCAAGGTACGAATGTGCATGGACTACAAAGATTTGAATAGGGAAATCCCTAAACATGATTTCCCACTTCCCCACATTGACATCCTAGTTGACAATACGTCACAACACAAAGTGTTTTCATTCATGGATGGTTTCTCGGGTTACAACCAAATCAAAATGGCGCCTGAGGACATGGAGAAGACAACCTTTGTCACACAATAGGGTACATTCTTCTAAAAGGTGATTCCATTCGAACTGAAGAATGTTGGGGCAACCTATCAACGTGCCATGGTATCCCTATTTCACGACATGATACATCACGAAATATAGGTCTGTATGGACGACATGATAGCCAGATCTCAAACAAAAGAAGAGCATCTTGATCATTTACAGAAACTATTTGAGAGATTAAAGAAGTACAAGCTGAGGTTGAACCCAAATAAGTGAACATTTGGAGTAAGGTCTGGTAAACTCCTAGGCTTTGTCGTCGGCAATAAAGGTATTGAAGTAGATCCGGCAAAGGTGAAAGCTATACAAGAGATGCCTGCTCCTCGTACTGAGAAAGAAGTCAAAGGATTCTTGGGACGCTTGAACTACATTGCTAGATTAATTTCTCACCTGACAGCTACCTGTGACCCAATCTTCAAACTACTGAAGAAAGACCAGGTAGTCAAATGGAATGATGAGTGCCAAACTGCCTTTGACAAGATCAAAGAGTACCTACAAGAGCCTCCTGTTTTGATGCCACCAGTCGAGGGAAGACCATTGATCATGTATCTAACTGTTTTGGAAAATTCAATGAGGTATATGTTAGGGCAGCATGACGAGTCTGGCCGAAAAGAGCATGCTATTTATTACCTGAGCAAAAAGTTTATCGACTATGAAACAAGATATTCACTGCTCGAGAAAACTTGTTGCGCTCTAGCATGGGCTGCTCGCCGGCTAAGACAATATATGCTGACCCATACTACCTTATTGATATCTAAAATGAATCCAATAAAATACATCTTTGAGAAACCTGTCCTATCTGGGAGAATAGCGAGATGGCAGATGATCCTGACAGAATATGACATACAGTATACTACCCAAAAAGCAATAAAGGGTAATGTACTAGATGATCACCTTGCTCACCAAGTTGTAGAAGACTACCAGTCCATGAAGTTCAAATTCCCATATGAAGACATCATGATGGTAAATGACGTTGAAGAATTCAGACCATATGACGGACCTGAATAAGGATCCCGATGGACCCTGGTTTTTGATGGGGCATCTAATGCACTCGGCAATGGTATCCGTGTTGTACTCATATCTCCTGAAGGGTGTCATACTCCTTTTACGGCAAGACTCTGCTTCAATTGTACAAATAACATGGCGGAATACGAAGCGTGCATCTTTGGTCTCAAAGCTGCCATAGACTTGGGGATCAAATCTTTGAATGTATTCGGAGATTCAACTCTGGTTATCAGCCATATCAAAGGGGAATGGGACACCAAACACCCTAACCATTTCCCTTACAAAGAACATGTTTTAACATTTCTCCCACATTTTGAGAAGATTACCTTCGAGCACTTTCTCCGAGAAGAAAATCAGCTAGCAGACGCACTAGCCACAATGTCATCTATGTTTAAAATTAAATGGGATAACGAGGCTCCCCAGATCACCATTGAATGAAGGGACGAACCAGCACACTGTCACGAGATTAATACTGAAGAAGTAGTGGACCAGCCTTGGTTTCATGAAGTCAAGAGGTATCTCGAGGCTCAAGAATATCCAGAAGGAGCTTCAGTCAATGATAAGAAGTTCTTAAGGAGATTATCTGCTAAATTCTTCCTTAGTAATGACATTCTTTACAAACGCAACCATGACTCTTTGTTACTTTGGTGCGTAGACAAGGTTGAAGCTAAAAGGATAATGGTTGAGTTACATGAAGGCACTTTTGGCACCCATTCCAGTGGACATACGATGGCAAAGAAAATCCTACGGGCAGGCTATTATTGGTCTACCATGGAAGCAGATTCCTATCAATACTCTCGAACCTTCCACAAGTGTCAGATTTATGCTGACAAAGTACACATACCTCCAGTTCCTCTAAATGTCTTTACGGCTCCTTGGCCCTTTGCTATGTGGGGGATTGGTATGATTGGGGAAATCAAGCCAAACGCCTCCAATGGACACCGCTTCATCTTAGTGGCCATTGATTATTTTAGAAAGTGGGTGAAGGCAACTTCTTTCGCTTCCGTTACCAAGAATGTTGTCGCCCGATTCATCAAGCAAAATCTCATTTGTCGTTACAGTATCCTAGAGAGGATCATTACAGAAAATGGTACAAACTTGAACAATACTATGATCAGCGCCTCCTGTGAACAATTCAAGATCCAACATCATAATTCTTCCCCTTACCGACCGAAGATGAATGGTGTTATTGAAGCCGCAAATAAGAACATTAAAAAGATCATACAGAAAATGACAGTCACGTACAAAGACTGGCATGGGATGCTACCATTCGCTCTCCACGAATATCGTACCACAACTCTCACATCAACTGGGGCAACACCCTATTCTCTAGTTTACGACATGGAAGCTATTTTGCTTATTGAGGTCCAGATCCCCTCTCTGAGAATTATGAAGGACGCGAGGTTGAATGAAGAAGATTGGATCCAGACTCGACTTGATCAACTAAACTTGATTAATGAGAAAATACTTACTACTGTCTGTTATGGTCAGATGTATCAAAAACAGATGATCAAGGCTTTCAACAAAAAGGTCAAACGACAAGCATATCAAGTTGGGGATCTGGTGATCAAGCGCACCATACTGCCGCAAGGTGATCCCATGGGTAAATGGACTCCTACATATGAAGGACCATTTGTAATCAAGAACATATTCTCTGGAGGAGAAATGATCCTAACCACCATGGATGGAAACGACCTGCCACACCCTGCGAACGCAGACATAGTCAAAAGATACTATGCATAAGAGACCTGCTAGGTTGACACACCTAGGAAAAACAAGGGCATCCCGACGAACCAAAAAGGTTTAGGGAAAAATTAGGGATAAAACAAAAAATTTGTACACCCGGCAAGTTGAAAACCCGAAAGGGCGACTTGGAAAAAAAGGGTTTCTCGGTGGACTAAAAACCCGAAAGGGCGGTCCAGGAAAAAGGTAGGGAATTAAAGCGTATGAGTATGTCCCGTTGGATCACCTTACGGACAACGTTTGGCTTCCACTGACAAACTCAGAGGTTCTGATCAATCATCTTCAGATAAGGCAACAAATAGACAAGATGCTCAGAGATGCAAAGGCTATAGCAGAATGGGAACCCCATGGGAATATTGCACATAGCTATCTTTTCTTTGTATCAAAATTTTCATTTTTTACGACGGTATTCTCTTACTAGAATGTTTGTCTCATTGTACAAAAATACTTACTCAAAGTCAATACAAAGATATCCATTTAAAAGTGCAAAATTATCTGTTTTTCTTTACTCTTGTGTTTTGTTTACAAAAATGTCCAATGATTTGTTTTTGAACATATGCATTTGAACATAATTACTGTTTACAAATAAACAAAATAAAAGACAATCGATGAGGGCTTTAAGAGATAGGGAAATCTATCTAAGTTTATCTCCATAAAATTCCCCGCAGTGTGCAGTTTAATCCCCAACGGAACAAAGCTTCCAGTTATCAATCCCCTATAGAAGTCGCCAAAATTCTCAGAATTTCCCAAGCAGGATTTTTCAAACATACACAACATTCCCCTTACAACAGAGTTTATTTCTCTAAGGGGAAATTCATCAGCACTTCAACTTCACGACATGAAGACTTTTACTCTATATCCTCGGCAGCAGTCAGGAAGCTATTTTCTCCAATCTAAAAGTTATACAACAGATTAGCTCACATGCGCATACATCTCACCCATATATAATAAACATTGATAACACAAATGCATTATACTATGCATTTCATACAACATGAATTTGCATTTTAGCTAACATTTTACCCTTTTCAGGACAAGGTTAACAGCTACCATTAACAATGTTTCAAGTTTTTAGATACAGTTCAGATACGCTCCAGACATGGATACCATTCTGATACTCATTCAGATTTCAACTTTTGATACAGTTCAGATACACTCCAGATACGGATGCCATCCTGATACTCATTCAGATTTCAACTTTTGATACAGTTCAGATACGCTCCAGATATAGATGCCATTCTGATACTCATTCACATTTCAACTTTTGATACAGTTCAGATACGCTCCAGATATGGATGTCATCCTGATACTCGTTTAGATTCCAACTTTTGATACAGTTTAGATACGCTCCAGAGACGGATGCCATCCTGATACTCATTTAGATTTCAACTTTTGATAAAGTTCATATACGCTCCAGATACGGATGCAATTCTAATACTCATTCGGATTTCAACTTTTGATACAGTTCAGATACGCTCCAGATACGGATGCCATCCTGATACACATTCAGATTTTAACTTTTGATACAGTTCAGTTACGCTCCAGACACGGATACCATTCTGATACTCATTAAGATTTCAACTTTTAATACAGTTCAGAAACGCTCCAGACACGGATGCCATTCTGATACTCATTCAGATTCAATTGTCAGATACAGTTCCGATATGCTCCAAATACGGATGCCATTATGATACTCAATCAGATTTAGCTCTCAAATACAGTTGACATACGCTCCAGATAAGGATGTCATTCTGATACTCATTTGGTTTCAGCTTATAGATATGGTTCAACAACCTTTCTTGATGGCTTCTACAACCTATCTCTAAAAACTTTCTATCACCTCTCCAAATGGAATCTTTAAGCCCATTCCCACAACCATCACATCACCGGGTGAAAATTTCTGGGCACCTTAGTGTCCAATCATCTTCCATCTACGAGTCACGAATGGCAGAATCGCCAATCTAACTCTTCAAGTGTAAGAAGATTTAACAGGGGAAGTTGTTGTACCCCAACATTTGCCCTCTCATTTCTCAAAGGATCACCCTGGACCCTCAGGTTTGTTCCCATCCAATTTTAAGCCTTGAATTACAAATTTTCCAAGAAAGTCATTCACAAGGGCAAAATGGTCATTTGCATACTAAAAAGTCAAACTTTGACTTTTGGATCAAAAAATCAAGTTCCAAGAATCATATTTCATCAAGGCATGAAGTTTGTTTCATCAAGAAATTCAAAAGTCAAAATTACTTTGGAAAAGTCAAAATTTTAAATACTTAAAATTTTTCTAAGCGTTTAAGAAATATGACAAATTCAGAACTTCTGATCAGATTATCACCATGATGCAAGTTAATTCTGGAAGAACTTCTGGAAATTTTTTTTATAGATTTCAATAATATCTAAAACATTGCAGAACATAACTTCTCCTAGAAATGTTGGGATTTTAAGTTAAATCCTCAAAGAAACGTCCCTGAAATTGAAGCATTCAGCAAATTCTGGACACTTTTAAAACAGATTTTGGTCATAACTTCTCGGCCAGTTTTCATAAAGGTTCAGTTAGAGTTTGCAAGGGTAATTGAAAGAAGGTTACAAAGCATGTTGCAAGCTTCCTGGAAAGTCTGAGAACTCCTTCAGAACATGCTGGAGCAAGGAGATACAAAGATCATAAATTAGATGTTTATTCTAAGTTACGCTGAAGCTGAACTTCTAATCCAGAATTAAGCAATGATGCAAAATCTCACATTGCAGGATTCTGGTTGGATAAATCTCATCATCATTTAATGCTCACAACCACTTTTATGTCTTTATCCAAAGGACTTCCCCACGTATGGCATAAAAGTACCATCATTGTCTTGGAAAAAGCAACTTTTTTCACAAGAAAAGGTTGGGCCCATGCGATGCTTTTTCTTTTGAGGTTACTTTCCCTTAATTCCCGCTTACAAATCCAACTTAGGCACGGCTAAGAAACTTGTAACCACCATGCCTATTTAAACTTACTTCAAGAAAAAGTCAGCGCCTAGCATATGATGGTTGTACCCTTGATCTCTACAAGCTACAATATCCTTGCCCATAAGTTAAAGGCCATTGGAAACTATAAAGAGGTCAAAAATTTGAGAAAGAAAAAGCCTTGAACCCCTGCTAAAATTTCAAGAGTCCAAAACTGCAAATACAAAAATACAAAACCTGTTAGCTTTTAACTCTTGCATTCATAATCTTTTTTTTCTCTCAAGTGTTTCTTGACCAAAGCCATCCATACAGTTTTTGATATACATTCAGAAGCCATCCTAACTTCTATAGTCAAACTGTAACACACTCTCCATTTCAATATCCACCTCAAAGAAGTCAGAACTTTTCTCCTTGGCTATTCCAGAATTTTCCAATCATTCATAGCCCAAGTTGAAAGTTCCAAGCCTACTGAGCACGTGAGGAAGCTGGTCAGAACATCACAAGCTATCAGAACCAGACTCCAGCTCATAGAATATTTTCCAACTGAAAGGTAAGCTTCTGCTGACCCTCGTCATATTACTTAAACATTGTTAGATTTTCACGTTAAAAAACACAATGTAGACATCCTGACTCTGATTCAGTATATTCATATATTCCATGTATGTTTTCCTAAGTAGGGAGAATTTCAGTCTAGAACGTCTTGAAGAAATTAGGACTCAGAATTAGGATTAGAAAATTCATGCTTGCTTCTGATTTATAGTTCTGATATCTCTTGTTTCTGAAACATTATGAAACCTACTATAACTGTTATATGCGCATCTTCAGTTTTGTTGAGAAATGACTAAGCTGCAGATGTTCTGACTAGCATGGAGAGGGAGACGAATTTCTTCCAGTGGCATCAGAACTTCCAAAGTCTTCTTTGTTCCCAGCGGACCCAGAACTTCTGACTTTACCTATTTCTACTAATATGATTTCTGTTTTTTGCATCACGCCAGAGTCAGAACTTCAGATCTCTTTTAGTTCAACAATGCGCTGATTCTATTTTCTTTTTCCTTACTATTTTTTCTATCTATTTTCACTAATAAAAATAACACCAAAACATTTTACATTTTACATACTTTATTTTCTTTCTTAAAACAAAAAGATCAAAAATATTTTCTTAAACAAAACTTATTTCTTTTCTTAAACAAAACAAGTTTATTTCACATTTTTTGTACATTATTTATTCAAATTCAATATGGTTGTAATAGATAATTAGATTTTAATTTCTTTCAATCCCCATTTTAAATTTTTACACCCCCTCCCACAAAGTATTGTAATAGTGTAGTAACTTTAAATACCATAATTTATCGCTTCATATACAATTGCTAGTAATTAGGGTTTGTATGGAAAGACTAAAAATCAATCAACTAGAAAACCCTAATTCAAGAAAAAATCAAGCATGAAAACAATACACTTGCACACAAGCACCCCTAGGGTTATTCCACTTGGTTGCCTTTACAAATTGGCCATATTACGCATGTGAGGTATCTTAGCAAAAACAAGAAAATACAAGATCATAGTCCCTCGATGACACTATCTAAGTTGCCTTTCAAATGATCTTAGTCCCTAAAAAAGAATGCTGAGATACCTTGCAACATTTCTAGTAAAGGTTATACGATGACCCACGCCCGTCCCGTTTACATCCAAAGATAGGGTTACTTACCAAACCAATGGTAAGATAACAATGTCAAAGGAATTAGGAAATGAACATGAAAGACTTTTGAGTAGGTAGAATGCTCCTAATTACTTGCTCAATTTCAAACAAGACTTCCTTGTTATTTTCAAAACAAACACCTACACATTTCAAAACATCTTAAAAACTCGAAAACATTTTCAAAAGATCAACACTTTGTATACATTCTTACGAACGCGAATCATTACAAAGTTTTCCCTAACGATGGCATATTTACAAAATAATTTCAAAAACCACACAAAGCACATTTTCGAACAAAAGCAAGTGATCTAGCAAGTAACTAAGAGCCCCTTGAAAACCATGGATGAAAAGGGTGCTAATACCTTCCCTTTCCATAATCTACCCCCCGAACTCAAGAAAACATCTCAAAGGTCTTTCCTGTTCTTTTCAGCCTTTCCTTTTGGATAAAAGAAAAGTCGGTGGCGACTCTTGATAAACCGCAAAATTTTCGATAAAATGCAAAACCTTCAAATCAGTTCTCCCACCGTATCACAGGGTGCATGTGTGAAAAGTGTGTTTGATTGCATGCATTTTTGTCCTGATTAGGGTTCTCTATTTGTTGATTTCATGTCTTGCCATATACACCCTAATTACTAGCAATATATGAAAGCAATAAAAAGTGAGGAAAGTAAATATCCTACGCTATTACAATCATTAGGGGGATGGGGTGTACAGATTTACAAATGGGGATTGCAAATAAAATTAAATCCTAAGTTACTATTACAACCATATTAAATGGATAAGAATGTACAAGAAAATGTGAAATGGACTTGTTTTGTTTAAGAAAAGAAATAAGTTTTGTTTAAGAAAATATTTTGATCTTTTTATGTTAAAAGAAATAAAATAAGACATGTTAATATGAAATATTTTTTGCTGTTTTTGATTAATAAAAGTGATGGAAAAAATAATAAGGAGAAAGAAAATGGAATCAACGCTTTGCTGAGATAAAAGAAATCAGAAGTTCTGACTCTAGCATGCTGCAAGACAAAAATAACATGTTAGCCAAAAAACAGGGAAGGTCAGAGGTTATGGGTCCGATGGTGAAAAATAAGATTTCAGAAGTTCTGATGCCGCTTGCAGAACTTCGTCCCCCTCTCCATGCTAGTCAGAGCATCTGCAACTTAGTCATTTCTCAATAAAACATAAGATGTGCATATAGCAGTTATGGTAAGTTTCATAATGTTTCAGAAACAAGAGATATCAGAACTAAAAAGTCAGAAGCAAGCATGAATTTTCTAATCCTAATTTCCTTAAGAAGTTATGAACTAATTTACTCCCTACTTAGGGGTACAAATACGTGAAACCTCAGAATACGTACAACATCAGAATCATGATGTCTACTTTGTATTTTTGAACATGTAAATCTGACAATGCCTAAGTAATATGATAAGAGTCAGCAGAAGCTTACCTTGCAGCTAGAAAATACTTTGTGAGCTAGAGTCTGATTTTGAACTCTGGTGATGTTCTGAAAAATTCTTCACTTATTCAGCAGGCTGGAAGCTTTCTACTTGGGCTATGAATGATTGGAAAATTCTGGAACAACCAAGGAGAAAAGTTATGACTTCTTTGAAGTGGATATTAATGGAGAGTGTGTTACAGTTTGGCTGTAGAAGTTAGGATGGCTTCTGAATGTATATCAAAAATTGCATGGATGGCTTTGGTCAAGAAACACTTGAGGAAAAAATGGAGTCTAAATGCAAGAATCAAAAGCTAACAGGTTTTGTATTTATGTGTTTGTAGTTTTAGACTCTTGGAATTTTTGCAGGGGTTCAAGGCTTTTTCTTTTTCCAATTTTCGACCTCTTAACAGTGGCCAATGAGGTTCAATTTATAGGAAAAGGTTTACTGGCTTGGAGAGGTCAAAGGTACAACCGTCATATGCTAGGCGCTGACTTGTTCTTGAAGCAAGTTTAAATAGGTATGGTGGTTAGCAGCTTTAGCAGCGCCTAAGCTGGATTTGTAAGAAGGAATTAAGGAAAGGTAACCTCAAAAGCAACGCATGGGCACCTCATACTTTTGTACAATAGTTTGCTTTTCCAAGACAGTAAAGATACTTCTATGCCACACGTGGGGAAATCTTTTGGATAAAGACTCAAAAGTGGTTGTGAGCATTAAATGATGATGAGATTTATCAAACTGGAAATCCTGCAATGTGAGATTCTACATCATTGCTTAATTCTGGATCAGAAGTTCAGCTTCACCGTAACTTAGAATAGACATCCAACTTCTGATCTTTGTATCTTCTTGCCCCAGTATGTTCTGAAGGAGCTCTCAGACTTTCCAGGGAGCTTGCAACATGCTTTATAAATCTTCTTTGAATTAACCTTGCAAACTCTGACTAAATCTTTGTGAAAGGTGGCCCAGAAGTTCTGACCAAACTCTGTCTTGGATGTGCCAGAATTTGCTGAATGTTTCAGTTTCAAGAACATGTCTTTGAGGAGTTATAAATTGAAATCCCAACATTCTTAGGTGATGTTTTATTCTGCTGTGTTTCAAATCTTGTTTGAGTCCTTAACTCTTGTGTTAGAAGTTAATCCAGAATCAACTTGCATCATGGTGATAATCTGATCAGAAGTTCTGAGCTTATCATATTTCTTAAACACTTAGAAAAAATTCCAAGTATTTAGAATTTTGACTTTTCCAAAGTAACTTTGACTTTTGAATTTCTATATGAAACAAATTTCATATCTCAACATGTTTTGATGAAATATGACTCTTGAAACTTGATTTTGGTCCAAAAGTCAAAGTTTGACTTTTCAGTATGCAAATGACCATTTTGCCCTTGTGAATGACTTTCTTGAAAAATTTGTAATTCAAGGCTTGGAATTGGATGGAAGCAAACCTGAGGGTCCGGGGTGATCCTTTGAGAAATGAGAGGGCAAATTTTTGGGTACAACAGCTGCCCCTATTCAATCTTCTTAAACCTGAAGAGTTAGATTGGCGAATTTGCCATTCGTGACTTGAAGGTGGAAGGGGATTGAATACTAGAGTGCTCATAAATATTCACTCGAAGATGTGTTAGTTGATTATGTAGGGAATGGGCTTAAAGATGTCATTTGGGGAGATGATGGCGAGTTGCCGGAGATAGGAAGAATAATATCCATAAATGGATTATATCTGACTCGTATCTGAAAGGTAAATCCGAATGAGTATCAGGATGGCATCTATATCTGGACCGTATCTGAACTGTATCTGAAAGCTGAATCCGAATGAGTATCAGGATGGCATCCGTATCTGGAGCGTATATGAACTGTATCTGAAAGCTGAATTTGAATGAGTATCAGGATGGCATCCGTATCTGGAGCGTATCTGAACTATATCTGAAAGTTGAATCCGAATGAGTTTCAAGATGGCATCCGTATCTGGAGTGTATCTGAACTGTATCTGAAAGATGAATCTGAATGAGTATCAGGATGGCATCTGCATCTGGACCGTATCTGAACTATATCTGAAAGTTGAATCTAAATGGGTATCAGAATGGCATCCGTGTCTGGAGCATATCTGAATTGTTACTGAAAGCTGAAGTTGAATGAGTATCAAAATGACATATGTGTCTGGAGCGTATCTGAACTATATCTGAAAACTTTAAACATTGTTAATGGTAGCTGTTAACCTTATCCTGAAAAGGGTAAAATGTTATCTAAAATGCAAAGTCATGTTGTATGAAATGCTTAGTATAATGTTTTTATGTTATCAATGTTTATGATATATGGATGCGATGTATGCGTATGTGAGCTAATCTGCTGCTCTGCCGTTGGATTGGGAAAAATAAATTCCTGACTGTTGTTGAGGATATGGAGTGTAAATATTCGTGTGGTGAAGTTGAGGTGTTGATGAATTTCCACTTAGAGAAATAAACTATATTGTAAAGGAAATGTCGTGTACTGCTTTATAAAATCCTGTTGGGAAATATTGAAAAATTCGGTGACTTCTACTGGGGATTGATAACTGGAAGCTTTGTTCCACTGGGGATTAAACTACACATGGCGGGGGACTTTATGGAAACAACCTGGAGAGATTTCCTTATCTCTTAAAGCCATCAGTGATTGTATTTCTGTTTTGTTTATTTGTAAACAATAATTATGTTCAAATGCATATGTTTAAAAATGAATCATTTGGACGTTTTTGTAAACAAAACACAATAGTAAAGAAAAACAGATAGTTTTGCACTTTCAAAGGGGTATATTTGTATTGACTTTGAGTAAGTATTTTTGTACAATGAGACAAACATTCTAGTAAGAGAATTCCATCGTAAAAATTGAAAATTTTGATACAAAGAAAAGATAGCTATGTGCAATAATCCCATGGGGTTCCCATTCTACTATAGCCTTCATATCTCTGAGCATCTTGTCTATTTGTTGCCTCGTCTGAAGATGATTAAATTAATCAGAACCTCTGAGCTTGTCAGGTTGTCCATAAGGTGATCCAACAGAACATAGTCATACGCTTTAAATCCCTAACTTTTGCCTGGACCGCCCTTTCGGGTTTTCAGTCCACCAGGATACCCTTTTTTTGCCCAAGCCACCCTTTCGGGTTTTCAACTTGCCGGGTGTACATATTTTTTTGTTTTATCCCTAATTTTTGCCCGAACATTTTTTGGTTCGTCGGGATGCCATTGTTTTTCCTAGGTGTGTCAACCTAGCGGGTCTCTTATGCGTAGTATCTTTTGACTATGTCTGCATTCGCAGGGTGTGGTAGGTCGTTGTCATCCATGGTGGTTAAGATCATTGCTCCTCCAGAGAATATGTTTTTGATCACAAATGGTCCTTCGTATGTAGGAGTCCATTTTCCCCTGGTATCACCTTGCGGCAGTAGGATACGTTTGATCACGAAATCCCCAACTTGATACACGTGGCGTCAGACCATTTTGTTAAAAGCCTTGATCATCCGTTTTTGATACATCTGACCATGACAGACAGCAGTAAGTCTTTTCTCATCAATCAAGTTTAGTTGATCAAGTCGATTCTGGATCAAATGTTCTTCATTCAGCCTTACATCCTTCATAATTCTCAGAGAGGGGATCTGGACCTCAATAGGCAAGACAACTTCCATGCCGTAAACCAGAGAGTAGGGTGTTGCTCCGGTTGATGTGCATGTCGTGGTATGATACCCGTGGAGAGTGAATGGTAGCATCTCATGCCAGTCTTTGTACGTGACTGTCATTTTATGTATGATCTTTTTAATGTTCTTATTCGCGGCTTCGACAACACCATTCATCTTCGGCCGGTAAGGGGAAGAATTATGATGCCGGATTTTGAATTGCTCGCACAGGGCGGTGATCATAGTATTGTTTAGATTCGTACCTTTGTCAGTGATGATTCTCTCAGGGATACCGTACCGATAGATGAGATTTTGTTTGATGAACCGGGCTACAACATTCTTGGTAAAGGAAACGAAAGAGGCCGCCTCAACCCACTTTGTAAAATAGTCAATGGCCACCAAGATGAAGCGGTGTCAATCGGAGGTTGTTGGCTTGATTTTCCCAAATCATATCAATCCCCCACATAGCAAAGGGCCAAGGAGTCGTTAAGACATTCAGAGGAACCGGAGGTACGTGTACCTTGTCAGTATAAATTTGACACTTATGGAAAGTTCGAGAGTGTTGATAGCAATATGCTTCCATGGTAGACCAGTAATAGCCTTCCCGTAGGATTTTCTTTTCCATTGTATGCCCACTAGAATGGGTGCCAAAAGTGCCTTCATGTAATTCAGCCATGATCCTTCCAGCTTCAACTTTGTCTACGCACCGAAGTAACACAGAGTCATGGTTGCGTTTGTAAAGAAAGCCATTACTAAGGAAGAATTTAGCATATAATCTCCTTAAGAAATTCTTATCATTTACTGAAGCTCCTTCTGGATATTCCTGAGTTTCGAGATACCTCTTGACTTCGTGAAACCAAGGTTGGTCCACTAATTCTTCAGTATTAATCTCGTGACAGTGTGTTGGTTCTTCCCTTCATTCGATGGTAATCTAGGGAGCCTCGTTATCCCTTTTAAGTTTAAACATAGATGACATTGTGGCTAGTGCGTCTGCTAGCTGATTTTCTTCTCGCGGGAAATGCTCGAAAGTAATCTTTTCAAAATGCGGGATCAATGTTAAAACATGTTCTTTGTAACGGATAAGGTTAGGGTCTTTGGTGTCCCACTCCCCTTTGATCTGGCTGATAACCAAAGCTGAATCTCAGAATACATTCAAAGATTTGATCCCCAAGTCTATGGCAACTTTGAGACCAAAGATGCACGCTTCATATTCCGCCATGTTATTTGTACAATTGAAGCAGAGTCTTGCCGTAAAAGGAGTATGACATCCCTCAGGAGATATGAGTACAACACCAATACCATTGTCGAGTGCGTTAGATGCCCCATCAAAAACCAGGGTCCATCGGGACCCTTGCTCAGGTCCGTCATATGGCCTGAATTCTTCACAGTTGTTTACCATCATGATGTCTTCATTTGGGAATTTGAACTTCATGGACTGGTTGTCTTCTACAGCTTGGTGAGCAAGGTGATCAGCTAGTACAATACCCTTTATTGATTTATGGGTTGTGTATTGTATGTCATATTCTGTCAGGATCATCTGTCATCTCGCTATCCTCCCAGAGAGAGCAAGTTTCTCAAAGATGTATTTTATTGGATCCATTATAGATATCAACAAGGTAGTATAGGTCAGCATATATTGTCTTAGCCGGCGAGCAGCCCATGCCAGAGCACAACAAGTTTTCTCGAGCAGTGAATATCTGGTTTCACAGTCGGTAAACTTTTTGCTCAGGTAATAAATAATGTTCTCTTTTCGTCCAGACTCGTCATGCTTCCCCAGCACACACCCCATTGAATTTTCCAAAATAGCCAGACACATGATCAATGGCCTTCCCTTGACTGGTGGCATAAAAATAGGAGGCTCTTGCAGGTACTCTTTGATCTTGTCGAAAGCAGTTTGGCATTCATCGTTCCATTTGACTACTTGATCTTTCTTCAATAGTTTGAAGATTGATTCACAAGTAGTTGTCAGGTGAGAAATGAATCTGGCAATGTAGTTTAAACGTCCCAAGAATCCTCTGACTTCCTTTTCAGTACGAGGAGGAGGCATCTCTTGTATCTCTTTCACTTTGGCAGGATCTACTTCAATACCCTTATTGCTGACGACAAAGCCTAAGAGTTTACCAGACCTCACCCCAAATGTGCACTTATTTGGGTTCAACCTCAGCTTGTATTTCTTTAGCCTCTCAAATAGTTTCTGTAAATGATTAAGACGCTCTTCTTCTGTTTGAGATCTAGCTATCATGTCGTCCACATAGACCGCTATTTCGAGGTGTATCATTTCGTGAAATAGAGCTACCATGGAATGCTGATAGGTTGCCCTAGCATTCTTCAGTTCGAATGGCATAACCTTGTATTCTCCTTGATTTAAGACAAGGAATACCGGTACCAACAAATGCGTCACACTAACGTAGCTATTGTTTCAACCATATCGGTCTACACCATACAGTTTCCATAATCTATTGCTACTTACCTAAAAAAGGTGCCCCAGTTCCGAGTAGAGGACCAAAACAAACCCAAACAAAGAACCAAAATGTAAAGCAAGCAAATAAAACAATGAAAGCAAATAGATGTGATCTAAACCTAAGGTAACCCTACTTTTAGAAGACTCCCCAACAGAGTCTCCAGTTCTGTGATACGGTGGGAAAACTGACTTGAAGGTTTTGCGTTTGATTGCAAATGTTGCGGTTAGCAAGAGTCGCCACCGACTTTTCTTTTATCCAAAAGGAAAGGTGAAAAAGCACAGGAAATATCTTTGAGATTATTTCTTGAGTTCGGGGGGTAGATTATGAAAAGGGAAGGTATTAACACCCTTTTCATCCATGGTTTTCCATGGGCTCTTAGTTACTTGCTAGATCACTTGCTTTTGTTTGAATGTGCTTGTGGTGTGGTTTTTTGAAAGTATTGTGAAAATGTAACCTTGTAATGATTCTCGTTTCTATAAGAACGCATACAAATTGTTTGTTTCGAAGATAGTTCAAAAAAAGGTGTTTGTGAGATGTGTTTTTTGAAAGTGATTTTGAAAAGGTGTGTTCGTAATGATTCTCGTCTCTATGAGAATGCATACAAAGTGTTGTCTTTTGAAAATGTTTCAAAGTGAGAATGTTGGTGTATAGAATGTTTCAAAGTGAGATTACCCTAAGGGTGCATGTGTGAAAAGTGTGTTTGATTGCATGCATTTTTGTCCTGATTAGGGTTCTCTATTTGTTGATTTCATGTCTTGCCATAAACACCCTAATTACTAGCAATATACGAAAGTAATAAAAAGTGCGGAAAGTAAATATCCTACGCTATTACAATCATTAGGGGGATGGGGTGTACATATTTACAAATGGGGATTGCAAATAAAATTAAATCCTAAGTTACTATTACAACCATATTGAATGGATAAGAATGTACAAGAAAATGTGAAATGGACTTGTTTTGTTTAAGAAAAGAAATAAGTTTTGTTTAAGAAAATATTTTGATCTTTTTATGTTAAAAGAAATAAAATGAGACATGTGAATATGAAATATTTTTTGGTGTTTTTGATTAATAAAAGTGATGGAAAAAATAATAAGGAGAAAGAAAACGGAATCAGCACTTTGCTGAGATAAAAGAAATCAGAAGTTCTGACTCTGGCGTGCTGCAAGACAGAAATAACATGTTAGCCAAAAAACAAGGAAGGTCAGAGGTTCTGGGTCCCCTGGTGACAAATAAGATTTCAAAAGTTCTGATGTCGCTGGTAGAACTTCGTCTCCCTCTCCATGTTAGTCAGAGCATCTACAACTTAGTCATTTCTCAACAAAACAGAAGATGCGCATATAGCAGTTATGTCAAGTTTCGTAATGTTTCAGAAACAAGAGATATCAAAACTAATAAGTCAGAAGAAAGCATGAATTTTCCAATCCTAATTTCCTTAATAAGTTCTAAACTAATTTACTCCCTACTTAGGGGTAAAAATACGTGAAACCTCAGAATACGTACATCATCAGAATTATGATGTCTACATTGTATTTTTGAACATGCAAATATGACAATGCCTAAGTAATATGATGAGAGTTAGTAGAAGCTTACCTTGCAGCTGGAAAATACTCAGTGAGCTGGAGTCTAATTCTGAACTCTGGTGATGTTCTGAACAACTTCTTCACGTATTCAGCATGCTGGAAGCTTCCAACTTGGGCTATGAATGATTGAAAAATTCTGGAACAACCAAGGAGAAAAGTTATGACTTCTTTGAAGTGGATATTAATGGAGAGTGTGTTACAGTTTGGCTGTAGAAGTTAGGATGGCTTCTGAATGTATATCAAAAATTGCATGGATGGCTTTGGTCAAGAAACACTTGAGGAAAAAATGGAGTCTAAATGCAAGAATCAAAAGCTAACAGGTTTTATATTTTTGTGTTTGCAGTTTTGGACTCTTGGAATTTTGGCAGGGGTTCAAGGCTTTTTCTTTTTCCAATTTTTTACATCTTTATGGTGGCAAATGAGGTTCAATTTATAGGCAACGGTTTAGTGGCTTGGAGAGGTCATTGGTACAACCGTCATATGCTAGGCGCTGACTTGTTCTTGAAGCAAGTTTAAATAGGTATGGTGGTTAGAAACTTTAGCAACACCTAAGCTGGATTTGTAAGCTGGAATTAAGGAAAGGTAACCTCAAAAGCAAAATCAACGCATGGGCCCAACGCACTTTTGTACAAAAGTTTTCTTTTCCAAGACAATGAAGATACTTTTATGCCACACGTGGGGAAATCCTTTGGATAAAGATTCAAAAGTGGTTGTGAGCATTAAATGATGATGAGATTTATCAAACCGGAAATAACGCAATGTGAGATTCTGCATCATTTCTTAATTCTGGATCAGAAGTTCAACTTCAGCGTAACTTAGAATAGACATCCAACTTCTGATCTTTGTATCTTCTTGCTGCAGCATGTTTTGAAGGAGCTCTCAGAATTTCCAGGGAGCATGCAGCACGCTTTGTAAATCTTCTTTGAATTACCCTTGCAAACTCTGACTGAATCTTTGTGAAAGCTAGCCCAGAAGTTCTGACAAAACTCTGTCTTGGAAGTGTCCAGAATTTTCTTAGTGTTTCAGTTTCAAGGACATGTCTTTGAGGAGTTATAACCTGAAATCCCAACAATCTTAGGTGATGTTTTATTCTATTGTGTTTCAGATCTTGTTAGAGTCCATAACTCTTGTGTTAGAAGTTAATCTGATCAGAAGTTCTGAACTTATCATATTTCTTAAACACTTAGAAAAATTTCTAAGTATTTAGAATTTTTACTTTTCCAAAATAACTTTGACTTTTGAATTTCTAGATGAAACATATTTCATATCTCAACATGTCTTGATGAAATATGACTCTTGAAACTTGATTTTGGTCCAAAAGTCAAAGTTTGACTTTTAAGTGTGCAAATGACCATGTTTCCCTTGTGAATGACTTTCTTGAAAAAAATTTAATTCAAGGCTTGGAATTGGATGGAAGCAAATCTGAGGGTCCAGGGTGATCCTTTGAGAAATGAGAGGGAAAATTTTGGGGTACAACAGGTAGCTTCGTATAACATCTTTGGTTGGGGAAAATAAATCCCTGACTGTTGCTGGAGATGAAGATAGTAGTTTCTCAATTTTGTTTAAAACGTCTTTGTTGGGTATTCTCGCTTTTTATTTGAGGACACTCTACTGAGGATGTTCGACTTCTGCTTTAGGATAGAAGAATTCTAGGAAAATTGGTTATTCATCATTCTTTTGAAGGATTTGATTCTTATGTACCCTGATTGGGGACAAAAGAGATGGATAATCCTCTGATGTGTTGTCTGACCAAGTTTCAGATATGAATTTCAACTCTTCTGGAGAGCACAAAGTTGAATGACATATGGACGGGGAAGAGAATCCTGTCGGGGAATTACAATATCGGAAAAATAAACTCTATAATACGGTGGGAGAACTGAATTTTGGTTTTGCATTTTATCGCAAATGTTGCGGATAACAAGAATCTCCACTGACTTTTCTTTTATCCAATAAGGAAATGGTCAAAAGAACAGGAAAGACCTTTGAGAATTTTTCTGAGTAAGGGGGGTAGATTATGAAAAGGAAATGTGTTAGCACCCTTTTCATCTGTAGTTATCTACGAGCTCTTAATCGCTTAGTTAACTTTGAAAATTTGCTTTTTTGTGTAAGTGTTTGAAAAATATTTTGAAGAATGCCTAAGTATGGAAATTTTGTAATGATTCTCGTATCGTTGAGAATGCGTACAAAATGTTTTATTTTTAAAATATTTCAGAAAAAAATGTTTTTGTGAGAAAAGATGTTTTGTGTGAGCAAGCGATGAATAGTTGTCTACCCTTACTCGAATGTCTTTCATGTTATTTTCCTCCTTTCCATTAGATAGTGTTATCCTACCATTAGTTAGTAGGAAGCCATATCGTTAGATGTCTGAGGGACAGGCGTGGGTCGTTGTACAATCATCAAAGGCAACTGGTAGGGGCACTTTAGCAATTTTGTAGGGGACTAAGATCGTTTATCGAAGGAAACATTGAAGGGTCATCGAGGGACTACGTTCTTTTGATTCATAGGGACTTTGCTAAAGCGTCCCCACATTCGAGGGACATAACTGTATTTATCTGAAGGCAATAAGTGAGGTTACCCTAGAGGTGCGTGTGCAAATAGTGATTTAGTTCAGTTTATTTTATCTTGTATATTAGGGTTATCTAGTGTTTGATTTTAGATTTTATCAGACAAACCTAATTACTCTACAGTTATATATACGTGCAGGCATAAATACATACATAGGTGCGGAAAGTAAAAGTGCAGGAAAGAATAAATCCTAAGCTATTACATCCCATGAGCAGTTACAATATTTGGAAAAAGAAACGCGAGAAGATAAATTAACTATTACAAAATCTTTCGAGACGTATACATTTCTTTTCTAGAATTTAAATAACAAATAAAAATATTAGAAATTTTTTTTTTAATAAACCTAAGATTCTATGTTAGAAAAATATCTTGATCTTTGTTTGAAAAAATATTTTTATAGTTTGAAATAATAATTAACCCTAATTCTAATTAGTTTACTAACTAATTATGAAATAAAATCAAAATGTGATTAAATTAAATCAATTTTTATCTATCAAAAATTAAATTAATTAATTAAAACCTAAATCTAATTTTTAGTGATTTTTGCTGATTAAATAAAATTGATTAAAAAAATAAATTAATTAAAAAAAATAAAAATAGTGATAAAGAGGAAAGTTAGTCGAAAATAAGTTATAAGCATTGGGTGTTGAACCCACGCCTCTGCCTTTACCAACCTTCTCTCCTTGCCATCAGAGCTGCACACGTTTCTTGTTAGTAAACGAAAATCAATTAATATAAAATAAAACAAAAATAAAAAATATATTTCAAACAACACAATCAGCGCAGGTGGAACCCTGGTATTTTGAATGGAGCCAATGGGAGTTTACCACGCATAGGTCACCATGGTCAACCAACCAAGCGCACCGGAGTCAACACTCCGGTCATCTTCTCTGATGGGGAAAATGCCAAAACCTGCAAAATGCATCAATTAATGGAAACAAACCACTAAGAGCACATAAATGGACCCTTGTGAATCTGATGGTATGGTTAATTTTGCTTGAATCATTATGTGTCATGATATTCGAAGCTCAACAGTTCTTGAGCGCTAACAATGGCAGAACTTGAAACCTGCTTCAAAACTTGCATCTAATACGTCAGAAACATCCTAAAGATGTGTATTAGTGATTATAGGAAGTTAAACACAATTTATAGCGTATGGATTTAAGAATTCGAAAATTAAAACATTAACCAACCGGTGTTCTTGAGTTATGGTGTTCTGGGATGTTGTAAGCTTAGTAGTGATTGGGAATGACTCCTGGAGGTCTCGGGAGTATGTTGCAATCTTGGGTTTCGATTGAAAGAGGTTGGGAATTTCTACATGAATTTGTAAGTTTATTTGAAAAAAAATTGTGTTTTGAAACCCTTTATTCTTGTAATAGTTGCGCCTCCCTTTGCATCTGATGGTTGTATGCATATATAGAAGACCAAATTAGGTCAAACATATATGAAAGAAATCCATGTGATAAAGTGTGATGATTTCTTTCTATAAGCTTTTGAAATATTTCCAAAATCTCAAGATTCTTTCCTCTAATAGCCTTGATGGGTTTGGCAGGTTTGTCAAGTGTCTTTTGGGCCTCAATTGATCCAAAAACTCAACCATGCGCCTAGGCCCATTAGTCACATATTTGTTTTTTTGATTTAATTTGCTTTAGATGAATAAAAATTTAAATAAAAGAAATAAAAATCATTAAAAATATGGGGATGGTTTTAGGGGTCCTCTATCATATCATGAACACATTTGTATTCCAAAACTTAGGCCCAATAACCCAAAATCACAAATTTACTCAATTGAGATTTCATGCATTTCTTAAATATTTCCCAAATTGTGCAACTCATAACTCACTCAATTTTAATCTTTTGAAAGTGATATTAGACTTTTTGGAAATATCAAGATGTCCTCTACAGTCTCTCTTTTGATCATTTTTTCATTTGAAGACTTTATCTTGATGTAAGTTGCCTTGAAAAAAAGTCTCTTTTTGTTGACTTTTGAAATGACATGTAATGTATTAGCTCATATCTTTCAAATGAAGCACTTTTTGGACTTGATCATACATATAAAAAGTTGTAGAGAATTTAATTTCCTTAGAAATGCACTTTGGTTGGAGAAAAGGTGATGAAGCGTGTGAAAGTTATGCTTGGTCAAAGTTCAGTTGACTTCTTCTAAGGAAACCCTTGATCAAATGATTAATATCACTTCAAAATGTTGATGTTGACCAAAAATCTTGAAGTTTGACTGTATGTTAACCGTAGTTGACTTTTTACCCAATATAGTTGATTTTCAATCATCTGAGCTATTGACTGAGCAAACTTGTGATGCAAGACTTGAACCTTGACATGAACATTGTTGAATACCTATGGAGAACCATGGAAACCACTTGAAACCTTTGAAAACCACACTTCCTTAAAAAAAACACAAAACCCTAATTGTGGACCCATTGCTTAGGAGAAGGTTTAACTAGTCAACCCTTGAGTATCCTTGAGCATTTGAGAACCTTAGAAGAATGTTTTGAAGAAAATGGGAGGGAAAATTTTGGGGTATAACAACTGCCCCTGTTCAATCTTCTTAAACCTAAAGAGTTAGTTTGGCATGTCCATCATTCGTGACTTGAAGGTGGAAGATGATTGAACACTTAAGTGCCCAGAAATCTGCACCCACCAGTGTACAAGGTAACACTGTTGGTTGATTATATTGGGAATGGGATTAAAGATGCCATTTGGAGAGGTGACAGAGAGTCATCGGAGATGAACTTATATATTCCAACCAAAGTAACCGTTGATAGAAATTAGACTAAGTCTATGCCCGACTTTCTCTTAGACAATGTACTTGGAGTGAGGCTACGCCTGACTTGGTCCAAAAGAATGATCAAAATAAATCTATGCTCGATTTAATTTGAACCAAAAGATTTCTACGCCTGACTTCAACTGGAAGAGGTATTGGAATGAGTTTATGCTCGACTTTTCTAAAGGAGCTTTAGAAGGAATCTACGCTTGATTTTGTCTGAATGATGTACTAGAAGATGTCTACGCCCGACTTCATCTAGAATAGGTATTGGAAATAGTCTACTCCCGACTTTTTTTAAGGAGTATCAGAATAAATCTACGCTTGATTTAATCTGGGCCAGAAGATGTCTATGCTCGACTTCAACTGGAAGAAGTTGTTGGAAGGAGTCTACGCCTGACTTTTCCAAATAAGCTTCAGAAGAAATCTACGCTCGATTTTGTCCGAATGATTTACTAGGAGATGTCTAAGCCCGAATTCAACTAGAAAAAGTGTTAGAAAGAGTCTACGAAGGAACTGTTTTTCAGAATTCAGTCTCTAAAGGAAATTCTTATCTGAGGGAAATGTTTTTCAGAATAAATTTCTGAGGTAAGTGCTATTCAGAACTCAGTCTCTGAGAAAGTGATTTTCAGAATTCAGTCTCTGAGGAAGATGTTTTTCAGAATTCAGTCTCTGAGGAAGATGCTTGTCGAAATTCAGTCTCCAAGGAAATGCTTGGCGGAATTCAGTCTCCGAGGAAATGCTTGTCGGAATTCAGTCTCCGAGGAAGTGCTTGTCGGAATTCAGTATCCGAGGAAATGATTATCGGAATTCAGTCTCCAAGGAAATGCTTGTTGGAATTCAGTCTCCGAGTAAATGATTTTCAGAACTCAGTCTCCGAGGAAATGCTTGTCAGAATTCAGCCTTCGAGGAAATGCTTGTCGGAATTCAGTCTCCGAGGAAATGTTTTTTAGGAGATGTTGTTCAGAGTAAGTCTTTGAAGGGAGTCATTTAGTCATGCAGATGGTATCCCCATCTTGTTTCGGGAATTGATCTATAATTCTCTTTCATAGGTAAACGTGGCCTGTTTTGGAAATTCATACCACCTGGTCTTTGATAGTTGCCCCAACTTATTTTCGGGAATTAATCTTCGACCTAGTCATGCAGATAAGTTGCCTCGGCTTGCTTCGGGAATTAATCTTTGATATGTTTGAAAATTACTGATGATATTCGTCTGTTTGTAGACTTTACCTGAAAAGACAAAGTTAGTCTTTATGCAATGTTATAACGTATGTAATGCATTGTGTAACAATGCTCTCAAAGTAAACGAGAGTGTCATATGCGTGTGGTATGCATATTCTATGACACTTGTAAATGATACATGAATGTGAGAAGTTGTTGAAGTGTATTAGTAACTCCGTGCAGCATCTTTGATTGGTGTTGTATGGTGGGAGAAATGACTTTTAGGTTTTGAATTTTATCGCAAATGTTGCGGATAGCAAGAGTCGCCACCGACTTTTCTTTTATCCAATAAAGAAAAGGATGAAAAGAACAGGAAAGACCTTTTGAGAACTTTTCTGAGTAAGGGGGGTAGGTTATGAAAAGGGAAGGTGTTAACACCCTTTTCATCCATAGTTATCTACGGGCTCTTAATCGCTAGCTCAATTTTTTGAAATGCTTTGTGTTTGTGTATGTTTGAAAATATTTTGAAAAATGCCTAAGTGCGGCAATTTTGTAATGATTCTCGTATCATTGAGAATGTATACAAAATGTTTGTTTTGAAAATATTTGTTGAAAGGAAGTGTTGTTTTTTAAAGTGTTTTTTGAAAATGCCAATGTAAGGCAACTTGCTTTATAATAACCCTTATATCAGTCCTCAAGAGTGTTTATAAACCGTTTTCAAAGGTGGTTGTTTTTGAAAGTGTGCGATGTGAAAATTGTTTTAGTTTGTCAGTAAGCGATTATGAGTGATCTACCTACTCAAAAAGTCTTTGTCCCCCCCCCCTTTAGATAGTGTTATCCTACTATTAGTTAGTTGGAAACCCAATTGTTGGATGTGAGGGACATGCATGGGTCATTGTACAGTTATAGAAGGCAACTTGTAGGACACTTTAGCAATTTTTCTTAAGGGGCTAAGATCATTTACTTAAGACAACATCGAAGGGTCATCGAGGGACTACGATCTTTTTTAATCAAGGGTCTTTGCTAAAGCGTGCCACGTTTGAGGGACATGACTATTTTATCCGAAGGCAACAAGCGAGGCTACCCTAGAGGTGCGTGTGTGAATTGTGTTTTGATTTTAGTTCATTGGTCTTTATTAGGGTTATCTAGAGATTGATTTTAAATCTTGCCATACACGCCTAAATATTATACAATGATAAGTAAATGCGGTAAAGTGCGTAAAATAAAGTTCTACACTATTACAATGCTTCAGGAATAGGGGTACGAATTTATGAATGGGGATGACATAAGAAATAAACACCCAAGCTATAATTAAATCACACAATACAAGTCCAAACCATTAAATAATTATTTAAATTAAAACTCTTTTCATTTGATAAAATTAATTAATAATTTAACTAATAATGTCAAACAAAAATTAGTTTTAAATTAATAATTATTAAAAACAATATTAATCTCTTTTTTTATTTTTTAAACTATATAAAATAAGAATAAATAAGTTTAAATAATAAAAAATATAATAGAAAAGATTAGAAAATGGGCTTGTTTGAAGCAATCTAGGGGTGCTGAATAGTAGGGAGAGGTCCAGAGATCCAGCGTGGCAGGTTGGAAAGGGTGCACCGTAGAATAACGCTTTTAGAGCGTTGGATGATGATAGAGAGCGATCTGATGGAGGGGATGGCAATCTGGTGGTGAGGAAGGTTGCAAGTGCATAGTAAGATTTATGGGAAGGCGCATGGGGAATACAATATTGTCTTATCTCCTCCGGTGGGGACAAATGGCATTAGAGCCACACTTGTCACCCACCGGTGACCCCCTTGAATTATCTTAACACAAAATGTTATCCATAATACAATTAAACAAAACAAATCACCAAGATAACAATGATTACGACCAAACAGACCAATACATTTATTCCAAAATCAACATCATTATCTACCAATATCAACTAATCAGCATCATTATTATGATAAACAAATAAAAATAAATAAAACCCACAACCCAAATCTAATACTAACTCTATATCTTCTTTCTCACTTAACGTTGTTCTCTAATCTCTCTCTTAACTTCTCTGATGGGTCTCCGTCGGAGACGAAGAACATATCGCATCAAAAATCGCCTTAAGGCGGTGACGGAGGCGGTGTGGCTGCTTACTCACATTTTTCTGATTCATCTCTTCCTCCTATTTACTAATTTGTGACTTGATTTTGCAGAAATTAAGAGATGAACCCTAGATCTAAAAGGGGAGTTTTTAAACCCTAACTCTCACATGCTTAAAAACGATGATGATTATGATGAAATAAATAGCAATATATGACGAAAAAAGGAAAGGAGAGAGATATGAAGCTACGACATCTGAATCCTTGATCTATTAACCTCTTCGAATTTTGGTGAGCTCTTTCTGATTTTTGTATCTTCTTCTTAGATTCGAAACTTGCAATAATTTTTCCTCTCCTTCTTTCTGTTTCTCAAGGGTTTTGTATTAGGAAAATGATGATTGAATGTTTTATGGTTTTTTTGTTTTTGGAAAATGACGAACGTTAGGGTTTGTGCGTAGCTTTTGTGATTTTATGAATAATACTTTCTCCTTCCTTAATTTCAGTGCAATGATTGTATTTATACTTGATATGAGAATTTAGGGTTTTACTTGGTGGACTCAACGATTTTCCTTGACAGGCTTTGCTGATTTCTATTTTGGGCTTAAGCAATGTGTTCCTGTTTGTGATTTCTAGAATCTGAATGTGTTTTACTAAACTACTGTGATGTTACTCTGAGTTATTAACAGGCCTGGACAATTTTTTTGGGCTTTGCAATATTCGGATCTGTTATTATTTTCCTCATTTCTCATCTGTGAACTTTTACTGATATGTTTCTATCTGTGAAAAGAAGAAATTGAACGTGTTGGGCTTAGAAAATGTGATTATGACTTGTGATTTTATGAATATTGAGTTGTGAACTTTGTCTATTTGAGCCTCGAACCTTTAATTCTAACTTGTTGTAACTTGGCTGGTCTTTTACTGAGTTGATACTTTTGATTTGTGATGCTTCTTGTTGGCCTCTAAAATGTCATATTATGTACTTTTCTATTAGGCTGGAACTGTGATGGAATTATAAGTTTAATCTTTGTCTCCTCTCAATTTATCTCTTGTGAACCAATTTTGTTTATGATTTGCAATAGATGAATTGCTTTCCATGATTAAACCTTGAAACTCTGATTTTATGAGGCTTTAATGTACGCTTGAACATGATTAAGAAACAACCCTTTTCTGATTCCTTGAACAAACCCTTATGATGAAATTGAGAAGAAACTTGAAAATTCTTGGTCCATGTTCAATGTTATTGATGATTTGCTAACCAATTTCTTTTTTCCTTGTTTCATGTGTGAGAACAATGATGATAAGCAAAGGGGAAATCGAAAACATCCACAAGGCTCGGAGGAATGCCTAAGTTCAATAGCCATGAAGCAATGATGAAGAAGACCAAGCAGCATAACTTGGAGGAGTTTGGAGCGACACTCCAAAAGAAGCTTTGACTCACTCAACAGAAATCATAGGACAACTTCATTAGATTAGGAATTCCATTTGAGTTTCATATTGTAAAGAATCATTGGAACTTGTGATTAGAAGGCTTAGGAATTTGAATCATGCTTGCAACAAACTTTTGGAGAAATTATGTATTTGAACGTATAAGTTTCTTGCAACACCTTGTGAACTTGTAAACTATGTAGAATTTTTAAATTGAAATTGAATGCATTGATTTGGAGCTTGGATTTTGAGTGAAATTTGAAATAAATCCATATGAGGTAATGAATTTTAAATGGGGTGGACGATGAATTTGAATGATCTTCTACATGGTACTTGAATGGGATTAAAAACAATCTTAGTTTAGAAAGAAACAATGGATTTTGTATTCTCGTTTTAGATTTCAAACTTGGGTGCACTCTCTAAGTATTGAAAACAAAGAAATTCTCCCCTCTAATGAATTTGAATTTCCTTTCAAGATCACTCGAATCAAAACATTGAATCAACAATAAACCAATAATCTTCCTTGAGTTGAATTCCTCACAATGGGCCTTTTTTAAATCGAACCCTTTATGCACATATAAACCAAAGGTTGACACCCCATGATAATCCCAAAAAATCTTCGCTAGATTTCGTATCATAACCTCGCCATTTGAACTCAAAAATTAAACCAAAAATCCACTTGATTTCTTAGAAACCAAATAGAATCCTCCTAATGAAAATACACATGGAATCCTTCCTTAACCACTGAGCTTAAGAATAATATCTTGCCTTTGAATAATCTTCGAAAAAGATCAAAATGGAATCAAAGAAGAACAATTCTAATGAACCTCAGTTGACGATCGAAAGTGTACTGAAATCATACTCGTGATGATAATGATTCAAAATTTTAGTCAAGAAAGATGTCAAACGTCTTACTAATCAACACCCTAGCATAAGAAACAATAGATAGGAGAAAATATTATTGACTTCGAAACACTTGCAACCCTGAACCCCTATTGAAACAAAAAAAAAAGAACAGTTGACATGTCTGGAGGCCTGAGAAGCCTAGGTAACTTAAAGCGATTAAAAACCCTAGGAGTACAAAGGGATATTTTTTGAATGAAATGAGAGGGCAAATTTTGGGGTACAACAGTTGTCCCTATTCAATCTTCTTAAACCTGAAGAGTTAGATTGGCGCGTCTGCCGTTCTTGACTTGAAGGTAGAAGATGATTGAACACTTAAGTGCCCAGAAATTTGCACTCGTTTGTGCAAGAAGTAACATTGTTGGTTGATTGTACCGGGAATAGGATTAAAGATGCCATTTGGAGAGTGACAAAATATTGTTGGGGATGGGCTTATAGATGACATCTAGAGGTGATGGAGAGTCGTTGGAGATGGGCTTATAGATGCCATCCCGGATATCTGTTGATAAGAAAAACAGATTATGTCTATGCCTGAATTTATATTTAGGAGATGTATCTAGAACGAGTCTATTCCCGACTTCGACTAGAAGAAGTATCAGAATAAATATATGCTCGATTTAATCTGATCCCGAAGATGTCTACGCCTGATTTCAACTAAAAAATATGTTGGAAAGAGTCTATGCCCGGCTTTAACTATAAGAGATATTGGAAGGAGTCTATGCATGACTTTTCCCAAAAGAGTATCAGAAGGAAATCTACGCTTGAATTCATATGAATGATATGCTAGAATGAGCTCGTGTCAAGCCACGTCCAGAAATGTATTAGATGGAAACCGTGTAAGGCTGCTTCAGGATGAGCGTGTGTTAGACTACACCTGGAAATGTCTTAGTAGGAAATTGTGTAAGATTGCTTTAGGATGAGCCCGTGTTAAACTGCATCTGGAAATATATTAGAAGGAGCCTGGGTAGGGATGCTTCAGGATGAGCCCGTGTGAAGCTGCATCTTGAAATATATTAGAAGGAACCCGTGTAAGATTGCTTCAGGATGAGCCCGTGTGAAGCTGCATCTGGAAATATATGAGAAGGAGCCTGGGTAAGTGCTTCAGGATGAGCCTGTGTGAAGCTGCATCTGGAAATATATTAGAAAAAACCCGTGTAAGATTGCTTCAGGATAAGCCCTTGTTAAGCTGCATCTGGAAATATATGAGAAGGAGCCTGGGTAGGGCTGCTTCAGGATGAGCCCGTGTGAAGCTGCATCTAGAAATATATTAGAAAGAACCCATGTAAGATTGTTTCAGGATGACTCCGTATGAAGTTGCATCTTGAAATATATGAGAAGGAGTTTGGGCAGCGTTTCTTCAGGATGAGCTCGTGTGAAGCTGCATCTAAAAATATATAATAAGGAACCCGTGTATGATTGCTTCAGGATGAGCCCGTGTGAAGCTGCATTTGGAAGTATATTAGAAGGAAGTCGTGTATGATTGCTTCAGGATGAGCCCATGTGAAGCTGCATCTGGAAATATATTAGAAGGAACCCGTGTAAGATTGCTTCAAGATGAGCCCGTGTGAAGCTACATCTGGAAGTATTTTAGAAGGAACCCATGTAAGATTGCTTCGTCCTGTTTTGGGAATTCATGTCGTCTGGTCATATAGATAGTTGCCCCATTCTGTTTCGGGAATTAATTTGTGACCTGTTTGAAAGTTGTTGATGATATTCATCTATTTGTGAACATTACCTGAAAAGACAAAATTAGCATTAATCAATGTCATGATGTATGTAATTAATTGCATGATAATGCACTCAAAATAAATGAGAACGTTATTTGCATTTATATGCATGTGTTATGATATTTTGTAAATGGTGTTATGGATGCAATATGTCGTTAGAGTGTAATGGTAGCTTCTTGCAGAAATGTCTAGTTAAGGTAAATAAATCTTGGACTGTTGATAGGAATGAAGAATATGTGTAATCTTTAATCTTGTCTAGAATGTTGCCATTGGGGACTCCTGCTCTCTGTTTGAGGAAACTCTGCTGGGGGATGTTGATTTCTTCATGGGGAGAAAAGCTCAGGAACATTGGTCGTTCGTCGCTCTACTGGGGAACCTAATTCTTATATACCCTTACTGGGGATAAAAAAGATGGATAACCTTTCAAGGTGTTGTCTTATCGGGTTTCTAATGTAGACGCCGACTCTTTTGGGGAGGATAAGGTTGAATGATATCTGGTTTGGTTTCAAATTCCATGGCAACACTCTGGGATGACAACCCGGACTGTCCTTTGCTAGATGTGAGAATTTTTCTGGTGATTTATGGTGGAAATAGATTCAAGCTTGAACTCTGTTGGGGAAGTAAACCTTGTTGGGGAAATAAACCCTATTGACGGAGAAGTACTCTATTGAGGAAACACCCTTGCTGAGGAAATGAACTATGCTGGAGAGAAGAAATCTGCAGGGAGTTTTACAGTTTTGGAGGAATAAACTCAACTAGGGAGGAGAATTTCCGTAAACTGTACTTATTAGGACTCCGTAGGTGGGTGATATTGCTGGGAAAAGGATCATATTCCTTCATCCTCTATGGTGATATGTTGGTGAGTATGATCATGTTAACAACTGGAATATGCCCCACTTTCTATTTGAAGGCACATTAGACCTGTCGGGGAATGTATCTCTGTTGAAAATGAGCTTGTGAAGATGACTCTGGGGGATAATCCAGTGGTAGTTACTCTGTGAGGATCCATGGAGACTTGAACATTATCTCAACTTGTAAAGCCCTAAGTGAATGCTGATTAGGGTGATAAGTCTTCTACTAATAGACAAGTGATAAGATAATGTGACATAGTCGTACACTTTAATCCCTAACTTTTGCCTGAACCGTCTTTTCAGATTTCCAGTCCACCAGGATACTCTTTTTTTCTCAAGCCGCCTTTTTAGGTTTTCGACTTGCCGGGTGAAATTTTATTTATATATCCCTAATTTTTGCCCAAAATATTTTGGTTTACCGGGATGCCCTTATTTTTGCCTAGGAATGTCAACCTAACGGGTCTCTTTTATGCATAGTATCTTCCGACTATCTCTGTGTTCACCGGGTGCAGAGAATTGTCATTATCCATAATAGTAAGTGTTGTATCACTGCCATAAAATGTTTGTTTGGTCGTACGTAACCCTTTGTTGGGATTCATGTTCAATGCCCTAAGTGATTCAGATGGAGATCTGCCCCTGGCTATTCAGGACTTCATTCAGCACTTTTGAGATATTCTTGGAATCTTGACTTGACTGCCATAGATGAGTTGGACAGTAGCATGTCATGCCCCTTAATTATGGAAGGTTTGTTATTGGAAGTGTCTTTCCATCTGAGGTGATTCTTTTCATTGAGAGGATTTCTGTTCATTGAATATTCATCGTGCGAATTTCTCTACTGTCGAACAATTAGTCATATGCAAACAGGGGTATTTTAAAAATGAAAAGCTTATGTTTATCTTGAAGTTTCTGAAAATGCATTTTGAATAAACAAAAGAATTTTGTAAGAATATGAATTCAGCTCAGGGTTTATAGTAAGCCTTACAGGAGTCAGGATACCTTTTGTAACAGTATGCTTTCGAACCAACCTATACTTCACTTAGGACTTTCAATGGTTATAACATGGACTGGTTCATGGTTTAAGAAACAAAGGATAAAGTCTCAAGCTTTATTTGTACCTAGCTCGTTCTCTGTGATGTTCTTCAGCCCTATACTCAGTTAATTATGCGTTTAGATTCCAATTGAGTCTGGAATCTTTGCCCTGATATTCTGGTGATGGTTCGGACACTGAAAGTTTATTTGAGAAGGCAATCATTTCTTGTAACATTTTTTCTATTTTCGAGGATTTTGTTGCGACCTCTTTTTGATTTTATTATCCCTACCTTTTTCCTGAACTATTTTTTTGTGATCACAGTCAGCAGGATGCCTCAGTTTTTTTCTTAAGTCTCTTTCATATGTTTTGACTTAGCGGACTTTTCTTTTGAGAGATAATGACTGCCTATTTTAATGATTACGCGGAACCATAACCGAATTTTGATTCGGAAGGATATCTTTAATATTACCTGCCATGTACGAAGTGAAAGCTTGCGACTGAATGTGCGTTTGAATCAACTGAGAAACTACCGTGCCCCAGGTTATGATTAAAGGTTTCAATTTGGGAAAATAAAAATCCTACTTCTTAGGCTCAAAGGGGTTGACTAGATATTATCTTCCTTATAACTCCATTGTTTAGGGTTTGAGACAATGCCTGTACATCGTCAACAAGGTCTATTCAAAAGCACACTGTAGATATTATGGTATCATTTTTGTCATCCTCCCTCTAAAGGCTTATAGATTTTAATTGAGAGTTAAATATCACAAAACAAAGTAAGAAAGCAGTTTAAATATAATGAAAACGAATTAATTCAAGACAAACATATACAATGCATTAATGGGAAACCAAAGTTTTACATGACAGTAATTGTTTGAACAAACAAAGAAATTACAAATAAAAATCAAATGAAGAAGCTTTCATCCTTGGAAATAGGGGAAATCCAGTTATTCAATTCATTGTTTCTATCGATATCTTTAATAATACTAACCTGATCCTAATTATGATTCGGCATGGGAGCGGTGATCACGTTGAGAGTCTCGGGAGGATCGAATTCAATCTCCTTGGCGTCAATCATATTTTGAATCTTGTATTTCAGCGCCCAAAAATCATTAGTATCATGCCTGGTTTGCAGGAATGATAGGCACACCTTGCATCGGGATTATAGTTTAGAGAAGAAGTTTTGGGGTTTGAATGAGGTTCTATCAACGTAATCAGATTCATCCTCAACATGTGTTGAAATTCTTGAGACATCGGCATATTGATTTTGGTAAAATGTCCCTTGGGCTCGTCTTGCCTTCACTAGTTACCTTGTTGTTGTTGTTGCACTGGTGTAGAATTAGAAATCATAACTTCCCCCACAGCTTGATGACGATCTCCTTTACCACAACCCTTCTGGACATACACAACATTAGCCTCTTTCTTTCTATTGAAAGGCTTATCCATAACATTTGAAGAAATAACCACCTAAATTTTCCCACTTCTGATTCCACTTTCTATTTGTTCACCAATTAATATTAGCTCAGTGAATCCGACTAAAGAGCTTCTGATCAGATGATTAAAGAAAGGCCCTGTCAGAGTCCCCATGAACATATCAACCAGCTCCCTATCAGACAAAGGAGGTCGCACTCTTCCAACCTAATCTCTCCACTTCTGGGCATACTCCTTAAAGCCTTCATTTGAACCCATAGTCATACTCTGTAATTGCACGTGAGTTGGTGCAAGGTCAGCATTGTATTGGTATTATTTGTAGAAGGCAGTAGCCAATTCCTCCCAAGTACGAATGTTGGTTCCTTCCAGTTGATATAACCATTCGAGTTGAGTAATAGACAAACTTTCTTGAAAGAAGTGAACCCATAACTTTCTATCAATAGTATGGGGTTGGATCTTTCTAACATAAGACCTCAAATGAAGCTTGGGACAAGAGACACCATCATATTTGGCAAAGACGAGGACCTTGAACTTGTGAGGGATGACCACCCTCGGAATAAGACCCAACTCTTCAAAATCCAATTCAGGAACTTTCTGGATTTCTATGACCTTTAGACGGTGTTCTAACTGTTTGTATATGTCATCCACAAGAGGATACTGTTCATCAGAAAAGTCTTTGTCCTCAGGAATTTTCCTAGAACCCTGGTTTCTTCCACCTTCAACTCTAACACTTCTACCATCTTCCTCTTGATTGTTGTCTTCACTAGAGGAGACATCAGTAGCTTGAACCTATTTAGAAGGACCTTTGAACCTTCTCCCCATGTTGAGGATAGCAACTGGCTTTCTAGTCTTCTTCTTTTTGGCGATGAGTTCCATCATCTCTTTTTGCCCCTGTGTTAAGTTAAGGAGAGTTTCTTGGAATTGGGCATTCTGAGCTTGGAGTTCCTTGACAGTTTGTTCAAGAGCCATATTTTACTGAAATAAACAGTAAGCAGGTGAGAAAACATGTATGGTAAAACATGTTATGTAATAATGCATGATATGTAAATGCAATGTTTTCAAGGATCTCGTTGGGTACACATAAGAAAATGTTAGAAACTGAATCTGACTGCAGCTTCAATTGAAGAACTTCATATTGTTTAATGTCCTTCTTTGAGAATCAATCTGTAGAGTAGGTCCTAGCCTTTGACTCAAGATATCGTGCTTTGGTCTTTGACGGCATCTGGTTAGAGGAAAATAAATCTCATTTCCCCTTGATAGGTGTCTGGTTCATCATATCCCTACATCACAGGCCCTCGAGATCCTTGAAATGGTTAAGAAAATGCTATGGTATAATGGCATGATGTTATGATGTCATGTTCGGACAATTTAATCAAGCACAATCAAAACACATAAGACCTTAGGTTCAGGCTTGCCTGGAGTTTATAGGTAAGTACCCTCTTGAGTTTAGTTGGCTCAATCTCTCCTAAAAGAAATAATCGGGTTCTAGGAGTCTCATATCATTGATCTTCCTCTCAGGGATTATTTCAGCTCAAGCATCTGATTTGTGGCCGAAATATCCCGAGAGTCCAGTCTCAATGAGTGTAGCATCGAGTATCAACCAACTTTAGGTTGCACCCAAGTCAGCTATCTCACTACTTTCTAATGGCTAAGTTGTGCCAACTAAGGTTCTAAGGTCAGTTAGTACTCTATGACACCATGTGGAAGCCCAGCATTCTCCTTCATTGACTCAAGGGACACTGGTACCAACCAATGTGTCACACTAATGTAGCCATCGCTTCAACCATATTGGTATATGCTGTATAGTTTCCACGATCTATTGCTACTTACCTAAAATGCCCCAGATCTGGGTATAAGATCTATACAAGAAATAAACCCAAGCATATCCCAAAATATAAAGCATACACGGCAAACAAGTAAACCAATAAAGTTTATCTAACTCTTAAGGTAACCCCACTTTTTATGCATCCCCAGTAGAGTCTCCAGTTCTGTTGTACGGTGGGAGAACTGACTTTTAGGTTTTGCGTTTTATCATAAATGTTGCGGATAGTAAGAGTCGCCACCGACTTTTCTTTTATCTGATAAAGGAAGGATGAAAAGAACAGGAAAGACCTTTTGAGAATTTTTCTGAGTAAGGCGGGTAGGTTATGAAAAGGGAAGGTGTTAGCACCCTTTTCATTCATAGTTATCTACGGGCTCTTAATCACTAGCTCACTTTTTTGAAATGCTTTGGGTTTGTGTATGTTTGAAAATATTTTGAAAAATGCCTAAGTGCGGCAATTTTGTAATGATTCTCGTATCGTTGAGAATGTATACAAAATGTTTGTTTTGAAAATATTTGTTGAAAGGAAGTGTTATTTTTGAAAGTGATTTTGAAAATGCCAATGTAAGACAATTTGCTTTATAATAACCCTTATATCAGTCCTCAAGAGTGTTTATAAAGCATTTTTTGAAGGTGCTTATTTTTGAAAGTGTGCGGTGTGAAAATTGTTTTAGTTTGTCCGCAAGAGATTACGAGCAATCTACCTACTCAAAAAGTATTTGTTCTTTTCCTCCTCCTTTAAATATTGCTATCCTATTAGTAGTTTGTATGAAACTCTATTGTTGGATGTGAAGGACAGGCGCGAGTCATCGTACAATCATAGAAGGTAACTTGTAGGATGCTTTAATAATTTTTCTTAAGGGGCTAAGATCGTTTACCGAAGGCATCATCGAAGGGTCATCGAGGGACTGCGATTGTTTTTAATTGAGGCTCTTTGCTAAAGTGTCCCACGTTCGAGGGACATGACTGTTTTATTCGAAGGAAAAAAGAAAGGGTACCCTAGATGTGCGTGTGTGAATTGTGTTTTGATTTCAGTTAATTGTTCTTTATTAGGGTTATCTAGCGATTGATTTTAAATCTTGCCATACACGCCTAATTACTATACAATGAGAAGTAAATATGGTAAAGTGCAGAAAATAAAGTTCTACGCTATTACAACGCTTTGGGAATGGGGGGTACAAATTTATGAACGGTGATGACATAATAAATAAACACCCAAGCTATAATTACATCACACAATACAAGTCCAAACTATTAAATAATTATTTAAATTTAAACTCTTTTCATTTGATAAAATTAATTAATAATTTAATTAATAATGTCAAACAAAAATTATTTTAAAATTAATAATTATTTAAAATAATATTAATCTCTTTTTTCATTTTTAAAAAAATATAAAATAAAACAAAATAAGTATAAAAAAAATATAAGAGAAAAGATTAGAAAATGGCCATGTTTGAAGCAATCTGGGGGTGCTGAACAGTAGGGAGAGGTCTAGGCCCAAATAAAGGGTGTCCAGAGATCCAGCGTGGTAGGTTTGAAAGGATGCACTATGGAATTGCGTTTCTGGAGCGTTGGATGATGATAGAGAGCGATCTGATGGTGCAAAGTAAGATCTGTAGGAAGGCGCATAGGGAATACAATATTGTCTTATCTCTTTCGGTTGTGAAAAATGGCATCAGATCCACACTTGTCACCCACCGGTGACCCCCTTGAATTATCTTATCAGAAAATGTTATGCATAATACCATTAAACAAAATAAATCACCAAGATAACAATGATTACGACCAAACAGACCAATACATTTATTCCAAAATCAACATCATTATATACCAATATCAACTAATCAGCATCATTATTATGATAAACAAATAAAAAAATAAAATCCATAACCCAAACCTAATACTAACGCTCTCTCTTTTTTCTTATTCAACATTGTTCTCTCATCTCTCTCTTAACTTCTCTGATGGGTCTCCGTTGGAGGCGAAGAACATGTCGCGCCAGAAATCGCCTCATGGCAGTGACGGCAGCGGTGTGGCTCCTTTCTCACATTTTGTTACATTTTTATGATTCATCTCTTCCTCCTGTTTACTAATTTGTGACTTTATTTTTTAGAAATTAAGCGATGAACCCTAGATCTAAAAGGGTAATTTTAAAAACCTAGTTCTCACATGCTTGAAAACGATGATGATTATGATGAAATAAATAGCAATATATGACTAAAAAGGAAAGGAGAAAGAGACTGAGCTACGACATATGAATCCTCGATCTATCAATCTCTTGGGGTTTTGGTGAGCTCTTTCTGATTTTTGTATCTTCTTCTCGGATTTAGAACTTGAAATAACTTTTCCTCTCCTTCTTTGTGTTTCTGAAGGGTTTTGAATTAGGAAAATTATGATTGAATGTTTTAGGGTTTTTTGTTTCTGGAAAATGATGAACGTTAGGGTTTGTGCGCAACTTCTTTGATTTTCTAAACAGTACTTTCTCCCCCCCCCCCTTGATTTTAGTGCAATGATTGTATTTATACTTGATATGAGAATTTAGGATTTTACTTGGTGGACTCAATGATTTTCCTTGAAATTCTTTGTTGATTTCTGTATTCGGTTTAAGCAATGTGTTTCTGTTTGTGATTTCTGGAATATGAATGAGTTTTACTGAACTACTGCGATGTTACTATGAGTTATTAACAGGCCTGAACGATTTTTGTTTGGGCTTTGCAATATTCTGATATGTTATTATTTTCCTCATTTCTCATTTGTGAACTTTTATTGATATGTTGCTATCTTTGAAAACTAAAAACTAGGCGTGTTGGGCTTAGAAAATGCGATTTTGACTTGTGATTTCAGAATATTGAGTTGTGAACTTTGTCTATTTGGGCCTTGAACCTATAATTCTGACTTGCTATAACTGGGTTGGTCTTTTATTGAGTTGGCACTTTCGATTTGTGATGCTTCTTATTGAGCTCTAAAATGTGATATTATGTACTTTGCTGTTGGGCTGGAACTGTGATGGAATTTTGAGTTTAATCTTTGTCTCTTCTCAATTTGTCTCTTGTGAACCAATTTTGTTTATGATTTGCAATAGACGAATTGCTGCCCATGATTAAACCTTGAAACTCTTGTTTTATGAGGATTTAATGTCAGTTTGAACATGATTGAGAAACAACCCTTTTTCTTATTCCTTGAAAAAACCCTTGTGATGAAATTGAAAATAAACTTGAAAATTCTTGGTTCATGTTCAATATTATTGATGATTTGCTAACCAATTTCTTCTTTCCTTGTTTCATGTGTGACTACAATGATGATAAGCAAAGGGGAAACCGAAAACATCCACAAGGCTTAGAGGAATTCCAAACTTCAATGACCATGAAGCAATGATGAAGAATACCAAGCATCATGACTTGGAGGAGTTTGGAGGGACACTTCAAAAGAAACTTTGACTCACTCAACAGAAATCACAGGACAACTTCATTAGATTAGGAATTCCATTTGAGTTTCGTATTGTAAAGAATTATTGGGACTTGTGATTAGAAGGCTTAGTAATTTGAATCATTCTTGCAACAAACTTTTAGAGAAATTATGTATTTGAACGTATAAGTTTCTTGCAACACCTTGTGAACTTGTAAGCTTTGTAGAATTTTGAAATTGAAATTGATTTAATTGATTTAGACCTTTGATTTTGAATGAAATTTGAAAGAAATCCATATGATGTAATGAATTTAAAATGAGGTGGATGATGAATTTGAATTATCTTCTACATGGTACTTGAATGGGATTAAAAAAATATTGGTTTAGAAAGAAACAATGGATTCCGCATTCTCGTTTTAGATTTCAAACTTGGGTGCACTCTCTAAGTATTGAAAACAAAGAAATTCTCCCCTCTAATGAATTTGAATTTCCTTTCAATATCACTTGGATCAAAACATTGAATCAACAATAAACCAATAATATTCCTTGAGTTGAATTCCTCCCAATGGGTCTTTTTGAAATCGAACCCTTTATGAACATATAAACCAAAGTTTGAAACCCCATCATAAGCCCAAAATACCTTCGCTAGATTTCGTATCATAACCTCACCATTTGAACTCAAAAGTTGAACCAAAAATACATATGATTTCTTAGAAACCAATTAGAATCCTCCTAATGAAAATCCACATGGAATCCTTCCTTAATCACTGAGCTTAAGAATGATATCTTACCTTTGAAGAATATTCGAAAAATATCACAATGGAATCAAAAAAGAACACTTCTAATGAACCTCAATTGATGATCGAAAGCATACTGAAATAATACTCACGATGATAATGATTCAAGAATTCAGTCAAGAAATACGTCACACGCCTCAATAATCAACACCCTAGCACAAGGCACTATCGATAGGAGAAAATATGATTCACTTCAAAACACTTGCAACCCTGAACCCCTGATGAAACAAACAAAAAAAATCAGTTGACATGTCCTAAGGCCTGAGAAGCCTGGGTAGTTTAAAGAGATTAAAAACCCTAGGAGTACGAAGGGATATTTTTTGAATGAAATGAAAGGGAAAATTTTGGGGTACAACAACTGGGAAAATAAATCCATGACTGTTGTTGGGGATGAAGAACATGAGTCTTCAATCTAATTTAGAGTGTCTATGTTGGGGATTCCTGCTTTTTGTTTCGAGGATACTCCGTTGGGAATGTTTGACTTCTGCTTGGGGATAGAAGAGTGCAGGAACATTGGTCATTCCTCGCTTTACTGGGGAATTTAATTATTATATACCCTGACTGGGGATAAAAGAGATGGATGACCTTTCGAGGTGTTTTCCGATCGGGTTTCTGATATGGATGCCTACTCGTCTAGAGAGAATAAGGTTGAACGATAACTGGTCCAGTTTCCGATTTAGTAGCAACTCTCTGCGGATAGCAGCCCAGACTTTCCTTTTCCGGTAATTTGTGGTAGTTAAAGAAATAGACTCAAACTGAGGAGATTGCAATCTGTTGGGGAAATAAACCCTGTTGGGGAAATAAACCTTAAACCTGCTGGAGAAACACTTTGTTAAGAAAGTGAGCGTTGCTGGAGGAAAGAAATCTGCAGGGGGTTTTACAGTTTTGGAGGAATAAGCTCAGTTGGGGAAGAGAATTTCTATAAATTGTATTGATGTCGTAATCTCCAATGGAGATTAGGACTCCGTAGGTTGGAAATATTTATGAGGAAAAGATCATATTCCTTTATCTGCTAGGGTGATCTGCTGGTGAGTATGATCATGTTAACAGCTGGAAGATGCCCCAATTTGTCTTGAAGGCATATTAGACTTGGAAGGCATGTATCTCTGTTGAAGATGAGCTTGTGCAGATAGCTCTGTAGAGATAATTCCGTGGAAACTGCTCTGTGGGGATTTAAAGATGACTTGAACATTATCTCAGCTTCTAGAGCCCGTAGTAAATGTTGATCAGAGTGATAAGCCCTCCACTAATAGACAAGTGATGAGATGATGGGACATAGTCGTACGATTTAATCCATGACTTTTTCCTGGACTGTCTTTTTAGATTTTAAGCCCATTGGGATACCCTTTTTTGCCCAATCCGCCTTTTCAGGTTTTCAACTTGTTGGGTATATACTTATATATATATATATATATATATATATATATATATATATATATATATATATATATATATATATATATATATATATATATATATATATATATATATATATATATATATATATCAATAAATTTTTCTCGAACCTTTTTGGGTTGCCGGGATGCCGTTATTTTTGCTTAGGCATGTCAACCTAACGGGTCTCTTTTATGCGTAGTGTTTTTCGACTATGCCCATGTTCATAGGGTGAAGAGAATCATCATTGTCTATGGTAGTAATTGTTGTAGTATTGCTAGAGAATGTTTTCTTCATCATACGTGACCCTTTGCTGGAATTCATGTTCAATGCCCCAAGTGATTCACATGGAGATCGGCCCCTGGCTATTCAACACCTTTGAGTGATTCTTTGAATCTTGACTTGACTTCCCCATATCAATTAGACACCATGTCCTGCCCCTTGATTTTGAAAGGCCTGTTACTCGAAATGTATTTTCATTTGAAGTGATTTTGTCCTATTGAAGGGATTTCCGTACATTGAACATTCATGGTGCAAATTTCTCTGTTGCCAAACAATTAGTCATATGAAAACAATGGTATTAAAAATGCAAAGCTTATGTCTGTCTTGAAGTTTTGAAAATTAATTTTTAGTAAACAAATAGAATTTTGTAAGAATATGAATTCAACTCATGATTTATAGTAAACCTTACAGGAGTAAGGATACCTTTTGTAACAGTATGCTTTTGAACTAACCCATGCTTCAGCTAGGACTTTTAAGGGTTGTAAAATGTCCTGGTTCATGGTTTATGAAACAAAGGATAAAGGCTCAAAATTTATTTGTACCCATCTGTTCTCCATGATGTTATTTGGTCCTATACTCAGTTAATTGTTTGTTTGGATTCCCATTGAATCTGGAATTACAGCACTGATATTCCGGTGATGGTCCAGATACTGAGAGTTTATTTGAGGAGGCATTCACTTTTTGTAATATTTTTTATTGAGGATTTGTAGTGACATCTTTTTTGACTTTATTATCTCTAGTTTTTTCCTGAACTGTTTTGAGATTACAGTCAGCGGGATGCCCCAGTTTTTCCTAAGTCTCCTTCATAGGTTTTGAATTAGCAGGTTTTTCTTTTGAAAGATAATGAATGCATGTTTTAATGATTACGGGGAACCATCACCGTCTTTTGATTTAGAAGAGAATCTTCGACACTATTCGTGGTGTATGAAGGTAGATCTTGCGATTGAATACGCATTTGAATTTATTTGAGAAACTACCCTGCCCCGGGTTATGATTAAGGGTTTAAATTTGTGTGAAAAAGAAAACTTCTACGCCTTAGGCTCAAAGGGGTTGTCTAGGGATTATCTTCCTTATAACTCCATTGTTTAGGATTTGAAATGACGCTTGTACATCGCCAGCAAGGTCTGTTCAAAAGCATATTGTAGAGATTATGGTATTGTTTTTGTCATCCTCCCTCTAAAGGCTTACAACTTTTAATCGAGGGTTAAATATCACAAAAAGGAAGTGAAAGCATAGTTTAAATATAGTAAAAACAAATGGATTAATTCAAGCAAAACATATGCAATGCATTAATGGAAAAAAAGTTTGACATAAAATAAATGTTCGAACAATCAAAAGAAATTACAATTTGAACATTCAAATGAAATAGACGCTCTCAATCTTGGCCATAATTTGGCATGGGAGCAGTGATCACATTGGGGGTCTCAGGAGGGTCGAACTCAATCTCCTTAGCATCAATCAAATCTTGGATTCTAATTTTCAAAGCCCATCATCTATTTGTGTCATGTCCGGGACTATTGGAATGATAGGCGCATCTCACATTAGGATTGTATCGAGGAGAGGAAGTGTTGGGATTCTGAGGAGGATCCTTCAATGTTATCAGCTCTGCCTTCAACAGGTGTTGCAGTGCCCGAGACAATGGCATGTTGATCTTAGTAAATTTTCTCCTAGGTGAATTCGGCCTACACTGATTGCCTTGTTGTTGGTGTTGCTTTGGTGCGAGATTGGAGATTAGCACAACTCCTACAGGTTGGTTGCACTTACTTTTAACATGACCCTTCTGGCCATAAATGGAATTAGTTTCCTTCTTATCACTGAATGTCTTCTTCACAGCACTTGAAGATGCAGCCACTGGAATCTTTCCACTATTGATACCACCTTCGACATGTTCCCCAGTTAGAATCAGCTCAGTAAAACCAGATGAGGAGCTTCCAATCAGATGGTTAAAGAATGGACCTATCAGAGTTCCCATGAACATATCAACCAACTCCCTATCGGACAGAGGAGGTTGAACTCTTCCAGCAAAATCCCTCCACTTTTGGGCATACTCTTTAAAACCCTCGTTTGAGCCAATAGTCATATTTTTTAATTGTACATGAGTCAGTGCAAGGTCAGAATTATACTGATACTGCTTGTAAAAAGAAGCAGCCAGGTCTTCCCAATTATGAATGTTGGTTCCTTCCAGCTGATAGAACCATTCAAGTTGTATACCAAATAAACTTTCTTGAAAGAAGTGGACCTATAACTTTCTGTCGGCAGTATGGGGTTGGATCTTCCGAACATAAGATCTCAGGTGAAGCTTGGGACAATAAACACCATCATATTTATCAAAAGTGGGGGTCTTGAATTTGTGAGGGATAATAACCCCCAGAATAAGACCCAACTCTTAAAAATCCAGTCCAGGAACTTTTTGGATTTCCATGGCCTTAAGACGATCCTTCAATTGTTGGTATCTTTCATCCGCAGGAGGGTACTGTTCGTTGGAATAGTCTTCATCTTTAGGAATCTCCCCTTAACCTTGTTTGCTTCCACCTTTAGCCCTGACACTTCTATCATCTTCCTCTTGGTTGTCGTATTCATCAGAGGAGGTGTCAGTAGTTGGAACCGGTTTAACAGGAACTTTGAATCTTCTCCCCATATTGAGGGTAGCAACTGGCTTCCGAGTCTTCTTTTTATTGGCGATGAGAGTAATCATGTCTTTTTGTCCCTGTTCTAAGCTCAAGAGAGTCTCCTGGAATTGGGCGGTTTGTGCTTGGAGTTCCTTAACAGTATGTTCTAGAGCCATCTTTACTTAAATCAACAGCAAGAAGATGAGAATACCTGTATTGGAAAACCTGTTAAGAAATGATGCATGATATGTAGACGCAATGTTTTCAAGGATCTTGCGTGGTAAACAAAGAAAATGTTAGAATCCAACTGCATCTTTGATTGAATAACTTTGTATTGTTGAATGTCCTTCTACGAGAATCAAGCTCACCATGTCGAGTGGGTCCTAGCCTTTGACTCAAGATAATGCACTTCATTCTTTGACAGCAAAGTAAAAGTAAAAGTCAGCACCTCCCTGGAATTGTAAGTTTCTTTGAAAAGAATTTGGGTTTTGAAACCCTTTATTCTTGTGATAGTTGCGCCTCCCTTTGCATATGATGGTTGTGTGCATGTATACAAGACCAAAGTAGGTCAAACATATATGGAAGAAATCCATGTGATAAAGTGTGATGATTTCTTTCCATAAGCTTTTGAAATCTTTCCTAAATCTTAATATTCTTTCCTCTAATAGCCTTGCACAGGTTTGGCAGGTTTTCAAGTGTCTTTTGGGCCTCAGTTGATCCAAAAACCCAACCATGCGCATAGGCCCATTAGTCACTTATTTGTTTTTTGATTTAATTTGCTTTAGATGAATACAAATTCAAATAAAAGAAATAAAAATCATGAAAAATATAGGGATGTTTTTAGGGGTCCTCTAGCATATCATGAACACATTTGAATTCCAAAACTTAGGCCCAATAGCCCAAAATCACAAATTTACTCAATTGAGATTTCTTGCATTTCTCAAAAATTTCCCAACTTGTCGAAATCATAACTCACTCAATTTTTATATTTTGAAAGTGATATTTAAATTTTTGGAAAGCTAAAAATGTCCTTTACAATCTATCTTTTATGATTTTTGCATTTGAGGATTTATCTTGATGTAAGTTTCCTTGACAAAAAGTGTCTTTTTGTTGACTTTTGAAATGACCTGTAATGTATTAGCTTATATATTTCAAATGAAGCACTTTTTGGACTTGATCATACATATACAATGTTGTAGAGAATTTAATTTCCTTCAAAATGTTCTTTGGTTGGGGAAAATTTGATGAAGCATGTCAAAGTTATGCTTGGTCAAAATTCAGTTGACTTCTCCTAAGGAAACCCTAATTTGTCAACTTTTGACCTTTGATGATTTGAGGGCTTTTCTTGAAGAATTGTGATCAACCCTTGATCAAATGATGAATATCACATCAAAATGTTGATGTTGACCAAAAATTTTGAATTTTGACTATATACTGAGCATAGTTGACTTTTTACCCTATATAGTTAATTTTCAATCATCTGAGCTATTGACTAAGCAAACTTGTGATGAAAGACTTGAAAATTGACATGAACATTGTTGAAGACCTATGGAGAACCATGGAAACCACTTGAAACCTTTGAACCCCACACTTCCTTAAAAAAACACAAAACCCTAATTGTGGACCCATTGCTTAGGAGGAGGTTTGACTGGTCAACCATTGAGTATCCTTAAGCATTTTAGAACCTTAGAAGAATGTTTTAAAGAAAATTGGAGGGCAAGTTTTGGGGTACAACAAACTTCGTTGGTGAAATAAACCATGTAGACTGTGTTGAGGAAATAATCTCTAATGGGGATCATGATTTCATAGGCTGCACTGAGGAAGTTTCCACTGTATGTTGGGGAAATGATCAAACTTCCTTATCCTCTAGGGGGCCTATTAGGGAAGATGATCATGTCGAGCTATTCATCAGAGATATAGAGGTGAACTGCTGGAAGATGCCCCAGTTTCTGTGTGATGGCATATTAGATTTTCTGGGGAATATATCTCTGTTGGGGATGACCTTGTGAAGATAGCTCCGTAGAGATAGTTTTGTGGATATTTGTGGATGACTTGAACTTATCCCAACTACTAGAGTCTTTAGTAAATGCTAATCCTGTTTTTATGCATATATTTTGTTAACAGTAATCATGTTCAAATGCATATGTTCATTCAATGTAATCATTGGACGTTTTTGCAAACAAAACAGAGAAAGTAAAACAATTTTGAATTTTTAAATCTAATTGCATTGATTCTGAAAGTTTGCCTATAAGAAGATAGTTTTATACAAAGAGTCAGAAATCCTAGTAAGAGGAAATCGTCGTAAGAATGAAGAAAGGGTACAAATAAAAATAAGGAAAAACAACTATGTGGAACTGATCCCATCAAGTTTCAACTCTGTTATTCCCCCTATGTCTTCAAGCATCTCATCACTTATTGTTAGAAGAAGATGATTAAATTTTTGTGTACCGTTTGAACTTGATGCTAGTAATGATGCTGGATGTAAGTAAATGGGTGATCCAATGGGACATAGTCGCACGCTTTAATCCCTAACTTTTTCCTGGACCACCCTTTCAGGTTTACAGTCCATCAGGATATCCTTTTTTGCCTGTGATATGGTGGGACAACTGAATTGTGTGTTTTGCATTTGATCGTAAATGTTGCGGTTAGCAAGAGTCGCCACCGACTTTTCTTTTATCCAAAAGGAAAGGCTGAAAAGAACAGGAAAGACCTTTGAGATTATTTCTTGAGTTCAGGGGGTAGATTATGAAAAGGGAAGGTGTTAGCACCCTTTTCATCCATAGTTATTTATGGGCTCTTAGTCATTTGCTAGATCACTTGCTTTTGTTTGAAAATGTTCTTTGTGTGGTTTTTGAAAGTATTTTGAAAAGGCACCATCGTTTAGGAAAACTTTGTAATAGTTCTCGTTCGTAAGAACATATACAAAGTGTTGATCTTTTGAAAATGTTTCATGTTTTGGAAAGTGTTTTGAAAGTGTTTTTGAAAGTGTTGGTGTTTGTTTTGAAAATAAGCAAGGATATTTGATTTGAAAATGAGCAAGCAACTAGGAACAATATACCTACTCAAAAGTCTTTGTTCATTTCTTCCTTTCCTTTGATATTTCTATCTTACCATTGATTGGTAAGGAGCCTTATCTTTGGATGTAAAGGGATGGGCATGGGTCATTGTATAGCCATGATAGCAATGTTGTGAGATATCTTAGCATTTCTCTTTGAGGGACTAAGATCATTTTGAAAGGAAACATTATAGCGTCATTGAGGGACTATGATCTTGTATTTTTGATTGCTTTTTGCTAAGATACCCCACGTGCATAACATGGCCATTTTTGTAAGGCAACAAAGTGGAATTACCCTAAGGGTGCAAGTGTGAAAATATGCTTGATTTACATGCATTATTTTGTCTTTAATTAGGGTTTGCTAACTTGTTGATTTTATCTTTCCATACAAACCCTAATTACTAGCATTCATATAAAGCGGTAAATTGCGGAAAGTAAAAATACTAAGCTATTACATCATTAGGGGAGGGGGTATACAAATTTACAAATGTGGATTGTAAGAAATTAAAACCCTAATTATCTATTACAACCATATCGAATAATATACAAGAAATGTAAAATGGACTTGTTTTTGTTTTTGTTAGGAAAAGAAGTAAGTTTGCTCAAGAAAATATTTTGATCTTTTGGTTTTAAAAGAGATAAAACAAAGTATGTGATTATAAAAATAGTTTTGGTGTTTTGATTATTAAAGATAAAATAAAATGATAAAAGGAAAAGGATTCAGAATCAGCGTGTGGCTGAAATGAGAAGGAACAGAAGTTCTGGTTATGATACGCTGCAAGAAAGAAAAGGTTAGTAGAAAAAGAAGGTCAGAAGTTTTGGGTCTGGGTATACCAAAGTTCTGAGGTTGCTGGGAATCTAGAAGTTCTAATACCACTGGAAAATCAGAAGTTTTGGCTGTTTGAGAGGGTGAGGTAATAAAGTTGTTGGGTGAGGCTATCTAGAAGCTCTGATCTAGAAACAATGTCTTGCAGCTGGAAAATATCATGTGAGCTAGAGCTTGATTCTGACTGCTATGATATTCTGACCAGCTTCCTCACGCGCACAACAAGCTGGAACAATCTTTAATTTGAGTTATGAATGGCTGGAAAGTCCTGAACAGCCAAGAAGCAAAGTTCTGACTTTTTGGTGGAGATTGATAGAGGACGTGTTACAGTCTGAAAACAGAAGTTAAGACAACTTTTAAATGTATATCAGAAGCTATATGGATGATTTGATCAAGACACTTGAGGGAAATTGGAGTTTGAATGTAAGAATCAAAAACTGGCAAGTTTTATATTTGTGTTTCCAGTTTCAGATTCCTGGAATTTTTAGCAAGGTTTTAAATCTTTTTATTCTTCAATTTTTCGACCTCCTTACAGTTGTACACGAATTTCAATTTATAGGAAAGGATTTTGTAGCTTGGAGAAATCAAGAGTACAACGATCATGCTAGGGCGCTGACTTGTTCTTGAAGCAAGTTAAACAGATATGGTGTTTAGCAGCTTTTAGCCATGCCTAAGATGGATTTATAAGCATGAATTAAGGAAAAGTACACTCAAAATCAAAAGCAAAGCATGGGCCTAGCATACTCTTGTACAAAAGTTTTCTTTTCAAGGACAACAATGGTACTTCTATCTCACACGTGGGGAAATCCTTTAGATAAAAACTCAAAAGTGGTTGTGATCATTAAATGATGATGAGATTTATCAAACCAGAAATCCTGAAATATGAGATTATGCATCATGGCTTAATTCTGGGTCAGAAGTTCAGCATCATCATAATTTAGAATAAACATCCAACTTCTGATCTTTGAATTTCTTTGCTCCAGCATATTCTGAGTGAGTTCTCAGACTTTTCCAGAAAGCTTATAAAATGCTTTGTAAACCCTCTTTGAATTTCTCTTGTAAATTCTGACTAGACCTACATGAAAATTGATCCAGAAGTTCTAACCAAATCCTGTTTTGGAAAGGTCCATAATTTACTGAATGTTTCAGTTTTAATGACGTGCCTTTGAAGCTGTATAACTTGAAATCCCAACATTTATAGAAGAAGTTATGTTCTGTAATATTTTAGATCTCATTGAGCTCTACAACTCTTGTGTTAGAAGTTCTTCCAGAACTAACTTGCATCATGGTGAAAATCCGGCCAGAAGTACTAAATTTATCATATTTTTAAACACTTAGAAAATTTCTAAGTATTTAGAATTTTGACTTTTTCAACATAATCATGACTTTTTATTTTCTTGATGAAACAAAACTTCTCACTTTAACATGCCTTGATGAAATATGATTCTTGAAACTTGATTTTTAATCTAAAAATCAAAATTTGACTTTTCGGTATGCAATTGACCATTTTGCCCTTGTGAATGACTTTCTTGAAAAATTGTGATCCAAGACTTGAAATTTGACAGAAGCAAGCCTGAGGGTCCAAGATGATTATTTGAGAAATGAGAGGACAAATTTTGGGGTACAACATTTCCCAAGCCGCCTTTTCTGGTTTTCGACTTCCCGGATGTACAATTATATATATATATATCCCTAACTTTTGCCCGAACCCTTTTGGTTTGCCGGGATGCCCTTACTTTTACCTAGGCCTGTCAACCTAGCGGGACTCTTTTACGCGTAGCTTTTTTTGACTATGTTAGTGTTTACATGGTGCAGAAAATCTTCACCGTCTATGGTAGTAAGTATCATACCACCACCATAAAATATCTTTTTAATCACAAATTGCCCTTCATATGTGGGAGTCCATTTTCCCTTGGGATCACCTTGTGGTAGGATAATGTGCTTTATTACCAAATCACCAGCCCGGTATACCTGATGTTTTACTTTCTTTTTAAAGGCTTTGATCATGCATTTTTGATACATTTGACCATGAAAACAGCCGCAAGCCTTTTTTCATCGATCAAATTTACCTGGTTTAGTCGAGTATGAGTCCATTCATCTTCATCTAAACATGCATCTTTCATAATCCTTAGGGAACGATTCTGGACTTCAACAAGTAAGACAACCTCCATACTGTAGAATAGAGAGAGCAGGGTTGCTATAGTTGATGTACGTACTGAAGTGAGATAACCATGAAGAGCAAATGGTAACATCTCATGACAATCTTTGTATGCCACTGTCATCTTCTACAAGATCTTCTTGATATTCTTGTTGGTAGCTTCCACTGCTCCATTCATCTTTGGTTGGAAGCGGTAGGATTAATCTCTCCAATCATATCAATGCCCCACATTGCAAACGGCAAGGAGAAATCAAGACAATCAAAGTAACCGGAGGCACATGTACTTTGTGAGCATTAATCTGGCATTTATGGCAAGTTCTAGAATGATGATGGCAATCGGTTTCCATGGTAGAGCAGTAATAACCCGCTCCTAGAATATTCCTAGCCATTGTATGTCCAATGGAGTGAGTACCAAAGACACATTCATGCATATCTTCCATGATCTTCTCAGCTTCCTTCTTGTCTACATAACGAAGTAAAGTCGAATCATGGTTGCATTTGTACAAGATTTCGTTACTCATAAAGAACTTGGCGGAGAACCAACTTAGAAACTTCTTATCATTGATAGACGCCCCCTTGGGGTACTCTTGAGCCTCGAGGTATCTTTTAACTTCATGAAACCAAGGCTTTTCCTCTACTCTATCAGTATCAACTTCACAGCAATGTGCCAATTCGTCTATCCTTTCAATAGTAATCTGAGGAGCTTCATTATCCCATCTAACGTTGAACATAGATGACATGGTAGCTAGTGCGCCTGCCAATTGATTCTCTTCTCATGGAATATGTTCAAAAGTGATTTCTTTGAAGCATGGAATTAACATCAATACATGCTCTCGATAAGGAATGATATTTGGATGCTTCGTGTCCCATTCTCCCTTAAGCTGACTGATCATTAGGGATGAGTCCCCATACACATCCAAGAACTTGGTTCTCATATCAATGGTAGCTTTGATAACCATGATGCATGCTTCACACTTGGCTATATTGTTGGTACAGTCAAAGAAAAGTCTAGCGGTAAACGGCGTATGGAAACCTTTGGGAGAGACAATAACAAAACCAATTCCATTACCAAGTGCATTGGAATCTCCATCAAAAAATATAGTCCATCGGGATCCCGGTTCAGGTCCTTCATACATTTCAGGTTCTTCATAATCAGTAACTATCATGATATTCTCACCTGGGAACTCAATGTTCATAGACTGGTAGTCATCTACAGCTTGATGAGCCAAATGATATGCTAGTACACTTCCTTTGATTGCTTTCTGAGTAGTGTGTTGAATGTCATATTATGTCCAGACCATATGCCATCTTGTTATTCTTCCGGAGAGAGTGGGCTTCTCGATATGTATTTTATTGGATCCGTCTTAGGGATCAACAAAGTAGTATGAGTCAACATATACTATATCAGTCGGCGAGAATCCCATGCCAAAGCGCAGCAAGTTTTCTCGAGCAGTGAGTATCTTGTTTCACAGTCGGTAAACATTTTTCTAAGGTAGTATATTGCATGCTCTTTCCGACCAGACTCATCATGTTACCCTAATACACACATCATTGAGTTTCTAACATCATTAAGTACATGATAAGGGGTCTTCCTTCAACTGGAGGCATCAGAATCAAAGCTTCTTACAGGTACTCCTTGATTTTGTCAAATCTATCTGACAGTCGTCATTCCACTTCACTACTTAATCTTTCTTCGGTAACTTGAAGATTGGCTCACAAGTAGCGGTCAAATGGGAAATAAATCTGGCAATGTAGTTCAAGAATCCAAGGAAACCTCTGACTTCCTTCTCAGTACAGGGAGTTGGAATTTCTTGAATGGCTTTAACCTTGGCAGGATCAACTCCAATACCTTTACCACTGACGATGAAACCTATGAGTTTACCGGATCTTACCCCAAAGGTGCACTTGTTCGGATTCAGCCTCAACTTGTACTTTTTCAACCTCTTGAACAGCTTGTGCAGGTGTTCCAGATGTTCTTCTCCAGTCTGAGGCATGGCTGTCATGTCATCAACATAAACCTCTATCTCGTGATGGCTCATATCATGGAACAAAGCTACCATATCACGATGATATGTTGCAACAGTGTTCTTCAAACCAAAAGGCATAACTTTGTAATAAAAAGTGCCCCACTATGTGACAAAAGTAGTCATCTCCATGTCTTCAGGTTCCATCTTGGTTTGATTATAACCAGAGAAACCATCCATGAAGGAAAATACTTTGTGTTGAGCAGTGTTGTCAACCAGAACATCAATATTCGGAAGCGGAAAGTCATCTTTGGGCTTTCCATAATCAGATCCATGTAGTCTATACACTCACGCACCTTACCGTCCTTCTTGGGTACTGGCACCAAATTCCCAACCCACTGAGGATAGGACGTAACAGCTAAGAAACCTGCATTGAATTTCTTTATAACCTCAGCTTTGATCTTTTCAGACATCTCAGGACGCATACGACGAACCTTCTGCTTAATAGGAGGACAACATTCCTCCATCGGTACATGGTGAACCACAATGTCAGTATCAATCCCTGGCGTAATACGGTGGGGGAACTAACTTGGGTGTTTTGTGTTTGATTGCAATTGTTGCGGATAGCAAGAGTCACCACCGACTTTTCTTTTATCCAATAAGGAAAGGGTGAAAAGAACAAGAAAGACCTTTGAGATATTTTTCTTGAGTTCGGGGGGTAGATTATGAAAAGGCAAGGTGTTAGCACCCTTTTCATCCATAGTTATCTATGGGCTCTTAGTTTCTTGCTAGATCACTTTTGAAATTACTTTGTTTAAAATGTGTTTGTGATGGGTTTTGAAAGTATTTTTGAAAAACGCCTTCATTTAGGCAAACTTTGTAATGATTCTCATCTCTATAAGAATGCATAGAAAGTGTTCGACTTTTTGAAAATATTTCATGTCTTGAAAGTGTTTGATTTGTTCGAAAAGATGTTTTTTTTGAAGATGGATTATGAGCAAGCAACTAAGATCGTTCTACCTACTCAAAAGTCTTTTGTTCATTTCTTCTTTCCTTTAATATTGCTATCTTACCATTGATTGGTAAGAAGCCTTATCTTTAGATGTAAAGGGACGGGCATGGGTCATCGTATAATCATGAATAACAATATTGTGAGATATCTTAGCATTTCTCTTTAAGGGACTAAGATCATTTGTAAGGCGACATTTGTAGCATCATCGAGGGACTTTGATATTGTATTTTTTTTTTGCTAAGATGTCTCACATGCATATCATAACCATTTTTAAGGCAACAAGTGGAGTTAACCCTAGAGGTGCAAGTGTGCGAAGTTTGTTTGATTGTATGCATTTTTTTCTTTTAGATTAGGGTTTTCTAGCGATTGATTTTATCTTGTCATACACACCATAATACTAATAATTTATATTAAAGCGGTAAATTGCGGAAATTAAAATCCTAAACTATTACATTGTTAGGGGAGTGGGGGTACAATTTACAAATGGGGATTAAGTAGAAACTTAAATATTACAACCATATCGAATAACAATGAAGGCAATGTAAAATCAGTGTAAAATAAAGGAAAATTGTATTTTGAACTATTATGTGTCGACACATACTGCTATGCATCGACACATAACTTTCCTTGCCCTTGTATTGCCAAATCAACTCAGTATGAGTCGATGCATAATGGGATGTGTCGACTCATGCAACTGTTTGTCCTTCTGTTTTGGGGCCTACATAACAGTATGCGTCAATGCATAAGGCCATGCGTCGTCTCATACCCTGTTTTTTCACTAGAATGAGTCTACTCATGTGGGTATGTGTCGACTCATGTTGCAGCTTTTTTACCTCTATCATCATTCTATTGTGTGTATAGGTCAGTTCACATTATATGATTGATAACAAATGAATAGCAAGCAAATGGTTAGCTCAAAGAGGAAATTATTACTATAATTTATCTTCAAAAATAAATAGTTAACGATGTATGAAAAAATGCAAAGTCAAGAAGACTAACCTTGAGACTGCACTTGGTGTTTTAAGTTTGAATACTTTTCAAGATGTTGTGATGGCTCCAATGAATCTCCAGGAAGCTGTTCCAAACTGTTGAATCACACTAACTCATTCAAGTTGTACATTATTATTTTTGTGTTTGGAGGGTAAAGATAATGGCACTACAGAAACTGTTCTTGTGTTTGAACAATCTCTATGTGATAAGGTGTTTGGTTTATGGGAGAGTTTGTAAAATGGATTGAGGTTCTGTTCTGAATGAAAGTAGAGATGAGTATGAGAAAGGGTCTTTTGTGAATGAGTAGAGTTTACAAGGAATGTTGTTTTTCTTTTCTCTCTTCTCTCTCTCCAAAAGCCCATCTTGTATGTTGTGAGAATAGTTTGTTTTATAGATGAAGTTTGGCTGAGATTTAAGGGGGAAACAAATAAGCTTTTGAACAATTTGGGTATGCTGTATCATTGCCTTTTTTTGAGTGTAACTCTTTATATGCTAACTTGGTGCAACCATCAAACTGATATGATGCATATTTTCAGGGTAGCATTGCAGGTTTTGGAGCAGACTATGACAACATAGCAGGGTTGTTTTTATGGATTTGAGTCAAAGAGAAAAGTTTAAACAAGACAAGGATTTAGGATTGGTAACTTAACAATTCTAACTTTAAAAAATGCAGTCTTGTAATAACTTGAACATCTTGAATTATTTTGAATTGTAGTGAAGAAAGATGTCATGAGGTAATTAATCATGTATAGAAAATATTTAGAAAAATTTGCCAAGTCTTGCCAAGTTTGATTTTTTGACCTTCTTGATTTTTGATGATCAAATTTCATATTTTGAATGCCTTGATGAAATGTGATTTTTGAAACTCAAATTTGACCAGAAAGTCAAAGTTTTTTCAATGTACAATTGACTTTTTCATCGATTGACCAAATTTCATCTCTCAATCTACTGATCTCGGGAGGTGAATTGGAATATGCGACTAGGTCGAAATGATGCGCTTAAATCCTTGAGATCATATTTTGAACCAATAAGTTACGTACTAGATCAAAAATCAAAGATTTGTCACTCTCAGTCAAAACCCTAATTTGAAGTCCCAGCGCTTCAGAGATGATTTTGTCTGATCAATTCCTTGAGAATTCTTGAAAAAGAGAGGGAAAATTTTGGGGTACAACAGCTTTCCCTGTTCAATCTTCTTAAACCTGAAAAGTTAGATTGGAGGGTCCGTTATTTGTGACTTGAAGGTGGAAGATGATTAGACAGTAGAGTGCCCAGAAATTTGCACTCGATGATGTATTGATTGATTATGTTGGGAATGGGCTTAAATATGTCATTTGTAGAGGTGATAAAGAATTCTTCGGAGATGGGATTACATATTCCATCCAGAGTGACTGCTGGAGTGGACCCGTGTTAAGCCGTATTTGGAAATGCATTAGAAGGAACCCGTGTTGGATTGCTTCCGGATGAGCCAGTGTGAAGCTGCATCTGGAAATATATGAGAAGGAATCCGTGTAATATTACTTCAGGATGAGTCCGTGTGAAACTGCATTTGGAAATATACGAGAATGAGCCTGTGTAGGGCTGCTTCGGGATGAGTTCGTGTGAAACTGCATCCAGAAATGTACGAGAATGAGCATGTGTAGGGCTGCTTCGGGATGAGTCCGTGAGAAACTGCATCTAGAAGTTATGAGAAGAAATCCGTGTAGAATTGCTTCAGGGTGATCCCGTGTAAAGCTACATCTGGAAATTATGAGAAAGAATCCGTGTAAGATTGCTTCAGGATGAGCCCGTGTGAAGCTGCATCTGGAAATTAGAAGCAACCTGTGTAAGATTGCTTCAGGATGAGCCCTTGTAAAGCTACATTTGGAAATTAGAAGGAACCCGTGTAAGATTGCTTCTTGATGAGCGTGTGTGAAGCTGCATCTAAAAATTAGATGGAACCCGTGTAAGATTGCTTCTTGATGAGCCCGTGTGAAGTTGCATCTAGAAATTAGAAGGAACCCATGTAAGATTGTTTCTTGATGAGCCCGTGTGAAGCGGCATCTGGAAATTACAAGGAAGCCGTGTAAGATTGCTTCTTGATGAGCTCGTGTGAAGCTGCATCTGGAAATTAAAAGGAACTCGTATAAGATTGCTTTAGAATGAGCCTATGTGAAGTTGCATCTGGAAATTATGAGAAGGAATCCGTGTAAGATTGCTTCAGGATGAGCCCGTGTAAAACTACATCTGGAAATTATGAGAAGGAGACTGTGTAAGATTGCTTCAGGATGAGCCCGTGTAAAGCTGCATCTGGAAATTATGAGAAGGAACCCATGTAAGATTGCTTCAGGATGAGCCTGTGTAAAGCTGCATCTGGAAATTATGAGAAGGAACCTGTGTAAGATTGCTTCAGGATGAGCCCATGTAAAGCTGCATCTGGAAATGTACGAGAATGAGCATGTGTAGGGCTGCTTCGAGATGAGTCTGTGTGAAACTGCATCTGGAAATGTACGTGAAGGAGCCTGTGTAGGACTACTTCGGGACGAGTCCATATTAAACTGCATCTGGAAATTAGAAGGAACCCGTGTAAGATTTCTTCTTGATGAACTCGTGTGAAGCTGCATCTGGAAATTAGAAGGAACTCGTATAAGATTGCTTCTTGATGAGCCCGTGTGAAGCTACATCTGGAAATTAGAAGGAACCCATGTTGCTTCTTAATGAGCCTGTGTGAAGATGCATCTGGAAATGTATGAGAAGGGGCCTTTGTAGGACTGCTTCTCGATGAGCCCGTGTGAAGTTGCATCTGGTCGCATAAATAGTTCGTTTGTCTTGCTTCAGGAACTAATCTTGGACCTGTTGAAAATTGTTGATGATAATTATTTGTTGATTGATCTTTCCTGAAAAGGTAAAGAGTTAGATGTATGCAGTGTCATCATGTATGAAATGCATTGTGTAATGACGTTCTCAAAATAATGTTGTGCTATATGCGCTTTGTATGCATATGCTATGAATGTTGTTGAAATGTATCTTTATCTTGGAAAATAAATCCTTGAAAAATGTTGGGGATCCTTGGGAAGTTGAATCCAGGACTGTTGTTGGGGATGATGAGTATGCACATCTTTAGACCTTATTTTAGAATGTTTCCGCTGGGGATTCGTGTTTTGTTGTTCGGGGAGAACTCCGTCGGGGAATATTGACTTTTCTTGAGGGAAAATCTGTGGAGAGTGTTGATTCCTGCTTGAGCGAAAGAGTTCAGGAGTTTTAGTTGTCCATTTCTCTACTAGTGAGTTATCTTTTGATTGGAGAGAAAGGAAGTTAGCTGTTATCTGGTCGGATTCAGGCTTCATAGCAATTTGCTGGGGATAAAGAAGTTAATTATTGTCTAGTCAGATTCCAGGCTTTGCAAGAACTCACTAGGGATAGTGGCAAAATCTACTGAGGCGGAGGAGTTTTGTTAGTGATTTGAAGAATTAAATTGTTATCTGGTCGGGTCCAGGCATCAGCAACTGAAGATATTAAACTATTATCTAGTCGGGTCCAGGCTTTAGCAATTGATAAAATTAAAATATTATCTGGTCGAGTCCAGGATTTAGTAACTTGGAACTAAGATTAACTGTTATCTGGTCGGGTCTAGCTTTCACCATTTTAGTCTTGAGGTTAACTGGTATCTGGTCGGGTCCAGGTTTCAACAATTCGAATTGTCATATGGTCGGTTCCAGGTTTCAGCAATTTGATCTTGAGGTTAACTGGTATCTATTCGGGTCCAGGTTTCAACAACTCGAACTGTTATTTGGTCGGGTCCAGGTTTCAGCAATTTGATCTTGAGGTTAACTGGTATTTGGTCGGGTCCAGGTTTCAGCAACTCGAACTGTTACCTGGTCAGGTCCAGGTGTCAGCAATTGAATAAATTAAACTATTATCTGGTCAGGTCTAGGCTTTAGTAACTTAAAATTGAGATTTACTGTTATCTGGTAGGGTCCGGGTTTCAACAACTCAAACGGTTTTCTGGTCGGGTCCTAGACTTCGCAGAAAAATGAAGTTAAACTGTTATCTGATCGAATTCCAGGCTTCGCAGTAACTTACTAGGATAGTAACGACTCCATTGGAGAATGCAATGACTCTACTGGGGATTAAGGGGTTTCGTCTGTTGATTTGTAATCGCCTAAGAGGTAAACTCGAGCTGGAGAATTTGTAGTTTAATGGGGATAATAAACCATGTTGAGGAGAATGTTTTGAAGACCTTATTGGGGAGATGAATTATTTAGGAATAACTCCATAAGGCTTCTCTTTTTAATACCAACTTAGCTGGGGAGAGGGTTTTCGAGAGATTGAAACTCTGGCTAGGGATTGCATGAATCCAACTTTGTAGGGATAATCTTATGGGATATCCATGAATTTGGCCTTGTGGGGTTTGGACCCTTATCCATGAAGATTATTCTAAGGGGATAACCTTATAAAGGTGGCTCTGGAGGCTTCACTAGGGATCACCTTATGAAAGGGACTTTGTAGGGATTTGTCATTGTCCACAGCAGTAAGTGTTGTAGTTACTGCTAGAAATTTTTTGCTTGATTGTACGTGCCCCTTTGATGGAATTCATGTTCAATTCCCCAAGTGATTCAGATGGAGACCTGCCCCTGGCTATTCATGACTTTATGGGAGGTTTCTCGGAATCTTGACTTGACTGCCACTGATGAGTTGGACAATAACATGTCATGCCCCTTGATTATGGAGGTTTGGTCATTGGAAGTGTCTTTCCATTTGAAACGGTTACGTTTGTTGAGAGAATTTATGTTCATTGGATATTCGTCATGCGAATTTCTCTATTGTCAAACAATTAATCATATGCAAACAACGATATTCAAACAATGCAAAGTTTATGTTTATCTTGAATTTTTTGAAAATGCATTTTTGGAAAATCAAAGAATTTTGTAAGAATATGAGTTTAACTCAGGATTTACAGTAAGCCTTACAGGAGTCAGGATACCTTTTGTAATAGTATGCTTTCGAACTAACCCATGCTTCAATTAGGACTTTTAAAAGGTTGTAACATGGTCGTTCACGGTTTAAGAAACAAAGGATAAGGCTCAAAGTTTATTTGTACCCACCCGTTCTTCATGATGTTCTGTAGTCCTAAACTCAGTTAATTGTGCATTTGAACTCCTATTGAATCTGGAATGATATTTTGGTGATGGTTCGGACAAGTTAAGTTTATTGGAGAAGGTAGTCACTTTTCTGTTGTTGAGGATTTGTAGTGACCTATTTTTTTTATTATCCCTGATTTTTGCCTGATTGTTTTGTTTTTTTGTTTTGAGACTACAGTCAGCGGGATGCCCCCGTTTTTCTTAAGTCTCCTTCGTAGGTTTTGACTTAGTGGGCTTTTTATTTTGAGAGATAATGACTGTCTATTTTACGGGGAACCATCATCGTCTTTTGATTCAGAAGGATGTTTTTAATGTCATTCATTATGTATGAAGTGAAAGCTTGCGACTAAACATGCATTTGAATTAACTGAGAAACTACCCTGGCCCAGGTTTTGATTAAAGGTTTCAATTTGTATGAAAAAGAAAAGTCCTACTTCTTTGGCTCAAAGGGGTTGACTAGGGATTATCTTCCATATAACTCCACTGTTTAGGAATTGAAAGAACACTTGTACACCATCATACAAAAGGCTTTAGACTTGTAGTTGAGAGTTGAATATCATACAAAAGAGGTAAAAGCATAGTTTCAGTATAGTGAAAATGAATGGATTAACTCAATACAAACATATGCAATGTATTAATGAGAACAACCAAAGTATGACATAAGGATAAATGTTTAAACAAACAAAGAAATTAAAACTAGAAATTCGAATGAACAAAAATTTTCCCGCCTAAACTTTGTAACTTCAGATAGTGTGTCTTTGAGGGGTGACAGAAAAAATCTAGTTGACCATCTTATGTAAATTCTAACAGTCCTTTGTTGATCAGGTCTTGAGTCTTATTTTTTAACGCCCAACAGTGGTTAGTGTCGTTGTAGCAGTAGAAATGTTAAGACTAATCCATTGGATTGACTTGACTCGCACATATCAAATTAAAAATCGCCACAGCGCTTTATTGTTTCCAAAGGAATCGAAAAAGAGCGAATAACCCAAAAGAGGGGGAAGATTCTAGGTAAGTGGGTTGGTTATGCAAAGGGAAGGTATTATCACCCTAATAATCTACGGTAATCCACAACAAACTCTTTGTAAAATCTATATATTTTGAATATAAAATGTTGTATGAAAATATATTGTGGTTGTGAGGAAAGAAGTATTTTTTATGATTTTTTGCACCCGCCGCGGTTGCGAACCTTTAGTTCATACGTACCACCTTCCGTGCAATAGGGGATCAAGGTACACGTAGTCACCTTTAAAAATTTTAAAACACAAGTGTGCTAGTTAATTTTATGAGATAAGACATCATCGTCATTGTCCGTGTGGAAAACATACTTACTACCAACAATCATGAGAAAGGAGAATTTGTATCATCTCAAAGTGGAGGATATGGCTTGGATTTTAAAATTAACAAAACCTCTCTCAACACCCAAGGGGAAAATATCTCTCTTCACTACATATTGTAGAAGTATAGTTGTTTACATCACTACAAGGATTGACAAGAGTCCAATCTTTTGAGAAAAGTTTTAAAGCAAAAGCCAAAGTGGAAAAAATGGTTTAAATGAGATTGATTGACTTTTAGTCTTCACACAAAAATGTCAAGGTATTATTAAGTTGATTAAAGTTTGTTTATGAAAATGTTTTAAAAATACATGGACCTAAGTCCAAGTTTATTACGAAAGTGATTCAAGTTTATAAACAAGAAGTGTTTCCAAAAGGAGGGAGAATATTTTTTAAAATTAAAGAAGATGGGAGGAGGAGAAGAAGGGACTATCCTAAAGCATAAGGTAAAAGCTAGGGAAAAGAACCGTCTAACTAAACAAGGAGCCAACACTTGACATTATGAGTCAAGATAGAATTCCCATTCTTTGGGTTTAAACCAAGCAAGGATACTTAACCTCTTGAGAAAATCAAGTTTTAATTGCATTAAGTCTTCACAAAAATTGGGCAGAGTAACGGCTGTATACAGATGAATTCCAAATCAAAGACAAAGCATGTAATCATAATAACATGCACACAAAGAAAACAAACAACCGAATATCTTGGGGTAAACCCCAAGATCTCCAGAAAAAATATCAATTAAGGTCACAAGGTCTCCAACATAGATCAAGGTTTCTATTCCTAAGTCCAAGAAGTCCATCACTCCATAATGCCAAGGATAGTAACCAAGTAGTCCAAGTACCATTAAAGTTTTTTATGATTTTAGTTGATTATTAGGTATCTTCAAAAAGAAATGAAAAGCTCAAGTGAGCAAAGATAAACAAGACATAAAAGATAAAGGCTCAAGTGAGCAAAGATAAAAATAGCATGAAATGTAAATGCCAAAGTAAATGGTGCATAAAGTAAAAGCATAAAATAAAAACATAATACAAAGTCAATTGTTAGAAGTTAATGGTTCGTTGGATGACTATCTTGAAACTTGCATTTGGAACTCATTAGAGGATTGGTAGAACCAAAGTATCTCAACAACAAGATGCGTTTTCTTTTTGTCAAGTATATCATCCATTTTAAGAATCTCAAAGTAACTTAATGATCAATGATGTTTAAGTGATCCATTTTGACCAAAATTGATGAAGTTCCATTAGAGGATTGGTAGAACCAAAGCCTCCTAACAATAGATCTCAAGGTTATTGGATCATAGAATTAAAATTAACATACTTGGGCTTGCAAACATAAGTTTGGGCCACGAATGATCATTTTCTCAAATCGTGACAAAATTTAACACTATGTTAAGCAATCGTAAGTGGACTTATATAGAAGTCGCACTTATTTTGAGGTCAGTCAATAACAATTTGTGCACCATTTGTTTTGAGACATGATATAGAAATCATGCTCCAATAACACTTAGTGCAATAAGAATGGGATGAGATGAAGAGGGGAGGAAAAAATGAATAAACCACATTTGAATCAAAATTCAATCAAACTATTATTAAAATCATTCATCCATATTTGTGGAGTTAAACTAAACAACATGGATCCAATGATGTTAACAAAGTTCATGATCAAAATTTCAATCCAAGATCAGCCAGAAAATATACAAAAATAAAATTGTTTTTAAAATAAAGGAATAAGGATTTTAAAATGATTATAATATGGAAATAATAGAGGGAAAATAGAAACTATATTCAAATTAATCAACAAAAATTAAGTAAGGCTATATAAAAATCATAAATGAACTCAAATATTTTAATAAAAATTTTGGCAATTTTTTTAAAGTCAAAAACTATTTTTAAAATTAAAAGAAATAGGTAAAAAAAATCAAAAATGATAAAAAATAAATGAGGTCATCAATATTTGTCACAATGTCATTGGATCATTCTCTATTTTTTTCAGAATTAAAAAATGCATAAAAGTATTTTTAAACATTTAAAACAATTCAAATAAAGTGAAAAATTATAAAAAATATCAAAACACAAAATGAAAATGTGAAAAACTAAAAATCAGGAAGAGAAAAATCCAAAGTATTTTTCCATAATTTTTTTCATACTTTTTGGAGTTAAAATGAATTTTCTATGAATTTTTGAAATCTAAAACAAATAAATATAAAAATCATAAATAAAAAATAAAGTCAAAAATATGTGGACCATTGGATGAGAGTCAAACGCATTAGTAATCAAATCCAAGGGATCTGGCGTATTGTGCATATCATGGTCATTACTGAATAAAGCACATGATTCAATATAAAATCAAAAATTCAAAAAATCCAAATGGCGATATTTCATTGGTTGAAGGATGACACGTTGGTCATATTCAACCTTCTTCCAGTCTCAAAACCAGGTCGCTCAAACTGTAAAATTAGAGCACGAGACCGATACCATTCGCTTCGTCTCATCAAGAAGAAGACAAGCATACCTTCGCGAAAAATTTATGTAAATTGTAGCTCAAACAATTTGGAAGAGAAGTTTTGAAAAGGGATTTGAAACTTCATGGTCAAAAAGTGCTTCCAGTTAAAAACAAATGTTGCGACTAGAACCAGGATGATGAGAGCTTCAAAATAGTATCAAAGTTTGAGATAATTGGTGAAGGAATCTACCTATTGAAGTTAAGTTGCAGAGCTCTGAAACTGGACTTCTATGGATCAATATAGGTCATGATTCTTGAAGGTAATTGTATGGTTAGCTTAAGAGAAGTTCAATGAAGGTGAATTGACAAAGAAAAATGATTGAGGGATGTTGTAAAAGCAAATTCGAAGTAGTTGGAAATTGGGTTCAATAAAGAGTTTGGTAGGGCGATCTTGGTTTTCTAAGCTTAAGGAAATGAATGGGGGATGACCCTCTATTTATAGGAGAATGAATGGGATCCTTAAGCGTGTGAAATGATGAAGTTTGGAGGGAAATCGTGTGGGTCCACAGTGTAAGTCTCAGAGTGCCTAAGAGGGGGGGGGGGGGGGGGTGAATTAGGTCTTATAAAATTTATTCGGTTTTATGAGAATGCTTGGTAGTAATTTTTGGTTAAGTGTTTGAAGGTTTTGATTATATCTTTATCTTTTCCTGATTATGGTGATGAAAGCGATAAATGCGGAAAAGTAAAGAACACGGTGATATATCCTGGTTCCCCTCACAATCCGAGAGTACTCCAGTCCCCTTTCCAACACGAAAGAGATTTCACTATAGTTAGAATGATTGTACAGCCTATGCTTACTATCTAACCTATAGGGTGATCAAAGGTTCTTAACACCTTTAAGACCAAACAAACACTAATGTGAATGAAGAACAATCCTCTTCAAATCACAACACTTACTTCCAACAGTCCTGGGTAGTAAGGGAATAATTTCTTTAAGTAATACAATGATTTATTTGAAGTAGATGGATAGCACTATCAATCTTCAATTGATCTTCTTCTTCAAGATAAAAACAATTCTCAAACAATGTATATAAATGTTCACAATGTATGTATGAAACTTGTAATGATTTAATGAAAGTGTATATGGCAAGTTTCACAAAATTATGAACACATGAAAGTATGAATTCAAATTTGAATGAATGAGAAAATTGTTTATTGAAGAAGGTTTTTTGTTAATTTGAAAATTGAAGCATTTTTTGTTAACTTGAAAATTGAAGCCTTTTTTGAAATAAGAAAATCTGCAGCATTTTATAAAGTCATAAGAACCTCTTCATTCATGCCAATTCATATGAAAAGTTGCAATGCATTCATGAAAAGATACCACTTGAAAAATGTTTAAAAACCAAAAGAAAAGCTGCACTGGTTCGCTAGGAACCGGTTCCGACACTGACAGAACCCGGTTCTTAGTGAACGTTATAAGTCAGATGTCAAAAATATCACGCAGGAACCGGTTCCCCTATTGGTACAACCCGGTTCCTGGTACAAGTTCCAGGGACATGTTTTTGAACAAGTTTTGGAACCCGGTTCCCTATTAGGGAGGAACCGGTTCCTGAAAGTTAATTTTCAAAAATTCTTTTTGAAAAAGATTTTAAACAAAGTTTTTCTTAAGTGAAAACATGTTGGATATGTATATGATTATGAATGCATATTTTTTTTGTGAACATCTATATTCAAGATTAAGAATTATTTATACCATTTGACATTTGATGATTCTTCAATAATTCTTCAATAATCTTTAAGACTTTTATATGATGTGGATAAGCTTTTTGCACATCCTTTGAATATTGATGTCCATGTTGTCTTCATCAAAACACATGCTTTAAATATGACTTGAGAAGCTTGCAATTACATTCTCCCCCTTTTTGATGATGACAACCAAGTCTTGAAAACAATTCTTGAAATGTTTTATGTTGTTTTGTGTAGTAAACATGTTGAGCAAATGCAAGGCTCCCCCTAAATTGTATGCTCCCCCTAAGTCCATGATTCTTTGAATTTTGGAGTGAGTTTGATATTTATTTGGGCCTGCAATTTCTTTGAAACAAAACAACACATATGCATATTCTTCTCCCCCTTTGTTAACATCAAAAAGGATGGGGAAAAAGAGTGAAACAATTTTATTTTAAAAAAAAATTAAGACGTGCATCTTATGAGAAACATTTAGATATCACCTTCATCCAAAATACGAAGTTCTCTTCAGATTTTGAAGAATGGTTCTCGAGCAAGCGATTTTGTGAAGATATCTGCGAGTTGGTTATGAGTATCCACAAAAGTGACTTCGACATCTCCTTTAAGTACATGATCACGGAGAAAATGATGTCGAATATCTATATGTTTGGTTCTTGAATGCATGACCGGATTCTTTGTAATATTGATAGCACTTGTATTATCGCATCAAAGAGGAATGCATCCGAGATCAAGTCCGTAATCACGGAGTTGTTGCTTGAGCCAAAGAATTTATGCACAACAACTACCTGCTGCTATGTATTCTGCTTCGGCCGTGCTAAGAGAAACACATGCTTGCTTTTTACAAGCCCATGATACTAATGCATTTCCAATAATGTGACAAGTACCACTTGTGCTTTTACGATCAGTTTAACAACCTGCATAATCCGCGTCAGAATAACCAATTAAAGTGCAAATACTACCTTTAGGATACCATAAGCCGACATTGGTTGATCCTTTTAGATACTTCATGATCCTTTTAACTGCCATGAGGTGTGATTCCTTTGGATTTGCTTGAAAGCGAGCACAAAGACAAACACTAAACATGATGTCAGGACGGCTTGCCGTCAAATACAATAAGGAACCAATCATACCTCAGTATTTTGTAATATCAATTGGAGTACCGGATTCATCTTGATCAACATATGTACCGGAGCCCATTGGAGTATTCATTGCTTTACAATTGTCCATATCAAACTTTTTCAAAAATTCTTTGCAATACTTAGATTGGTTGATGAAGATTCCATCTTCTAGTTGCTTGATTTGTAGTCCAAGAAAGTAGTTCATCTTTCCCATCATAGACATCTCGAATTCTCCTTGCATCATCAATGAGAATTCCTCACACATTTCTTTGTTAGTCGATCCAAAAATGATATCATCAACATAGACTTGAACCAATAAAGTGTTACTTTGGATTTTCTTAATGAACAAGGTTTTATCAACCTTACCCTTTTCGAAACCTTTTTCACACAAAAAATTGCTAAGTCTATCATACCATGCTCTTGGTGCTTGCTTTAAGCCATAAAGAGCCTTTCTCAACTTAAAGACATGTGTAGGATGTTTGAATTCTTCAAATCCCGGAGGTTGTTTGACATAGACTTCTTCATTGATGTATCCATTCAAGAATGCGCTTTTGACATCCATTTGAAAAAGCTGAAAATTTAATGAACAAGCATAAGCAAGTAAAAGACGTATAGCTTCTAACCTTGCAACCGGAGAAAATGTTTCTTCAAAGTCGATTCCTTCCTCTTGATTGTAGCCTTGGGCAACTAACCTTGCTTTGTTTCGAACAATTAGACCATTCTCATCAAGTTTGTTCTTAAACACCCATCGGGTACCTATGATGTGTTTACCACTTGGTCTAGGAACAAGTTCCCAAACTTGATTTCTCTCGAATTGATTTAATTCTTCTTGCATAGCAATAATCCATTGATAATCTCCTAAGGCTTCATCAACTTTGGTAGGTTCAATTTGAGAAACAAACGCCATGTTTAAGCAAACATCTTTTAGATTCAACCTTGTTGATACTCCTTGGCTAATGTCACCAATAATTTTGTCAATAGGATGGTCTCTATGAGTTCTCCATTCTTTTGGTAGATCATTGATGTTTGAATCTTGTTGTACAATGTTTTCTTGATTTTCCGGTGATTTCACAACTTGATCATTTGAAAGTTCTTCCGGGGGTAAATCTATAGGATCATCATCATCACATACTACTACTTCCTCCTTATAGGGGTTAGTTTCATCAAAAGATACATGCATAGATTCTTCAATAGTTAAAGTTCTTTTATTATAAATTCTATATGCTTTACTAGAAAGAGAATAACCAAGAAATATACCTTCGTCGGATTTCTCGTCAAACTTACCGAGATTGTCTTTGTCATTGTTAAGAACAAAACATTTGCATCCAAAGATATGAAAGTGAGCAATATTTGGCTTTCTTCCTTTGAAGAGTTCATATGGAGTCTTCTTTATTATAGGTCTAATGATAACTCGATTTCCAACATAACATGCCGTACTAACCGCATCCGCCCAAAAATATTTAGGAAGATTTGCATCACTAAGCATTGTTCTTGCAAGTTCCACTAGAAACCTATTCTTTCTTTCAACTACTCCATTTTGTTGTGGAGTTCTAGGTGCTGAAAAATTATGAGAGATACCATGTTCTTCACAGAATTCTTCAAATTGTGCATTTTGGAATTCTCCACCATGATCACTTCTTATGGATACAATCTTTATGGATTTTTCATTTTGGATTTGCTTAGCATACTTCTTAAAAGCTTTAAAAGCATCACTTTTCTGCACAAGAAACAAAGTCCAAGAATATCTAGAAAAATCATCAATAATAACCAAAGCGTATACATTACCTCCGAAGCTTTTTGTTCTTGATGGACCAAAGAGATCCATGTATAACAATTGTAGTGTCCTTGTAGTAGACACCACATTCTTAGATTTGAAAGTTGTTTTGGTCTGTTTGCCCTTTTGGCAAGCGCTACATAATTTGTCTTTGATGAACTTCATCTTTGGTAGACCAATAACTAAGTCATGCTTAACCAATTTGTTCAAGTGCTCCATGTGAATGTGAGCAATCCTCTTGTGCCATAACCAAGCGTCATTGTTGTTTACCATAAGACATTGTACCTTCAGAGACAAATCATCTAAAGTAATCATAAAAATATTGTTAGTTCTTATACCTTTGAGTTTTACCTCATTGGTTGCCTCATCCATAATAAGACACTCTTCTTTGTTGAATTTGATCTTGAACCCTCTATCACAAAGTTGACTTATGCTAAGAAGGTTGTGCTTTAATCCTTCAACATAGAGAACATCCTCAATTTGAATGGATGGAGGTGTGCCAACTATTCCAACGCCAAGAATCTTTCCTTTGGTGTTGTGTCCATAGGTGACATACCCTTTGGCTTTATGTACTAGATATGAAAATTGGTGTACATCTCCTGTCATATGCTTTGAACATCCACTATCAAGATACCAAACATTTGATGTGGATTTCAAGCATACCTACAAAAACAAATTATTTCTTGTTAGGTACCCAAGTTGCCTTGGGTCCTTCATAGTTAGTTCCCTTTTTCACCCACACATAATGCCCACTTGCCATACTAAAGTTTCTAACATAGCAAGCATTAGGTGTATGGCCTTTAATACCACAATAAAAACAAGTAGGTTCAAAGTTACTTCTATATCTAGAAGGATAAGATTTCTTCTTAGGAAATGTTTTCTTTTTCGATACATTAGCCTTTTTCTTTTGATGATTATGAACAACTTGCTTCTTTTCTACTTTCTTCGGATTGGAACTATTACCAGCCTTTACAAAAACAGTGGGATTGTTACTTGGTTTCTTAGAATTCACATAACCAAGACCCCTTTTATCATTTGGATAACGTTGTTGGCTTAGTAATCCTTCCAATCCTATTTGTCCTTTTTCATATCGTTCAATGACTCTTTTCAATTGAACAATTTGAAAGACATTTGATTCACACTTGGAGCATGCAAAGTTTTCTTTTTCTTTAATAAAATTCTGTTTTTGAAGATCAAAATCTTTAGTCATGGTGTTAATTTTTTCTAAACAAATTAGAAGTTCTTTTTCTTGATTTGACACCTTTTTGTATAAACTTTTGCATTCTTTCAAGAGTTCATCAATAGCATCTTGAACATCATCATCAAAAAGATTAAATTCATTACTAACCTCTTCTTCATCGTCGGAGTGATGTGAAGCCATTAATGCTATATTTCCACATTCGTCGCTTTCCGAATCGGATGAAGAACTTATCTCATTATCTTCCCATGCAACATAAGCCTTTTTGTTCTTGAACTCCTTTTTGCCTTTGAATCCTTTTTTCTTGGAGAGTTTTGGACAATCCGGCTTTATGTGACCTAGCTTTCCACATTCATAACATGTGACATCTTGTGTTGATGTGGAGGCTTCTTTATCTTTATGATTATAAAATTTCTTCCTTTTGACAAAGTTAGCATTATGAAGATTATTTTTATGACCAAAATATTTTCCTAATCTTTTTACAAGAAGCAAGAAGTTTTCATCTTCCTCCGATGCATCTTTATCTTGACTTTCTTTTGAATCAACTTTCAAAGCAATGCCTTTGGATTCTTCTCTAAATTTTCATGTTTTTCAAGTCTACCGAGTTCCGTTTCGTATTCTTGAAGTTTGCCAAATAATGTAGCGGAAGTCATTGCGGAGAGACTCTTCTTTTCCGAGATTGCTGTTACCTTTGGTTGCCATTCCCTAGTTAATGATCTAAGGATTTTCAAGTTGAGTTCATCATTTGTCAAGGTTTTACCAAGAGCATTTAAGTGATTTGTCAAATGCACAAATCTCTTTTGTAAGTCAAGAATGGATTCTCCTGGCAGCATTCGAAATAGTTCATATTCTTGACTCAAGGTATTTAGCCTTGATCTTTTTACTTCAGCCGTTCCTTCATGAGTTTGAACCAGGGTATCCCATATTTCTTTTGCTGTTTTGCAGTTCGAGACACGGAAAAATTCGTCCATACTGAGTGCACCTTAAAGAAGGTTTATTGCCTTTTTGTCATAGAGAACTTTCTTTTTATCATCGTCGTCCCATGTAGTTTTGGGCTTTGCATAACCAATGCCATTGATTACTGATATCGGGATAAATGGACCATTTTCAACAGCATCCCATACTTCCTCTCCTTGCGCTTCTAAATGCGCCTTCATGCGTATTTTCCAGAAGTCAAAATATTCACCACAAAATAGAGGATGCTTGTTGTTACTACCACCATCTCTGAAAACTGGTTGATGATTTGCGGAAGCCATTCTGGATCTTTAGGAACAAGTTACCTATAACTTGCTCTGATGCCAATTGTAAGTCTCAGAGTGCCTAAGAGGGGGGGTGAATTAGGTCTTATAAAATTTATTCGGTTTTATGAGAATGCTTGGTAGTAATTTTTGGTTAAGTGTTTGAAGGTTTTGATTATATCTTTATCTTTTCTGGATTATGGTGATGAAAGCGATAAATGCGGAAAAGTAAAGAACACGGTGATATATCCTGGTTCCCCTCACAATCCGAGAGTACTCCAGTCCCCTTTCCAACACGAAAGAGATTTCACTATAGTTAGAATGATTGTACAGCCTATGTTTACTATCTAACCTATAGGGTGATCAAAGGTTCTTAACACCTTTAAGACCAAACAAACACTAATGTGAATGAAGAACAATCCTCTTCAAATCACAACACTTACTTCCAACAGTCCTGGATAGTAAGGGAATAATTTATTTAAGTAATACAATGATTTATTTGAAGTAGATGGATAGCACTATCAATCTTCAATTGATCTTCTTCTTCAAGATAAAAACAATTCTCAAACAATGTATATAAATGTTCACAATGTATGTATGAAACTTGTAATGATTTAATGAAAGTGTATATGGAAAGTTTCACAAAATTATGAACACATGAAAGTATGAATTCAAATTTGAATGAATGAGAAAATTGTTTATTGAAGAAGGTTTTTTGTTAATTTGAAAATTGAAGCATTTTTTGTTAACTTGAAAATTGAAGCCTTTTTTGAAATAAGAAAATCTGCAGCATTTTATAAAGTCATAAGAACCTCTTCATTCATGCCAATTCATATGAAAAGTTGCAATGCATTCATGAAAAGATACCACTTGAAAAATGTTTAAAAAACCAAAAGAAAAGCTGCACTGGTTCGCTAGGAACCGGTTCCGACACTGACAGAACCCGGTTCTTAGTGAACGTTATAAGTCAGATTTCAAAAATATCACGCAGGAACCGATTCCCCTATTGGTACAACCCAGTTCCTGGTACAAATTCCAGGGACATGTTTTTGAACAAGTTTTGGAACCCGGTTCCCTGTTAGGGAGGAACCGGTTCCTGAAAGTTAATTTTCAAAAATTATTTTTGAAAAAGATTTTAAACAAAGTTTTTCTTAAGTGAAAACATGTTAGATATGTATATGATTATGAATGCATATTTTTTTTGTGAACATCTATATTCAAGATTAAGAATTATTTATACCATTTGACATTTGATGATTCTTCAATAATTCTTCAATAATCTTCAAGACTTTTATATTATGTTGAAAAGCTTTTTGCACATCCTTTGAATGTTGATGTCCATGTTGTCTTCATCAAAACACATGCTTTAAATATGACTTGAGAAGCTTGCAATTACACATAGCATGAACAAAGTGTTACTTGTTTAGCATCAAAACTCAGCCAAATCGTGCATTTCATGATGCTAAATGCATTTGGAAAGTTACTAAACATGATTAGAAGAAAAAACACGTGGAAAACTTGTGATTAGAAGCCAAAATAAAGATTTCAAAATTTGACTTGTGATGAAACTTTAGTTTCAAGTTACCAAATTCAAATCAATGGTGTTCTCAACTCAAGGGGTCTTAGGGCCTAATTCTTGAAGCTTTAGATAGATGAGGTTACAAGCTTTGTAGTGGAAAAATAATGGGACAAAATGGTTGCTTGAGATGAAAGTTGCAATGAGTCAAAGTTGGGAAAAAGAAGTTGACTTTTCATAGTTAGAAAATTTCTCTGTTTTTCTTCAAAAATGACTTGTAATGTTTTGCATCCAAACATGGCCTTCCACTTGAAATTTTCTCTTGACCAAAAAAGATGGCATGAAGTATATCTCTTGTATGGCATTTTGAAACATGAACCATTCAAAATATCCAAAAATTGAGTGATTTATGACTTGTTGAAGTTGGCAAAAATTCCTGAAATGACCTATAATCTTTTGCATCCTTAAGAAATCTTCTTTCCATTTTCACACTTTGAACATAAAATAAAGGTTGAAGCTCACATATTCAAGATCATTATGGAAAAAGAATGGGCTTAAGGTGATAAAAATTCATCAAGTTATGATCATTTAAAGTCACATGAAGGGATTTGAGGGTTCGTCTAGAGGACTTGTAATCTTTCTTCATCATCAAGTTTCTTGCACACAAAATTTCGTTGATACCTTTGAAGTGATTTTTTAATAAGCATTTTAGAAGAAGGATGTTTTTGGAGTCACTCAAAAATACCATAAGATGAGAAAGATATACCCCTTTGAAGTTCAAAACCCTAGCTCCTAGAGCAAGAAAATACCTTGGGAGAACTTTGCAATTTTTGATAAACCTTCTTGCACTGATAGTTTTATCTTGCAAATAGGTTGTTGAGAATGATAATGAGAAGTAATAGCAACTAACATAACTTCCACATCTTTAAAATTGAAGGAGATATGCACTTGTGATCAATGGAGACAAAGACTTGTCCAATTGTGTCAAACTTCTTCAATCTACCCTTGCACCTTTGAACTATTTTGGCTTACTTAAGGCATGATGAATCATAATAGACTTTTTCATTATGTTATTTCAAAATATCTTCAATAGTGAAGCTTGAACCTCAATGAAGCTTTGTTTAAGAAGGCACAAAAATGAAATCATGAACCTATAGATCAATTTTATGGAATGCATTATGTTTTCACCTACAACATCATCAATTAGGGAAAACATTTCTTGTATTTGTTGGTTAATGGTTAATAAATACAATACATATATGATCACAAAATACAAGTCAAGATGCTTGGTGATTCCCCATGAGAAAAACTTAAAGATAAGGAGAGGATCCAAACCCTAGTGTGATCTTGTTGCGATTGAAATTATATGATATGATGAAGGGATCTTAGAGGCAAAAATTAGGGTACAACAGCTGCCCTTATTTAGGTGTCTTTTATCCGGAAATATGAAGGTTACAATCTTCGTGTCGACGTGATTGAAGATAATTAAATATAAAACAAGCCCTATTTTTTCCCTAAGATACCATGCAATTCTTATGATTATGAATGCAGATGAACAAATCTAAAGGGACGCAAGACACCATTGGGGATGTAAAAGGTAAAAGGGGAAACAAGAGGAAAACTAGACCAGGAAAATATATCACTGGTGAAAGAAAGACAAGCCTTTGTTGGGGTAATGCCCAAGATAGGATCCAAAGCATCGTCAATTCAAGGATTGAAGTGAGAAAGTAAAAGATAATAGCGACCGAAAGATGACTGCGAACTATCCAAACTTTGAGGAGATAGCAAAAAAACTAACATCGAACCACCGGGGAAAGGGATGGTAAGATAATGCCATTAAATATAAAGATGTATCCATTATTCATAACTGTGAACATTGACTTCTATTGAGTAATAGAATCTTAATGACAAACTACCTTCCATAATGACAAGGCTACCATCCATCGCAATAACAATCTCAACAACAGAATACCTTCCATAATGACAAGGCTACTATCCCTCGGAATAATAATCTCGACAATAGACTACCTTTCATAATGACAAGGCTACCATCCATTGGAGTAAAAAAATCAGCAATAGACTACCTTCCATAATGACAAGGCTACCATCCATTGGGGTAACAAAATCAATAACAGACTACCTTCCATAATGACAAGGCTACCATCCATTGGAGTAACAAAATCAACAACAGACTACCTTTTATAATGACAAGGCTACCATCCATTGGAGTAACAAAATCAACAACGAACTACCTTCCATAATGACAAGGCTACCATCCATTGGGGTAACAAAATCAACAACAGAATACCTTCCATAATGACAAGGCTACCATCCATTGGAGTAACAAAATCAATAACATACTACCTTCCATAATGACAAGGCTACCATCCATTGGAGTAATAAAATCAACAACAAACTACCTTCCATAATGAAAAGGCTACCATCCATTGGAGTAACAATCTCAACAACAGACTACCTTCCATAATGACAAGGCTACCATCCATTGGAGTAACAAAATCAACAACAGACTACCTTCCATAATAACAAGGCTACCATCCATTGGAGTAACAAAATCAACAACAGACTACCTTCTATAATGACAAGGCTACCATCCATTGGAGTAACAATCTCAACAACACACTACCTTCCATAATGACAAGGCTACCATCCATTGGAGTAACAAAATCAACAATAGACTACCTTCCATAATGACAAGGCTACCATCCATTGGAGTAACAAAATCAACAACAGACTACCTTCCATAATGACAAGGCTATCATCCATTGGAGTAACAAAATTTGAATCATCTTTATGAATAATCAGATTCACCAGGGAAGTACAGGTTTCTCAAATAAAGAGTCCTGCCATTTTCTATCATGAGGAGGAATCCAATAAAGATTTCCTGAAGAAGAAATAACTTCCTGGATAAATGCCAATATGATTCCTACAGAAATTTCTTGTGCAAAATAAATGCATATTCTCAAAGTGGGCCTTGAAGCTCACAGAAATTCAAATAATAATATTGTTGAGGGTGTTCATTCCAAATAGAAATAAATTGGAATGAAGCAGTCAACTAGAATACACCTTTTGAGAAATAAAATCAAGAGGGAAAATCCATCCCATCCAGACAACAAGCTGAAAAGAAGGCTGAAACAAAATTCTTCCATGAGGGATAATTTAATAGAGAAGTTGAAAGAATGTACACTTTTTTCTTAAGGTTGACATTCTAATGGAGAGAGGGTAGTACAAGTCTGCAAAACAGGGTAACATGTCAGCGAAAAAATTGATAAATGCAAATGAGAAATGATTTTCTAAATTCAAACATGTAGATGTATGTGTGAATCTATGAATGTCACCACGTATGCTGACAAAACAGACACAGAATACTGGGGATAACCAGGCAAGACCGCAAATGGGTATAATCAATACTCGGATGAATCAAAATTAGGATGGAATTTCCATATGAAAAGTAAGCACTAATTGAGGAACAAATTCCTATTGCATAGCTTAACTTTACTGGTGAAGAACAACATTAAATTAAACGGGGATTTAACATCTTCCTCTGAGCTTTAACTGGAAACAAAAGAAGTTGGACACCAAAGGAGAGTTTGAAGTTCAAAATTTGGCCAGGGTTGACTTCATTAGAGAAGACCAAAATCATCTCGTTGAGTTGTCAGTTGGGGTATAAAACTATCTTCAATGGGGAGGATAATACTGTATCGGCGAAGAATACTTCAACATACATCTTCAAGAATGAGAGTTATAATTGTACCAACTTCTCTGGGGAGAAAGTACGAAAACCTCACAGGGCCACAATTTCCGAAAAGTATCTCATATCAACATCACCAGGGGAATTATCAAATATTGCAGCAAACACTTCTGGGGATTTTAAATACAAACCAGCAATTGGTGGGAGAAAACCAAAAAAAATGATAACCATCTCAATACTTTTTCAATAAAATGTTGTCCTTGCTTGGCTTTCGTGCAGATAAATAGAATGCTAATGTTACTGAAAGGAGATGCTTCATGAATGAGTCCATTCTCAGCAGGTATGAGGAGACATGACTTTTTACCAAATGAGTGAAGCCTTCATTGGGGAAACTTGGATAGAGTCCTCATTTTGTGTGAACCTTTGAGTTTTATCCATCCTTGAGATTACTAATTTTGTCCTCCTTGTACCTCAAAATTTAAAGCAATTTGCAAATTCTTTTCAAAAAAATAATTTTGTTATTTAATCAGTTTTCTTTGATCATTACTATTATTAATAAATTAAATCTTTATAAGTTGAATAAAATAAGAATTGGATAAAAGGCTCAAACTTTATTAACAGAATGGTAGCCTGCAAATGGCAAGACCCCATAGATGTTTACAAAATTTGGAAAATGGTAATATATATTGGAAAAGATACATTGAATTACAATGACCACCATTCTCTCTAGCAACTTTGAATTTCTGAGCCGAAACTTTGGTTGAAGAGTATCAAGATCCAAGTAGATTGTTTCCTCCTTTGATCAACTCTTGTCTGATGAAGTTACTTTCCAGAAAACCCCTAACTTTTGCCTAGGTTTCCCTTGCGGGTTTTCAACCTATCGGGAATCATTTATTCTATTTTATGTCTCTAACTTTTGCCTAGATCGCCCTTTCGGGTTTTCAACCTACCGAGACGCTTCTTTTTGCCTAAGCCGCCCTTTCAGGTTTTCGTCTTAGTGAGCTATTCTTTTATTTTTCTAGGTGAAGTATTTCTTGACTGCATCAGCATTCACAGGACGTGGGAACTCCTCACCATCCATTGTTTCAAGAATCAATGCACCGCCAGAGAAAGCTTTCTTGACAACATACGTGCCTTCAAAATTGGGAGTCCACTTGCCCCTAGAATTAGCGTTGAAAGACATGATCTTCCTGAGCACGAGGTCGCCTTCTCTAAATTCACGAGGTTTTACCTTCTTATCAAAATCTTTCTTCATTCTCTTTTGGTATAATTGACCATGGCACAAAGCTGTCATTATTTTTTCTTCTATTAAATCCAGCTGGTCAAACCTGTTTCGGATCCATTCAGCCTCCGACAGTTTGACTTCTATTATTACATGCAAAGAGGGAATCTCAACTTCAATGGGGAGCACTGCTTCCATGCCATATACAAGAGAAAACGGGGTTGCCCTTGTTGAAGTGAATACAAATGTTTGATACCCATGCAGAGAAAAAGGGAGCATTGCATGCCAGTCTTTATAAGTCACAACCAATTTCTGAATGATCTTCTTGATGTTCTTATTGGCCGCCTCAACAGCTCATTCATCTTTGGTCTGTAGGGAGATGAATTATGATGTACGATCTTAAATTCTTCACAAAGTTCAGACATCATTTTTTTATTCAGATTTAAGCCGTTGTCGGTGATAATCCTGGCACACCATACCTACATATGAGGTTGTTCTTGATAAAATGCACCACCACTTGTTTAGTGACATTAGCATATGAAGCTTCCTCCACACATTTGGTAAAGTAGTCAATTGCCACTAAGATAAAACGATGCCCATTTGACGCCTTTGGTTCAATCATTTCGGTCATATCAATACCCCACATAGAGAAAGGTCGTGGGGAAGAAATAACATTGAGAAGTGTAGGAGGCACATGAATTTTATCAGCATAAATTTGGAACTTATGGAACTTCTTAGAAAATTTGTAACAGTCAGATTCCATTGTCAGCCAATAGTAACCTGCCCTAAGCATCCTTTTCGCCTTTGAATGTCCATTAGAATGGGTACCAAATAAACCTTCACGAATATCATGCATTAACATGTCTGCTTCGTGTCTATCCACGTATCTGAGCAAGACTATGTCATGATTTCTCTTATACAGTACATCTTTATTAAGGAAAAATCTACCTGCCAACCTTCTCAACGTCTTTCTATCTTTATTTGATGCACCAATTGGGTATTCCTGGGTTCGGAGGAAATGTTTGATATCAAAATACCAAGGTTTTTCATCTTCCATATCCTCTGATGTGAACACATGAGCCGGTCTATCCAAACGCCGCACTGTAATACGAGACACATCATTCCAAGTGTTAACTTGATACATAGAAGCCAGAGTTGCCAAAGCATCTGCCATCTGATTTTGATCTCTCGGGATATGATGGAATTCAACCTTATTAAAGAAGGGTAATAGTCTTCTAGCATAATCTTTGTAGGGGATCAAGCAAGGATGGAGAGCATCCCATTCTCCTTTAATATGATTAACAACCAAAGCCAAATCACCATACACATCTAGAACCTTGATTCTAAGGTCAATGGCCTCCTCGAGATCCGTAATACAAGCCTCATATTCTGCCATATTATTAGTGCAATCAAATGTCAGCCTTGTAGTAAAAGGAATGTGTGATCCATGAGGAGTAATAATCACTGCACCAATTCCTTTTCCGTAAGAATTCACCGCTCCACAAAATACCATGCCCCAACGAGATTCAGGATCTGGTCCTTCCCCAGGAAAAGGTTCATCACAATATTTTTCTTTTAAGAACATCACATCCTCATCAGGGAAATCAAACTTGATAGATTGATAGTCATCTATCGATTGGTGAGCAAGATAATTCTCCAGCACGTAGCTTTTTTTGTCCTTTTAAGTGTGGTACTCGATGTAGTATTCAGACAATAGCATTTGCCAGCGAGAAATTCTCCCTGTGAGAGCAGGATTTTCAAAGATATACTTTATTGGATCCATTTGGAAATCAACCAAGTAGTATTATTCAACATATATTGTCGCAACCGCTTTGCCACCCAAGTCAGAGCACAACATGTCTTCTCCAACATAGAATACAGTGACTCATAATCGGTAAATTTCTTACTGAGGTAGTATATGGCATATTCTTTCTTTCCTGTCTCATCTTGTTGTTCCAAAATACAACCCATAGAACTATCCAACACAGTCAGATACATGATCAATGGTCTTCCTTCAATGGGAGGGAGCAAGATAGGAGCTTCAAGAAGATAATCTTTGATACTTTCAAATGCCTTCTGGAAATCCTCTGTCCATAGAAAACCCTGATTTTTCTTTAGCAACTTAAAGATCGGTTCACATGTTGCGGTCATGTGGGAGAGGAATATGGAAATATAATTCAGATGCCCAAGGAACCCTCTAACTTGCTTCTCAGTCCTTTGCGCAAGCATTTCTTGGATTGCTTTGACTTTATCTGGGTCAACTTCAATCCCTTTCTGGATGACAATAAAACCCAACAACTTCCCTAATCAGACACCGAAAGTGCATTTATTTAGATTCAAGCGGAGACGGTACTTCCTCAAACGCTTAAACAACTTCAACAAATCTTCCACATCCCCTTCTTTGGTCTGTGATTTGGCAATCATGTCATCAACATATACCTCAATTTCTTTGTGCATTAGATCATGGAATAGGAATGTCACAGCCCTCTGGTACGTTGCACCAGCATTCTTCAGCCCGAATGGCATCACTCTGTAACAGAATGTTTCCCAGGGTGTGATAAACGTTGTTTTTCCATATCCTCAGGAGCCATTCTTATTTGATTATATCCGGAATATCCTTCCATGAACGAGAACACTTTGAACTTTGTTGTGTTATCAACCAGCATATCAATATGTGGTAATGGAAAATCATCTTTTGGACTAGCTTTGTTTATATCTCTATAATCTATACACATGCGGACTTTCCCATCTTTCTTTGGTATGGGCACAATGTTGGCTATCCATTGAGGATACACTGATGCCACAAGAAAACCAGAATTTATTATTTTTAAGACCTCTTCTTTGATTTTTACTGCCATATCAGGTTGAGTTCTTCTCAACTTCTGCTTGACGGGCGGGCAAGCTGGCTTCAAAGGAAAATGATGTTCCACAGTATCAGTATCTATATCGGGCATATCTTGGTAAGACCAAGCAAATATTTCCACATACTCTTTCAATAGTTCAGTCAACTTGTTCTTCACATCAGGATGCAACGATGCTCCAATCTTGACCTCTTTTGGATCTTCTTCTGAACCCAAATTAATTGTTTCTAATGACTACCCATGTGGCTGAATAGCATTCTCCTCGTGTTTGAGCAACCATGAAACCTCTTCTGGAATCTCATCATACTCTTCTTCTTCTGTCCCAAACACAGGATATTCAAAGTTGGGAGAGGGTGCAGGGTCATTGTATTCAACGGGTTTATTAATTAATCTGCACATGTGATTTGTGATTTCTTTTAGAAATTGACACATATATATCAAATGATTATGCAGATTTATTCACAACATATTCTATTCAAAAAAGGTTTTTTTTATGATTACCATTTTCCATGAAAAATAAAACAGAAGAATAGAAAAATAAAAGACACAATTTTGAGAATCAAATATAACTTTTATTCATGATTTTAATGATCACATCAAATGGATAAGCCCATACAACATTAACTTTCATCTTGGGTAGAATGAAAGATTTTTGCAAAGAAAAATAAATTACTTTGAGACATGGATGTAAGAGGGAACATTATAAGTGACCCAACTCTGGATTCTGACTCCAGGTGTCACATAATTCAGCACTTCTTGATATTCTTCACCCTTCTCAATAGCATTAACTTCAGATACCATTGGATAGAGGTAGCCTCCACTGCCAAAAAACATCTTGATAACCGCTCATAATAGACTTTGGCTTCAAACCTTCATTCTTGCCATTCTTGCCATTCTTGGTAGAGAATCCTAAACCAGCAATGTTCTTGTTTACTGGAGGATCAACAACTTGTCCCCATACTTTACTTGGACCGTTACGCACAACCTGATGAGCATATTTTAATGAAACTATAGAGTTATCATTCCCCTATACATTATCAACAGATAGAGCCTGAAAGTGTGTCCCTACAACAGCCTCATCTGCCTCAACAACACTGAAAGATGATAGTTGAGATATCAACAACGCTTTCTCTCTGTTTACAATAACCACTTTGCCTTCACGCACAAACTTCAACTTTTGGTGCAGCGTGGAGGTGACATCCTCTGCTTCATGTATCCATGGTCTTCCCGTTAGAAAAATATATGCGGCATAATATCTATGACTTGAAAAGTGATCTGGAACAGATGCGGGCCTATGTGAATAGGAAGATCGACCTCCCCAATAATCGACTTCCTTGACCCATCAAAATCTTTGACAATAAGACCACTTGGGCGCATAGGAGCCCCTAGATATTTCAACTTCATTAATGTACTCCTCGGTATCACATTCAAGGCGGATCCATTATCAATCAGCACATTTGATAATGAATCACTTTTACAATTCATGGATATGTGGAGAGCCAAATTGTGATTCTCCCCCTTGTCAGGCAATTCATCATCGCAAAAGCTTAGGTTATTACATGATGTAATATTACCTACCACAATGTTGAATTGATATAATGGCATTCCATACTCCACAAAGGCTTCGTCCAACACCCTCATTAAGGATTCTCTATGAGAAGCAGAATTCATTAATAATTCCAAGATAGATATTTTTGAAGGCGTCTGTAATAACGGATCCACAATTCGGTAGTCGCTCATTTTGAATATTTTCAAAATATCATCCACGTCCTTCTCTAGGGTAGCACCACTAGATTCCCATGCAACCTTCTTATCTTTAACACTTTCCACAACCTTCTTTCCAGTATCATCAATTCCCCGAACAACTGGTGCAAACACACGACCACTACGGGTCACCCTACTAGTTTCAACAATATTTCCAATATTAGACAAAGGTTGGATAGGAACTTCCACACCATCCTCTAAAATTGTAGCGTTATACTTGTACGGTACAGCTTTGTCATATTCGTAAGGAACGGGCCCCGGTAAGCAAATCACCACAGGGGCAATAACTGGCTTACTACAATATTCAATTTCAACAGGGGCGGGATCATTGAAACACGGCACAATCACATTCACACCTTCTTCAGACAATCTTGTCATAAAAGTGTCATCACCAGATAACAAACCCTCATCTGAGGAAAAGAATTCATCTGCAGAAGCATACTAATCATCATCTGATTCTTCCTTAGCCAAGCAGACCTCAATCTCGTTAACCTCATGGTAGTCATCTCTTTGTTCCAAAACCTTGATGGTTCCATTATCCAACAACAATTGAATATCTTTTCTCACAATTGAACATCCTCAGGAGTCCCTGCAACAAACCCGGAAATATCCATAGTGGTGCTCTACCTGACCAGTCATGTGGCAGAAAGTAGCATGCATTTGTACAAGATCATCATTCATATGTTCTACATCAAAGATCCTGAACTCTCCAGGACATCCAGAAACCATGTTCACTTCTTCTTCTTACTATGCTCTAGGCTTGATTATATGGATGAGGCCCTCATCCATCATCTCCTGCAAATCATCCTTTATCTTATCGCAACCTTGTATATTAGTATTATAAGTACCACAACCATCATGGTCATGAGTGTAGTAACTAAACTCGCAAAGGTTTGCATTCATATTTATCAGGTATCCTCTAAGAAAGTTAATATCATAAATGCGGAAGTCCCTTGGACAACCTGCAACCATGTTAACAGCATTCGCTCCTCCATATATAGGGAGAGGATTATATTTTACATTCGGACTGACATCTTTAAAGGATAAAAGGCCAGATCTAACCATTCTTTGTACCTCTGATTTCAGAGGATAACAGTTTTCCACATTATGTCCTGGTGCACCCTGATGGAAAGTGCACGTTTGATCTGCCTTGTAATACCAAGGTAAAGGGGATGGTATAGCGGGAGATGGCCTAGTCTGGACCAACTTTTTCTAAATCAAGGAAGTAGCTCTGCATAACTCATAGGGATAGATTCAAAAGGTTCTCTCCTTTGATTCTACCCTTGGCTTCCCTGAGGGACTGGCCTTTGATAAGAAACTGTATTCGAAGCTACATTTACAACTGGAGTTACTGAGGTAATCTGTTGAGGGTGCTGATGATTTCTTCTAGAGGTATTGATCCTTCTTTCTTGAACAACAATATTTGTCTCTCCCTCCTTCTTCTTAACAAATCCAAATGATGGCTTCTTCACATTGCTGGAACTTTCACTTTTTGTGAGACGACCTTCTCTCATAGTCTCTTCCAAACGAACACCCATTCCCACCATTTCACTAAAATCACTATGTACTTGCCATCATCTTCTCATAATAGAATTCCCCTAGTGTATTCAGGAAAATCTTTGTCATTTCTTTTTCTTCCATTGGAGGGATCACTTGGGCGGCTACCTCACGCCATCTTTATGCATATTCTTTGAATGATTACTTGTCCCTCTGGACCATGGCCCTGAGTTGATCATGATCGGGTGCCATTTCCACATTGTATTTGTACTATCTGATAAATGCTCCACCCAAGTCATTAAAAGAATGAACGGTGGCACTATCCAGGCTAATGTACCATTTCAATGTTGCACCAATTAGACTGTCTTGAAAGAAGTGAATCAACAGGAATTGATCATCTGTATGAGTAGACATTCTTCTTATATACATCACCAAGTGAGAATGTGGACAAGTGTTTCCCTTGTACTTTTCGAACTCTGGAACTTTAAACTTCGCATGTATCTTGACATTTGGAACCAAACACATGTCATTCACATTCTGCCCAAATAGCTCTTTTCCCCTGAAGGCCTACAACTCCTTCTGCATTTTGTCAAATTAGTCTTGAAATCATCCATTCTATCATAAAAAACCAAGCTTTCACTTGGTGTAGGAATTGGACGATACATATCATCATTAGCGAACGGGACCACATTCACTGAGGGCGGTGTAGCATAGTGAATTTCATTTCTAGCAGCAGGGGTAACATGCACCACAGGAGGTGCGAGAACAGCAGCAGTCTGAGTAAGCGGAGAAATCTGAGGATCCTGATTATAACCTTTTGGCATAAATTTTTCAGGCATCCCCCAAGGATATCACAGAGGCATACGATTCTGAACAATAGTTGGATTTTCAGACACAAGAACAGTCGGAACTTCAGTAGTAACCATTGTATGTTGAGGTTGAACACTCGGTCGCTGATTCTGAGCAGCCCCCAAAGACTCCATCAGAGCAGTGAGATTGGCCATGCCGGCCTTCAGAGCAGAAACTTTCTCGTGCAACTCGCGATTCTCTTGTTCAAGGTTATCCATCTTTCTTCTGAAATTAGCTCGTGTATTGTATTGGTGAGACATCTTGCTGAACAAAGTAAAAAATCTCAGTAAGACACTTGGATATGTATAAAAAATGCAAGAAGTATGTACAATATGATGCATGATGTGCAAATCACATGATTTATTTTATTATTAATATTTCAAGGGACTTAAAGATTTATAGACAATTTTGCAAATATCAAGGTAATAACACATTTAAACACTGAAATTTTTTATTATAATAACTTCAGAAGATGGATTACAAGTTTCAATAATCCCAAGTACAAGATGAAAATAAATTCCAAAACTCTAAGAAGCAAAGTTGATGGAGATCCCTCTGTGCGCCAACGCTTCCCGGTAAGTCTGGCGATCTGAGCCTTCAACCTCTGATTTTCTTCCGCATACCTGGTGGAAATCTCCTTCCAATCACCAGATTCAGGAAGTGAGCAACTAATGCCTAATTGAGGCTTAGGAGAAAATAAATCCCCTTGCCTCTCCATCTTCTTTCTCCTTTAAGTCTGCGCGATAGGAAATCTCTAGAGTTTGGCACTTATTCTTCTAAGCTTCCTTTTCCTGCTGCATCCTGACTAAAGCAAGATGTAGCTCTTCAACATCATCCAATAGAAGAGGAGTGGTCTTCACAAACAAATCAGGCATAGGTGCTTCTCGAGAATACGGTATCTTCAACTAAATAGCTTTACCTTGTACCCACTGAAGATAAGGCTCCAAAGAAACAGCCCCCCTAGGTCCCAAGTCCTTCCTACTCTTCATGTGAACGTGACTCCAAGCCTTCACAATCTGCTCCCTAGCTTCCTTATGGTCTTCTCCCTCTTTAAGAAAGAAACTACTCAAATGAATACTATTTGGTTTACCCCTCATCAGATATCCAAGTTGTCGTCGTGTAAGAATAGGGTTGCAACTAATTCCTCCCTTTGTACCAAGAAGAGGTACTTTGGGGAAACTACCACAACTGTCGACAATCTCTACATCATGATAAGCCTGATGATACCAAACAATATCTGAGTGAGTAAGTGCCATGATCTTAGCAGCCCAACGGGGTTCCTTCCTGACATCCTAGAAGGCATCAGATTGGGGCAAATGAGAAGTAAACCACTGGTACAACAGAGGCGTACAATAGATGATAATCCCCCATGATAAGAATCCCAAAGATGAATAGAGTAATAAGTATCACCCAACAATGTAGGAACTAGGTTTCCAATCATGAAGGTCCTGATGGCATTAATGTCAACAAATTTGTCCACATTATGAAATAAGAACAACCCGTAAGCAAGTAAAGCAAAGTTGGCCTCAAAAGCAAATGTGCTCTTGATCCTAGCAAAGTAGAGAGCTTTCTCCAATAATAATTGAGCTGGTAATCCCCTAATATCTCCTTTAGTAGTCATGTGCGCTTCAACCTCGGACTTCCCCAAATGGATCAAGACAACAATCTCATGTGGTTTTGGCTCACCTTCCAAACCAGTAAAAGGAATACAATCGATAATAGGCAAACCCAACAGATAAGAATACTCCTCTAATGTAGGCATCAACTGATAGTCAGGGAAAGTAAATCATCGATACATCGGATCATAAAATTGGACCAAGGTCGAGAGAATACCCTCCTTCATCCTAAGATTCATAAGAGAAATGATGGACACATACTTCCTCCAAAAATCTATAGAACACTCAATCTCGGGAATCAGACTCATCAACTCATCTATCTTGGGATCTTTGAAACTGTATTTTCCAGTCTTTCTTTTTCCAGAATCCATAGTTAAGAGGTACCTGAGATATTCATAAATAGTCAACATTTAAGTCCCTTGAAACAAAATGTCCTTAAGAGATGCTCATGAGTGCATGAATGCATGATGCAACAATCACACGCAATATCACAAACATAGGGTTCATAGGTTTAGCGTCACGAGCATGAGGTTGAATTTATTACCCATAAGGTGTGGTCTAAAAGTTATCACCTAATGAACAAGGTTTTAAAGGTTCCTAGAGTCTACATCCTTCCTTCGGATATTACCAACTTCCTGATTAACTCAGTAATTAGTAAAATTCTCAAGAAAAACTCATCCGAGTGTAGTATCGCGTGACAACTATCTTCGGATTACTCAGTCATATCTTTCGCACTACACCTAAAAGGCCAAGATGGGTTAGGTAATCTACAGCCCTCAGTTTCAGCAGGCTCCCAAGTCGAAAGTAGCACGTCTTCCTGATTACTTGATAAATGACACTAAAGTCAAAGGGGCCTCCACTGAGTGGGGGATCTCATGTCTCCTTTTTTGGGATTACTCCCTCAAAGTTAACATGACTATACCGTCTGTCCTATCTTAAGTTTGCCCAAGTCCGGGTATAGGACTTATGAGAAATCCCCAAGCATCCTGAAAACCAGGAAAAAACCAAACAAACATATATACAATATATAACATATAAACAACAATAGCACATATACAGATATAAACAAATATAGGCTCACGCCACTTAGGGATGGACCAACAAGAGGTCAATCATTCCCTAGTGAAGTCATCATTTTTTCTGTAGCGGTTGAAATGTTAAGACTGAGCCATTGGATTCACTTGACACGCACAAATCAAAATCAAAATCGCCACCACGCTTTATTGTTTCCAAAGGAATGGGAAAAGAGCGAATAACCCAAAAGAGGGGGAATATTCTAGGTAAGGGGGTTGGTTATGCAAAGGGAAGGTATTAGCACCCTAAACATCTATGGTACTCTGCAGGAACCTCTTTGTAAAATATGTATATTTTGGCTATAAAATGTTGTATGAAAATAGATTGTGGTGGTGAGGAAAGAAGTATTTTTTATGATTTTTTGCACCTGCTGCGGTTGTGAACATATAGTGCCTACATACCACCTTTTGAGAAATAGGGGATCAGGGTACACGTAGTTCACCTTTAAAAATTTTAAAACACAAGTGTGTTAGTTAATTTTATGAGATAAGACATCATCGCCATTGTCCGTGTGGAAAACATACTTACTACCCACAATCATGAGCAAGGAGAATTTGCATCATCTCAAAGTGGAGGATATGGCTTGGATTTTAAAATCAACAAAACCTCTCTCAACACCCAAGTGGAAAATATCTCTCTTCACTATATATTGTAGAAGTATAGTTGTTTGCATCACTACAAGGATTGACAAGAGTCCAATCTTTTGAGAAATTTTTTAAAGAAAAATCCAAATTGGTATAAATGGTTTAAATGAGATTGATTGACTTTTAGTCTTCTCACAAAAATGTTAAAGTATTATTAAGTTTATTAAAGTTTGTTTATGAAATTTTTTTGAAAATGCATGGACCTAAGTCCAGGTTTATTATGAAAATGATTCATGTTTAGAAACAAGAAGTGTTTCCAAAAGGAGGGAGAAGATTTTTTTAAATTAAATAAGATATGAGGAAAAGAAGGGACTATCCTAAAGCATAAGGTAAAAGCTAGGGAAAAGAACCGTCTAACCAAACAAGAGGCTAACACTTGAAATTATGAGTCAAGATAGAATTCCCAATCTTTGGATTGAAACCAAGCAAGGATACTAAACCTCTTAAGAAAACCAAGTTTTAATGGCATTAAGTCTTCACAAAAACTGCGCAGAATAACGCCTGTATATAGATGAATTCCCGATCACATACAAAGCATGTAATCATAATAACCTGCACACAAAGCAAACAAACAACCCAATGCCTTGGGGTAAACCCCAAGAGCTCTAGACAAAATATCAATTAAGGTTACAATGTCTCCAACATAGATCAAGGTTTCTATTCCTAAGTCCAAGAAGTCCATCACTCCAGAATGCCTAGGATAGTAACCAAGTAGTCCAAGTACCATTAAAGTTTTTTTATGATTCAAGTTGATTATTAGGTATCTTAAAAAATAAATGAAAAGCTCAAGTGAGCAAAGATAAACAAGACATAAAATATAAAGGCTCAAGTGAGCAAAGATAAAAAATATCATGAAATCTAAATGCCAAAGTAAATGGTACACAAAGTAAAAGCATAAAATAAAAACATAATATAAAGTTAATTGTTAGAAGTTAATGGTTGGTTGGATGAACATATTGAAAATTCCATTTGGAACTCATTAGAGGATTGATGGAACCAAAGCCTCTCAACAACAAGTTGCATTTGCTTTTTGTCAAGTATATCATCCATTTTAAGAATCCCAAAGTAACTTAATGATCAATGATGTTTAAGTGCTCCACTTTGACCAAAATTGATGAAGTTCCATTAGAGGATTGGTAGAACCAAAGCCTCCTAATAATGGATCTCAATGTTATTGGATCATTGGATTCAAATTACTATACTTGGGCTTGCAAACATAATTTTGGGCCACGAGTGATCATTTTCTCAAATCGGGACAAAATTTAGCGCTATGTTATACAATCGTAAGTGGACTTATATAAAAGTCGCACCTATTTTGAGGCCGGTCAATAGCAATATATGCATCATTTGTTTTGAGACATGATATAGAAATCATGCTCCAATAACAATTAGTTCAATAAGAATGGGATGAGATGAAGAGAGAAGGAAAAAAATGAATAAACCACATTTGAATCAAAATTCAATCAAACTATTATTAAAATCATTCGTCCATATTTATGGAGTTAAACTCAACACCATGGATCCAATGATGTTAACAAAGTTCATGATCAAAACTTCAATCCAAGATCATCCAGAAAATATACAAAAATAAAATTGTATTTAAAATAAAGGAATAAGGATTTTAAAATGATTATAATATGGAAATAATAGAGAAAAATAGCAACTATATTCAAATTAATCAAGAAAAATTAAGGCCATATAAAAATCAGAAATGAACTCAGATATTTTTATAAATTTTTTAGCAATTTTTTTAAAGTCGAAAACTATTTTTAAATTAAAAGAAATAGGTAAAATAAATAAAAAATGATAAAAAAATAACAAAGTCAGAAATAAAAAATAAATGAGGTCACCAATATTTGTCACAATGTCATTGGATCATTCCCTATTTTTTTCAGAATTTAAAAATGCATAAAAGTATTTTTAAACATTTAAAACAATTCAAATAAAGTGAAAAATTATAAAAAATATCAAAACACAAAATAAAAATGTGAAAAATTAAAAATCAGGAAGAGAAAAATCAAAAGTATTTTCCATAACTTTATCAAATTTTTTGGAGTTAAAATGAATTTTCTATGAATTTTTGAAATCTAAAACAATTAAATTTAAAAATCAGAAATAAAAAATAAAGTAAAAAACATGTGGACCATTGGATGAGAGTCAAAATGCGCTAGTAATCAAATCCAAGGGATTTGGTGCATTGTGCATATCATGGTCATTACTGAATAAAGCACATGATTCAATATAAAATTAGAAATTCAAAAATTCCAAATGGCGATGTTTCATTGGTTGAAGGATGACACATTGGTCATCTTCAACCTCCATCCAGTCTCAAAACCAGGTCGCTCAAACTGTAAAATTAGAGCACGGGACCAATACCATTCGCTTTTTCTCATCAAGACGAAGACAACCATACATTCGCGAAAAATTTATGTAAACTGTAGCTCAAACAATTTGGAAGAGAGGTTTTGAAAAGGAATTTTAAATTTCATGGTCAAAACGTGCTTCCAGTTAAAAAAGTTGTTGCGACTAGAACCAGGATGATGAGAGCTTCACAATAGTATCAAAGTTTGAGAGAATTGGTGAAGGAATCTACCTATTGAAGTTAAGTTGCAGAGCTCTGAAACTGGACTTCTTTGGATCAATATAGGTCACGATTCTTAAAGGTAATTGTATGGTTAGCTTCAAAGAAGTTCAATGAAGGTGAATTGACAAAGAAAAATGATTGAGGGATACTGTAAAAGTAAATTTGAAGTAGCTGGAAATTAGGTTCAAGAGAGATTTTGGAAGGGTGATATTGGTTGTCTAAGCTTTAGGAAATGAATGGGGGATGACCCTTTATTTATAGGAGAATGAATGGGATCCTTAAGCGTGTAAAATAATGAATTTTTGAGGGAAGTCGTGTGGGTCTGCAGCATGAACAAAGTGTGACTTGTTTAGTATCAAAACTCGGCCAAATCGTGCATCTCATGATGCTAAACGCCTTTGAAAAGTTGCTAAACATGATTAGAAGCAACGCATGGAAAACTTGTGATTAGAAGCCAAAACAAAGATTTCAAAATTTGACTTGTGATGAAACTTCAGTTTCAAGTTACCAAATTCAAATCAATGGCATTTTCAACTCAAGGGGTCTTAGTGCCTGATTCTTAAAGCTTTAGAAAGATGAGGTTACAAGCTTTGTAATGGAAAAGTAATGGGACAAAATGGTTTCTTGAGATGAAAGTTGCAATGAGTCAAAGTTGGGAAAAAGAAGTTGACTTTTCATACTTAGAAAATTTCTAAGTTTTTCTTCAAAAATAACTTGTAACGTTTTGCATCCAAACATGGCCTTCCACTTGAAATTTGCTCTTGAACAAAAATGATGGCATGAATTAGATCTCTTTAATGGAATTTTGAAACTTTAACTATTAAAAGTCTCAAAAAATTGAGAGAGTTATGACTTGTTGAAGTTGGAAAAAAATTCATGAAATGACCTATAGTCTTTTGCATCCTTAAGGCATCTTAATTCCATTTTCACACTTTGCACATAAAAGAAAGGTTGAAGCTCACATCTTTAAGATCATTGTGGAAAAAGAATGGGCTTAAGGTGATAAAAATTGATCAAGTTATGATCATTTTAAGTCACATGAAGGGATTTGAGGGTTCATCTTGAGGACTTGTAATCTTTCTTCATCATCAACTTTCTTACACACAAAATTTCCTTGAGACCTTTGAAGTTACTTTTTAATAAACCTTTGAGGAGAATGATTTTTTTGGAATCACTCAAAAATACCAAAAGATGAGAAAGATATACCCGTTAGAAGTTCAAAACCCTAGCTCCTAGAGCAAGAAAATACCTTGGGAGAACTTTGCAATTTTTGATCAACCTTATTGCACCAATACTTTTATATTGAAAATAGAGGTTGTTAAGGATGATAATGAGAAGTCATAGCAACCAACATCACTTCCACATATTGAAAATTTAAGGAGATATGCACTTGTAATCAACGGAGACAAAGACTTGTCCAATTGTGTCAAACTTCTTCAATCAACCCTTGTACCTTTGTACTATTTTTGACAAATTAAGGCATGATGAATCATAATAAACTTTTTCATGATGTTATTTCAAAATATCTTCAATAGTGAAACTGGAACCTCAATGAAGCTTTGTTGAAGAAGGCACAGAAATGAACTCATGAACCTATAGATCAATTTGATGGAATGCATTATGTTTTCACCTACAAAATCATCAATTAGGGCAAACATTCATTGTATTTGTTGGTTAAAAGTTAATCACTACAAAACATAGATGAACACAAAATACGAGTCAAGGTGCTTGGTGATTCCCCATGAGCAAAACTTAAAGATAAGGAGAGGAGCCAAACCCTGGTGTGATCTTGTTGTGATTGAATTGATATGATATGATGAAGGGATATTAGGGGTAAAAATTTGGCTACAACAGTCGTGTCCAGGACTGTTTGAGTGGTACACACACCTTTCTTCATGATTGTAACGGGGAGAAGCAGTAATGGGTTTTTGAGGAGGCTCCCTCAATGTAACTAGCTTGGCCTCCAACATGTGATGCAACGCTTGAGCCAAAGGCATGTTGATATCGACAAATTGTCTTCCTTGATTATGTTGACCACCTTTTCTTGGTTGGCGAGGTTGTTGTTGGACTTTTGGTATAGTAGCCATTTTGAAGGGTGTTCTCTCGACCAAACCAAATCCTTGTATCATCAGAGACTTAATAATAACTTGATCCCCAATTCTAATTGTTTGTTCCATATGGTTGATCCGTCTTGATGAAACTTGTTGATGAGGGCTCTCAGCTCTTCTTGTCCCTGAGCTAAGTTTTAGATAAGAGCCATCTGACCCACCATTTGTCCCATCATTTGGACTTTCATTGTTGTCATTTCTGTTTGTAATCGTTCTAACTGGCCATCTCTGTTGTCTTCAGGATTCTTCTTGGTCATTCTCTCATTGAGGAGTGCTTTCACTTCTTATATCCCCTTGGATAGCTTCAGGAATAATTCTTGAAGTTGAGCATTTTGGGTCTGAAGATCTATGACAGCCTGTTCTAGAGCCATCTCTATTGAAATAAACAATAAGCAGATGAGAAACCTATATGGGGAAAACCTGTTATGATGACATGAATGATATGTGGATGTGATGTTTTCAAGGATCTTACGGGGTATACACAAGAAAATGTCAGAAGTTGAACTTTGATTACAACTTTGATTGAAGAACTTTGTATCGTTGAAATATCCTTCTATGAGAATCGAGCTCACCATGTCGAGTGGGTCATAGCCCTTGGCTTAATTTATTGTGCTTTAGTCTTTGACAACATTTGGTTAGAGGAGAATAAATCCTCTTACCTCTTGATAGACGTCTAGTTCATCATGACCCCGCATCAAAGGCCCTTTGAGATCCTTGAAATAGTCAATGGAAATGATATGGTATGATGTCATGATGTTATGTACATATACAAGAAAAAGCAAACAAGTTGTTATGTACAAACAAAGCAAACAAGTCCTTAAGTTTAGGCTTGCATGGAGTTTATAGGTAAGTACCCTCTTGAAGTTTAGTTGGCTCAACTTGTCCTAGAAAGTAACTGGGTTATAGGGGATCTCAATATCATTGATCTTTCTTCATCGGACATTGTTTCAGCAAGCCTCTTTATTGGCGACCGAAATATCCCGAAAGTCCGATCTCAATGAGCGTAGCATCGAGTATCAACCAACTTTAAACTGCACCAAAGTCGGATATCTCACTACTTCCTAATGGCCAAGTTGTTCAATTAAAGGTTCTAAGGTCAGTTAGTGCTTCATGACACCACACAGCGGCCTCTTATTCTCCTTGACTGGACTAAAGGGCTACCGGTTCTAACAAACGTGTCACACTAACATAGTCATTGCTTCAACCATATCGGTATACGCTGCACAGTCCCCACGATCTACTGCTACTTACCTAATAATGTTCCCTCAATCCGGGTAGAGGATCAATATAAACCCAAACAAGGACCCATAAATATAAAAGCAAGCAAATAAAACAATGAAAGAAATTTAAAGGTGATTTATCTCTAAGGTAACCCCATATTTAAGATCTCCCCAGCAGAGTCGCCAATTCTGTAATACGGTGGGAGAACTGACTTGGGTGTTTTGCGTTTGATCGCAATTGTTGTGGATAGCAAGAGTCCCCACCGACTTTTCTTTTATCCAATAAGGAAAGGGTGAAAAGAACAGGAAAGACCTTTGAGATATTTTTCTTGAGTTCGGGGTAGATTATGAAAAGGGAAGGTGTTAGCACCCTTTTCATCCATAGTTATCTACGGGCTCCTAGTTGCTTGCTAGATCACTTTTGAAATTTCTTTGTTTGAAATGTGTTTGTGGTGGGTTTTGAAAGTATTTTTGAAAAGAACCTTCGTTTAGGGAAACTTTGTAATGATTCTCGTCTCTATAAGAATGCATACAAAGTGTTGGACTTTTTGAAAATATTTCATGTCTTGAAAGTGTTTGGTGTGTTTGAAAAGATGTTTCTTTTGAAGATGGATTGTGATAAAGCAACTAAGAACTTTATACCTACTCAAAAGTCTTTTATTCATTTCTTCTTTCCTTTGATATTGCTATCTTACCATTGATTGGTAGGAAGCCTTATCATTGGATGTAAAGAGACGAGCATGGGTCATCGTATAATCATGAATATCAATGTTGTGAGATATCTTAGAATTTCTCTTTAAGGGACTAAGATCATTTGTAAGGCGACATTCGTAGCGTCACAAGGGACTTTGATCTTGTATTTTTTTTGTTTTTGCTAAGATGTCTCACATGCATATCATAACCATTTTAAGGAAACAAGTGGAGTTAACCCTAGAGGTGCAAGTGTGCTAAGTGTGTTTGATTGCATGCATTTTTGTCTTTTATATTAGGGTTTTCTATCGGTTAGCTTTATCTTTCCATACACACCCTAATTACTAACAGATTATATTAAAGCGGTAAATTACGGAAATTAAAATCATAAACTATTACATTGTTAGGGGAGTGGGGGTACAATTTACAAATGGGGATGAAGTAGAAACTTAAATATTACAACCATATCAAATAACAATGTAGAAAATTTAAAAATAATGTAAAATAAAGGAAATATTGCATTTTGAACTATTATGTGTCGACACATGCTGTTGTGCATCGACACATAACTTTTCTTTCCCCTGTATTGCCAAATCAACTCAATATGAGTCGAAGCATAATGGGATGTGTCGACTCATGCACCTGTTTGTCCTTCTATTGTGGGGCCTGCATAACAGTATGGGTCTATGCATAAGGCCATGCGTCGACTCATACCCTGTTTTTTCACTAGAATGAGTCGACTCATGTGGATATGTGTCGATTCATGCTGCAGTTTTTCACCTTTATCATCATTCTATTGTGTGTACAAGTCAGTTCACAGTATACGATTGATAACAAATGAATAGCAAGCAAATGGTTAGCTTAAAGGGGCAATAATTACTACAATTTATCTTCAAAAATAAATCGTTAACGGTGTATGAAAAAATGCAAAGTAAAGAAAACTAACCTTGAGACTGCACTTGGTGTTTTAAGTTTGAATACTTTTCAAGATGTTGTGATGGCTCCAATGAATCTCCGGGAAGCTGTTCCAAACTGTTGAATCACACTAACTCAATCAAGTTGTACAGTACTGTTTTTGTGTTTGGGGTGAAGATAATGGCACTACAGAAATTGTTCTTGTGTTTGAACAATCTCTATGTGATAAGGTGTTTGGTTTATGGGAGAGTTTGTAAAATGGATTGAGATTTTGTGTTGAATGAAAGTAGAGATGAGTATGAGAAATTGTATTTTGTGAATGAGTAGAGTTTACAAGGAATGTTGTTTTTCTTTTCTCTCTTCTCTCTCTCCAAAATCCCACCTTGTATGTTGTGAGAACAGTTTGTTTTATAGATGAAGTTTGGATGAGATTTGGGGGGAAACAAAAAAGCTTTTGAACAGTTTGGGTATGTTGTGTCATTGCGTTTTTGGGTGCAGCTCTTTATATGCTAACTTGGTGCAACCATGGGTCTAATATGATGCAGATTTTCAGAGCAACATTGCAGGTATTTGAGCAAACTGCGACAGCATAGCAGGGTTGTTTTTATGGATTTGAGTCAAAGAGAAAAGTTTAAACAAGACAGGGCTTTAGGATTTGTAACTTAACAATTCTAACTTAAAAAAATGCAGTCTTGTAATAACTTGAACATCTTGAATTATTTTGAATTATAGTGAAGAAAGATGTCATGAGGTAATTAATCATGTATAGAAAATACTTAGAAAAAATTTCCAAGTCTTGCCAAGTTTGATTTTTTGACCTTCTTAATTTTTGATGATCAAATTTCATATTTTGAATACCTTGATCAAATGTGATTTTCAAAACTCAAATTTAACCAAAAAGTCAAAGTTTGACTTTTCAGTGTATAATTGACTTTTTAATCAGTTGACCAAATTTCATCTATCAATCTACTGATATCAGGAGGTGAATTGGAATATGCGAATAGGTAGAAATGATGCACTTAAATCCTTGAGATCATATTTCGAACCAATAAGTTATGTACTAGATCAAAAATCAAAGATTTGTCACTCTTAGTCAAAACCCTAATTTGGAGTCTCAGCGCTTCGAAGATGATTTTGTCTGATCAATTCCTTGAGATTTATTGAAAAAGAGAGGGAAATTTTTAGGATACAACACCTGGCATGTATTCATAAGACCAAGAAAAGATCTCAACATAGTCACGTAACATCTGAATTAACCTCTTTTTGGCACTGTCTTCTAGGTCAGCATCTATCTTAATTTCTTTCATGTCCTCTTCGGTACCCAGGTTCACAATCTAGATTGGCTCTTCATGTGGTTGTATGGCTCTTCCTTCTTGCTCTAACAGTCTAGCAAGCTCTCCAGAAACTTCACAATCTTCAACACCTTCATCCTCGGCTTGGTAGATCGTACTTTCAAAATCATAATTGGCAATAGCAGAATTGTTATCAATGGGATCCAGAGTGGATGTGGATCTGCAATTTGTTATGTGGGTGTGTGTAAGAACACATAGCTATTTTGAAAGCAATAAAGTAAAATAAAGACAAAGAGCATAAAATTGAATGCAAACGTCCAATTATCTATTGAATGAAAATATGTGAATGAAATATGACAACCCTAACAAATGGACAATTGTGCCCCGAGTAAGGCACAAGGCTTATTGTCCAAATTACATAACCAAAAACTTGAAAACAAGAAAACAGGAAATATCATTTACTGCTTACTAAAGGAGATTGGTATAAAGTCTACAACCTTCTAATTGTTGAGCCCACTGCCGGTGGTAGGAAAAATCCAATTGTCTAGGTCACAGTCACTATCAGCATCTTCTACAGCGTTGAATTGATTTTTGTGAACTCCATTGTTGTTGATGCCGAATGGCGGCCTCCCAGAATTAGCATGACCACGGCGAATATCCTTCTGAGCCTCTGAGGTGAAACCTAAACCTAATTTTTTGGACTTGTAAGGAATGTCGGGAAGCTGACCCCAAATAGTGAAACCACCCTCTTCTACCACAACCCTAGCGTCTTTCAGAGAAGCTATTCTTGGTGAAATCCTGGTAACCTTAGGAACAGTAGGAGCAGCTTTAGCAACAAAAGTTGTTTGAGGAATAACTTCAAAGGTCTGGCAAAGAGTCTCGAGGAATTCACCATCCATCTCAACATACTTGAAGGAGTTCAAGTGAATCACCATGTATTCTTCTTTGCCACAAACTGTAATGATTTTTCCTTTCACTAGGTACTTCAATTTTTGGTGTAAAGTAGAAGTAACAGTGTCTACCCCATGAATCCAATGGCGTCCAAGAAAACAGGAATAAGTTGGACGAATGTCCATCACATGAAAAATAGAGTCGAAGACCTGGGAACCCACTTTGATTGGAAGATCAACCTCTCCATGCACCATTCTCTTTAAACCATCAAAAGCTCTTACCATAACATCACTTGGTTTTAGCACAACCCCTTCATAATCAAGTTTGTCTAGAACAGATTTTGGCAATACATTCAATGAGGAACCTGTGTCCACCAACACATGAGATGAGGTAGTGCCCCTACACTCAAAAGAGACATGCAGGGCCTTATTATGACTCCCTCCTGCGGGAGTCAGATCAGCATGAGAAAAGCCTAGCCTATTATCAGTTGTCAAACTAGCAACACAATTTTCGAACAGATCAATAGAGATTTCCTGCGGTACATGAGCAGATTTCAAAAGCTTTACCAAATCCTGAGCACAGGCTTCAGAGCATAACAACAGAGATAGCATAGACATTTTGGAGGGAGTCTACCCCAATTGTTCAACAATCTTATAGTCAGTCTTTCGAATAATTTTAAGTACTTCCTCTATCTCTTTCTTGGAGGTATCTTCAACAGTAACCTCTTTCGATGCCTCAGTCTGGACAGGCTCAATCATCTATTCTTTTCCTCGAGTCTCAGTAGTTGACTCAATAGTAGTGATATGAATTGGTAGAGTCACAACTTTTGGAGATATTTCCGGAGAGAAAATCCTTCCACTTTTGGTAACCTTACTAGTCCCAACAATGTTGCCAATATTGGGATTAGTAACTTCAGTATTTTCATCTTTGACAGACAATGTTTCTTGCTTGACGCCATGGTAGTAGACATCAGCTCCATAATTCTAAGGGATAGCCTTGTCAGAGGAATATGGAGTTGGCCCCGATGCGGTAATGATCAGAGGAGCAACCCTAGGCTTGGTAGTAATCTTCATAGAACCCTTAGAAGTGATCCTTACAGGAGTATTGGAAATTGTAATCATAGACACATCTTTAAGCTTTAGGCCTTGAGACATGCTTTCATATGATCTCTCCACATAAGGAATCTTATCAAATAGAATTACACGGTCATCCATCAAATGCTGAATACCTTCCTTCAGCAGCACATAACCATTGGATTGGGACGGACAGTGGTAGCAATTTTCAACACAACCCGGAAATAAACTGGCTCGCAACAGCTTCTTCTTAACAATCATTAGAGGAGTAGTCAAGTCACTCACAGCAGAAACATAAGAAACATCATCAAAAACATTAATGATCTTGTCGTGATTAGGCATATGCGCGGTAATCACATTAGGAGTCTCGAGAGGGTCAATCTCCTTAGAGTCAATCATATCCTGAACCTTATTTTTCAGATCCACACAACCATTAGTTTCATGTCTAGGATTGTTGGAGTGATATGCACACCTTGCATTGGGATTATGACTGGGAGAATAAGTATTGGGATTCTGAGGAGGATCGTTCAATGTAACCAGTTATGCCTTCAACATGAGTTGCAATTCTTGAGACAACGGCTTGTTGATTTTTGTGAACTGTCTCTTGGGTGAGAATTGCCTACACTGATTATTCTATTGTTGTTGTTGCACTAGTGCATGATTAGAGATTAGAGCTGCCCCCACAGATTGGTTGTGGTCACTCTTATTACGACCCTTCTGGATGTACGCAACATTGGATTCCTTCTTATTATTGTATGACTTCTTCGTAGAATTTAAAGATGTAGCCACCTGAATTTTACCACTTCTGATTCCATTCTCAACAAGTTCCCCTATCAATATCAGCTCAGTAAAATCGGCTAAAGAACTTCCAATTAGGTGATTATAGAAAGGACCTATTAGCGTACTCATGAACATGTCAACCAATTCCCTATCAGCTAAAGGAGATTGAACTCTTCCTGCAAGATCTCTCCATTTATGTGCGTAATCTTTAAAGCCTTCATCAGAACCCATGGATATACTTTGTAGTTTCATGCGGGTTAGTGCCAAATCAGAATTATACTGATACTGTCTATATAAATTTGCAGCCAAATCTTCCCATGTATGAATATTGGTACCTTCGAGTTAATAGCCCCATTCCAATTATGTTCCAGACAGACTCTCTTGGAAGAAATGCAACCATAATTTCTTGTCAGCAGTGTGTGGTTGGATTTTCCGAACATATGATCTCAAATGCAGCTTCAGGAAACAAACATTGTCATACTTAGCAAAGGTAGGAGTTTTGAACTTAGGAGGAATGACGACTCCTGAGACTAAACCCAATTCCTCAAAGTTCAAGTCGACCTTCTGAATCTCCATAGCTTTCAGATGCTCTTCTTACAGCTTATACTTCTCATTAGCAGGGGGATATTTTCCATCTAAATAATCTTCTTCCTCTTCATCAGAATATTTGTCAGAACCATGGTTGCTTTTTTTCTCAGTTTTAACACTCTCACCATCTTCATCTTGTTCACTATTTTCTTTCAATGGGATATCAAGATCTTGAGCTTGCTTGACTGGACCTATGAACCTTTTCACCATGTTAAGGATGCTGATTGGTTTCTTTGTCTTCTTCTTCTTCTTCTCTTTGGCGATGAGCGCCTTCAGTTCTTCTTTCCCCTTGGCTAAGCTTAGGAACATCTCTTGGAACTGAGCATTCTGAGCCTGGAGATCTTTAACCGTTTGTTCGAGAGCCATTTCTGCTGAAATAAACATCAAAAAGATGAGAAACCTATCTTGGAAACTTGTTTTGCAATGATATGTATGGCATACAGATCCATATGCAATGTTTTCAAGGACCTCATGGGATTTAAATTTGCTAATCAAAAGGAAACAGAAACAAATAATCTTATTAGTAAGTTCAAATTATAACTGCCCATTTGTCTTACAATGAAAACTAAAGGGTTTCAAGGAAAAAAATTATGAACTCCTAAGACCTAAGACTCAAGTCTCGCATGGATGCTTCCTCTTTCTGTTGACATATGCATTAAGGCTCTGCTCTTCGTGAAGTCGTTTTGTCAGCTCCAACACTTTCTTCTTGCTAACATAAAACTGAGTCTCAAAGGTGTCCATTTCTTATTTCAATTGAATCCAAGACTTCTGTAGCTCTTCAAGGTCAGTAGGCATATCTAGATGAAAAATGGTATGAGGAACATCTCCTTCAACAACAGGCTCCACAATTACTGGTAGGATAGCAGGATATGGCATTATAAGATTTTGAGCACGAGATTGCACCTGACATGAGGATTCTTTGAAGCATATGAGGAACAATGAAACCCACTTGAGGCATTAGAAGCTCAATTTCCTTTGAGAAAAACAAAACCCTAGTTGTAGGTGAATTTCTTAAGAAGAGGACTTGTCTGATCAATCCTTGAGAAGTATTGAGCATTTGAAACTTCTATGAGCCTGAGGGAGTGTCTTGAATTAATTTCTCTTGGAAAATGGAGGGAAAATTTTTGGGTACAACAAGAGTAGAATGAGCTTTGTTATCTTCTTCATAGATCTTATTATTGTTCACCAACTCTGAAAACCTACAGATTTACTAATATCCAATTTCCCGCTTGATTTCCGAATGCAAACCATTCTCAAACTTGATACATTTCGAGAATTCTACAGTCGCTTCAATGTAATGCGGATAATACTTTGCCAGTTCCATGAACCTCAAAGCATACTTTGTTACAGACAAATTCCCTTATTTCAACTCTAGGAACTCAATCTCTTTCTTCTTGCGCACATCTTCAGGAAAATACTTCCTCAGAAACTCTTTGCTAAACACAACCCAAGTAATAACTTCACCCACCACTACCAGTCTCTGACGGGTGCCGACCCATCAGTCATCAGCTACCTCTGCCAGCATATGTGTACTAAACTGCACCTTCTGTGCCTTTGAGAAATCCATGACTCTAAAGATCCTTTCAATCTCCTTGATCTAAGTCTGTGCTCCATCAGAATCGTACCTACCCTTGAAAGTAGGCAGATGATTCCTTTGAAACGTCTCCAAAACACGGGACCTATCATTCTTGCCAGCATTAGGCTAATGTTGCACAGCCTGAGAAACAGCCTGCAAAGTACCAGCAGTAGCATAACCGTTCCTTCTAGCCATTCTACACGCGGGTAACTAACATTATAAAAACAGCATATCGATAGTGTAGTCACACTAATCGACCGACAGGACATGCACATCATAAGAAAACCTGGTCGGACTGACCGACCTGCTCCGATACCACTAATGTAACACCCTTATAAACCCACATATATTTTTCATATTATTTACGAATATAATTCAAATAAAACCACCAAGAAGGGTGTCACATCTTCATATAAACATCATATAAAACATCCTGCTCTGAAACACGGGTTTTCAAAATTATTTATAACGAATAATTCATTAACAACAGTTCAATTACTCACAGCAGAATTCATAGTTTCAAAGCAGCTTTATTAAAATACTTCACACAAACTTCCTCATACTTCATCGTTCATTATTTATACTTCAAATTGCTTAAATACCATGAAAGGTAGTTTAAAACCTCAAAATAAATAAAAGAACATAATTATTCCAATCAAACAATCTCAACCCCGATGTTACATATCAGAGCAAGACCCACTTTATTCAACAAGAAATAAATAACGCACTCTGAAGTTATCCTTTAATCTTCAATAAACTATTATTAATCACCTGCAAGTTGCCCTTATATATGGAATAGATATAGTAGTACAACAACAAATTATCATGGATTCCACATATCATCATACTTTATATATTATACTCACACTTTCACATCATTAATACACATCACTTATTTCATTATATCATCATATTAACATATATCATCAAACACCACTTAGATCACAATGTCATCAACATCACTTAATCAATCATTACGCAATGTCACAAATAATGCAATGCAACATCATTGACTCATGCATGTGGTACCAAAACTTCACTGATGACCAAGTCATTTTCCTCTAAAGATCCCTACCACAAGATTGATTCCCGTTTGGAACCAGATCACTTCACAATATTGCATTTAATCCATACTATGGTCTTGAGGCTATCATTGGAAAATTTTCCTATCAACATCACTGGACCAATCGTCCTAACAACATCACCGGACCAATGTCCTAACATATTCCATGAATGCATGATGGGCAACAACATAATAAAACATGACCATTGTTAGCCAAACGCATCATCATTCATGTAATCATCACATAACTATCTTCACATGGCATGTATACACTTTAAACATACAATCATCAACTTCATTCATCATAACAACATCAATTACTTTATAGTACAACATAGCATTATCATAGACACATCAATTCATCATTTACACATACATCATAATAAATCAATCACATAATCGTCCAATTCATTAAAGCATAGGTACTAGATAATACATCATATGTCTCATTTTATCCCTCACGGTTATAGTTCATCACGTTAGCTTCCTAGCACTTTGAACAACGCTTCAAACAGAGTCTGGAAACTCAAGTTACGACACTTCAAAGATCCTGCCATCTGCCCCTTGTTGTACCCGAATTTTTGTCCCTAAGATTCCTCTATCATATCATATCAACTCAATCACAACAAGATCACACACTAGGGTTTGGCTCTTCTCCTTATCTTTATCTTTGCCCATGGGAAATCACCAAGAACCTTGATTTGCATCTTATTATCACCTATGTTTTTATTAACTTTTAACTAACAAATGCAATGTATGTTTGCCCTAATTGTTGATATCATAGGATAAAGCACAACACATTCTAGCAAGTTGATCCATAGGTTCATGAGTTTATTTCCATGCCTTCTTCAACAAAGTTCATTGATATTCAAGCTTCATTATTGAAGATATTTTGAAGTAATATCATGACAAAGTCTATTATGATTCATCATGCCTCAAGTTGTCAAAAATAGTTCAAAGGTACATAATTGGACAAGTTCATGATTCATTGATCACAAGTGCATATTTCCATCAATTCTAAATATTTAGAAGTGTTTTTGGTTTCTATGGTTCCTCATTATCATCCTCAACAACTTCTATTTATATGACAAAAGTATTTATGCAAGAAAGTTGATCAAAATTGTAAAAGGATTTCTGAGGTATCTTGTTGCTCTAGGAGCTAGGGTTTTGAACTTCAAAGGGGTATATCTTGCTCATATTTTGGTATTTTTGAGCAATTCCAAAGACATCCTTATCTTCAAAGGGTTATCAACAGTCACATCAAAAGTTTCAAGGAAAATTTGTGTGGAACGTACCTAATGATGAAGGAAGATTACATATCTTCTAGATGGATCATCAAATTCCCTTATATGACTTTAAAAGATCATAACTTGGTCAATTTTTATCTACTTGAGACCATTCTTTTTCCATAATGATCTTAAAGATATGTAATTCAACCCTTCTTTTAAGTGAAAAGTGTGAAAATGGATGGAAGATGCACTAAGGATGCAAAAGGTTATAGGTCATTTCATGAATTTTTTCCAAATTCAACAAGTCATAACTCTCTCAATTTTTGGAGTTTTTAAATGGTTCAAGTCTCAAAATTCCATTCAAGAGATCTACGTCATGCCATATTTTTTTGCCAAGAGCAAATTTCAAGTGGAAGGCCATGTTTGGATGCAAGAAATTATAAGTCATTTTTGATGAAAAAACTTAGAAAATTTCTAAGTATAGAATGTCAACCTCTTTTTCTCAACTTTGACTCATCACAATTTTCAGCTCAAACATCCATTTGATGTCATTCTTTGCACATTATAAATCTTGTGATCTCATCTCTCTAAAGCTTCAAGAATCATGTCCTAAGACTCCTTGAGCTGAGAATGCCATTGATTTGAATTTGGTAACTTGAAACTGAAGTTTCTTCATAAGTCAGAATTTGGAATTCATATTTTGGCTTCTAAACATCAAATTAGCACGCGTTTTTGGTCTAAACATGTTTAACCAACTTCCCAAAGTGGATTAGAGCCTTAAAATGCAAGGACTGGATGAGTTTTGATGCAACACAAATCACACCTTACTCGTGTATCAGGTTCACACGATTTCCCTCCAAACTTAATCATTTCACACGCTTGAACATTCAATCAGCTTCCCTATAAATAGAGGGTCGTGCCTCATTCATTTCCTCAAGCTTAGAGAGCCAGAATCACCCTGTCAAACTCCCTCTTGAACCAAATTTTCTGCAACTTCGAATTTGCTCTTACAACCTTTCTCAATCATTTTTCTTTGTCAATTCATCTTCCTTGTACCTCACTGAAGCTAACAGAAGAAGAATAAGGCTCTAAAACTCCTTGAATCGTGCTAGCCAAGTCATGTTTCAGAGCTCTGCAACTTAAATTCAATAGATAGATTCCTTCACCAATTCTCTCAAACTTTGATACTATTATGAAGCTCTCATCATCCTGATTCTATTTGCAACAATTGTTTTCAACTGGAAGTAAGTTTTGACCATGAAATTTCAAATCTCTTTTCAAAACTTCTCTTTCAAAACGACTGAGCTATAACTTATATAAATTTATTGCGAAGGTACCATTGGAATCGTCTTGAAGAGACGAAGCGAATGGTACCGGCCCTGTCTTCTAATTTTACAGTTTCTGACACCTACAAATTTTGTTGGCTGGAGGTTGAAGATGACCAACGTGTCATCTATCAACCAATGAAAGCGTGCAACACTTATTTTTTAAAAATCTGATTTCATTAATGATCACGTGTTTATTCCATTAAAGACCACGATATGTACAGCGCGTCTGATCTATTGGATTAGCTTACTAACGCATTTTGCCTCTCATCCATTGGTCCACATTTTTTTGACTTAATTTTTTATTTCTTATTTTTATATTTAAATTGATTTAAACTTCAAAAAATCATAGAAAATTCATTTCTGATTCAAAAATTATGAAAAAATTCACAAAAATATTTTCAAATATTCTCTTTCTGAATTTTACTTTTTCATAATTTTATTTTTAGATTTCATACTTTTTATATTTTTTCTTTGTTTTGGTTAGTTTTTTAATTACTTAAAAAAATATTTTTTAACATTTTTAAATTCTGAAAAAATTCATTAACATCATTTCCATTATTTCTGACCTTCTAAATTTTTTTTAGAATTTTATTTTGACTTCTACTATTTTTTATCTTTTTTTCCATTCACTTGAGCAATTTTAATTAGTTTAAAAATAGTTTCTGACTTAAAAAATTAATAAATATTTTATATAAACATTTGAGTATATTTCTGATTTTTCTATGGCCTTATTTAATTTTTCTTGGTTGATTTGAATATAATTGCCATTTTCCCCTCTTATTTTCATTTTAAAATAATTTTTAAAAACCTTTTTCTTTATTTTAAATACAATTTTAGTTTTTGTATATATTCTGGCTGATCTTGGACTATGAAATTTTGATCATGAGCTTTATTAACATCATTGGATCCATGGTTTTGAGTCTAACTCTATAAAAATGGATGAATGATTTTAATAATAGTTTGATTAATTTTTTTTTGGTTCAAATGTGGTTTAATTCTTCTCCTATGCCTCTTCATCTTATCCCTTCTTATTATGTCATATGTTGTTAGAGGATGGTGTACATATCATCTCTTTAAGCATATGACACATAAATTTCTATTGATCGACCTCAAAATAGATGCGACTTCTATATAAGTCCACTTACGATTGCTTAACATAGCGCAAAATTTTGTCCTGATTCGAGAAATGATCATTTGTGGTCCAAACCCATGTTTGTAAGCACAAGTATGTTGATTTGAATCCTTTGATCCAATAACTTTGAGATTCATTGTTAGGAGGCTTTGGTCTTATCAGTCCTCTAACGAATCTTCATAAACTTTGATCAAAGTGAATCACTTAAACATCATTGATCATTTATTGTTTCCTTGAGAATTTTGAATTGATGATATACTTTACAAAAAGCAAATGAAACTTGTTATTGAGAGGCTTTGGTTTTATCAATCCTCTAATGAGTTTCAAATCCAAGTCTCAATATGGTCATTTAATTAACCTCTAATTTCTAACAATTTACTTTATTTTGTGCTTTTATTTTATACTTTTACTTTAAGCATATTTATTTTAGCATTTACATTTCATTCTATTTTCATCTTTGCTCATTTGAGCATTTTTCTTTTATGTCATTTTTATTTTTCTTACTTGAGCTTTTCATTTATTTTTTGAAGATACTTAATAATCAACTTGAACCCTAAAAAACTTTAATGTTACTTGGATTATATGGTTACTATCCTTGGCATTATAGAGATTGTGGACTTCTTGGACTTAGGAATAGAGACCTTAACCTACCTTGAGACCTTGTGACCTTTGATCGATGGATATGGTAGTCTAAATAATCTGGACTGCAAGTGCACAATCTTATCACGTAGTTTTAAAGATTATCGAACCCAAAGTACCAAAAGTAAAATGTACCATTATCTAGTGTTACAGTGTAAATCCAAGGCTAAAAATATTTGATTTAGATTAGGGGAACTAAAAGCAAGTTTAAATCTAATTAAATAATCAGAGGGGGAAACAACCAGTACGTAATGGTCGGACTTCGGGAATTAGTAACCTATTTGGTAACTTGCAGTTTCCAACAATTCTCAGTAGAAATTTATCAATTTAAAAACCCTCGTCTCACACTATCGTGGTTGTTGATTCAGGTTATGCAGTTAAGTCCTAATGTATGCTCTCGCTATCCCGTCGGAGTTAGAAACATTCTTTTGAAAACAAATAAACTCTATTAACCTTAAAGAGCTCTCGTTGTTTTTAAAGCCAATGCCTAATTACTATTGTCCAGTTAAAGATCCTCAAGCTCTCGCTTTATTGAACCAAACTTCTATTCGTCTTTTACTCTCGTAACAAAACGGCTCATCGTTAAAAACAAAGTAATCTAGTCCAAAAAATAGTTCAACAAATAAATAACCAATAGTATTACCAAATTCCCTCAGCTTTATGACCTTACATACCGGTATAGAAATCTAGCCTAGCATATTATAAAACTTAATCACAGAATAATAAAAGCCAGACAACAAAGTAAACATGATTATTGAATTAAAGGCAAATAATAATTTATTAAAATGAAAACCTGAAAAATAAATACGACTGGAAAACGGTAACAATTCGTTCGGCTCTAACGAGAGGCACTCCTCCACAGGTTGGTAGGTTTTTCTTTGATCCGAAAGAGAAACAATTGAAAAGAAATAAAATAATAAACTTAAACACAAATTTTTAAAGGTCTCGAAATAAACTATGGGGCAATAGATTTCTAGTGCAGAACTCTATTGCTTAAATGGGATGGGAAAATTGTATTGCTTAAAATTAAGGAAGAACAATAATTGTGGAAAATAATGCAAGAAAGGAGAAAAACGGAGAGCCTAGCTAAATGTGTGAAGTCTACTATTTATATTGGTCTTGAATAACTGCATGTGAGAATATGTAGGAGAGTTTGTAGGGTTGTTGGATCTCTGTGTAGCTTGGAACGTGAATATAGCAAATGAGACATATTCGTTGCAAGCTTGAAACGTGGGTAAAATAGTTGGAGGAAGTGTGTTACCCTTCATCATGGTCCAAGTGACGTTCGTCACTACTTAGTGATATGCACTGCCGATCGTCATGCGTGCCCTGCCGATCGTCACGGACTTTCTGCTTCAAGTGGGCCACGCTTTTGGGCTTGGGCTTATCCTTTCTTCTTTTTGTTTTGTACCCCTTTTCTTCTTTTTCTTCTTTTTCTCATAATTAATTTGATACCTACAAAATAGCCAAATACCAACTACAAAGAAATTTAATTTAGAACAAAATGGAAAATAATTTAATTAAATCAAGCTAAATATGCAATACATTTATGTGTTCTCAACCTCCACTATTACTTTGTCTGGAGTTCTTGGGGTTTACCCCAAGACATTAGGTTGTTTGTTTGTTTTGTGTGTAGGTTATTGTGATTACATGCTTTGCCTGTGATCAGAAATTCATCTGTATACAACCGTTACTCTGCCCAATTTTTGTGAAGACTTAATGCAATTGAAGCTTGGTTTCTTAAGAGGTTTAGTATATTTTCTTTCTTGGTTTCAATCCAGAGGATGGGAATTCTACATTGACTCATTATGTCAAGTGTTGGATTCTTGTTGGTTAGACGGTTCTTTTCCCCTAGCTTTTACTTTATACCTTAGGACAGTCCCTTCATCTTCTCCCATCTTCTTTAATTTCAAAAATCTTCTCCCTCCTTGTGAAAACTCTTCTTTTTTAGAACTTGGACCGCTTTCATAATAAACTTGGACTTATGTCCATGTATTTTCAAAATATTTTCTTAATCAAACTTTAATCAACTTAATAATACCTTGACCTTTTAGTGAGAAGACTAAAAGACAATCAATCTCATTCAAACCATTTTGCCACTTTGGATTTTTACTTTAAAATTTTCTCAAAAGATTAGACTCTTGTCAATCCTTGTAGTGATGTGAACTATTATGCTTCTACAATATATAGTGAAGTGAGATATTTTCCACTTGGGTGTTGAGCGAAGCTTTGTTGATTTTTAAAATCCAAGCCATATCCTCCATTTTGAGATGACGCAAATTCTCCTTTCTCATAATTGTGGGTAGTAACTACATTTTCCACTCGGATAAGACGATGATGTCTTGTCTCTTAAAATTAAGCCAACACGCTTGTGTTTTAAAAAATTTAAAGGTGAACTATGTGTACCCTGATCCCCTATTGCACGGAAAGTTGTACATAGACACTAAAGATTCGCAACCATGGTGGGTGTAAAAATCATAAAAAAAATACTTATTTTTCTCATCTCTACAATCCATTTTTTATACAACATTTATAGCCAAAATACACAAATTTTCAAAGAGGTTCATGTAGAGTATTGTAGATGTTTAGGGTGTTAATACCTTCCCTTTGCATAACCAACCCCCGAACTTAGCTTCTCTCCCCTATTTTTAGGTTATTGGCTCTTTTCCCATTCCTTTGGAAACAATAAAGCGCGGTGGTGGTTTTTATTTGATTTGTGTGAGTCAAGTCAATTCAATGGCTTAGTTTCAATATTTCTACCGCTACAGAAAAAATGGAGACTCTGCTGGGGAAAGATTAACCTCTTACTGGCCCATACCTAAGTGGGTTGAGCCTATCTTTATTTATATTTGTGTATGTGCTATTATTCGTTGTATATTATGTGTTGTGTATATGTTTTTCTGGATTTTCCTGGTTCTCAGGGTGCTTGTGATTTCTCATAAGTCCTATACCCAGACTTGGGAAAACTTAAGATAGGACGGGCGGTATAGTCATGTTAACTTTGAGGGAGTAATCCCAAAAAAGGAAGCATGAGATCCCCCGCTCAGTGGATTCCCCTTTGACTGTAGTGTCATTTACCGAGTAATCATGAAGACATGCTGCTTTCGACCCAGGAGTCTGCTGAAACTGAGGACCATAGAACCTTTAACCCATCTTTTCCTTTTAGGTGTAGTGCGGAAGCTATGACGGAGTAATCTGGAAGTGGTTGTCACGTGATACTATGCTCGGACGAGTTTTTCTTGAGGATATTACTAATTACCAAGTCAATCGGGACATTAGTAATATCTGAAGGAAGGATGTAGACTATGGGAACCTCTAGAAACTTGTTCGGCAGGTGATAAACTTTTAGATCATACCTTATGGGTAGTACCTTCAACCTCATTCTCGTGACGTTGAACCTATGAACCCTATGTTTGTGATCTTGTGTGTGATTGTTGCATCATGCATCCATGCACCCATGAGCATCTTCTAAAGACATTTTGCTTCAAGGGACTTAAAAGTTAACTCTTTGTGAATATCTCAAGTACTTTTGACCATGGATTATGGAAAAATAAAGACTCGAAAGTACAGTTTGAAAGATCCCAAGATAGATGAGCTTATGATTCTAACACCCGAGATCGAGAGTTCTATAGATTTTTGGAGGAAGTATGGGTCCATCATTTTCCTTATGAAGCTCAGAATGAAGGAGGGTATTCTCTCGACTTTGGTCCAGTTCTATGATCCAACGTATCGATGCTTTACTTTCCCTGATTATCAATTGATGCCTACATTAGAGGAGTATTATTCTCTGCTAGGTTTTCCTATTACCGATTGTGTTCCTTTTTCTAGTTTGAAGGGGGAGCCAAAATCCTATGAGATTGCTGCTTTGATCCATTTGGGGAAGTCTGAGGTTGAAGCCCACATGACTACCAAAGGAGGGATCAGAGGATTACCAACTCAGTTCTTATTGGAGAAAGCTCTCTACTTTGCAAGAATGAAGAGTATGGTTGCTTTTGAGGCCATCTTTGCTCTACTTGCTTATGGGTTATTCTTATTTCCCAATGCCGACAAATTTGTGGATATCAATTCCATCAGAATCTTCATGATTAGGAACGTGAATATAGCAAGTGAGACATTTTAGTTGCAAGCTTGAAACGTTGGAAAAATAGTAGGAGAAACTGTGTTGTCGTTCGTCATGGTCCAAGTTACGTTCGTCACTACTTGGTGATATGCACTGTCGGTCGTCACGGACTTGCTGCTTCAAGTGGGCCACGCTTTTGGGCTTGGGCTTATCCTTTCTTCTTTTTGTTTTGTACCCCTTTTCTTCTTTTTCTTCTTTTTCTCATAATTAATTTGATACCTGCAAAATAGCCAAATACCAACTACAAAGAAATTTAATTTAGAATAAAATGGAAAATAATCTAATTAAATCAAGCTAAATGTACAATACATTTATGTGTTATCAAACTCCCCCATACTTGAATCTTTTCTTGTCCTCAAGCAAGTGCTCAGTATGATGTTTGTCTAAACATTGGTCAGGTGCAAATGTATGACGAAAATCAACTTGTACGCGGTTGAATGGTGTTTTTATTAGAGAACCAAAAGCTTAATTTATACTCTAGCACTACGGTAATGACACTAGACAATCCTGTCTTATGTAAACTGGATGCAGATGCTATTATAGCTCACTCCAAGTAGTCGTCTCGTTTCACCCATTTTCATTCGAGGGCAATCACATTAAGCCTTTTATCCTAACATGTACATAACAAAATAGCCGGTTAGTGGTTATGACCTTTTTAGCATAGTGGTTTCTGGCACAATAATGTGGCAACCTTCTTTTTACCCATTTGCATGATGCAGGGTGTTGTACCCCAAAATTTTCCCTCTCATTTCTCAAAGGATCACCCTGGACCTTCAGGTTTGCTTCCATCCAATTTCAAGCTTTGAATTACAAATTTTTCAAGAAAGTCATTCACAAGGGCAAAATGGTCATTTGCACACTAAAAAGTCAAACTTTGACTTTTGGATCAAAATCAAGTTTCAAGAATCATATTTCAGCAAGACATGTTAAAATATGAAGTTTGTTTCATTAAGAAAGTCAAAAGTCAAATTTGCTATTGGAAAAGTCAAAATTCTAAATACTTAGAATTTTTCTAAGTGTTTAAGAAATATGACAAGCTTAGAACTTCTTATCAAATTATCACCATGATGCAAGCTGATTCTGGAAGATCTTCTGGCATAAAAGTTTTAGATTTCAATAAGATCTAAAACATTGTAGAATAGAACTTCTCCTAGAAATGTTGGGATTTCAAGTTAAATCCTCAAAGACACGTCCCTGAAACTGAAGCATTCAGCAAATTCTTGACACTTTCAAAATAGATTTTGTTCAGAACTTCTGGGCCAATTTTCACAAAGGTTCAGTTAGAGTTTGCAAGGGTAATTCAAAGAAGGTTACAAAGTGTGCTACGAGCTTCCTGGAAAGTTTGAGAACTCCTTCAGAACATGTTGGAGCAAGGAAGATACAAAGATCAAAAGTTAGATGTCTATCCTAAGTTATTCTGAAGTTGAACTTCTAATTCAAAATTAAGCAATGATGCAAAATCTCACATTGCAGGATTTCTGGTTTGATCAATCTCATCATCATTTAATGCTCACAACCACTTTTGAGTCTTTATCCAAAGGATTTCCCCACGTGTGGCATAGAAGTACCTTTACTGTCTTGGAAAAGCAAACTTTTGTACAAAAGTGTGCTGGGCCCATACGTTGCTTTTGCTTTTGAGGTTACTTTTCCTTAATTCCTGCTTAAAAATCCAGCTTAGGCGCTGCTAAAACTGCTGACCACCCTACCTATTTGAAATTACTTCAAGAGCAAGTCAGTGCCTAGCTTATGATGCTGGTGCCCCTTGACCTCTCCAAGCTACTAAACCTTTGCCTATAAATTAGACCTTATTGGCAACTGTAAAAGGGTCGAAAAATTGAGAAAGAAAAAGCCTTGAACCCCTGATAAATTTTCAAGAATCCAAAACTGCAAACACAAAATATAAAACTTGTTAACTTTTGATTTCTTGCATTCAAACTCCCTTTTTCTCAAGTGTTTCTTGACCAAAACCATCCATACAGTTTCTGATTCACATATTAGAAGTTATCATAACTTCTGTGTTTAGACTGTAACACACTCTCCATCCACACCCACCTCAAGAAGTTAGAACTTTACCCCTTGGTTATTCCAGAATTTTTCTAATCATTCATTTCCCAAGTTGAAAGCTTCCATCCTACTGAGTACGTGAAGAAGCTGTTTAGAACATCACCATAGTTCAGAACCAGACTCCAGTTCACAGAGTGTTTTCCAGCTGCAAGGTAAGCTTCTGCTGACTCTCAATATATTACTTAGGCATTATCATATTTGCATGTTCAAAAATACAATGTAGACATCATGTTTCTGATGCTGTACGTATTCTGAGGTTTCATGTATTTGTATGCCTAAGTAGGGAGTAAATTAGTTCAGAACTTCTTAAAGAAATTAGAATTAGCAAATTCATGCTTTCCTCTGATTTATAGTTCTGATATCTCTTGTTTCTGAAACATTATGAAACCTGCCATAACTGTTATACGCACATCTTCTGTTCTGGTGAGAAATGACTAAGCTGTAGATGTTCTGACTAGCATGGAGAGGGAGACTAAGCTCTTCCAGTGGAATCAGAACTTCTGAAATCTTCTTTGTTCCCAACGGACCCAGCACTTCTGATTTTACTTATTTCTACTAATGTGATTTCTGTTTTTACAGCATGCCAGAGTCAGAACTTCTGATCTCTCTTAGTTAAGCAATACGCTGATTCTATTTTCTTTTCCTTACTATTTTTTCTATCACTTTTATTTTCACTAATCAAAAACACCAAAAACATTTTACATTTTACATACTTTATTTTATTTCTTTTAACATCAAAAGATCAAAATATTTTCTTAAATAAAACTTATTTCCTGTACATTCTTATCCATTCAATATGGTTGTAATAGTAACTTAGGACTTAATTTTATTTGCAATCCCCATTTGTAAATCTGTACACCCCATCCCCCAAATGATTGTAATAGCGTAGGATATTTACTTTTCGCACTTTTTATTACTTTCATATATTCCTAGTAATTAGGGTTTGTATGGCAAGACATGAAATCAACAAATAGAGAACCCTAATCAAGACAAAATGCATGCAATCAAACACACTTTGCACATATGCACACCTTAAGGTAATCTCACTTGTTGCCTATCGGAAAAATAGTCATGTCCCTCGAACGTGGGCGTTTTAGAAAAGACCCTTGATAAAAGATCGTAGTCCCTCGATGACCCTTGATGTTGCCTTTGGTAAATGATCTAGTCCCTAAAAGACATTGCTAAAACATCCATAGGTTTCCTTCTATGACTATACAAAAACGTCCTGAGCCCGTCCCTTCACATCGAACGATGGGGCTTCTTACCAAAACAATGGTAAGATAGCAACGCCTAAAGGAGGAGGAAAAGAACACCTAATACCTTTTGAGTAGGTAGATTCGCTCCTAGTTGCTTGCTTGCTCATAACAAAAACATTTTATACACCAACACTCTCAATTTGAAACATTTTCAAAAGACAACACTTTGTATGTGTTCTTATAGAGACGAGAATCATTACAAAGACACCTTTTCAAAATCACTTTCAAAAACACATCTCACAAACACCTTTTTTGAATCATTTTCGAAACAAACACTTTTGTATGCGTTCTTATAGAAACGAAAATCATTACGAAGTTACATTTCCAAAATACTTTCAAAACCCACACCACACAAAGCATAATTTTCAAAAAAAAACAAGTTTGATCTAGCAAGTAACTAAGAGCCTATGGAAAACCATGGATGAAAAGGGTGCTAATACCTTCCCTTTTCATAATCTACCCCCCGAACTCAAAAAATAATCTCAAAGGTATTTCCTGTGCTTTTTCACCTTTCCTTTTGGATAAAAGAAAAGTCGATGGCGACTCTTGCTAACCGCAACATTTGCGATCAAACACAAAACCTTCAAGTCAGTTCTCCCACCGTATCACACGGGGGATCAAACCGTAGTCTTCCCTACCAAGTTCAGTACCAGACGCCTCTGAACCACCTACAATGGATTTTATGTTACTTTGTAGGGCTTATATCTGTTGGATTAAATGATCGGGTGAGGATCGCCCAATTTAATAGGTGCATTTCTTATAACATTTTCTAAATAAATTACCGAGATCATCCACTTATATTCATCGAATTTTTGTGTAGTTTGTGTTTAAGATGGTGTTGACTGCTAGATAAACTACTCAAGGTTACTTTAAAACTAAAGCTCTGGGTTTCAGAATAATAGGTACTTTAACTAGTTTATTATACTCTGGGGTTGTAGAGTATCCAGACGGTAGTGATTTCGTCAAATCTTGCGAAAATTTCTAACAAGTTTTTTTTAAAAAAAAAATTGGAAACCTACATACTCGTCGAGTGAGTCAAGTTATGTATTAAATCAAAAAAAAATTGTTGGGGCTCAATAAAGTGAGGGAATCGGAAAAATAACACAAATATTGCATAAATGACAAGAAACAAAGATTTTTATTGAAGGAAAATTACAAGAAGGGAGATGATAATAAAAATTTACTAGATAATAAAAATTTACTAGAAAAAGTGGAAACACTTCCTCCCCCATACTTAAATCATACAATGTCCTCAATGTATTGAAAAAGGAGAGTGAAAAACTAAATACTCATTATTCCTTACCTTGGCCACGGAATCTACCATGCATCCTTGGTCTAGATCTTCTACGCACTTGCTCACCCCTTCTGGAAGATTCTGCTTCATATCTTTAACCCTCCATATGAGAAAAAACTTCATGCAAACCTTCAACACGGAGTGTCAAAGCCCGCATGTCTTCTGTCATCCCTGCGGTGAATACTAGCATACTTTGGTCTTGCCAGTAAGCAGAATCATGTTGATCTCTTTGCATATGTTGGACGAGATGCTTCATTTCCTTTTGGCGCGTCTCGATGCTCTGGTAGTGCTGGTTAGACAATTGGTTTTGCTGCAGTATTATGGCATAGATGGCATCGAGTGTGGCAGGTAGATTGGCATTTTGTGGCTCTTGGGCTTTGGGAGGTTGAATGTCAGGTTGAGGTGCTTGATGTTCTAATTCTTGTTCCATTTCATCAACCACGTCATTATTGGCTTCGCCTTGGTTTCCTTGTGCATTCACACTAGGCTCGGGGGTGTTGAGGTCGTATAACCAATTGTTTGCAATGCTTAAGTTTGTAGTATTTGGATTTGGAAAAATGACACTACGAACTTCATTATTCCTCACCATTAGATAATATCCTCCTACTTCTCTTACCTTAATAAGGCGACCAGCTCGACAGTTGTTAATGTCCAAGAACACTGCTGGCAATGAAGGTAGATTCAGAATTCTCCCTCCCAGGTTCAGGTGAACTGCCATCGCGGTGATGATACCTCCAATATAGAAAGGAAGTCTCGTCTCTTGTTATAAGATTTTGAATGTGAGCCATCAGGATGGTACTTGGGTTCAAACGCAGGTTTAGCATGAAGGCGCAATGGAGAGAATAGAACCTCTTGGTGTTGACCTTGTTGTTGTTAATCCTTCCAAAAATAGTGCTAGCCAAGGTGCGGTGAAGGTAGTGAATGTTGGATTATGGATGTGAGTGGAGTAGCGCGCTTCTGGGGAAAAAATTTTCTCACCGGATATTCTTTCCCATAATTCATATGAATTTCTATTCCAATCCAATTCAGGGGGAATTCGGTATTGCACATTGTCTCCATGAGGGAAATAAAACATGTCGCTCAAAGCATCCTAGTTCAGCGTGTATTCCTGGTTGAACATACGAAATGTGGCGGCTCCAAAGAGATTTGTATCAGCGTCGGTGGGAGTGATGTAGAAGTAAGAGCTTAAGAACTCCAAAGTTAGAGCCTCGTAGGTGGGTAAGCCCATTGTTCTTAAAAATCCCAAGAATGCTTTGTTTAGAAAACCTTTCATACAGTCATACATCCCTAAATTGCATAAACAGTCGTTGTTGTCATATCGTGTGGGTGCCAATCCTCGCTTATAAAACTTCTGGTATTTTTTCTATTGCAGTTCTCCAGCTTCACCTTGTCGGAACATGAGATGAGTCGTATCGGGTTCTCCTCGATTGGGTTGATTTTTATGAGTGGTCATGGTATGTTTGACAAAGAGGAAAAGGAAAGGTGTTTGTGTAGTGAAAATATGGTGGTGAATGGTAGTGATATTAGAATGATAGAAGAAGTGGTTTAAATAGGTGGAAATTATGAGAGGGTAATGAATGGTATTTATGGTTTTGAAAATGGGGGGTTATAGGAGTTATAAGAAATGAATGAGTGGTAATGGTGGTAAATAATGGAGTGATGGGAATTATGGGGTTTAAATGGTAGAAGATCGAAGTTATGGAAAAAGAAAAGGTGAAACGGTGTGGTTTTGCAGTCAAAGTATGTGGCTGCGAGGTCATTTAGGCATGGGAGACAAGGCTGACGAATGTCAGATACGGCTTACGAACATCACATGCACAAGGATGACGAATGTCAGATGCATGGCGGCCAAGGCTGGCAGACAACCAGTTTCACGATCGATAATGAACGGTCAGAAGCAAGGCTATGCATGCAATTTCATTGGACCAAACAATCCGGCAGTGCAATAATGTCTAATGCTACTGATACATATACATATATATAATGAATAATTGTACTTTAAAGCTTGGTATACATATATATGATAACAATAGTAGATATCTCTAATGGTCAGTTTAGATTAAGAAATGATAGGAAATATTTATTCAGTATACTGATAAGAGGCATAATAAAATAAAGATAATAAAAACTCAATAACGTTAAATAACCAAAAACATTAACAATAGGAATAATAAGTAATAAAATAATATTACTGGGTAAAGAACTGAATGTGAAAGGGTACAAAAGCAAAAAAATGAAATAACAAAATATTCGAAAACAAGAAAACAAAACAGTAACGTAAAACAATAATGTTTCCTCCCCCATACGTGAAACAGACAGTGTCCTCACTGCTATAAGAAGAAGGATCGGAAAAATAAAAATAGTAGGAGCTATCTAGCCACGATGTGGGCCTCCAGGAGGTGCAGTAACATAATGGATGTGTTGATATAGGTGATCAAAATGTTCTGTTACGATATCCATGAAACCGTGAAAGTCCAAACACGAAGTGGTGAACTCTCCGCGTAAACCTTCAATTTGTGTCTCTAAATTAGCAATAGCGGTAGTAAAATTAGGAGGCAGAGGTCCAGCATTAGTCGGAATAGCAACGGTAGTAGACACGGGAGAAGCATCAGGGGTAACTTCACGACGATCAGGGGAAGGAATATCATAACAATGAGGAGGAGTCTGAGGGTAAAAATCATCAGGGATCTCATAAGGTTGAGGTGTTTCAGGTGAGGGTGGGGCAGGTGGGTGATCCAGGTCAAAAAGATAGTTATCTCTATTGTAAACACTCGTTACAGGATTAGGTAAAACAAATTGGTGGACAATGTTATGGTTAATGAGAAAGTCAAACTGAAGTGGTCCAAGGTTTCCTATAAGGTGAGTGTTGAAACAGAAACAGATGTCCATGGGTCGAATTCCTCCATAGGGGTTTAATCCTAGAAGTGGTTGTCTCATTCCGATTGCATCTGCAATCATTGTAACCAGGCCTCCTATAAGGATAGGTGTATGAGCAGTCTCTATAATACAGACAAAATTGGCTAACATAAAGGTAACCGCATTGACTAGACGGTTTTGTGAAGCAAAAAACAAAATGAAAAGCTCATCACGGGACACCAAAGAAATGTTTTGTTCTTTTCTGAACAGGGTGTGGGCTAGGGTTTTGTGGAAGTATCTTATAGCAGGGTTATGGATACTTCAGAATGCATATCTTCAAGCTCAGGATGGTTGTTACCAGTTATGCTACCCCATAAGTAATTAAGCTCATGGTTAGAGAGGATATCCTCTTGGGCGACAGTAAAGACATCAGGTCCACTAGTGAAACCTAAAAGGTTAGCAAACTCACTATTGTTATAATAGAAATCAATTCTAAACAGTCTAAACCTAATCAGGCCACGGTTAAACCCTAGTCCATGGTTAGGCACATAATTCAAAGAACTTAGGAACTCTAGGGTAAGCCTACGATATGAACTAAACCTCCTCCGAATAGTGGAGGTATCCCAACCTATCTGGTTCAACAAGTATAAGACACTTTCTCTAATGCCTAAGGCAGTCATAGCACGGTCATCAGCATAGATGGTGGGGGTCATCTCCCTATCGACCAAGTCTTCAAACCTCCTCATTTGATCTTTTCCCCTGAAAGTAATACTCATATAATCTACTCTTGTCATTTCGAGAGTTAGTCACTAGCTAAAAAGTAAATTAGCCTAAAAATTAAGTAGATTATATAAACATTCAGTTAGCATTGGTCAAATGCCTTTAGAGTAAAAATAAGAAGAAGAAAATATATAATAAGAAAATGACGATAAGAAAAGAAAGATGAGAATAAGAGAAATAAGGAGAATAAATAAAACTTTAAGTAAAAATTAAAAGTTAAGGAAAAATATAAAGATAAAATGGTGGGTTGTCTCCCACAAAGCGCTCTGTTTAATCTCGCAAGCTCGACACATTTTCAATTATGAATTAGTCGTTTGATTCAGCTGGTGGTTGTAGAAGCTTTAGGGTAGCTTAGTAATCATTGTTTTCGATAAAATGGTAATGCTTCAAATGTTTCCCATTTACAATAAATGGATCACTAGACTTACTCTTAATTTCTACGGCGCCACTTGGGAAAACCTTAGTGACTTCAAAAGCGCCAGACCACCTAGAGCGTAGTTTTCCGGGAAAAAGTTTAAGTCGGGAGTTAAATAGGAGTACTACATCTCCCTCTTCGAATTCTCTCCTAGAAATGCATTTATCATGCCATTTTTTAGTTCTTTCTTTGTAGATCTTGGCATTCTCGTAAGCATCTAATCGAAGCTCTTCTAATTCGTTGATATCTAGGATTCTGTTTCCTCCGGCAGAAGAGTAATTTAAATTTAGGGTTTTAATAGCCCAATAAGTTTTATGCTCGAGTTCCACCGGAAGATGACATGATTTTCCATAGACTAACTTGAAAGGTGTGGTCCCTATGGGTGTTTTAAAAGTTGTCCTATATGCCCACAACGCTTCACGTAACTTAGAGGACCAATCTTTCCTAGATGTGGCAACAATTTTCTCAAGTATTTGCTTAATTTCTCTGTTTGAGACCTTTACTTGACCACTTGTTTGTGGGTGGTATGGTGTTTCCTACACGGTGTTTAACTCCATATTTCAATAAGAGTTTTTCGAAGATTTTGGAGATGAAGTGGGAGCCTCCGTCACTGACGACGAGTCTCGGCACACCGAATCTTGGAAATATTATGTTCTTGAAAAGCTTGATTACTACTCGTGTGTCATTTGTTGGAGAGGCTATAGCTTCAATCCATTTGGATACGTAATTGAAAACTACGAGTATGTATTTGTTACCGAAGGAAGATGGAAAGGGTCCCATGAAGTCAATTCCCCAAAGATCAAAGATTTTGACTTCTAGAATACCTTTTTGAGGCATTTCATCGCGTCTGGAGATGTTGCCAGTGCATTGGCAATGGTCACAGTTTAAAACAGCGATGTGCACATCTTTCCATAGATTAGGCCAAAAGAAACCAGATTGTAGGATTTCTGCACAGGTTTTTGATGTACTTGAATGCCCTCCATAAGGTGCAGCGTGGCAGTGGTCTATAATTCTTTCGATTTCTTCCTCGGGCACGCAACGACGAAAAATCACATCAGAACCTCTTTTGAAGAGGAGGGGTTCATCCCAGTAGTAGTGTTTAAGGTCGTGGAAGAACTTCTTCTTTTGTTGGAATGTTAGCTCAGGTGGAAGGACACCAGCGGCTAGGTAATTTACGAAATCGGCATACCATGATGCAGCAGAGTGAGCTAATGCTACTTTTACCAAATTGTTGGTTTCAAGACTTGAGGCCTCTATTTCTAAAGGATAGTTGGCTTGATAATGTTCAACCTCATTGTCTTCCAACTGAGCTATAAGTATCTCATATGGGGAATCGTCATTAACTGGTATTTGTTCGGTCTTCAGATTTTCAAGTCTAGAAAGATGATATGCTACAACGTTTTTGGTTCCCTTTTTGTCTTTGATTTCCAAATCAAACTCTTGTAATAATAGGATCCATCTCAATAGTCTAGGTTTGGCATCTTTCTTAGTTATGAGGTATCTAATAGCGGCATGATCGGTGTAGATGATAATTTTAGCTCCCACCAAGCATGAACGAAATTTGTCTAATGCAAACACAACTGCTAAAAGTTCCTTTTCTGTTGTAGCATAATTCATTTGGGCTTCGTCCAGGGTTTTACTTGCATAGTATATTACATATATTTTTTTATCTTTTTGTTGTCCTAGAACGACACCTACAGCATAATCACTTGCATCGCACATTATCTTGAACGGTTCGCTCCAATCTGGAGACTGCATAATTGGCGCCGAGATTAGTGCTTGTTTAAGCGTTTGAAACGCTTCGGAACATTTGTCATCAAAGATGAATTCAACGTCTTTCATCAACAACTCAGTTAATGGCTTGGTTATTTTAGAGAAATCTTTGATGAAACGTCGGTAAAAACCGGTGTATCGTAGATAACTTCTTATTTCTCGAACAGTTTTAGGAGGTTGAAGGTTTTTTATCACTTCTATTTTTTCCTTATCCACCTCGATTCCTCTGTCAGGCATAATGTGTCCAAGTACAGTCCCTTGTCGGACCATGAAATGGCATTTTTCCCAGTTGAGTACAAGATTAACACTCACGCATCATTTTCTAAGGTTTTATAAGCATCCTTCAAAAACTTTCTCCATAGACAGAGAAATCTTCCATAAAGACTTCCATTATTCCATCCAGGAAATCAGAAAAGATCGCCATCATGCATCTCTGGAAGGTTGCAGGTGCATTGCAAAGTCCGAAAAGCATTCGTCTATAAGAAAATGTACCATAAGGGCATGTAAATGTGGTTTTCTCTTGGTCATCGGGGTGGATAGTGTGATGCAGTGGGAGAACTGACTTGAGGGTAAAAAAACCCTAATTTTGTTTTTTAAAGAAATTATGCTTTATATTATTTATTTTTATTCAAGAAAAATAATAATAATATGTACAAAATGTTTTAAAAAAATGAATGTTGTATGAAAATATTATTTTAAGTGCATAAATAATGAAAATAAAATATTTAAGTATTTAAATATTATTTACATGTTTTATTTAAGAAAATAAAGTATATTATTATTAATAAACTATTTTTATGCAAAAAATAAAAATAAAAAAATATGATAAAATGCAAAAAATATAGAAAATATTTTTTTGTGATTTTAAATGTTCAGAAACAATAAATAAAGTCAGAAAATTTAAATTGTTCAAGAAAATATAAAAAATAAAAGAAAATGATCCGGGGGGTGCAAAAAGTAAAAGGGGGGTGTCAAAAGAAACAATCCCAAGCGCCTTGGCCCAGTATCACTTCATCCCTAACCTCTGGACAGAAAAACGCGCGTGTTCTTCTTCAACTTGTATCTCTTGCATACGTGCATGAAAACTAAATCTTGCAACATGAAACTTGTAGCTTGTTAAATCGTGATTCTAATGATATATAAAACTTGACCTAACTCTAAAAGACCAAGGAGAATTTTGCTGGCCCTAAATTATGACCTAGTTTTTTCAGCAACTTCAATTATCAAATACTCCTAGCACAGTTAATATAAATGGAAGCTACGCATATGTACAGCTCAAGCACATTAGGGACTACATTTTTGCTTCATAAACCTAAGCCTAATGATGCCTAAATAAGGAGTTAGAAAGTTGACAAATACCTTGTTCAGTTGAGTTTGAATATTGCAATGTAGGGACTTTGAATGAGGCCTGAAGGTTGTATAAGCTTGCTTGAAGTTCCCTCAACCTCTCCCAATGCTTTGCTTGCTTTGAAGTGGCCTGAATCTCTTTGTAGAAGTCAACCTGCAAACTCAGAAAATGGAAATGGTGAAGCTTGAAACAGGGCTCACAGTTGCTGGACAGGGACTTGGATAGTTCAGGTGTGATGTAAGGAATTTGTTTGAAGTGGTTCAAGGCAAAACGCATGAGCCAATTTTGTTTTGGAAATGGTTCTGTAGATGATGCCCTATTTGGGCAGGAACTTGTGATTTTTGTGTTTTGGAGGGTTGGAGAGCTTAGCAAATCGTGTTTTAGGCTTGTTACAATATGCTGAAGTTGTTTGAAATAATGCCAAGACTTATTTTTATCAGATGGAAGAGTTGTGTGGACTTTTGCAAGTTTCTTGCTTTTGAAGCAAAAGTTGAAATGACAAAGCTCAAGGCCTGTACAGGCTAGCTTAGGGACTGCACATAGTTGGTGAACTTTGCCTGATATTTGTGGACTTTATTTGCAGCAATAAGTTAGGTCCATGGCTCAAGATAAACAAAGTTGCTAAAAGCAAACTTTATCAAAGTAGCATTGTTACCTTTATGCCATTTTTGGATTAAACCCTTGTACAAAGCTTCAAAGATCAAAACAATGACATTAACCATTGTATTTGCATTCAATTTTGGAGTGTAGAAAGGATTAGAACCTGTAAACCAAGTACAAGCATGCTTAGGACAGATTTGCAAGTTGTATCAATGTGAAAAATGCCATGGACAAAAGTGAGAAATGGCCATTTTCTTTCCTTAGATTCTCCCTAACCATAAATGATCTTGGATAGTTCTTGGACATTTTTGAAAGCTTGTAACATGCTCTACAATCCATACTTGAAATGAATTTTGTGATTCCTCTTGGAAATAGGTGAAAAGTTGCCATGAAGTTAGGTCAAAAATCTGCCTAAACTAGGGCAAAATTTCACTAAGTTAAAAAGTTTTTGGACCCCTATTCACAAAATCATAACTTGAAATACAAATATCTTTTGGGAAAACTTTGTGAATCAAAGTTGTAGATTTTGTAGAGGACTACAACTTTCATGTTGGAAGTTTTCTTTGAATCCAATTGCATCATGGTTAAAAGGTTGGGAAAAGTTGGGAAAAAATAAGAAATTTTCATAACTTCGAAAAATTCTAAGTTATGAAATTTTTCAAACTTAAACTCTAATTTCCAAATTTAGGTTTCTTGACCAACAAGTTTCAAATTTTAACATGTTTTGATGAAATATGACCCTTGGCACTTGATTTTGACCAAAAAGTCAAAGTTTGACTTTTCAGTGTATAGTTGATTTTTGATCAGTTGACTGGAAAATTCATCTGTCAATTCAATGCAATTGGGATTTTTTGAACCTTATGATTAGGTCAATATGATGCCATTGAGTCCTTGAAACCATGCTTGAACCCAATTTGCCATTGGCTAGGTGAAAAATCAGAAATTTCCCTTCTACAGTCAAAACCCTAAAAATGACCATTTTGCCCTTTTGATGATCTGATCAAATTTCTTGAGGAGTTGTGGTCCTAACTTGATCAAATGGTTCATATGAGTCTATAATGTTGATGTGGATCAAAAATTATGAGGTTTGATTGTAAATTGGCTATGGTTGACTTTTTCCCCAATACAGTTGATTTTTAGGTCAACTGTCCAATTGACTGGGCAAAAATTTGATTCAAGGCTTGAAACTTGGTATGAGCAATCTTAGGATTCCAACATGAAGTATGAAAGTCACATGAGTAATTGGAAGTCCAAAAATCCCTGTGCAAACTCAAACCCTAATTTCAGGTCAATCGTGTAAGGAGAGGTCTTGAGCTGAGCAAACCCTAATCTGGTCTTGAGTCCAAAGAGTCTTGTGAGGAAAATCTTGATAAAATGAGAGGGTAAATTTTGAGGTACAAAGGATAGGAATTTGGAAAAATCCAGAATAACCATCTAAGTAACAGAAATGGGAATGTCTGGCCAAATTCTCGAGCATTTGATCTATGAAAGGTAGAGGAAAATTATCCTTGCGAATGGCTTTGTTTATCTTCCTATAGTCGATGCACATTCTCCATCCAATTTGAGTGCGTTAGGCTACAGATTCACCTTTTTCGTTGGTGACTATGGTGACTCCTCCTTTCTTAGGTACGACATGTACAGGACTAACCCACTTACTATCGGATATAGGATATATGATTCCGGCTTCCAACAACTTTTAAATTTCCTTCTTAACTACATTTCTTAGAATGGGATTGATTCATCTTTGATGCTCTCTAGAGGTTTTGCAATCTTCCTCGAGCATAATGTGATGCGTACAGATTGAAGGACTTATTCCTTTTAGATCCGAGATGTTATAGCCTATAGCGGTTGGATATTTTCTCAGGACATTAAGTAAATTTTCAGTTCCGGTTTCTCCTAAGTTAGCATTGACTATGACGGGTCATTTACGTTCTTCGTCTAGGAATTCATACCTTACATCATTTGGTAATGTTTTAAGTTCTACAGCAGGTTTCTTGGGGTCAGGTATGGGATAGGGAGTCAGTGCTAGGCATTCACTTAGGTGGTCGTCCTGGCGTTCCCCACGCCAGTTGTCGTCTTCAAAAATAGGCGGTATTTGAATTGTTAGGATTTCGGTATCCTTTGTTGGTTCTGACTTTATTTCCTTCACATATTCATCGATGATGTCAATAAAATAGCATGTGTCACTTATTGTATGGGCTTTAAGGAATTGAGAAAGAATGAATTCAATTTTCTCTTCTTCAACTTCAAAATTCAATTTCCCTCATTTCACATCAATGATGGCACCAGTGGTGGCTAAGAAAGGTCTTCCTAGTATGATGGGAATGTTTGAGTCTTCTTGAATGTCCATTATAATGAAATATGTGGGAATATAAAATTGACCTATTCTAATGGGAATTTTTTCTAGCATACCCACTGGGTATTTCACATATCGATAAGCTAATTGTAGGGACATCCTAGTTGGTCGCAGTTCTCCTAGTTGCAGCTTTTCACAGATTGAAAGGGGCATCAAGCTCACACTAGCTCCTAAATCGCAGAGTGCTTTGTCTATTAGGAACTTCCCTATCACAAAGGGTATGGAGAAACTACCAGAGTCTTTCATCTTAGGCGGCATATTATTCTGGATAATAACTCTACATTCTGCAGTAAGCATCATTGTCTCATTATCCTCGAGTTTCTTTTTATTAGACAATATTTCTTTAAGAAATTTGGCATAAGATGGCATTTGTGTTATGGCTTCTGTAAATGGTATTGTTATGTTTAATTGTTTCAGAAGTTCTACAAATTTCTTGAATTGTCCTTCGGTTTTAGATTTATCTAATCTCTGAGGAAATGGGATAGGTGGCTTATATGGTGGTGGAGGTACGTATGGTTTTGCTTTTCAGCTTCATCTCTAGCTATGATTTCTGACTCAATAGATTTATTCAGTTCGTCATTGCTTTTTGCCTTTTCGGTTTCATTTTCATTTTGTTGAGACATCGGCTTAGTTGAGATTCTCTGATCTACTGGTCCGTCTAGTTCAGTCCCACTTCTTAATGTAATGGCATTAGCATGACCTTTCGGGTTAGGTTGTGGTTGACCAGGAAACACCCTAGCTGGAGCGACATTTGTTGCTTGTTATTGGGCTACTTGAGAAATCTGGGTTTCTAGTATTTTGTTATGTGTAGCCAAGGCATCTACTTTGGTTTCTAATTGTTTTACTAGTTCAGAGGTGTGTACGTTTTTGTTTATAAATTCCTTATTTTGTTGTGTTTGAGCAGCAACAAAGTTTTCCATCGTTATCTCAAGGTTGGACTTATGGGGTGCTTGAGGTGCAGCTTGAGGTGCAGTTTGGGTGCCTTTTGGAAACCAGGAGGTGCTTGAGGGGCGTATAACGCATTGTTATTCTTATAGGAAAAATTAGGATGATTCTTCCAACTTGGGTTATAGGTGTTAGAATACGAGTTTCCTTGAGCGTAGTTCATCTGGTCAGGAGGTATCCCAGCTAGTAATTGGAATTCGGAAACGATATGTCTAGGTATTCCACATAAGTCATATTTTCGAGCTATGGAAGCCACGGTGGTTGCGGGGGTTACTGCTAAACTCTCAATATTTTGAGTCAGGGTGTCAACTTTAGCATTGACGTGGTCTATGCCACTGACTTCGTGCAATCCTCGTGTGGAGGCTCGTTCTCCTCTCCAATGGTAATGGTTTTGTGCCATGTTTTCAATTAGTTGATAAGCTTCATTATAGGGTTTGTCCATTAGTGCACCACCAGCGGCAGCGTCTAGAGATAGTTTGGTGTTATATAGGAGACCACCATAGAAGCTGTGGATGATTAGCCATGGTTTAAGTCTGTGATGTGGGCAAAGTCTCAGCATGTCCTTGTATCTCTCCCAAGCTTCGAAAAGTGATTCATCATCTTTTTGAGTAAATTCGTTGATTTGGCCTCTCAGTATTGCAGTTTTGCTAGGTGGAAAATATCTTTCTAAGAAGACTTTCTTCAATTCGTCCCGTGTAGTTATGGATTTTGAAGGTAAGGATTAGAGCCACGCTCTTGCTCTATCTCTTAAAGAAAATGGAAAAATACGTAATCAAATTGCTTCTAGATTAACACCATTAGCTTTTACTGTGTCGGCATATTGTATGAACACGGATAAATGGAGATTTGGATCATCCGTAGGGCCTCCAGAGAATTGATTTTGTTGCACAGCTTGCAACAATGAAGGTTTAAGCTCGAAGTTATTCACATCGATGGCAGGAGGAGAAATACTCGAGTGCGGTTCAGCTCGAGAAGGAGCAACGTACTCCTTAAGAGGTCGATTACCTAGTTTATCCATGTCTAGTTTCGGAGTTGGTTCTTCATGAATGGGAATTTGAATTGGAGCTACTTAGGGAAGATCGAGGATTCTACGTCTTATGTTAACAAAACGTTCGATTTCGTTGATTCGTTGTATTAATTCCCATCCTTGTAAACGAGTATTTGGTATACAATCATTCAAGGAAAGGAAAAATGTTGCCTTAGTCTATACGGTGTAACAGCGGAATTACGATATTGACTAAATTGGTCCCCGGCAACGGCGCCAAAAAACTTGATTGATGGATATGGTAGTCTAAATAATCTAGACTGCAAGTGCATAGTCTTATCGCATGGTTTTAAAGATTATCGAACCCAAAGGACCAAAAGTCAAATTTACCGTTATCTAGTGTTATGGTGTAAATCTAAGGATAAAAATATTTGGTTTAGATTAGGGGAGCTAAAAGTAAGTTTAAATCTAATTAAATAATTTTAGGGGGAAACAACCAGTACGTAATGATCAGACTTTGGGAATTAGTAACCTATTTGGTAACTCACAGTTTCCAACAATTCTCAGTAGAAATTTATCAGCTTAAAAACCCTCGTCTCACACTGTCGTGGTTGTTGATTCAGGATATGCAGTTAAGTCCTAATGTATGCTCTCGCTATCCCGTCGGAGTTAGAAACATTATTTTGAAAACAAATAAACTCTATTCACCTTAAAGTGCTCTCGCTATTTTTAAAGCCAATCCCTAATTACTATTGTCCAGTTAAAGATCCTCAAGCTCTCGCTTTATTGAACCTAACTTCTATTCGTCTTTTACTCTCGTAACAAAATGGTTCATCATTAAAAAAAAGTAATCTAGTTCATAAAATAGTTCAACAAATAAATAACCAATAGTATTACCAAATTCCCTCACTTTTATGACCTTAAATACCGGTATAGAAATCTAGCCTAGCATATTATAAAACTTAATCACGGAATAATAAAAGCCAGACAACAAAGTAAACATGATTATTGAATTAAAGGCAAATAATAATTTGTTAAAATGAATACCTGAAAATAAATACGACTGGAAAATGGTAACAATTCGTTCGGCTCTAACAAGAGGCACTCCTTCATAGGTTGGTAGGTTTTGCTTTGATCCAAAAGAGAAACAATTGCAAAGAAATAAAATAATAAACTTAAACAAAAAATTATGAAGGTCTCGAAATAAACTACGGGGCAATAGATTTCCAGTGCAGAACTATATTGCTTAAATGGGTTGGGAAAATAGTACTGCTTAAAATTAAGGAAGAACAATAATTCTGGAAAATAATGCAAGAAAGGCGAAAAATGGAGAGCCTAACTGAATGTGTGAAGTCTACTATTTATATTGGTCTTGAATAACTGCATATGATAATTTGTAGGAGAGTTTGTAGGGTTGTTGGATCTCTGCGTAGCTTGGAACGTGAATATAGGAAGTGAGACATTTTAATTGCAAGCTTGAAACGTGGGCAAAATAGTAGGAGAAAGTGTGTTGTCGTTCGTCATGGTCCAAGTGACGTTCGTCACTACTTGGTGATATGCACTGCCGGTCATCACGCATGCCCTGTCGGTCGTCACGGACTTGCTGCTTCAAGTGGGCCACGCTTTTGGGCTTGGGCTTATCCTTTCTTCTTTTTGTTTTGTACCCCTTTTCTTTTTTTTCTCATAATTAATTTGATACCTGCAAAATATCCAAATACCAACTACAAAGAAATTTAATTTAGAATAAAATGGAAAATAATTTAATTAAATCAAGCTAAATATGCAATACATTTATGTGTTATCAACCTCCACTGTTATTTTGTCTGGAGTTCTTGGGGTTTACCCCCAAGACATTGGGTTGTTTGTTTGTTTTGTGTGTAGGTTATTGTGATTACATGTTTTGTTTGTGATCAAGAATTCATTTGTATACAGTCGTTACTCTGCCCAATTTTTGTGAAGACTTAATCCAATTGAAGTTTGGTTTCTTAAAAGGTTTAGTATATTTACTTGCTTGATTTCAATCCAGAGGATGGGAATTCTACATTGACTTATTTTGTCAAGTGTTGGATTCTTGTTGGTTAGATGGTTCTTTTCCCCTAGATTTTACTTTATACCTTAGGACAGTCCCTTCATCTCCTCCCATCTTCTTTAATTTCAAAAATCTTCTCCCTCCTTGTGAAAACTCTTCTTTTTTAGAACTTGGACCGCTTTCATAATAAACTTGGACTTATGTCCATGTATTTTCAAAATATTTTCTTAATGAAACTTTAATCAACTTAATAATACCTTGACCTTTTAGTGAGAAGACTAAAATACAATCAATCTCATTCAAACCATTTTGTCACTTTGGCTTTTTACTTTAAAATTTTCTCAAAAGATTAGACTCTTCTCAATCCTTGTAGTGATGCGAACTATTATGCTTCTACAATATATAGTGAAGTGAGATATTTTCCACTTGGGTGTTGAGCGAAGCTTTGTTAATTTTTAAAATCCAAGCCATATCCTCCACTTTGAGATGACGCAAATTATCCTTTCTCATAATTGTGGGTAGTAAGTATATTTTCCACTCGGATAAGACGATGATGTCTTGTCTCTTAAAATTAAGCCAACACGCTTGTGTTTTAAAAATTTTAAAGGTGGACTACGTGTACCCTGATCCCCTATTGCACGGAAGGTGGTACGTAAACACTAAAGATTCGCAACCACGGTGGGTGTAAAAATCATTAAAAAAAATACTTATTTTTCTCATTTCCACAATCCATTTTTTATACAACATTTATAGCCAAAATACATAAATTTTCAAAGAGGTTCCTGCAGAGTACCGTAGATGTTTAGGGTGCTAATACCTTCCCTTTGCATAACCAACCATCGAACTTAGCTTTTCTCCCCTGTTTTTAGGTTATTGGCTCTTTTCCCATTCCTTTGGAAACAATAAAGCACAGTGGTGATTTTTATTTGATTTGTGTGAGACAAGTCAATCCAATGGCTTAGTTTCAACATTTCTACCGCTACAGAAAAATGGCGACTTTGCTGGGGAAAGATTGACCTCTTGCTGGTCCATCCCTAAGTGGGTTGAGCCTATCTTTGTTTATATTTGTGTATGTGCTATTATTTGTTGTATATTATGTGTTGTATATATGTTTGTCTGGATTTTCCTGGTTCTCAAGGTGCTTGGTGATTTCTCATAAGTCCTATAACCGAACTTGGGAAAACATAAGTTAGGACGGGCGGTATAGTCATGTTAACTTTGAGGGAGTAATCCCAAAAAAGGAGGCATGAGATCCCACACTCAGTGGATGCCCCTTTGATTGTAGTGTCGTTTACCGAGTAATCATGAAGACATGCTGCTTTCGACCTGAGAGTCTGCTGAAACTGAGGACCGTAGAACCTTTAACCCATCTTTTCCTTTTAGGTGTAGTGCGGAAGCTATGACGGAGTAATCTGAAAATGGTTGTCACGCGATACTATGTTTGGACGAGTTTTTCTTAAGAAGATTACTAATTACCGAGTCAATCGGGACGTTGGTAATATCTGAAGGAAGGATGTAGACTATGGTAACCTCTAGAACCTTATTCGGCAGGTGATAAACTTTTAGATCATACCTTATGGGTAGTACCTTCAACCTTATTCTCGTGACGTTGAACCTATGAACCCTATATTTGTGATCTTGTGTGTGATTGTTGCATCATGCATTCATGCACCCATGAGCATCTTCTAAAGACATTTTGTTTCAAGGGACTTAAAAGTTGACTCTTTGTGAACATCTCAGGTAATTTTGACCATGGATTATGGAAAAAGAAAGATTTGAAAGTACAGTTTGAAAGATCCCAAGATAGATGAGCTGATGAGTCTGACACCCGAGATCGAGAGTTCTACAGATTTTTGGAGGAAGTATGGGTCCATCATTTCTCTTATGAAGCTCAGGATGAAGGAGGGTATTCTCTCGACTTTAGTCAAGTTCTATGATCCAACTTATCGATGCTTTACTTTACCTGATTATCAGTTGATGCCTACATTAGAGGAGTATTATTCTCTGCTGGGTTTACCTATTACCGATCGTGTTCCTTTTACTGGTTTGGAGGGGGGCCAAAACCCCATGAGATTGCTGCTTTGATCCATTTGGGGAAGTCTGAGGTTGAAGCCCACATGACTACCAAAGGAGGGATTAGAGGATTACCAGCTCAGTTCTTATTGGAGAAAGCTCGATATTTTTCCATAATGAAGAGTATGGTTGCTTTTAAGGCCATCTTTGCTCAACTTGCTTATGGGTTATTCTTATTTCCCAATGTCGACAAATTTATGGATATCAATGCCATCAGAATCTTAATGATTGGGAACCAAGTCCCTACATTGTTGGGTGATGCTTATTACTCTATTCATCTTCGGGATTCTTATCATGGAGGGATGATCATATGCTGCACGCTTTTGTTATATCAGTGGTTTATTTCTCACTTGCCTCGACCTGATGCTTTCTGGGATATCCAGAAGGAACCTCGTTGGGCTCCAAATATTATGGCCCTCACTCATTAAAATATTGTTTGGTATTATCAGGCATACCATGATGTAGAGATTGTCGACAATTGTGGTAGTTTACCCAATGTACCTCTTCTTAGTTCAAAGGGAGGAATTAACTACAACCATGTTCTTGCACAATGATAACTTGGATATCCGATGAGGGATAAGCCAAATAGTATTCATATGTGTGGTTTCTTCCTTAAAAACGGAGTATAAGGAAGCTAAAGAGGAGATTGCGAAGGCTTGGTGTCATATTCACAAGAAGAGTAGGAAGGACTTGGGACCTAGAGGGGTTGTTTATTTGGAACCTTATCTTCAGTGGGTACAAGCAAGAGCCATCCAGTTAAAGATGCCATGTTCCCGTGAAGCACCTATATCTGATATGTTTGTGAAGACCAATTATCCCTATTGGATGATGTGGAAGAGCTACAGCTTGCCTTAGTCAGGATGCAGCAAGAAAAGCAAACTTGGAAGAATAAGTGTCATACTTTAGAGGTGTCTTACCAAGCAGACCTGAAGGAGAAAAATGATCTGATCGATATTCTTGAGAGCCGTGTTGTAGAGGCGATGGAAAGGAAAGAGAATTTATTTTCCTCTAAGCCTCAGTCGGGCCTTAGTTGCTTACCTCTCAACTCTGATGATTGGAAAGAGGTCGCCAACAGATATAAGGAAGAGAACCAAAGGTTGAAGGCTTAGATTGCAAGACTCATAGGAAAGCGTCAGCGTGAAGAGTGATCTCCATCAGCTTTGCTTTTATAGGGTTTTTAGGCTTTATCTTCATCTTGTACTTGGGATTATTGAAACTTGTACTAAAAAGTTGTAATTCATTTTAAAGTTATTATAATGAGATTTTCAGTATTTTAAATGTGTTAGTACTTTGATATTTGCAAAATTGTCTATAAATCTTTAAGTTCCTTGAAATATTAATAATAAAATAAATCATGTGTATTTCATATCATGCATCATATTGTACATACTTCTTGCATTTTTTGTGCATATCCAGGTGTCTTACTGAGCTTCTTTACTTCATATAGCAAGTTATCTCATCAATACAATACTCGGGCCAATTTCAGAAGGAAGATGGATAATCTAGAATAAGAGAATCGCGAGCTGCACGAAGAAGTTTCTGCTCTGAAGGCCGGTATGGCTAATCTAACTGCTCTAATGGAATCTTTGGAGGCTGCTCAGAATCAACCACCACTTGCTCAGCCTTAAAACACAATAGTTACTATTGAAGCTTCAAATGTTCCTGTTTCTGCTACTCTAGCTGTTGTTGTTCAGAATCGTTTGCCTAATGGTTATCCCTGGGGAATGCCAAAGAACTTTATGCTGGAAGGTTTTAATCAGGATGCTCAATTTGCTCCACTTGCTCAGGCTACTGCTACTCATGTACCTCTTGTGGTACATATTACCCCTGCTGCTAAAAATGAGATTCACTATGTTACACCTCCCTCGGTGAATGTTGTACCATTTGTTAAAGATGAAGTGTATCGCCATATTCATGCACCAAGTGAAATCTTGGGTTTCTATGATCGGATGGACGATTTTCAGGATCAGTTTGAAAAGATGCAGAAAGAGTTGAAGGCCCTCAGAGGAAATGAACTGTTTGGGCAGAATGTGAATGATATGTGTTTGGTTCCAGATGTGAAAATACCTGCAAAGTTCAAAGTACCAAAGTTTGAAAAGTACAAGGGTAATACTTTCCCTCGTGCTCACTTAGTGATGCATGTGAGGAGAATGTCTACTCATACCGATGATCAACGCTTGTTAATTCATTTCTTTCAAGACAGTTTGACTTGTGCGGCGTTGAAATGGTATATGAGCCTGGACAGTGCCAATATTCATTCTTTCAATGACTTGAGTGAAGCATTTATCAGACAGTACAAATACAATGTGGACGTGGCGCCTAGCCGTGTTCAACTCAGGGAAATGGTCCAGAAGGATAAGGAGTCATTTTAGGAATATGCACAAAGATGGCGTGAAGTAGCTGCCCAGGTGATTCCTCCAATGGAAGAAAAATATATGACAAAGATTTTTCTGAAGACCCTAGGTGAATTCTATTATGAAATAATGGTGGCGAGTGCACCCAGTGATTTTACTGAGATGATGGGAATGGGCGTCCGTTTGGAAGAAGACATAACAGAAGGTCGTCTGACAAGAAGTGAAAATTTTGAAAGTATGAAGAAACCATCATATGGATTTTCTAAAAAGAAAGAACGAGAGACAAATGTTGTTATTCAAGAGAGAAGGGTTAATCCTCCTAGGAGAAATCATCAGCGCCATCAACAATTTGCCTCAGTAACTCCAGTTGTTAATACAGCTCCGACTACAGTCGCTTATCAAAGACCATCCCCTCAAGGAAATCAAGGGTAGAATCAGAGGAGAGAGTTGGCCCAGACTAGACCACCCCCTGCTATACCATCGCCTTTGCCTTGGTACTACAAGGCAGGTCTGACGTGCACTTTCCATCAGGGTGCACCGGGGCATAATGTGGAAAAATGTTATCCCCTGAAATCAGAGGTACAAAAAATGGTGAGGTATGGCCTTTTATCCTTTAAGGATGTCATCCCTAATGTCAAAGATAATCCTCTTCCAAAGCATGGAGGAGCGAATATTGTCAACATAGTTGCTGGTTGTCCAGGGGACTTCTGCATTTATGATATCAACTTGGTCAGAGGAGACTTGGTAAAGATTCATGTAGAGCTTTGCGAGTTTAGTTACTATACTCATGACTATACTGGTTGTGGTATCTACAGTACTGATATACAAGGTTGCGATAAGATAAAGGCTGATTTGCAGGAGATGATGGAAGAGGGCCTCGTCCATATAATCAGGCCTAGGGTAGAATATGAGGAAGAAGTGAACATGGTATTTAGATGTCCTGGAGAGTTTTGGGTCTTTGATGTGGACCATATGAATGATGATCTCGTGCAATTGCATGCTACTTTCTGCCACATGGCTGGTCAAGTAGAGCACCATTATGGATCTTGTCGGGTTTGTTGTAGGGATTCTCAAGGATGTTCCATTGTAAGAAGAGGTATTCAAATGTTATTGGATAATGGAACTATCAAGGTTTCAAGAGAAAGAGATGATTACCATGAGGTTAATAAGATTGAAGTTTGCCAAGCTGAGGTTGAGTCGGATGATGAATATGCTTCTGCAGATGAATTGTTTTCCTCATATGAGGATATGTTCTCCGGCGATGATTCTTTGGTACCCAAATTTTCTGAAGATGGTGTGAATGTAATTGTGCCTTGTTTTAATGATTATGCCCCTGTTGAGATTAAATACTGTAGCAAGCCAATTGTTACCCCAGTGTTGATTTGCTTGCCAGGGCCTATTCCTTACAAATCAGACAAAGTTGTACCGTACAAGTACAATGCTACTATTTTAGAGGATGGTGTGGAATTTCCCATCCAGACTTTGTCTAATATCGAGAATAATGCTGAGACTAGTAGAGTGACCCGCAGTGGTCGTGTATTTGCACTGGTTGTTCGAGGAAATGATAATACTGGTAAGAAAGTTGTGGAAAGTGTTGAGAATAAGAAAGTTGTAGGGGAGTCTAATGGTGCTACCCTGGAGAAAGATATGGATGATATTTTGAAGATTATCAAAATGAGCGACTACAGAATTGTAGATCAACTGTTGCAGACTCCTTCAAAGATATATATCCTAGCATTGTTGATGAATTTTGCTGCCCATAGAGAATCTTTAATGCGTGTATTGGATCAAGCCTTCATGGAGTGTGATATGCCGTTAGATCAATTCAATAGTGTGGTAGGTAATATGAAGTCATGTAATAAACTAAGCTCTTACGATGATGAATTGCGTGACGAAGGGAGGATTCATAATTTGGCTCTCCATATATCCATGAACTGTAAAAATGATTCATTGTCAAATGTGTTAATTGATAATGGGTCCGGCTTAAATGTTATACCAACGAGCATGCTGATAAAGCTGGAGTATCAAGGGGCTCACATGCACCCAAGTGGTATTATTGTAAAAGCTTTTGATGGATCAAGGAAGTATGTTATTAGGGAAGTGGATCTACCAATCCACATAGGCCTGCACCTTTTCCAGATTACTTTCCAAGTCATGGATATTGTACCCGCTTACAGCTACTTACTGGGACGGCCATGGATACATGAGGAAGGGGTTGTCACTTCAACTCTGAACCAAAAGTTAAAGTTTGTGCAAGAAGGAAAGGTGGTCAATATAAATGGAGAGCAAGCATTGTTGATATCTCATCTATCATCTTTCAGTGTTGTAGAAGCATATGAAGTTGTTGTTGGAATGCAGTTCCAAGCTTTATTCGTTGATAACGTAAGAGAGAATGAGAATTATATTGCTTCATTCGAAGATGCTCAGTAGGTTGTGCACAATGGCCCTAGTAAAGTGTGGGGGCAGATTGTTGACCCGCCGATGAACAAGAATAGGGCTAGATTGGGATTTTCTGCGAAGAATGGCAAAGGTGAAAACCTGAAGCTGGAGTCTACTATGAGAAGCTATCAGGATATTTTCCACATGGAGGATACCTTCACTAAATAGTTTCTGGAGTTAATGCTATTGTAGAGGATGAAGAAGAACATGAGATGCTGAATTATGTGATGCTTGGAGTCAGAATCCAGAACTGGGTCACTTTTGATGTTCCCTTTTGCATCCATGTCTCAAAGTAATTTGTTTTGTTTATCTTTTCAAAGATCTTTCAATCTGCCAAAGGCGAAAGTTAATATTGTATGGGCTTATTTGTTTTCTTTGATCATTAAAACCATAAATAAAAGTTGCCTTTGACTCTCAAATTATGTTTTTATTTTCTATTTTTTTTTTGGAAAATGGTAATCAGAAGAAAAAAAAAACCCTTTCTTTTTGAATAAATAATAACTGTAAATAAATCTGCATAATCACTTGATATATGTGTCAATTTCTAAAAGCAATTATAAATTACATGTGCAGATTAATTAAAAAACCTGTTGAAAACAATGACCATGCACCCTCTCTCAACTTTGAGTATCATGTGTATGGGACCAAAGAAGAAGAATATGATGAGATTCTAGAAGAGTTTCCACGGTTGCTCGAGCGCGAGGAAAATGCCATTAAGCTGTATAAAGAGCCATTGGAGGCAATCAATTTGGGTTCAGAGGAAGAGCCAAAGGAAGTCAAAATTGGAGCATTCTTGCATCCTGATAAGAAGAGCAGGTTGACTGCATTATTGAAAGAGTATTTGGACATATTTGCTTGGTCTTACCAAGATATGCATGGTCTAGATACTGATGTTGTAGAGCATCATTTGCCTTTGAAGCAAGATTGCCCTCCAGTCAAGCAGAAGTTGAGAAGAACTCACCCTGATATGGCAGTGAAAATCAAAGAAAAAGTGTTAAAACAAATTGTCGGTTTTCTTGTGACATCAGTGTATCCTCAATGGATTGCCAATATTGTACCTGTACCAAAGAAAGACGGAAAAGTTTGCATGTGCGTAGATTACAGAGATCTAAATAAAGCTAGTATAAAAGATGATTTTCCATTGCCACATATTGATATGTTGGTTGATAGTACAGCAAAATTCAAAGTATCCTCGTTCATGGACGGATTTTCCGGATATACTCAAATAAGAATGGCTCATGAGGACATGGAAAAAATAACGTTTATCACACCCTGGGGAACATTCTGTTACAGAGTGATGCCCTTCGGGTTGAAGAACATTGGTGCAACGTACCAGAGGACTATGACAACCCTATTCCATGATCTGATGCAAAAGGAAATTGAGGTATATGTTAATGACATGATTGCCAAGTCACATATCGAAGAAGGGCATGTGGAAGATTTGTTGAAGTTGTTTCAGTGTTTGAGGAAGTATCGTCTCTGCTTGAATCCAAACAAATGCACCTTCAGTGTCTGATCAGGGAAATTTCTAGGTTTCATTATCATCCAGAAAGGAATTAAAGTTGACCCTGATAAAGTCAAACCAATTCAAGAAATGCCTGCGCCAAGGACTAAAAAGAAAGTTAGAGGCTTCCTTGGGCGGTTGAATTACATTTCCAGATACATTTCCCACATGACTGCAATGTGCGAACCGATCTTTAAGTTATTAAAGAAAGATCAGGGTTGTGTATGGATGGATGATTGCCAAAGCGCATTTGAAAGTATCAAAGAATATCTGCTTGAACCTCCTATCTTTCTCCCTCCCGTTGAAGGAAGACCATTGATTATGTATCTGACAATGTTGGATAATTCTATGGGCTGTATTTTGGGACAACATGATGAAACAGGAAAGAAAGAATATGCCATCTACTATCTCAGTAAGAAATTCACTAAATGTGAGTCGCAATATTCTATGCTTGAAAAGACATGTTGTGCTCTGGCTCAGGCGGCAAAGTGGCTGCGGCAATATATGTTGAATCATACTACTTGGTTGATTTCCAAAATGGATCCAATTAAGTATATCTTTAAAAAGCCTGCCCTTACTAGGAAAATTACTTGTTGGAATATGTTGTTGTCTGAATATGATATTGAATACTGCACCCAGAAGTCTATAAAAAACAGTGTTGGCGGATTATCTTGCTTACCAACCGGTTGATGATCATCAATATACCAAGTTGGATTTCCCTGATGAGGATGTGATGTTCTTGAAAGCAAAAGATTGTGATGAACCTTTGTCTGGGGAAGGTCCTGATCTTGAATCCCGGTGGGGTATTGTATTTTATGGAGCTGTGAATGCTTATGGGAAAGGAATTGGCATTGTAATTATCACTCCTCATGGATCACACAATCCTTTTACTGCAAGGCTGACATTTGATTGTACCAATTATAAGGCGGAGTATGAGGCTTGTATCATGGGTCTCGAGGAAGCCATTGATCTAAGAATCAAAGTTTTAGATGTGTATGGTGATTTAGCTTTGGTAGTTAGTCAGATTAAAGGAGAATGGGATACTCATCACCCTAGCTTGATCCCTTACAAAGATTATGCTAGAATATTACTACCCTTCTTTAACAAAGTTGAATTTCATCATATTCCTAGAGAAGAAAATTAAATGGCAGATGTGTTCGCAGCAGAGGAAGTGTCAGATGAAAAGCCTTGGTATTCTGATATCAAGCATTTTCTCCAGACTCGAGAATACCTGGCTGGTGCGTCAAATAAAGTTAGAAAGACATTGAGATGGTTGGCAGGTAGCTTTTTCCTCAATGAAAATATGTTGTATAAAATAAATTATGACATGGTCCTGCTCAGATGCGTGGATATACACGAAGCAGACATGTTGATGCATGCAATCTATAATGTTTCTTTTGGTACCCAAGCCTATGGATATTCGATGGCAAAGAAGATGCTTAGGGCAGGTTATTATTGGCTGACAATGGAATCTGACTGTTACGAATTTGCAAAGAAGTGCCATAAATGCCAGATTTATGATGATAAAATTCATGTGCCTCCAATGCTTATCAATGTTATTTCATCTCCATGGCCTTTCTCTATGTGGGGTATTTACATCATTGGAATTATTGTGCCAAAGGCGTCGAATGGACATCTCTTTATCTTGGTGGCAATTGACTACGTCACCAAGTGGGTGGAAGCAGCTTCATATGCTAATGTCACTAAACAGGTGTAAGTGCGTTTTATCAATAATAATCTGATATGTCGACATGGTGTGCCAAGCAGGATTATCACCGACAACGGCTCAAATCTAAATAATAAGATGATGACTGAACTTTGTGAAGAGTTCAATATTGTCCACCATAATTCATCTCCTTATAGGCCAAAGATGAATGGGGCTGTTGAAGCTTCTAATAAGAACATCAAGAAGATCATCTAGAAAGTGGTTTTTACTTACAAATATTGGCATGAGATGCTCCCTTTTGCTCTGCATGGGTATCCAACATCTAGCCACACTTAAACAGGGGAAACCTTGTTCTCTCTTGCATATGGAATGGAATCAGTGCTCCCCATTTAGGTTGAGATTCCCTCTTTGCGCGTGATAATGGAAACCAAGTTATTAGAGGTTGAATGGGTCCAGAACAGGTTTGACAAGTTCAATTTGATTGAAGAGAAAAGAATGAAGGCCTTGTGTCATGGTCAGTTATACCAAAAAAGAATGAAGAAAGCTTTTTACAAGAAGGTCAAGCCTCGTGAATTTAGAGAAGGCGACCTCATGCTCGGGAAGATCGTGTCTTTTAATGCTGATTCTAGGGGAAAGTGGACTCCCAATTTTTAAGGCATATGTGTTGTCAAGAAAGACGTCTCTGACGGTGCATTAATTCTTGAAATAATGGATGGAGAGGAGTTCCCATGCCCTCTGAATGCTGATGAAGTCAAGAAATACTTCGCCTAGAAAAATAAAAGAACAACTCGCTAGGCTGAAAACTCGAAAGGGCGGCTTAAGCAAAAAGGAGCGTCTCGGTAGGCCGAAAACTCGGAAGGGCAGTCTAGGCAAAAATTAGAGACATAAATAGAATAAATGTTCCCCGTAGGTTGAAAACCCGCAAGGTAAATCTAGGAAAAGGTAGGGATTTCCTGGCAAGTAACTGCATTAGACAAGACTTGATCGTTGAAGTAACAATCTTCTTAGATCCTTATCGATCTTCAACCGAAACCTCTGCTCAGGAATTCAAAGTTGTTATGGAGAATAGTGGTAATTGCATTTCAATGTATCTTTTCCAATGTATATTACCATTTTCCAAACATTGTAATCATCTATGGAGTCTCTCCATTTGCGGACTACCATTATATTCATAAAGTTTGAGATTTTACCCAATTCTTTGCAATTCTTATTTTATTCAGCTTACAAAGACTTCATTTATTATTGATGGTAATTTTCAAAGCAAATAGATTAAATAACAAAAAATTCTTTTTTGAAAAGAATTTACAAATCACTTCTTGCTTTAGATTTTGTGACTCAAGGAGAACAAAAATAGTGGCTCTAAGAATGGACGAACTGGAAATTTTTTAGAGGTCTGAATTCCACAGGAAGACTCTCCAAGGTCACTTTTGTTGGTGCGAGTATGATCTTCTTGTTTTTCTCCCATAATTGAAGTATGGTGCGGTATTGGGTTTGTGATCCCATTTTCCCCAGTTAAGACTTGGTACATTATGATTTCGGGTTTTAATGGTATGAAGTCTCTACCCCAGATTCCCCAGTAACGTCTTTACTCGCATGACAAAATTCTCTTCCCTCTTGGTGTGCTGAGATGGAACCATTTGCAAAACATCACCCTTTGCAGTGCTAGAATTTTTTGTTGCTGTTTGTTTTCCCGGCAACCAGACAAGGGAAATGTATTTTCTAAGAAATGATGAAACAGTTGTCAACTCTTTGGATTTTTCCCTCCAAGTGCTGGATTTGATTTAAAATCCCCACAAATTTGATTTCTTGTCATAACGTTTGATTTCCTAAATCCCTGGGTAAGGCTATTCCCGTGAAGTTTCATGATTTCTTCCCGAAGAAGTTGGTGCAATCATCACCATCAGTATTGAAGAATGTATCTTGGTTCCCCCTTTGACGATGTGTTATTATCCTCCCCGATGAAGACAATATAATATCCCCAGCTGATGTCTCGGCAATATGGTTTTGTGTTCCATAGTAAAGTCAGTATGGTAATCCCCAATAGAAGTATAGACCATGAAACATTTGCTTTCTCTCCTTTGAAGTCTGTGTGATATTCCCCAGTAAAGCCTGGAGGAAGTTCTTATATCCCTATATTTGTATTGGTTTACTGTTATGACTTTGTTCTTTCCCAGTAGAGTTAAGCTGCGAAATACGAATTTGTTTCCTCAGTTGGTGCTTACTTTCTCATGAAATTTTCATCTTGGATGTGATTTAGCCGAGTATTGGTTGTATACAAGTTGGTTTTGTCTGGTTATCCTCAGTGTGATATGTTTGTTTTATCAGCATATACATGATGACATTCATACATTCATTCATATATCATGCATAGTTAATTTTTAGCAAATCATTGCTCATGTGCATCCATTAATATTTTGTTGGCATATTACCCTGTTTTATATATTTGTGTTATCCTCTCTCCAATAGAGTGTCAACCTTAAGAAGAAAGTGTATAGCCTTTCAATTTCCCCACTGACCTATCCCTCGTGGAAGAATTTTACTTTAGCCTTCCTTTCAGCTCATTGTCTAGAAAGGACGTGGTTCCCTCTTGATTTTATTTCTCATGAGATGTTATTCTGGTTGGCTGTTTCACTCTGGTTTATTTCTGGTTTGGATGGGTGGTCCCCAACAGTTTTATTATTTTGATTTCTGCAAGTTTCGAGCCCTGGTTTGAGAATGTGCATTTTATTTTGCACGTGAATATTCTATCTCCTCAACAGGAATACATTGGCATTTCCCCAGGAGGTCATATTTCTCTCCCCAGGAAATCATTATTTGCAATTCCTCCTCATAACAATAAGTGGCAGGTCTCTTTATTTGAGTAACCTGTACTTCCCAAATAAGTCTGACAGTTCCCAGAGAAGATTCAGATTTGTTACTCCAATGAATGGTAGCCTTGTCATTATTGGAGGTAGTTCGTTGTCGAGATTTGTTACTCCAATGAATGGTAGCCTTGTCATTATGGAAGGCATTTTGTTGCTGAGATTTGTTACTCCAATGAATGGTAGCCTTGTCATTATGGAAGGTAGTTTGTTGTCGATATTTGTTACTCCAATTAATGGTAGCCTTGTCTTTATGGAAGGTAGTTTGTTGTTGATATTTGTTACTCCAATGAACGGTAGCCTTGTCATTATGGAAGGTAGTTTGTTTTTTAGATTTGTTACTTCAATGAATGGTAGCCTTGTCATTATGGAAGGTAGTTTGTTGTTGAGATTTGTTACTCCAATGAATGGTAGCCTTGTCATTATGCAAGGTAGTTTGTTGTTGAGATTCGTTACACCAATGAATGGTATCCTTGTCATTATGGAAGGTAGTTCGTCATTGAGATCTTTTTCTGATGAATGGTAGCCTTGTCATTATAGAAGGTAGTCCATCGTTAATATTCTATTGCTCTGAAGAAGTTCATTTGTTCCCGGTCGTGAGTAATGATGTTGATTATCAATACCACCCTGATATTGGTATTTACTGGTATTATCTTACCACATCTTTCCCCGGTGGGTCGACGTTACCTTTTTGTTATCTCCTCAATGAGCGAATAGTTCGCAGTCATCTGTCGATCACTTTTATCCTTTACTTTCTCTCCTCAATCTTTGAGTTGATGATGCTTTATCTCCTCTTTGGGCTTTACCCCAATAGAGTCGGGTCTCTAGTTCACCAGTGATTTATTTTCCTGCTCGAGTTTTCCTTTAGATCCTGTTTTATTTGTTACATCCCCAGTGGGGTCTTGCACCCTTTTTAGATTTGTTCATTTGCATTCATAATCATAAGCATTGCATGGCATCTTAGGGCCAAAAATAGGGCTTATTTTATATTTAAGTATCTTCAATCGCGTCAACACGAAGATTTTTAACCTTTGCATTTCCGGATAGAAGACATTTAAATAAGGGCAGTTGTTATACCCTAATTTTTCCCCTAAGATTCCTCTATCATAGCATATCAACTCAATCACAACAAGATTACACACTAGGGTTTGGCTCTTCTCCTTATCTTTAGCTTTTTCCCATGGGGAATCACCAAGAACCTTTATTTGTATATTGTTTTCATCTATGTTTTGATTAACTTTTAACTAATAAATACAATGTATGTTTTCCCTAATTGTTGATATCACAGGTGAAAGCACAACACATTCTAGCAAATTGATCCATAGGTTCATGAATTTATTTCCATGCCTTCTTCAACAAAGCTTCATTGATATTCAAGATTAATTATTGAAGTTATTTTGAAGTAATATTATGACAAAGTCTATTATGATATATCATGCCTCAAGTTGTCAAAAATAGGTCAAAGGTACAAGGGTTGATTGAAGAAGTTTGACCTAATTGGACAAGTTCTTGATTCATTGATCACAAGTGCATATTTCCCTTAATTCTCAATATTTGGAAGTGGTTATGGTTGTTATGGTTCCTCATTACCATCCTCAACAACTTCTATTTACATGACAAAAGTATTTGTGCAATAAAGTTGATCAAAATTGTAAAAGGATTTCTAAGGTATCTTGTTGCTCTATGAGTTAGGGTTTTGAACTTCAGAGGGGTATATCTTGCTCATCTTTTGGTATTTTTGAGTGATTCCAAAGACATATTTCTCTAAAAAGGGTTATCAACAAATCACTTCAAAATTTTCAATGAAATTTTATGTGCAAGGTATCTAATGATGAAGGAAGATTACAAGTCTTCTAGATGGATCATCAAATTCCCTTATGTGACTTCAAAAGATCATAACTTGGTCAATTTTTATTTCCTTGAGCCCATTCTTTTTCCACAATGATCTTAAAGATATAATTAAACCCTTCTTTTAAGTGCAAAGTGTGAAAATGGATGGAAGATGCCCTAAGGATGCAAAAGATTATAGGTCATTTCATGAAGTTTTGCCAACTTCAACAAGTCATAACTCTCTCAATTTTTGGATTTTTTAAATGGTTCAATTCTCAAAATTCTATTCAAGAGATCTACTTCATTCCATCTTTTTTGGTCAAGAGCAAATTTCAAGTGGAAGGCCATGTTTGGATGCAATACATTATAAGTCATTTTTGATGAAAAAACAGAAATTTTCTAAGTATAGAAAGTCAACCTCTTTTTCTAAACTTTGACTCATCACAATTTTCCTCTCAAGCATCCATTTGATGCGATTCTTTGCACATTGTAAAGCTTGTGATCTCATCTTTCTAAAGCTTCAAGAATCATGTCCTAAGACTCCTTGAGCTGAGAATGCCATTGATTTGAATTTGGTAACTTGAAACTGAAGTTTCTTCATAAGTCAGAATTTGGAATTCATGTTTTGGCTTCTAAACATCAAATTAGCACGCGTTTTTGGTCTAAACATGTTTAACCAACTTGCCAAAGTGGATTAGAGCCTTAAAACGCAAGGATTGGATGAGTTTTGATGCAAAATAGATCACACCTTACTCGTGTATCAGGTTCACACGATTTCCCTCCAAACTTCATCATTTCACACGCTTGAACATTCAATCAGCTTCTCTATAAATAGAGGGTCATACCTTATTCATTCTCTAAAGCTTAGAGAGCCAGAATCACCCTTTTAAACTCCCTCTTGAACCAAATTTTCTGCAACTTCGAATTTTCTCTTACAGCCTTTCTCAATCATTTTTCTTTGTCATTTCATCTTCCTTGAGCCTCACTGAAGCTAACAGAAGAAGAATTAAGCTCTAAACTCCCAGAATCCTGCTAGCCAAGTCAAGTTTCAGAGCTCTGCAGCTTAACTTTAATAGGTAGATTCCTTCACCAATTCTCTCAAACTTTGATACTATTATGAAGCTCTCATCATCCTGATTCTAGTCGCAACAATTGTTTTCAACTGGAAGTACGTTTTGACCATGAAATTTCAAATCCCTTTTCAAAACTTCTCTTCCAAAATTATTGAGCTACAACTTATATAAATTTTTCGTGAAGGTGTCATCGAAATCGTCTTGAAGAGACGAAGCGAATGGTACCGGTCTCGTCTTCTAATTTTACAGTTTCTGAAACCTGCAGATTTCGTTGGCTGGAGGTTGAAGATGACCAACATGTCATCTATCAACCAATGAAAGTGTTCCATACTTATTTTTCAAAAATATGATTTCATTAATGATCTTGTGTTTATTCCACTAAAGGTCATGATATGCACAGCGCGTCTGATCCATTGGATTAGCTTACTAATGCATTGACTCTCGTCCATTGGTCCACATTTTTATGACTTTATTTTTTATTTCTAATTTTTATTTTTAAATTTTTTTAAACTTCAAAAAATCATAGAAAACTCATTTATGATTCAAAAATTATGAAAAAATTCACAAAAATATTTTCAAATATTCTCTTTATGAATTTTGTCATAATTTTATTTTTAGATTTGATATTTTTTTTATAATTTTTCTTACTTTTGGTTTGTTTTTAATTACTTAAAAAATACTTTTGAATATTTTTAAATTCTAAAAAAAAATTCATCAACATCTGTGATACCGTGGCAGAACCGACTGTTAATACTGGTTTGCGTTTTTTGTTCGCAAATGTCGTGGTAAGCAAGAGTCGCCATCGACTTTTCTTTTATCCAACAAGGAAAGGGTGAAAAGAACAGAAAAGACCTTTTTTTGAGATTTCTGAGTACGGGGGGTAGATTATGGAAAGGGAAGGTGTTAGCACCCTTTCCATCCATGGTTTTCCATGGGCTCTTAGGTACTTGCTCATTTTTGAAAATTGTTGTGCCAGTGTGGTTTGAAAAGCTTTGAAAATTGCCTTAGTGCGGCGATTCACTTTATGGTAACTCTTGTATCAGTCATCAAGAGTGTGATAAAGTGTTTTTTGAAAACTTTGTTTGAAAAGTATGTTTGAAAGTGCGTAAGAATGATTGTTTGAGCAAGTACCTAATAGTTATCTACCTACTCAAAAAAAGTTTGTTCTTTTCCTCCTATCTTTTATACCGTGTTATCTTACTATTAGTGAGTATGTAACCCCTATTCGTTGGATGTTGAGGGACTATCGAAAGGGACGTAATGGTCATTGAAGGCAACATGTAAGGATACCTTAGCATTTCTAAGGGACTATCATCATGAGATTATTTCTCGCGGGCAATTCGAGGGACATTTTAGGGACTATGATATTTATGATGATTTTAAACTGAGGGTCTTTGCTAAGAGTATCCCTACGCTCGAGGGACATGACCATTGTTTCCGAAGGCAACCAAGTGAGGTATACCCTAAGGGTGCAAGTGTGCAAAAGTGTGCTTTTTCATATATATCTTATCTTACGCAATTAGGGTTATCTAGGTTCGGTTAATCATTATCTTTCATGCAACCCTATTAAACATTCATCTAAGCAGTTTATCGTGCGGGAAAACAAATGGCAGAAAGATAAAATTCCTAACTATTACAAGTCTTTGGCGCAATTACATAATTAATGACTGAAAAGTAAAAATGCGGAATTGAAAACCCTAATTAAACTATTACAAACCGGACGCAGTTACATCAATAATGAAAAATAAATCGTACAGAAAAAGTAATTAAGCGCGAGAATTAAAATTGAAAAAAAAAAGGTGCAAAACCCTAAAAACATTTAAAAAAAATTTTAAAATTTTTTATAAAAAAAATGATTTGAAATTGACCTAATCTTCTAATTAATTTTAATTAATGAAAATAAGTTAAAATTAATTAAAATAATTAATTTGCAAAAATTAATTTAATAAAAAAACTAAGTCTTATTTTTGTGATGATTTTCTGATTTTATAAAAACAAAATTGATTTAAAAAAGAAGTTAAACTAATTAATGAAAATTAAAAAAAAACTAGAAAAGATTAAAAATTAGGCCTGAGGGGTGTGTAGGCCCAGATGGGAGGTTGTTGTTGCTGAATTCTGCCAAGCCCAAGTCTGTTGGCCCATAGCCAGCGCTGGATTCAGTGGGAGGCTTGCTTGGATGTCCACCATGGGGATGCAGCCTGGAAGCGTGAGATCTGGCCAAGGAACGATCCAAGGGTGGTGATCTTGAGATCTATGGTATGCGCGCTTGTGATGATAGCATAGAATCTGCAAGGAAATATTGAGAAAATAGAAAATGTTGGAGGAAGGGGTCGAACCCCTAACCTCCCACACACAACGCCTTATGTCCCTTCCTTCTTACCAATGAGCCAATGCTTCATTCGTTATATCAAATACAAATAATATATTAGATAGCATAATGAATCAGTGATGTAACAAACGCGCACAGGTTTGAACTGGCCAACCAGATCACGCCACACAGTCGTCTTCCTTGATGGACTGTCGTTTTAGATAAGAAACCTTTTACCTACGGACATGACTGTAACTATAGGACCTGTATATTTCAAAAATCACAACCACGCAATAAAATGAAATCTAAATACATAGATCAATTGGGTTTGATCTCGTGAGCACAATGGTACTCTTCTTTTGGCTTAATTTCACCTATAATGAAAAACCCAAAAACGAAGCTTCAAACCCTAGCAATGGCAGTTATTCATACAAGCATCAGATTAAACAATTAATTATGCAAATGTGTTCTAAATGATTATACAAACACGAATATTTAGTTAGAATTCATTTATCATGCGTGTATGTTCAAAATCAAATTCAAGAAACTAAGGGCAAACTGTGATACCGTATGGGGCGTTTCTGGGTGCTTTGATGTGTGGGAATGATTCAGGTAGCTTTCAAATGCTGCCAGGAATGGATTGCAACCTTCAAAATGCTTTGAACCTCCTTGTGGATAAAAATTCGACCACCACTTTTTTGTCAAAAAATGAAGTTTCTTGTCTCAATTCAACACGGCTAATCCTTCTTTTTATCATCAAGGTTTGTTATGCATATATAGTATAAACAATTAGGTCAACAAAACTGAGTTGAATCTTTGCAAATTGATGAGAAAAGATTTGATTTGCAACTTGTATTTTTGATTTCTAAATTTGGCCAAATCATGATCTTTCCAATCCAATTAGTCCTTGTACGAATTATATGATTTTCCAGCTGATTATAGACTCATAATGTGCTCATAAAATCCAATCTTTGATTTTATTTCATTATTCCATTATTTTAAATGATTTATTTTTATTTTAATGATTAAAAAATCAAAACAAATAATAAAAATAATAAAATAATAAGTGGATAAGCTCAGGGGTCGTGGGTAATCTTAGTAACAAGTTTCAAACAAGAAAACATGGGCCCATTTGGAGAAAAAAAAATCAATTTTGATCAATGTTGACTTCATGCACATTTCCAAAAATTGGTCAACTTTAGCAATGCATATCTCTCTCATTTTTAATCCTAAGAGGGTGTTTTAGGACTTTTTAGAAAGCTTAGGATGTCCTCTGAAAAAAACTCTTGGTTTCATCTCAATTGGATCTTCCATTTTTATGTAAGGAGCTTTGACCCAAAAGGTATTTTTGTTGACTTTTTGAAATGACCTATAATGTCTGAGCTTATATCTTTTGATTGTGGAATTTCTTGAACTTGAGGGTTGAATAGAAATTTTAGGGAATTGGATTCTCTTCAAAATGAGCCTTGGTTGGAAAATTTCTGATAAAGTATGAGAAAGTTATGCCTGGTCAAAGTTTGGTTGACTTTTCCTATACAAACCCTAAATTGCCATTTTTGACTTTTGATGAGTTGGGAGAATTTCTTAAGGAATCATGATCAACCCTTGATAAAATGATGGATATTACTTCAAAATGTTGATGTTGACCAAAAATCTTGAAGTTTGATTGTATTTGGGCCATAGTTGACTTTTGACCTAGTATAGTTGATTTTCAGGCATTTGAGCAGTGGACTGAGAAAATTGTTGTGAAAGGCATGAAACTTGGCATGGATGATATTGAGGACATATTAGGACAATGTATACCATTTGGGACCCTTGGAACTCAACCATCTTGATGAGGAGTGAAACCCTAGTTTGAGGCTTATTGTCTTAAGAGGAGGATTTGTCTGGTCAATCATTAGTCAACTTGAGCAATTGAGGACTTCTAGGAGTATGTCTTGTGTGAAAATGGGAGGGAAAATTTTGGGGTACAACAACTGCCCCTGTTCAATATTCTTGAACTTGAGGATTTATATTGGCTTGTCCGCCTTCCGTGATTTGAAGGTGGAAGATGATTGAACACTAGAGTGCCCAGAAATTTGCACTCATCTGAAATTATTCTTAATTGTGTAGGTAATATCGGGAATGGGCTTATAGATGCCATTTTGAGAAGATGACAAAAGATCACCGGAGATGGGCTTAAAGATGCCATCCAGAAGATGTGACGGGGAGTCGTTAGAGATGGGCTTAAAGATGCCATCCAAAACAATGATGATTTAATGAGTTATTCCTTTGTGGGGATTCCTGTTCCTGTTGTTAGAGAGGACTTCATTGAGGAATGTTGGTCTCTTTCTTGGGGAATAGAGTCTAGGAGCTTCAGTTGTCCGCTACTCTACTGGGGAGTCGTCCCTTGATGGAAGTGTATTGTTATCTGGTCTAGATCCAGGCTTCATAATGACTTGCTGAGGAGATAAGATTAAACTATTATCTTGTCAGGATCCAGGCTTCACAGTGTCTTGCATTATTGATTGACTATTATCTGGTCAGTTTTCGGGCTTCATAGCTTTTTTAACTGGAATAGAAATCTTAGTATTGATTTGACTGGGCCAGAGAAAGGTCTCGAGTTGTCTTCAGCTGGGGTAGAAATCTTAGTGTCGATTAGACTAAACTCGGGAAAGGCCTAAAATTAACTTTGACTGGCATAGTAATCAGGAGGATCTTAGTAGCGATTCAACTGACCCAGATGAAAGTCCTTGTACATCTTCCACTAGCATAGTAATCAGATAGATCTTAGTGTCGACCTGTCTGACCCATGGAAAAACTTAGGTTAACTTTGATTGGCATAGTAATCAGGAGAATCTTAGTAGCGATTCAACTGACCCAGGCGAAAGTCTTGGAATCTCTTCTACCGACATAGTAAGCAGAGAGATCTTAGGTTAACTTTGACTGGCATAGTAATCAGGAGGATCTTAGTAGCGATTCAACTGACCCAAACGAAAGTCTTGGAATATCTTCTACCGGCATAGTAAGCAGAGAGATCTAGGGTTAACTTTGACTGGCATAATAATCAGGAAAATCTTAGTAGCGATTCAACTGACCCAGACGAAAGTCTTGTAATATCTTCCACTTGAATGGTAATCAGAGAGATCTTAGTGTCGACCTGTCTAACATAGGGAAAATCTTGTGAGGACATATTTCATAGGAAAAATCCTGGAATAGCCCTTTGTTAGACGTAGCTTGTTGATTTGATCTTTTCCATGAAAGGTAAAGAGTTAGTCGTCTGCAATGTCATGATGTATGAAATGCACTACGATGATGTTCTCAAAATAAATGAGATTGTATTGTATGCAATATGCATGTGCATGTCATGATGTATGAATATGGGATGCTGTTGTGGTATTTCTTAATCGGGGAAAATAAATCCTTGACTGCTGCTGGAGAGCATTAGGAAGTTGAACCCTTCATTTCCGTTGGGGATGGTGAATGGAGATGACTATGCTGTGGATTTACTCCTTTCTGTTTGTGAATATTCTGTCGAGGAGAGACCCTGCCTGAGGATAACCCTGCGGGGGAATAACTCTGTTTGAGAGAAGAGACGCATTGCTGGGAGATTTTGTCGATTCGGGGAAATAAATTCCACCAAGGGATGAACTTCCGTAACTGGAGAAATAAACTCTGTTGGGGATTGAGCTTCTCCATTCAGAGAAATAAACTCTGCTCGGGAGGAGGTTCCGCAGTCAGAGAAATAAACTTTGCTCAGTAGAAAGTTCTATAAACCATTTGCAATTATAAAACTCGACAGGGGGATATAGATATCGGCTCTCTGAAGGAACTTTGCTGGGGAAAGTAACTCTTGTTTGGGGAAGCTGAGATCAAAACTTTTGGTTGTCTCTACTCTATGGGGAGCATAGACGTCACGGGGCCGCATGTAATAGTTACTTCATTTCAAAGTTGTCTTTGCCCCTGTACCTGCTGGACAGAGTAATTGTCGGGATTGCAACTGTCTTTTTTTTAGATTTTTCCCCGTTCCTTAAGTCATGAGCAACTATCTTTCTGTTTCTTATGCAAATATTTGTGAATAGCAATCATATTCAAATGCATATGTCAAGAATAAATCATTGGAATTTTTTGCAAAACAAAACAAAAAAGGAAAATGAATAGTTTTTGTGTAGAAATGACTTGTATTGATTTTGAAGTTGGCCTATAACAGGCATTTTTGTACAAGGAAGATGACGCTCTAGTAAGAGAACGCCATCGTGAAAATGAAAGATATACAATATTATCTACAAAGAGAAGAAAATAGCTATGTTTAATAATCCCCATTGAGTTTCAATTCTGCTATTGCCGCTACATCTTCGAGCATCTCATCACTTTGCTACATGTCTGAAGCTGACTGGATTGATCGATTTCGTTTTGAGTTTGATAGCTGATGTTGACGTCTAGTTGCAAGGTGATCCAATGGGACATAGTGATACGCTTTAAATCCCTAACTTTTTCCTGGACCACCCTTTCGGGTTTTTAGTCCATCGGGATACCCTTTTTTTCCCAAGCCTCCTTTTCAGGTTTTCGACTTGTCGGGTGTACAGATATTTTTTGTTTTCATCCCTAATTTTTTTACCGAACCCTTTTGGTTCTCCTGGAAGCCCTTATTTTTTCCTAGGCCATTCAACCTAGCGGGTCTTATTTATGTGTAGTATCTTTTTACTATGTCCGCATTGATAGGGTGAGGAAGGTCGTCACCGTCCATGGTGGTCAGAATCAAGGGTCCACCTGAAAATATGCTTTTGATCATAAATGGCCCTTCGTATGTGGGAGTCCATTTGCCCCTGGGATCATCTTGCGGCAGTATGATGCGCTTGATCACTAAATCCCCTACTTGATATACTTGGCGTCTGACCTTTTTGTTGAAAGACTTGATCATCCATTTTTGATACATTTGACCATGATAGATAGCAGTAAGTCTCTTTTCATCGATCAGATTCAGTTGATCAAGTCGAGTCTAGATCCAATCATCTTCATTCAGACCTGCATCCTTCATGATTCTCAGAGAAGGGATTTGGACCTCAATAGGCAGGACAACCTCCATACCATATACCAGAGAGTAGGGTGTTGCCCATGTCGATGTTCATGATGAGGTGTGATAACCATGAAGAGCAAATGGTAACATCTGATGCCAGTCTTTGTATGTCACCGTCATCTTCTGTATGATTTTCTTAATGTTCTTGTTAGAAGCCTCCACAGTGCTATTCATCTTCGGCCGGTATGGGGAAGAATTATGATGCTGGATCTTGAACTGTTTATAGAGTTCGATGGTCATCGTGTTGTTGATATTCGTACCATTGTCAGTGATGATCCTCTCTAGCACACCTTACCTACAGATTAGGTTATGCTTGATAAACCGCGCCACAACGTTCTTGGTAACAGTAGCAAAAGAGGCAGCTTCAACCCACTTCGTGAAATAATCAATGGCCACCAGGATGAAGCGATGCCCATTAGAAGCGGTAGGTCTAATATCTCCAATCATGTTAATCCCCCACATTTCTAAGGGCCAAGGATCCGTTAAGACGTTCAAAGGAACTGGAGGTACATGCACCTTATCAGCATAGATCTGGCATTTGTGACAAGTTCGGGAATGTTGATAGCAGTCTGCTTCCATAGTGGACCAATAGTATCCTGCCTATAGGATCTTTTTAGCCATGGTATGTCCACTCGAATGGGTTCCAAAGGTACCTTCATGTAGATCTATCATAATCCTCTCTGCTTCACTCTTGTCTACGCACCAAAGTAAAGTAGAGTCATGGTTGTGCTTATAGAGGATTCCATTATTGAAGAAGAACTTTGCGGCGAACCTTCTCAGAAACTTATTATCATTGACAGATTCCCCCTTAGGATACTCTTTATCCTCTATATATATCTTCATTTCATAGAACCAAGGTTTATCTGCTACTCCTTCAGTGTCAATTTCGTAGCAATATGCCGGTTCATCCAACCTTTCAATAGTGATCTGAGGGGCCTCATTATCCCACCTGACCTTGAACATAGATGACATGGTAGCTAGCACGTCCTCTAACTGATTCTCTTCTCGTGGAAAATGGTTATAGGTTATCTCTTCAAAGTGTGGAAGCAATGTCAGCACGTGCTCTTTGTACGGGATGAGATCCGGGTGCTTCGTATCCCACTTCCTTTGATCTGACTTATTACCAAGGCTGAATCCCCGAAAACATTCAAGAACTTGATCCTCAAGTCAATAGCAGCTTTAAGACCTATGATGCATGCTTCATACTCCGCCATTTTGTTGGTGCAGTTGAAGCATAATCGGGCGGTGAAAGGAGTATGATAGCCCTCGGGGGATTTGATTACAGCATAATGCCATTACCGAGTGCGTTTGAGGCTCCGTCAAAAACCATAGTCCATCAGGATCCTTCTTCAGGTCCTTCTTCTGGTCCAGGTTCTTCATAGTTCGTCACCAGTATAATATTCTCGTCAAGAAACTCAAAATTCATGGACTGGTAGTCATCCACGACCTGATGAGCCAAATGATCAGCTAATACACTCCCCTCGATTTCTTTCTGGGTCGTGTATTGGATATCGTATTCAGTTAAGATCATTTGCCATCTCGCTATTCTTCCGGAGAGAGCGGGCTTCTCGAAGGTGTACCTGATCGGATCCATCTTAGATATCAGCAAAGTAGTTTGGGTCAACATATATTGTCTCAGTCGGTGAGCAGCCCATGCCAAAGTGCAGCAAGTTTTCTCGAGCAGTGAGTATCTTGTGTAATGCCTGTAATTTAATTAATTATTTAGTTAAATTATTTTTGGAATATTTGTTAAGAGGTGTTGTGATTAATTGGATTTAATTATTTTATTAATTGGTGAAATAATATTAGAAGTATAATATTGTTTGATGTGGGCTTGTTTTAAAGGAATAGAAGTAATAAGGGGCGTGTATTAGTTTTGAGCCCATTAAGGAATAAAGAGAATAATAGGTTATTTTATTATTATGGAAATAACAAGAAAGAAGAAGCAATAAGAAGAATAAGGTTTGGAAAGAAGAACGTGAAGATATTGGATTAGAGGAAAAACGGCAGAACGGGAATTCAACCGGAAGTTATAGAGCGACCTTCAATCCAAGGTAAGGGTGGGGTTCTGACTCTATAATTGGGTTCATGATAATTGGTTTATGGGATTATATGTGAAAGTGTTGTTTTGTTCATGATTGAATTACATGATGTTGTATGATGGAAATTGATGATTGAAAGATAAATGATGATGTCCCAATGTTGTTTAATTGATATAGAATTATAGGATAACTGTAATGATAATTATCCATGATTAGATCGTGTTTTTAGGGCTTAAAGTATGGTACCCATAGTGAAAACACAGAGAAAATCACAAAATATCCTTAGCAGAGCAGTATGTGTCGACCCCAAATGGTATGTGTCGATACATGAATGATGTTAGACTCAGGATGAGTCGACACGAAGAGGTCTTGCATCGATACATGAGGACTTTTGGACTCAGGATGAGTTGATACGTAGGAGCATGTATCGATACAAGCTGTGTGGTAGACTCAGTATGAGTCAATACAAGAGAGGATGCATCAACTCATGTTACGAGTTCAGTGCAGTACGCGTCGATCCAAGACGTTATGCGTTGATCCATGTTGTCTATTTTTTGGCAGAATCAGTTTAAGAATGTTGTAACTTGAGTTTTCGGACTCCGTTTGAGGTGTCGTTCGAAGCGTTGAATAGATAACGCGATGAGCTTTATTCTTAGGGATTAAAATGAAGAATAGGAAGGATAATCCTAGTATTCAAGTTAGGAATCTAATTAGTTCCCGTGTTGATCGTTATGTTGGTTTTTGTGAAGAATGATGAGAATGAGATATTTATATGCTGTTGTTTGATTTGTAACAGTAGGATTAATGATAATATCGATGTAATATTACAGAATAGTATTATGTAGAGATTTGGTGATTTAGAAGTAAGCGTTAGTTGATTAACTAATTATAGGCAATATCTTGTATAGGCTTATGGCCCACGTTGTGAAATTGATGAGTTACTGTCGTATTACTCTACGACTGAATTGTTGATGAGATAATGTTATTGAGAGTCTATTTTGATGAATTATGATGTATAAATGATGTTTGATGATTTATAATGATAAATGATGTCGATGAATGATGTTGATGAAGAGATGTTAAGATGCTTTTAAGATGTAGGCCTTTGGCCAATGATGGTGTTGTATTGAGATGTTGTCAATTATGGTGTTGTTATTACATTCATGATTGTGTCGCATACATTGCATTTTGAGATGGAGCTTATGCTCGTTGAGATGGTCTGTATTGGCAAATATTGAGATGAAGGCTTATGCCTTGTTGATGCCTCTATTAATTGGAAAGTTTTGAGATGGGAGTTCTTCTCCAATGGTACCACATGCATTTGCATAGTATTGAGTCGCATTATATGATTGCATAAAGAAGTGTGTATTGATATTGTGAATGTGTATTATTATTGTGATTATTATTTATTATGAGATGAAAAGTGGTGATGTTATGTGATCTAATTTAATATATTAATTATCATACGCTTCATTATATTGTTAGATATCTCACCTTTCTGTTTGAATGTTGCCCTTATGTTGGTAACGTGCAGTTAATCGAGAGTGAAGGTTGTATACCTTCAATAGTTCGAGTCAGTGTCATTGCTCTGATATGTAACACTCGAGGGGATGAACACTTGTTACTTTTGATGTTGATTATTTGGTTGTTGAACTTTAAGTTGATTATTATTAAATTATGTTGTTTTTAAGTTGTTGTAACAATGCTAAAGATGTTATTAAGAATTCCGCTGCGTAGATATTAAATTGTTGAATTATTTAATTAAAGTATTTATGTTGATGGTTCATCCTAAGTTTTAAAGTGTTATGTATCCACGATGAATGCAATGAGTTTCTTATGATGAATTTGTGACATCCATATTCGTTTGCATGAATGATTTTATAACTCTGATTTATTTATATAGTTTCTGATTTGAAATGGGGTGTTACAGTATATTGCATGCTCTTTTCGACCAGACTCGTCATGCTGCCCCAGCACACACCCCATTGTATTGTCTAACACTGTTAAGTACATTATCAAAGGTCTTCCTTCAATCGGAGGCATCAGAATTGGTGGTTCTTGAAGGTATTCCTTGATTCTTTCGAAAGCATTTTGGCATTCATCGTTCCATTTTAACACTTGATCTTTCTTCAAGAGTTTGAAGATTGGCTCACAAGTAGCAGTTAAATGGGAAATGAACATGGCAATGTAATTTAGGCGTCCCAAAAATCCTCTGACCTCCTTCTCAGTGCGAGGAGCCGGCATCTCTTGTATAGCCTTTACTTTTGTAGGGTCTACATGAATGCCCTTGTCACTGACAATGAAACCCATTAGTTTTCCAAACCTTACCCCGAAGGTGCACTTGTTCGAGTTCAACCTCAACTTGTACATCTTCAACCTATCAAACAGCTTTTGTAGATGATCAAGGTGCTCTTCCTCAGTTTGAGACCTGATTATTATGTCATCCACATATACCTCTATCTCATGGTGAATCATGTCATGAAATAAGGCGACCATGGCTCGCTGATAGGTTGTCCTAGCATTCTTTAATCCAAACGGAATTACTTTGTAGCAGAAAGTGCCCCATTGGGTGACGAAGGTTGTCTTCTCCATATCTCCGGGTGCCATCTTGATCTGATTGTAACCAGAGAAACCATCCATGAAGGAAAAGATCTTGTGTTACGCGGTGTTATCAACCAGAACATTGATGTGGGGAAGCGGAAAGTCATCTTTGGGGCTTGCCCTGTTCAGATCTCTATAGTCCACACACATCCGTATCTTACCATCTTTTTTAGGCACCTGAACCACGTTGGCCACCCACTGGGGATAAGAGGTGACGGCTATTAAACTAACATTGAACTGCTTCATAACCTCTGCTTTGATCTTCTTTGACATTTTAGGGCGCATGCGACAGACCTTCTGCTTTACCGGAGGGCAATCTTCTTTAGTTGGCAGTCGATGAACCACAATATCCATGTCCAGTCCTGGCATGTCTTCATATGACCAGGAAAAGATCTCGACATAGTCATGCAACATTTATATCAACCGTTGTTTGACATTAAACTCCAGATTTGCGCCGATCTTGACTTCTTTTATGTCTACTTCTGTGCCCAAGTTTATTGTCTCAACTGGCTCTTCATGAGGTTGTATAGCCTTCTATTCCTGCTGTAACAGTCTAGCAAGTTATCCAGGTACCTCACAATCTTCCTCACCTTCGTCCTTGACTTGGTTGATTGGATTTTCGAAGTTATAACTGGAAATAGCAGAACTGTTATCAATGGGATCCATAGTGGATATAGATCTGCAGTTTGATATGTGAGTGTGTGTAAGAGAATATTTGTATAGACAAAGTAAAAAAGCAAAAAAGAAAGACAGAGAGCATAAAATTTGTATGCAAAATGTCCAATGCTTTATTAATGTCATATGAAAGTGAAACATGATAACCCTCAGAAATAAACCGATGTGCCCCGGGTAAGACACATGGCCATAAAGTTATATTGTTTATTACATATCCAAAAAACAAGAAAGACAATTACTTCTGAACAAAAGTAATTGGTACAAAATCCTTTTCCGTCCAATTACTAGGTCCACCGTTGGTAGTAGGGAAGATCTAGCTATCCATGTCATTGTCACCATCTCCGTCTTCTACAGTGTTTACCCTGTGATTACTGATGCGTAGGGGAGGTTTTCTAGCACGAGCACGTCGAACAGCCCTTTGAGCCCCTGAAGAGAAACCCAAACCAAATTTACCAGACTTGTACGGAATATCAGTGAGTTGACCCCAGATGGTAGACCCATCTTCTTCAACAATAGCTTTTGCATCCTTGAGAGAGGCCATCTTCAAGGGAGGTCTAGTGATCTTCGACACGTTGGTAACAGTTTCAGTTGCATCCAGATCCTGAGGTACCTCTTCGAAATTCTAGAACGGAGTCTCGATGAACTCACCCTCCATTTCCACACATTTGAAGGAATTCAGGTGACTGGCCATGTATTCTTCTTCGCCGCGTACAGTGACAATTCTCCCTTTGACCGGGTATTTCATCATATGATCCAGATTGGACGTAACAGCTTCAGCCCCATGTATCCAAGGGCGGCCCAAGAAACAAGAATAAGATGTCTTGATGTCCATTACGTAGAAGGTAGAGCCGAAATTCTGAGAACCAACCTTGATGGGGATGTCCACCTCCCCATGCACCATTCTCTTTGATCCGTCAAAAGCCATCACTACAATATTGATGGGTTTCAAAGTCAAGCCTTCACAGTCCAGTCTATCTAGAGAATTCTTTGGCAGCACATTTAACAACGAACCAGTATCTACAAGGACGTGGGCCAAAGTGGTGCCCTTGCATTCGACAGAGACATGCAACGCATCATTATGCTTCCTCCCTCTAGGGGTCAAATCGGCATCAGAAAAGCCCAAACGTTATCGACCGTCAAACTAGCCACACAATCTTGAAATTAGTCAACAGAAGTTTCCTGGGGAACATGGGCAGTTTTTAGAAACTTCACCAGAGCCTTCGCATGAGCTTTGGAGCACAACAACAAGGCTAGCATAGAGATCTTTGAAGGGGTCTGCCCCAACTGTTCGACCTCGTTGTAGTCGCTTTTCTTGATAATTTTCATAATTTCTTCCATCTCCTTCTCGGAAGCCTCTGGAATAGATACTAATTATGCCTTCATCTAGACTAGCTCAACCAATATGTCTTTGCCCCAAGTCTCGGTCGACTCGGTGATAGGGATGTCAGCAGGAGTAATCAAAGGAATTACAGTAGTAGTAGGAGCAGGAACAAAAGTAGGAATAATCACAGGACCGATAACAACTTTCGGAGGAGAAATCTCAGGGGAGAACACTCTTCCACTTCTTGTTATTTTGCTGGTTCCAACAATGTTGACAATGTCGGGATCAGCATTCTCAGAGACCTGGTCTTCATCAGCTAGCCAATCTTGCTTGACACCGTGGTAGTAGACGTCACCTCCATAGTTCCAAGGAACAGTTTTGTCTGATGAGTATGGGATTGGCCCTGGTAATGTAATTCTTAACACAGTAACCTTCGGAGTAGATGTAATCCTAATGAGTCTTTTTGTGGAGACCCTGGGAGGATTGGCGGAAATGGTTATTATTGAAATATCCTTGCACATAATGGTTGGAACAGGAGTCTTCTCAAACAAAATCTCTCTAACATCCATCAGGCGCTGAATGTTTCACCCTAAAATTTTCCCTCCTAATTTCTTTTATCTGGCTTAGAATGTTGCATTCGCATCTTTTCATTAGGTCACTAATATAGCATACATTTTGCATTTCAAAAGAGAACCTGAGGTCCAAAATATTAGTAGTTATGAAGCTAGGGTTTATGACTGATTTGAGGTGTATATGATTAAATAAGATTTATTATTCTGTTTCTTCTTGGTGTACAAGACTGTGGCATTAGGGTTTTGGTTCATGTTCACTTTTAAACTTCTTCTCCACCAAGTTACAAGGCTATTATCTTCTGCTGAACAACAGGTGGCAGGGCATTCTTATCAATAACTTGAGGTTGTGGTTTCGCGTGTATGGCTTGTGAATCAAAATACCCCATTCTATTTTTGTGCTTATCATTTGGCCAAGGTTTGTCAATACTAAGGATGTACTAAGATTTCTCTAAAGGATCAAATGTGTTATCAATCTAAGACGCGTGTGATGCATGGGCTACAGGTCGTTGACTATATCATTGTTGCATTGAGTTCATCTATTCATAGGTCAAATATGTCATGATTCAAGATATTTGTATGATAAGTCTGGTTGCTTGACAGTTAAGGCATTACGAATAATTGGCATAAACTATCATTTGGGTATTTGTTCAAGAACTTTGGTTTCAAACATGGATTAAAGTTCAGCTTGATTCAAAAAAGCATGCCCGAAGGTTTAGTTCATAAGTTCTTGCAGAAGAAGATGGCATATGAACGTAAGTTGAGATTAAAGTACATGGTGTCAAGTAAAATTCTTCATGATTCAAATTTTTATTTTCAAGATTATTCCGCATCATTATTCATCCCAAGGTAAAAATACAAAAGATGCGTTCAATAACATTCAAGTGGTTATCATGGTCTCCTCAAGTTCATTCAAGTACTCATTTAAGCTCAAATTGAATGAGGGAAATGTTTTTGAATTATTGGGAATTTGTCATGCAAGAATTTACAAGGTTTTGTTCATTACAAATTCAAGTCATTACACCAAAGCTACACAATGCATCTCATTCAATAAAAAACAGAGCATACTGCAAGACTTATTCAAAGGGGAAATTAAAAGGATTCCATATGCTACAAAACCGGTTCAGCCTTGCACCTATGCACAAAACCAAGCTAGCTTCATTACAAAGTAGGAAGACACTTCAGAGCAATTCATGCTCGTGATACGACACTTGTTGTCTTGTCTCAAAGCAAGGTTACTCTGCACATATGAGAAAAATAGAATAAAAACAGTCACATAAGAATCTCATAACAGATCAAGGCTAAATAAAAGCTTAGGCTTCCTGCTGTTTGTTGGTGAAGACCGGAAATCGAACCTCGGTATTGAGTAAAAAAACCGGTCCTGAAAAAACTTGGAAGTTCCTCATACCAAACTCAGCTCTTGCACCAATTATCCAAAATCTAGTCATGCAAGGGGAAACACCAGAAGAAAGTGAAATCAGATCCAGAATCAACTCATGATTGTTTGCAGCCCTGCATATATTCAGACAGAATAATAAGGTTAAAAAAATTCAAATGAACCACCCTGCACTTAGCTAACATATTTTCATTTTTCTTTCTCTAACTAGCTTTGTCAGTTAAGTTTCCACAAATAATTTTCCAATTTACTAATAGGTTTTCTAGTGGATTCAATTAACCCTCTTTAGCTAACTGTGTATAATCCATTTGCTAACGGTGAGCAAAACTAACTTCTCAAGCGAAATCATTTAATCAAACAGCTACCTATACCATTCCTGTTTATCAAGCACCAATCAAGACAGTATAATTCTCTAGTTCATAAGCATATCATTAGGCCATTCCAAGTATAATTATCTTGTTTGGTATTCGCACTTACCCGTATGCTTTAAGCTTCAACCGTACGCAACCATATACTGCGAGCAGTTCACCAAATGATGCCTACAGCAACTAGCGTGATGTCATATTAGGGAAATGACTGCAAGAGAAACTTTGGTCTTCTCAGCATGGTGTTAGAAAGTAGGATCAGGATATACCATGCTTCTTGAGCTGTATAAAAGAAAATCATCACATAATACAAGTATTAAAGCTGCTTCAGCTTACATGTTCATGATAAGAAATTCAGTCAGAAATTGTGCATAACAGAAATACTGGTTTTTTGAGTTCTTAACAAGTTTGTTAACTGAATTCGCCAGATTCATCGCTCTTTAGGACATTATCATCGTTTCTCCTTGACTTAATCGATGGCTTTCCATTAACATGTTACAAAAGCAATTTCCCAGCATGTGTTCATAGCAAAGTAATGGCACTGTTACATCTACAACATACGTGTATCAAGAATTCAATAATTTAGAAAATATTAGAAATTTCAGTCCAGTATAGTAAAGCCTTAAAAAAAATAAAATAAATGAGTTTCATTTGGAAGATTCAGTTAAATCTTAATACATTCAGATCAGGGCGAGTGAATGAAAACAGGAAAAGATTGGATCATTTGAAAAGACACAAAAATAAACTTATAACAATTTATAATAGAATCCAAACTAACTGAAACCAAAACAATTTTTCAGTCCATAAGTAACTACTAATAGCTCAACAGAATCTCTACCCGATTTTCGAGCCCCTAACAAATTCCTTCTCCCTATTCAAAACTAATAAACAGTCTAAACAGCTCTCTAACAAACCACTAACTTCCTCATTCCTAACAGTCTAACAAAAACCTCAACAGAAAACAGAACTCAATTCCCTAACCTTTTTTCTAACTCATTCAACTAACTTCTTAACCTCTCTTAACCAAAAATAATAGAAAATGGAACTAACAGTAACTAAATTCAATTAACTAACTAACTGTCACCCCTAACTAACTCTAACGAATTCCTAACAAACTTCGTAACAAACTTCTAACAGATTTGGCAATAGAAGAGAAGAGAAGGATGCAGGAGGGAGGATTCATTGATACAAAGTAAAAAAAAATAGAAAAATTGACCATTCTTCTCTCCCTCAGGAAATCCGCAGAAAAACCATCGCCTTTCCTAGCTCCATTCTTCTATCATCTTCATCTTCACCATTTTTTCTTCATCAAGATGGATCATCAGAACCTGTGAGAAGGTTTCATTGCACTTCTCTGAGAGCTTCAAGGTCAGTTCTCCACTTCTCGTTATTAATATCTCTATCATCTTCTGTAAATCCGCAAACCTCAATCTTCAATTGTAACGGCACCTTCAATCTTCGATCTCTCAAGAATGCGTCAATCTTCAACGTTATGTTCATCATTCTCATCATCACCAACGCTGCATCAACAACATCATCACGATTCAATCGTAGATCATCATCAAACCCCACAACAGATTTCAGATCGCACAAAATTGCAACGATACAGAAACGAAAAAGAAGATTCGTGAACAAAGTTGTACCTAAATCAAAGATGCGCCGGTCTTTCTCCGGTAAGTAAGCCCTAACCTCCACCGTTGTTTTCTATATTCTATGTGCAATTTGAAGCACGAAATCACGATGGCTTTGAAGCAAGTGGATGCCATCAGAAGGGAAGACGATGTGAAGAACATGAACTGGGATGATCAGAGGTCGCGTTTGCGGCTGAAAATGTGAGGAGTTAAGGACGGTGGTAGAGTTGTTGATCGCGCCGCTGCATTTTGGAAGAAGAAGAGAGAAAGCCTATGAGCATGAAATCTGAGGGTCCTGTAACATTGAAACCTAAAGCTGCTTTCAGGCCAGTGGATTTGGGTTGATTAATGCTTGGGACGAACCGGGTTATCCTTAGGCCTATGGATATCTTCTCTTTGGTAGAAGTGGGTTGCTAAAGATGGTTTATTTTGGAATCCAATTTGCAAATAAAAAAGGCTGGTTTGTTGTATGATTATTGGACCGGACTATACCTCTCTGAAGTTCACAACCACTATTTTTTTGGTATTCTGATGGCTTGTAGCAAAAATCTTCATGGACTGGGCTTAGCACCAGAATTTGCAGCATTGTATACATATTGCACCTCTTTTTTCTTAATTTTTGTTTAGATATTTTGACAATTGTTCTATTTGAATTTCTTTACATGATAAAAAATGATAAAATCAAGTATTAAAATTTGTTAGACTTTACTTATTTTTTATTTTAGGAATTAATTCATGGTTATCCGATTATTCGAAATTCGTGATTCACCTCTGTTTGTTGAGATTTGAGTCTTATGCAGGTTTATTATGCGGATGCTCTTGAGATTTCGATTGTGATTTATTTTCACATCGATGATGCTTCGATACTTATTCCGACCATTTGATTTTTTTACTCTTTTCTTTGATTGGTGAAGTTGTTCGCGAAGATCGTCGGGTTTCTTTATTTTGATAGGCTTTGCTACGGATTAATATCTGTTTGGTATTTTCCCTTGTTTATCTCATTTCAGTACTTTACTGTTTTTTAGATATCATGAGAAGTAGGAAATAAAGAGTGTGCGCTCGAAGTCGCTGTTTAAAGACCTGTAGTAGGCATTCTGCACTTCATTTGCTATATGTGTTGTGCTTGTGTTTGTTTACTTTCTTGTTGATCGATGAGTCACTCAATTTAGAGATTGAGATCACGACTTCGCTCTCATTGCATGTTCCCTATAGGATTTCATCGCTTTCCTTTATTTCTTGTTGATCGATGAGTCACTCAATTTAGAGATTGAGATCACGACTTCGCTCTCATTGCATGTTCCCTATAGGATAGTTTTGTTAGACTTTCTTTTGTATGCTAGCCTAGATAGGATCTCTCTAGTTGTGCTCTCTTGAGCTTATTGTCTTGTTTGTTTGATTTCATCTTTGTGTGCATGTTTTGATATGACATACCCTCGGCATGTTCCCTTAGGAGCTCTCGATTCAACTGTAGACGATGATTCGAGATAGACATAGTTTTAGGTGATAGACCCTTGCTATACTCCTTTAGGACTTCTTGATTCATCTATAGATGATGATTTTAGATAGACATTAGGATTGTATCCAAGCATGTCAACATGGGGTAAAGATTTCCCTTCAAAACTCAACCATAGGACTATCATTGTATTATAACATTAGGGATAGATTTAGGTTAGTCTCCCTTTAGACTTTTCTTTCCCCTTTTGCATTTGCATTAAGACTAAAACTTCCTTTTTCTTGAAAAAAGCATAAAACATCTAACAACTTCTAAATCCTTCTTTAAGGTAAAAGCTATCAACCAATGCAAACTCTTTTGTGCCTCCGGGCTTTTCTTTAAAACTTTTCAGAAAGAACATGTTAATTCACTTTTGTGCTGACGCGTGAGTCTCCAAAGGTCGAGCTGCGGCAGAAGGCGAAATTAATATTTGTTCATTAAAAAATACCAACCAACCAAAACATTTTAAGTCGAACTACGATAGCTCTGATTCCTCAAAAAAGGATACGTAGGCATTGGGGTAGGGCCCATGCGAGTACAATTTTATTTTCCCTACATTCTTTTCTCATTTATTTTGCATGCATTCTCCCCTCAGTAGTATAGTAAACAATAAGCATAGATTAGACACACCCATAAGATAGACAACAAGAGTGGATACCGTAGAGTACTACGGGCGTAAATCTTGACTTCACACCGCTCTGTGATCATATTCAAGATATGGAACAACTTCGTGGGGAATTGGACAAGATGCAAGAACATATGGGATTCTAGATGCTAGACATACAGGATTTGGTCCGTGGACAAGAACTCTTGAAAGAAGAAAATAGTCAGTTGAAGACTCAATTGAATTTGGTTATGGAAATTTTGGGGACGATGTTGAAGAAAGAAGATGTTTCCATGCCTGCTACAATAGGAGCTACCATTCCTCCCCATAATCCAAGGACTCTTTTAAGTCAGGGAGTATCTCCTCCACCGCCTTGTGTTCCAGGATCTTTCCATCCATAACCAGTTGTCATTTCTCAAGAGGACCCAAAGGGAAAAGCCCGTCAGTAGAGGCCAAAACAACCCGAACGACAATTTGATCCTATTCCAATGTTGTATGCACAATTGCTTCCTCCCCTGCTAGAATTTCATTTGGTCAAACTCTGAATCTTCACCACACATGAAAGGCTCCCTCGTGGCTTTGACGACAATGCTAGATGTGAATTCCACTCTGGGGAACCTGTTCATGATACTGAAGATTGCATAGCTATTAAGAACCAAGTCCAAGATTTGCCTGATGCAGGGACAATTCTCTTCACTCCCGAAGGTCTAAGCATGAAAGTCAATCTTACGCCTTCTCCTCTTCAAGGTTCTATCTCATGATCGGAATCACGTCTTCCACAACCTATACTCTCAGATAGTTCTCACCAGCAGCCGTTTACAAATTATGGAAATTAGTTGGTTAATCAAAAACAGAATGTTCATCATGTTCATCCAGTTCGGTGTGCTTCTCAGCAACAAAGCTTTCAACAAAGACATATGCAATAAGGTAAACAAAGGGATAGGAAGCCAAAGAGGGTGTTCGACATTGTTCCCATGACTTATGACCAGTTGTTCTCTCAGTTGCTCAAGCTTTCTTTGGTGGAACCAACGCCATTAAAGACTGTCATTCCTCCTTATCCTATGGATTTAAATCCTAATGCGCAATGTGATTACCATGCTGGGGAGCTGGGCCATTCCATTGAAGACTACATGGCCTTTCAAAGAAAATGTGCAAGACCTGCTTGATGCAAAGGCTATCAATTTCGGGCCAGCCAGTTAAATTTGAAGTCTCCTTTGACTCAGTAAATGTCAAGATGGCCAGATCATCATCTGAAGCAACAAGTCCATACGGAGACTAGTCTCCTCAACATAGCAACTTCTAGTTTCATTTGCAATTCTCATTTGTAATATTTCTTGCTTTGGTTCAGTACTTTCTTGTATGCAAAACTTGATTATCGTTGAATGTTAATCACAATGCATTAAATTTGTTTGTCTTGAATTAATCCATTCGTATTCACCCATTAATGTTTTTCTTTGAATTTTTTATACTTAACTCTTGTAAATAAAGTTTTAAAATAAAACCTCGGGAGGGAGGATGATGAGTAATATGCCAATAATTTCAAATGGTGTGCTTTTGAATAAAAACCTTGCTGACGATGTACATGCCTTGTTTCAATTCCTAAACACCAGAGATATAAGGGAGATAGACCCTCGTTAACCCCTTTGATCCTTGAAGTAGGAGTTTATTTTCTTTTCAAAAAAACCCTCACATTTAACCCGGGGCAGGGTAGACTTCAGTTGATCTGATCGAGCTTTCAGAACTCATTAGGAGTGCGCACCTAAGGATACAATAATGGTTATCCATCAAAAGGATAAGGAAAGTCAAAACCGCAATGGTTAACTCTCCTCTATTAGCAGCATGCATCAAGGAGATGATATCCCAATGGAAATCTCTCGCACGTCAAGAGGTCAAAAGACGACGATACCATAACGGTTATTCCTCGTCAACCAAACAGCAAGGCAGTTACACCTTTTCAGCAAGTCAAAGAACGACTCGAAGTCACATGACTGGTTCAAACAAAATGAAATGATGAAAGAAAGAGACAAAAATCCTCGCTAAGTTGAAACTTGGGAAAAAAAAGTCGCTTAGGCAAAAGTCAGGGCATCCCGCTAGACTTCAAAGTCAAATTCAAAAAATAATTTATCCAAGCCAAATTTAGGGAAAGTGAAAAAACGCGAAAAGCGAGAAGGGATTAAAAAAATTCTCAACAAAGAACAAAGTCGTGTGGCCAAAAGCACTAAGGAGTGAAAGAGGTGAGTGACCTCCATGTCCAAAAAAAAACCTCGTTGGATTCCTCAACCATCGTAAACTCTTCTTGAGAGATGAGTGCTCGCATCGAGTTAACTGAATTTAGTACTGGAGAACATCATGAAAGTGGTGGGCACCAAATAATTTTGAGCCTTAAATCCTTTTTTCTAAATTCGTGAACTAGGCCATGTTACAACCCTTAAAATTCCTAACTGAAGCATGGGTTAATTTGAAAGCACACTGTAACGAGAATACGGTAATCTGACTCCTAGCAGACTTGTTAAAACTTTTGAGTTGGTATCTCCATCTTTTTACTTTCTTTTGTACAATTTTTTTTAATGTTAAATCTTTTCAATATGAGTTTTTAAACTTCAAGAAAAACATGATCTTTGCATTAGAATTATCATTCTTAGAATAAACATTTTTTGCATATGAACAAGTGCTTAAACATCAAGTAAGTTCGCATAATGAGCATCAGATGAAAATTTGATTACCTCAAGGGACTAATTGCTTCAGGATACAGTTGAAAGGTAAATCATTTTTGAAAAATGATCTTAATCTGGGGAAAACCTTCTATTGACTCCGCTGAGTGAAAGAATACTAGCTTGAGAAATGATCTGAAGTAGATTGCAAAACTTGATTGCCTAGAGTCTCTATAGAGCAATGGCATGCTATTTTTAGTTGGTCTTGAGGGGTCAATTTCTTCAAGTATATGATTAGAGAACGAAGCAGTTCAAGTCGAGAAGTGTGGTTGTAGCATTATTTTAAGACGTAAGTTGGCCACCCTAAGGTTGTGTCGTCTTTAAAACTTTTTGAACTTCCCATTTCTTCCCAAGCATGAGACGAAGAAAAGGTTTGTCGAGACTCGGCTAAACTAGGGGCAAGCATCTTAAATACTCCTTCGAATGAGTGATCAGCCAATCTGAGGCATTCAAGTCAGGATTTTATCCCTCAAAAGAACAGTTAAACTGGGGTAATTACGTCAAGATTCGAAGAGTCTCTCAAAGTGTTGAGTAATCATGGGCACTCACTCAAGCATGGTTGAAATTGTTTCTAACTTTGGTAAGCTAGTAGTCGTATGCTCCAAAGTTCATAACACTGGGCTGTTTATCTTAATGGTACAAATCTCAAAAAGTCATTTCGGGGAACTTTTCTTCTAAAGCCTTACAGACTGGGGCAGAGCATTATGCAGGGTCATTGTCTCCTTTTCAAGGGTTGATCAGATCAAGTCCATACGCAGGCTAAATGACCCGTGAGTTTGAAAATCATGTCGGGAAGTCGGGATTGTTATCCTTGGCTCATTAGAGGCTTAGGTCCATTTATTGATGTCCCTTTATCAGAAGTCTGGATCTTTATCTCCAGTCAAAGTTGGATCATTATCCTCAGTAGGATACGAGCAGTAACACAAAGATCATGTGAGGTTGTTACCCTTATGAGGTTCGTGATGGAAATTTTGTTCCCTAGGAGGATGCCTCTCCCCAATAAAAGATCCGCTGCTACTTGACAAAGGTTTGTCTGCCAAGGGGTTTCTCTTCTGAGGTCTTTTATTCCCCAGCAAAGCAACACTCATTTCTATGAAGGAGGAGAATGTTCTTTCTCCCTGGAAATTTAGAAGTTGTCTGAAGTCAAGATGATTTCTTTTCAAGGGACTTCAATTTATTTTTGTAGCGTCTTCTTCAAAGTCCACTTTTCAGTGGCATTTCTCTTTGGAGTTGAGATGTTAAAGTTGCAATCTTGCATCGCAGTTTTTACCTAGTGGTTGGTAGTTCAGATTGTTTATCCTTAAGTGAAGTTTGCTATTCCAAGCAGGGGCATATTGCCACAGTTTCTCTTTTTGCAAGTATTGTTGGTCTTTTATGACAAGAAACATACCGGCAAATGAATCAAGAAGGATATGTATACGACCAACATGAGGATTTATATAGAGTGGAATCCAGTTTCTCCAGTGAATTCTCACTTCTGCTCAAGACAAAGTCATTCATCCCCAATCAAGGTGTGCTCCCTCCCAGACAGAATTCCTCACCCCTAATGGAAGTATACTCATGCGTAATCCCCACTGAAACCAGGCACCCTTGATAAGAGTTTGTTTAAGAATTCGTCCCTTCCAAAAGGCTTTCCTACGAAGAAGTGCATTTCAACATGACTCTGTACAATCTTCTTCTTCAGCACAGTCTATTTTTTCGAAGAATCTGGGAAGGATCATTTCATTGGATTGGATACCTTTGTTGTATCCCCTTGAAGTTGATACTTTACGACTTTGTGGTTAGCATTTATCCCCCTCGTGAGGTTGTTGTTCATCGTCTCTATGAAGTTCGTATCTTTTCTCCCTAGGGAAGTTTTTCCCAAGACAGGTTTTCTTGAAGAGATGTTTGATCAACATACTTGTTATGCCTCAGTGGAGCAAGTCTCCTATTTTTATGGAGCGCCGTGCATAGACGAATGCCGTTTAGAATTCTTTTATCCCCAGTAATGGAGTATTGCTAAAATATTTCCTCGGTGGAGTTATGAACCTCAAGCTTATGGTTTAAAGGCGCCCTTCTCTTCCTCAAGTGAAGATTGTTACCGTCGACAGTGGTATTCCACATGTGGCCTGGGTAGAATTCTTTTATTCGAGAATTTCTATGATTCCCTAGTTGAAGTCACTTTTATTAAGGACTTACATCAGAAGATCCCATTTCCCATCAAGATTCTCTTTATCATTGGAAATAAATGTTGGGTTTTTCTCTAGGAAGTTGGGATTTGGATCAGAGTTCAAAATTTTCTCTGAGTTGTAATTTATTTTTGCAGTATTCTCCCCAGCGCAGTCTGTTTCTTTCCAGGTTTTCTCAGAAGAAATGTTTAGTTCACCAATTGGATATGTTTTGGTATACTTCCCTTGAAGTCGACATTCTACAATTTCCCTAGTGAGGTTTGCACTTGTTCTCCCCATGAAGTATGTATTCTCCTACTTAGTGAGGGGTGCACCCTTTCCCTCCAACACGGCTTGCCTATATCAGAGTTCTTAAAGAGACTCATGTTTACCTACGGGGGATTATAATTTGATATTCTCATGAGGATGACCATCATCCGCAATGAAGTGATTTTTGTTTACCATGATACAGAACTTCTTGTCGTCTTGAATCTTACAGAGATGGCTACACCCAGTGCAACGAATATTATTGATGTTATCATCTAAACACTTTTGGCCCTCCAGTGTAAGAGGTAGTCCTTTGTCCCCAGTCGAAGCCGAATTTCGAGGACCTACCGAAGTAAGGTATCTATTATTCCCCAGTGGATCTAGCTTTCTTCCCTTAGTAGAGTAAGTGTCTTGTCCCCCCAGTGTGGTGTATATGGGAACGCCAGTCATAATTCTTTCACCCCCGTTGATAGAGGATTCTGTTGAAATATCCCCAATGGAGTTTCTGTCCCAGGATGTTTGTTTCTTCCCCAAGTGAAGACGTTTTACCCACGGTGATGTTATCACCAGTGTGGTCTGAGTATAATTCTTTTTATTTAAGAATTTTCATACTCCCCAGTAGAAGCTATCTTCGTCAAGAAATTCTACGCGAGAAAGTTGTTAGAACATAGTTTGATTCTATAACCCTTAATTAGAGTTTTGATGATAACAAACACAAATAACAAATATGCACTCTAAATTTGTGTTATTTTGTATGCAGAAGTTCTAACCAAAACAGCATCAGAAGTTAAGCTATGGAAGCTTTCAAGCTGAGGTAATTAGAATCTGCGTTGAAGATCAGAACCTGGGCTAAAGTGAAGAATAATCTGATTCTAAATAGAAGTTTCATATACCATCAGATCCTCACATCTATGAGTCATCAATGTTCTGAAGCAATTGCAGCATGCAAGATTCTAAGTTCTGAAGCGTTACTATTCAATCAAGACAGCATCACATGCAACGGCTTCATTTAGACAAGAATCTTCTCAATATGGAAACAGCATTGAATGTCCATTATCACGATTTATGTTGGACAGGATTTCTATGCCTATATAAACAATCTAAGAGGACAAATCGTTTACGATTTTCCATACAACTGCAACATACCTCTAAAACGCTGCAAGCCTACATATTCATATCTACGCTCAAAATTGTGTAAAATATCCCAGTTGTGATACTGTTTTTGTAAGGAAAAATAACTATACACAGAATACTCTTTTATCTTGATTAAGCTAGTTTTCCTTGAGATTAATCGGGGTGTGGTTGTACTCAAGAAGACTTTGGCAGTTGTCAAAGTAGTGTTGTAATCAGTTTTTGATTAGTGAATTAAGTCCTCGTTGGAGAGAGGTGAAATCACCTTGACGGGTGGACTGGAGTAGTTTAAGATCAAACAAACTAGGATAAAAATATCGTGTCTACTGTGCTTTTGATTTTAAGTTTCAATTCAACCCCCCCCCCCCTTATTTTGTTTTTTCACTTGTTTAATTGGCATCAGAGCACCTGGTTCTGAGTTCATACACTTAACTGTGTCAGTACAAGATCCAAGCTTTAGAAAAACACTATGGTGGGACCAAGCCAAAACATCAGCAGTGACTATCATGAGGACAAGGACAGAATCAACGGCAAACCTTCAGTCTTTGATGGAGAGAATTTTGACTAGTGGAAAGACAGAATTGAGAGCTTCTTTCTGGCTCATGATGCTGATCTATGGGATATGGTAATTGATGGATACACACATCTAGTGGACGAAAGTGGTCAGAAGATAGATAGAAAAAGGATGTCTGACCAGCAAAAACGTGATTTCAGAAACCATCATAAATCCAGAACAATACTTCTCAGTGCTATCTCATACTCAGAATATGAGAAAATCTCAAACAGAGAGACAGCCAAAAACATGTTTGACTCTCTAAGAAAGACGCATGAAGGCAACATACAAGTCAAAGAAACCAAGTCCCCTACGCTCATTAAGAAATATGAAGCATTCAAGATGGAAGACGGTGAATCCATAGAAGCAATGTTCTCAAGATTCCAGATTCTTGTTGCTGGGCTGAAGGTTCTTGACAAAGGATATTCTACTATTGATCATGTAAAGAAGATCATCATAAGTCTACCTAAGCAATGGAGGCCAATGTTCACTGCACTTAAGCTAGCTAAAGATCTCAATAAGATATCTCTGGAGGAACTTGTCAGCTCCCTCAGAAGTCACGAGATAGAGCTAGAAGAAGATGAGCCTCAAAAGCAAGGTAAGCCTCTAGCATTAAAATTTAACAAAAAATATGATTCTAAGGTTTTGCAGGCTATGGAAGAAACCTCTGATGGATTCTCATCAGAAGAAGATGAATTGTCTCTCCTCTCCATAAGGGTCAATCAACTGTGGAAGCAGAGACAAAGGAAATTCAGAAACCCGAGAAGATCAGAGAATCAAAATGAACCCTCCTCCAGATACAGAAAGTCTGAGTCCTCCTCTGGACACAGAAGATCTGAAGGTTCTTCAGGACACAGAAAGTCAAATAACAAGGACATCATCTGCTATGAGTGCAATGAGCAAGGGCACTACAAAAGTGATTGTCCAAGGCTTTATAAGGAGAAGCCTAAAAATAAGTTGTTCAAGGAGAAGAAGAAAAGCCTCATGGAAACATGGGACAATTCAGACACTTTTGATGCTGACTCGGAGTCAGATGATGAAAGAGCCAACATAGCTCTCATGGCAAATGTGTCAGAAGACAGTGAAGCTTCTGGTTCAGACTCAGAATCAGACACAGAATAGGTATTCCCTGATTTCACTATTAATTTTACTAAGGTTGAACTTGCAAAAAGTATGAATGAAATTCTGGAAAGGTATCAGCAAATCATAGTCAAATTCAAGAACCTGAAAATGGATCTTGTCTCTGACTCTGAAAAGACTGAGAGTCTTAGATTAGAGAATTCTTAGTTAAAAGAAAAGGTTTCAAAATTAAAAAACGATTTACAAAACTCTCAGAAAGAAATAATCTCAGAGACTCCCAGTCATGCTAATAAGATCATCAAAGAGTATGATCACAACTTTCAGAAGTTTCTGGCTAAAAACATAGATAGAAGCAAGATGGCTTCAATGATCTATGGAGTTAGCAGGAATGGAAGAAAAGGAATAGGATACCAAGGTAAGGTATCTACACCTAATAAAGTCATGGACCTTGTCATAAAACGCACACCACTAAAATCACACTTCACATATGGGCACACACATGACCTAAAATACACTAGTAATGATTACTCTGTCAAACAAAAATTCAACCAGAATTTTGGTAAAACTAACAAACCAGGACCCAAGAAGATATGGGTACCTAAGGACAAAATTATATATGTAGCAGATATCTTTAGCAGCAAAGCTAAAACACCAGTCATGGTACCTGGACTCTGGATGCTCCTGACACATGACGGGAAGAAAGCATATGTTCCAAAGCCTGGAACTTAAACCTGGAGGCTACGTGGGATTTGGAGGCAACCAAAGAGGGAAGATCATTGGCTCTAGAACAGTAGGTACTGAAGATAACTCATCAGAAGTTCTCAACAGATATGCTCTAACAACTTCAGAAAGAAATGTTACAAGTGATCCAGTACCTTTTGTTCATCAACTCCAGAAAAGGTTATCCAGAAGCATCATAGCTCACCTAGAAGATAAGATCCTGGGAAAGAAGGATGATCCAATCAGAACAAGATCAACATCCAGAAACTCTGAAGAATCCCTCATGGGACTGGTCTCTCTGGTTGAACCAACAACAATTGATGAAGCTCTTCTGGACAATGACTAGATTTTGGAAATGCAGGAGGAACTAAATCAATTCACCAGAAATGACGTATGGGATCTGGTTCCCAAACCAAAAGGATTCAACGTCATTGGAACAAAGTGGTTGTTTAGAAACAAACTGAATGAGCAAGGAGAAGTCATCAGAAACAAAGCACGACTGGTGGCACAAGGTTATAGTCAGTAAGAGGGGATAGACTATACAGAAACCTTTGCTCCAGTCGCCAGGTTAGAATCTATCAGACTCTTAATCTCATTTTCTGTAAACAATGGCATCACTCTGTATTAGATGGATGTCAAAAGTGCATTCCTAAATGGCTACATAGATGATGAGGTATATGTGCACCAACCCCCTGGGTTTGGAAATTCCAAACACTCAGAATATGTTTTCAAACTAAAGAAGTCACTCTATGGTCTAAAACAAGCTCCCAGAGCTTGGTATGAAAGACTAAGTAACTTCCTGTTAGAAAAGGAATTCACCAGAGGGAAAGTGGACACAACCCTGTTTTGTAAGACATTTAAGAATGACATTTTAGTTTGTCAAATTTATGTAGATGATATCATTTTTGGATCCACTAAACCTTCTCTGGGAAGAGAATTTGCTAAGTGCATGCAGGCATAGTTTGAGATGAGCTTAATGGGGGAACTCAAATTCTTTCTGGGCATTCAGATAAACCAAACTCCAGAAGGAACTTACATTCATCAGAGAAAATATGTCAGAGAACTTCTGAAGAAATTTGACCTCTCAGAATGTAAGCCCTCAAAGACTCCAATGCATCCCACGTGCATTCTGGAAAAGGAAGTGGTAAGTAAAAAGGTAGAGCAGAAAATCTACAGAGGTATGATTTGCTCTCTCCTTTATTTTACGGCTTCAAGGCCTGATATTTTATTTAGTGTTTTCTTATGTGCTAGATTCCAATCAGATCCTAGAGAATCTCACTTAACAGCAGTTAAGCGAATTTTCAAGTATCTAAAAGGTACTACTAATCTGGGTTTGTTTTATAGAAAATCCAATGAATACAACTTAGTAGGATACTATGATGCTGACTTTGCTGGAGACAGAGTAGAGCGTAAAAGCACTTTTGGAAGCTTCCAGTTTCGAGGAGACAATCTGATCTCATGGACCAGCAAGAGACAGTCCACAATAGCATTGTCAACAGTAGAAGCTGAATACATAGCAGCTGCTTGATGTAGCACTCAAATGCTCTGGATGAAAAGTCAACTTGAAGACTTCAACATATTTAAGAGTAACATTCCTATCTTCTGTGATAACACTTCTGCCATATGTCTCTCTAGAAATACCATCTTGCATTCTAGGGCTAAGCATATAGAAATAAAACATCACTTTATCAGGGACTATATTCAGAAAGGAATTCATACTTTAAAATTTATTGACACAGACCATCAATGGGCTGATGTATTTACAAAACCCCTTTCTGAAGATAGATTCAATTTCATTCTGAAACATCTTAGCATGGAATTATGCCCAGAATAAAATGTTTTATTTGCATATCTTAACCCTCAGAACTTTATTGTTTTTCTGTGAACATCTGATCAACTTGTCTTCAGAAGTTAGAAGTACAGTTGCCTCATAATCTATCTATGAAGATCTGAACATTTCATTTCAAGGATAGAGGCGCACAGTTCACATCATCAAACATTTGTCATCCTCTCACAAGCTACCTTCTGAGGCTGAACACGCGTTCAAATTCTGAAGGGTCCAAGGCTCTGATTGGATGCATTGAGACACTTGTCAGTGGTAACTGTTAAATATCTATCTAAATCCCTTAATTTCAGGTTTCATTAATGCATATAATCATTACTTATTTTCTTTCTTACTGTTTACGCTTTCTAAAAACCTATATAAACTCAATTTACTATTTCATTCACGTTTTACCCTCTTCTATATTCTCTTTTGTTCTAGTTCTTTTTCAAAAACCCTTTCCATTATTTTTCTTCAAAGAATCCGTGTGAACAATGGCATCATCATCAAGTCTCAAGAATCTCAGTGCTCTTGAATCTTCATCAATGGAACAATATGAAGAACCCATTATAACGCTACTCACTCCGGTTGATAACCTTGAAGTTCTCTCTGAATTAATCATTGATTTTGAAATCTTACAAGAAAATGGGTTTAATCTGTATGAAGATGTAACTGCACGGGGATGGAATAGATATTTTGATCATCTGTTGGGTCCAACTTTTCCCATTCTTGTTAAAGAGTTATGGATTCATGCTACCTCATCCAACCACCAGGTCACATCATATGTTATGGGGAAGAAGATAGTGATAACAGAAGATTTGATTGGGAAACTCATTGGATACAATGGCGGTGGAGTCAGGTGCATTGATATGGCTGATAGGTGCTCTGACCTAAAATATATTGCTAGGGAAATCTTCACTTCTGGATAGCCATCCAGCAAGATCAGAGACTTGAAGGATCATCACAGAATCTGGGCTAGAATAATTTTGGGATGCAACAATCACAGTAAGCCTACAAGCTCTCTTGATTACATCAATATTGATCAGCATTTTCTGATTTACTTCATTGCAAAGAAGACCAAGATAAACCTTCAACACTTGCTCTTTAACCATCTCAGAACAAGTGTGAAAGAGACAAGAGAAGAAGAAAGAACTAAGAGAGATTGGATTCCTCTTGGAAGATTGATTTCAGATATTCTAACAGAAAACAGACTGATAGAACATCTGACAGAGGCTCAAGAAATCAGTACTCTGGAAGCAACTGTTGGGAAACCCTTGAATGCCAAGAATCTGAAGAAAATGAAGATTATTGAGAACATTAATAAGGAACCAAAAACTGCTTCTCATGAGACCATCACTTCTAGGAGAATCTCTCTGAAGGATTTTCCACTATTTTCTGAGATAGATGCCTCTCCAGAAATCATAGTCAGATACCTTGAGGCTTGCAAGGCTGATGGGACTATTCTAGAAATCAACATCCAAGATCTGCACAAACCAGCTCCAGAGGTTGTGTTAAGGAAATCCAAAAAGAGGAAGGCAGCAGGAGAAGGATCCTCTCAGAGGACACCTAAAGCTGCAAAAAATAAAGGTAATCCATCTCCTGTTTCTGTTGTAGAGTCAATAGTTATTCCAACATCTGAAACCATTCCCCCTCAACCAACAGAAAATCCTTCACCCCAAACATTTGAGGATTTTGACATAGAGTTTGACCCATCTGTAACTCTTGGAAACTTCTTGAATGAACCTCACTCCCCCAATCCAAATCCAAATCCAAAACAAAATCAACCAGAACTTGCCAAAGTTCTATCTGATATTGACCTGTTTGATCAAGACATTTCCTCACCACAACCAGAAAATTCAAACACTCAACCTCAACAACCAGAAAATCCATAACCACACTCTCCTAAACCAGAAAATCCACAACCACACTCTCCTCAACCAGAAAATTCACAACCAAGCTCTCCTCAACCAGAACATCTGAACCTCAACTCACATCAACCAGAGAATGAAAACTCTCTCACTCCTCCTTCTGAAAACCCATCTTCTGAAATTCCTGAACCAGAAATTCAACATGCTACCGCAAACCAATCTGAAGACTCCCCTTCAGATTCTGATACCACTATCCCAATCCCTGGAATAACATAACCTCTTACAGTTCGCTTACCTCTCACTATTCATGATATTCCAAAAATCCCTTCACCATATGAATCTACACCACCAAACACCCCTAACTTACCAATCTTGATTTCTGAATCTTCCACTCCATCACCCATCAAACGTCCAGCTGGAAACCTCATACTTGTTATTGATCCACAAGTGTTGGACCAACTAGCTTCCACCTCAAACAAAATTGCCACTCCCAAACCTAAACCAACCTCAACCAAATCAGATGTTGGTAAGAATCTGTTGATTTTTGAAACAGAAATGCGGGAATGGATTACTTCTTTGAAGCAAGCAAGTCAAGATATTTCTAATCCTGCTTCTTCTGATTCTCCATGGGAAAGTTTCAGAAAATGGCTCAACTCTGAAACCCAGAAGCTAAAGGAATTAGGCTATGAAAGGGCTTATCAGAACTTCAGTGATTAGCTAAAAGCCTTCCAATATCAAGTTCTGAACCAATGGTACAAGAAAGATATTCTTCCGTTGGATAATGCTCCTTGGAAAGAGCACCATCCTTCAGAAGTCACTGAACCAGATTCTGTTAGTCACTCTCTGACTACTTCTCCAGAAAACATGATTGTAACAGAAGAAGTGGTTCAATTAGAAGAGGCTGTAGAATGTTTTGAACGACGTGAAACCCCTGAAGATACACCAGCTTCGTCACTAGTCATGCAAACTCTGGAAGAGTTGAAGAAGGGGAATGACTTAATCCATGTCAGACTGGATAAGCAAGAGGATGCAAACAAAGATATCAAGGGTATTTTGGATAAACAAGAAGATACAACAAAATAAATCAAAGACATTCTGGGAAAGCAGGAAGAGTCAAGCACTCAAATCAAGAGCTTGTTGGAAGCGTTGTTCACACGCCTTCCCCCTCCTTCTTAGATTTTCTTTAAACTGTTTATCTGTATTTTTTATCTTATCCTCCTAGTTTCTGAAAATTGTCATTGCATTCTGTTTTCAATATAATTCATCCTTTTTGACTATGATTATATTGCTTTTTGATTCCTGACAAAAATGGGGAGAAAGTAAGATATTTTCAATAACAGAATACCGGGACAAAGTCTCAAACATTCTGAATATTTTAACCTCTATATTTTCTAAAAAGCTTGAACAGGAACACATTCTGATAAGGACAAAAGGAGATACATCAAAAGCTCTGACAATAAGGAAATTCAGGGAAGTAATCAACTCAGAGGGAGTCTCTCTTAAGCTTTTTGTTCTATATTTTTCATTGAAAATCCTAGTTTTTGTCATCATCAAAAAGGGGGAGATTGTTATAACATAATTTGATTCAACAACCCTTAATTAGAGTTTTGATGATAACAAACACAAATAACAAATATGCACTCTAAATTTGTGTTATTTTGTATGCAGAAGTTCTGACCAAAACAGCATCATAAGTTAAGCTATAGAAGCTTTCAAGCTGAGGTAATCAGAATCTGCACTGAAGAATGATGATCATAACATGCGCTGAAGTGAAGAATACTCTGATTCTGAACAGAAGTTTCATATACCATCAGATCCTCATATCTCTGAGTCATCAATGTTCTGAAGCAATTGCAGCGTGCAAGATTCTAAGTTCTGAAGCGTTACTATTCAATCAAGACAGTATCACATGCAACGGCTTCATTCATACAAGAATCTTCTCAATATGGAAACAAAATTAAATGTCCATTATCACACTTTATGTTGGATAGGATTTCCATGCCTATATAAACAAGCTAAGAGGACAAATCGTTTACGATTTCCCATACAACTGCAACATACCTCTAAAACGTTGCAAGCCTACATATTCATATCTATGCTTAAAATTTTGTAAAATATCACAGTTGTGATACTGTTTTGTAAGGAAAAAGAAATATACATAGAATACTCTTTTATCTTGATTAAGCTAGTTTTCCTTGAGATTAATCGGGTTGTGGTTGTACTCAAGAAGACTTTAGCAGTTGTCAAAGTAGTGTTGTAATCAGTTTTTGATTAGTGAATTAAGTCCTCGTTGGAGAGAGGCGAAATCACCTTGACGAGTGGACTGGAGTAGTTTGAGATTAAACGAACCAGGATAAAAATATCGTGTCTACTGTGCTTTTGATTTTAAGTTTCAATTCAACCCCCCCCCCCCCCTCTTGTGTTTTTTCACTTCTTCAAAAGTTTCCATTCCCAGCGAAGCTCTCCTCTTTCTAACATAGGATAAAGAATTTGTTCCCCATGAAGTTGGGAGTTTGATCATGATTCAATATTTTCTTTAGGCTGTAATTTATTTTTTCAGTATTTCTCTTCAGAAAGTTAATTCACCAGTGATATCTATCTTTAGAGATTAGTGGTTCCGAGTCTCGGTTCCCCATTGAAGTACAAATTGCCTTTTCTCTACAGAAGATCAAATGTGCAAGAATAATCATTCGAAGTTCATTGTCTTCTCAGTAGCCGATTATTGATGTGTTTTCCTAGTGCATTACTAAACATGCATAATTACAGTGCATCTACCAAAACGCGTAGCATTTCCATTATATGGGACATTACGCTTAATAAAATTCAAATATGCATGAGTATAAGTCAATCATGTTCACCTGTGGTAACTGGATCATTATGGGCTCAGATATAAATTATCTCCACAACAATCCTAGGGTGATTCTATTTTGTTTCCCCGGTGGAGTCTGTTTGACTTACCACCAGTCGGGTATTTGATGTTTCCCATTGCCCTAGTAAGTCATGGTTTTCTCTTTTCTTTGCAAGCCTTTGGTTATTTTGCCCATGTTTGCCTTGACCGTTAGAGTGCGAGTAAGATTCGGTGTATAGCCTTTATGGCTTCTCAAGTATTTGAGTATCCATACTTGGTGTGTAGTAATTCAGATAATTGCCACTCTTGAAGAATTACACCTCGCCTTTGGCCTGAGGGATTTTGTAGTTCTTGCATATTTGCAACTCTTAAAGCTCAACATATTTTCTTGATATCATTGGTTATATGTCCTTTCCTCCAGACATATTTTCCTAAAAAAAATCCTTGGAAAAAAATCCTTGGTTAGAGTCCTTTCCTCCGGCCTCTTTCCTTATATATGTCCTTTCCCCCTGATGTATCTTTCTGATCTTCTTGGTTAGAGTCCTTTCCTCCGGTCTCTTTCCTTATACATGTCCTTTCCTCCGGACAATTTTTCTTGATATCCTTGGTTATATGTCCTTTACTCCGGACGTATATTCCTGATCTTCTTGGTTAGAGTCCTTTCCTCCGGCCTCTTTCTTTATACATGTCCTTTCCTCCTTGATATCCTTAGTTATATGTCCTTTCCTCCGGATGTATATTCCTGATATTCTTGGTTAGAGTCCTTTCCTCTGGCCTCTTTCCTTATATATGTCCTTTCCTCCGGACAAGTTTTCTTGATATCCTTGGTTATATATCCTTTCCTCCGGACGTATATTCCTGATATTCTTGGTTAGAGTCCTTTCCTCCGGCCTCTTTCCTTATACATGTCTTTTCCTCCGGACAAGTTTTCTTGATATCCTTGGTTATATGTCCTTTCCTCCTGACGTATATTCCTGGTATTCTTGGTTAGAGTCCTTTCCTCCGGCCTCTTTCCTTATACATGCCCTTTCCTCCGGACAAGTTTTCTTGATATCCTTGGTTATATGTCCTTTCCTCCGGACATATATTCCTGATATTCTTGGTTAGAGTCTTTTCCTCCGGACTCTTTCCTTATATGTCCTTTCCTCCATACGTATATTCCTGATATTCTTGGTTAGAGTCCTTTCCTCCGGCCTCTTTCCTTATACATGTCCTTTCCTCCGGACAAGTTTTCTTGATATCCTGGGTTATATGTCCTTTCCTCCGGACGTATATTTCTAATATTATTGTTTAGAGTCCTTTCCTCCAGCCTCTTTCCTTATACATGTCCTTTCCTCTGGACATATTTTCTTGGTATCCTCAGTTAGAGTCCTTTCTTCTGGTCTCTTTCCTGTTATGTGTCTGCTACCAACCCCAGACATGTATTCTTGATATCTTTTTAAAAGCTTTCTTCAGTTTGTCTCGTTCGTATGTATTCGCTACCGACCCCGGATATGTATCTTTGACACCTTTTTCGTATGTCTGCTACTGACTTCAGGCATATATCTTTTGATATCTTTCTCACATTTGTTTGTTGCTAACTTCAAACGGATGTTCCTTGATAACCAAGTTCTTCTTATGTGTGTCTAACCCTGGTTTAACATACATTTATCCCCGATAACCCCTTCTTCGCAAATAAATAGAGAGAAAAATAAAATAAAATACAGAAAACCAAAATATAATAATTCCTTACTGGTTTTGGAGTGCAAATTTCCGGGTTCTCTTAGTATTTAATCTTCTTCCACCTTGAAGGTTCGAAAGGCTGACGCCAATCTCACCTTCAGGTTGAAGGCGATTAAATAGGGGCAGCTGTTGCACCCCAAAACTTGCCCTCCTAATTTCTTTTATCTGGCTTAGACTGTTGCATTCGCATCTATTCATTAGGTTACTAATATAGCATACATTTTTCATTTCAAAAGAGCACCTGAGGTCCAAAAGATTAGTAGTTATGAAGCTAGGGTTGATGACTGATTTGAGGCGTATATGATTGAATAAGATTTCTTATTCTGTTTCTTTTTGGTTCATGTTCATTTTTAAACTTCTTCTCCATCAAGTTACAAGGCTATTATCTTCTGCTGAACAACAGGTGGCAGGGTATTCTTATCAATAACTTGAGGTTGTGGTTTCGCGTGTATGGCATGTGAATCAAAATACCCTATTCTATTTTTGTGCTTATCATTTGGTCAAGGTTTGTCAATACTAAGGATGTACTAATATTTCTCTAAAGGATCAAATGTGTTATCAATCCAAGACGCATGTGATGCTTGGGCTACAGGTCGTTGACTATATCATTGTTGCATTGAGTTCATCTATTCATAGGTCAAATATGTCATGATTCAAGATATTTGTATGATAAGTCTGGTTGCTTGACAGTCAAGGCATTACGATTAATTGTCATAAACTATCATTTGGGTATTTGTTCAAGAACTTTGGTTTCAAACATGGATTAAAGTTCAGCTTGATTCAAAAAGGCATGCCCGAAGGTTTAGTTCATAAGTTATTGTAGAAGAAGATGGCATATGAATGCAAGTTGAGATTAAAGTACATGGTGTCAAGTAAATTTCTTCATGATTCAAATTCTTATTTTCAAGATTATTCCACATCATTATTCATCCCAAGGTAAAAATACAAAATATGCATTCAATAACATTCAAGTGGTTATCATGGTCTTCTCAAGTTCATTCAAGTACTCATTTAAGCTCAAATTGAATGAGGGAAATGTTTTTGAATTATTGGGAATTTGTCATGAAAGAATTTACAAGGTTTTGTTCATTAGAAATTCAATTCATTACACCAAAGCTACAAAATGAATCTCATTCAATAAAAATCCGAGGATACTACAAGACTTATTCAAAAGGGAAATTAAAAGGCTTCCATCTGCTACAAAACCGGTTCAGCCCTGCACCTATGCACAAAACCAAGGTAGCTTCATTACAAAGTAGGAAGACACTTTAGAGCAATTCATGCTCGTGATACGACACATTGTTGTCTTGTCTCAAAGCAAGGTTACTCTGCACAGATGAGAAAAATAGAATAAAAACAGTCGCATAAGCATCTCGTAACAGATCAAGGCTAACTAAAAGCTTAGGCTTCCTGTTGTTTGTTGGTGAAGACCAGAAACCGAACCTCTGTATTGAGTTAAAAAAATCGGTCCTGAAAAAACCTGCAAGTTCCTCATACCAAACTCAGCTCTTGCACCAATTATCCAAAATCCAGTCATGCAAGGGGAAACACCAGAAGAAAGTGAAATCAGATCCAGAATCAGCTCATGATTGTTTGCAGCCCTGCATATATTCAGACAGAATAATAAGGTTAAAAAAATTCAAATAAACCACCCTGTACTTAGCTAATATATTTTCATTTTCTTTCTTTAAATAGCTTTGTCAGTTAAGTTTCCACAAATAATTTTCCAGTTTACTAATAGGTTTTCTAGTGGATTCAATTAACCCTCTTTAGCTAACTGTGTATAATCCATTTTCTAATGGTGAGCATAACTAAATTCTCAAGCGAAATCATTTAATCAAACAGCTACCTATATCATTCCTGTTTATCAAGCACCATTCATGACAGTATAATTCTCTAGTTCATAAGCAGATCATTAGGCAATTCCGAGTCTAAGTATCTTGTTTGGTATTCGCACTTACCCGTACGCTTCGAGCTTCAACCGTACGCAACCATATATTGCAAGAAGATCACTAACTGATGCCTACAGCAGCTAGCGTGATGTCATATTAGGGAAATGACTGCAAGAGAAAATTTGGTCTTCTCAGCAAGGTGCTAGAAAGTTGGATCAGGATATACCATGCTTCTTGAGCTGTATAAAAGAAAATCAGCACATAATACAAGTATTAAAGCCGCTTCATCTTACATGTTCATGATAAGAAATTCATTCAGAAATTGTGCATAACAGAAATACTGGTTTTTTGAGTTCTTAACAAGTTTGTTAACTGAATTTGCCAGATTCATCGCTCTTTAGGACATTATCATCGTTTCTCCTTGACTTAATCGATGGCTTTCCGGTAACATGTTACAAAAGCAATTTCCCAGCATGTGTGCATAGCAAAGTAATGGCCCTGTTACATCTACAACATACGTGTATCAAGAATTCAATAATTCAGAAAATATTAGAAATTTTAGTCCAATACAGTAAAGGCTTAAAAAAAGAAAAAAACGAGTTTCATTTGGAAGGTTTAGTTCAATCTCAATACATTCAGATCAGGGCGAGTGAATGAAAACAGGAAAAGATTGGATCATTTGAAAAGACACAAATAGAAACTTATAACAGTTTATAACAGAATCCAAACTAACTGAAACCAAAACAATTTTTCAGTCCATAATTAACTACTAACAGCTCAACAGAATCTCTAACCGATTTTCGAGCCCTTAACCAATTCCTTCTCCCTATTCAAAACTAATAAACAGTCTAAACAACTCTCTAACAAACCTCTAACTTCCTCATTCCTAACGGTCTAACAAAAACCTCAACAGGAAACAGAACTCAATTCCCTAACCTTTTTTCTAACTCATTCAACTAACTTCCTAACATCTCTTAACCTAAAATAATAGAAAATGGAACTAACATTAACTCGATTCAATTAACTAACTAATCGTCACCCATAACTAACTCTAACAAATTCCTAACAAACTTCGTAGCAAACTTCTAACAGATTTGGCAATAGAAGAGAAGAGAAGGATGCAGGAGGGAGGATTCATTGATACAAAGTAAAAAAAACAGAAAAACTGACTTCTTCTCTCCCTCTGGAAATCCGCAGAAAAAACCATCGCCTTTCCTTGCTCCATTCTTCTATCATCTTCATCTTCACCATTTTTTCTTCATCAAGATGGATCACCAGAACCTGTGAGAAGGTTTCTTTGCACTTCTCTGAGAGCTTCAGTGTCTGTTCTCCACTTCTCGTCATTAATATCTCTATCATCTTCTGTAAATCCGTCAACCTCAATCTTAAATTGTAACAACACCTTCAATCTTCGATCTCTCAAGAACGCGTCTATGATACGGTGGGAGACGGTGGGAGAACTGACTATGGTTTTGCGTTTGTTTTCGCAAATGTTTCGGTTGAGCAAGAGTCGCCACCGACTTTTTATTTTATCCTAAAGGAAAGGTTAAAAAAGCACAGCAAAAACCTTTGAGATTTTTCTTGGGTTCGGGGAGTAGATTATAGAAAGGGAAGGTATTAGCACCCTTTCTATCCATGGTTATCCATGGGCTCCTAGGTACTTGCTTAGATCAACTTTCCTTGGTTTTCAATTGTTTGAAATGGTGCTTGGTGTGTGGTTTTGAAAATGTTTTGAAAAAAGATGCCTTGTATAGGCTACCCTTGTAACAATTCTTTACTCGAATGTTTTACAAAAGGTGTTTGTCTTTTTTGAAAAGATGTTCCAAGGTTTTTGAAAGTTTGTTTTGAAAGTGTTTGTGAAGTGGGGTTTGAAAATAGGCAAGAGTTTTCTTTGGCAAGTGGACAAGTACTTAAGAGCTATCTACCCTAAAGTTCTCAAAGATTTTTGTTACGTTTTAACCCTTTTGACAATTTTGTTCCACCATTGCATTTGGTGGACAATCTTGTATTAGGAGGTGAAAGGGACGGGCGCGGGTCATCGTTTAGACCATAATTGCAATAGTGCTAAGTATCTTTGGGCAATTTCTCTTTGAAAGGGACTTGATCATTTTAGGCAACTTTTCGAAAGCGTCATCGAGGGACTATGATCATTTGATTGTTTGTTTTACCCAAAGAAACCTAACATGCAATATGGCCCATTTATGGAAGGCAACAAGTGGAATACCCTAGGGGTGCAAGTGTGATATGTGTTGTCCATTTTCATGCTTGATTATCTTGAAATTAGGTCAAACTAATTTTGTTCTTTTTATTTGCATACAAACCCTAATTCTAGCATGGTATATTTAGAAAGCGTTTAAAGTGCGAAAAGTAAAATTCCTACACTATTACAACACAATATGGGAAGGGGGGTACAAATGTTCAAATGGCGGGGTATTTAGACAAGGAATTTAAACCTAGCTATTACATCAATTTTGGAATATTTACAAAATAATTGATTGCATAAATTAAATGGAAAATAAAATAAAGATGCAAAATGCAAAAAGGGTTTTTATATGTATGAAAAAAGTATTATTTATGTCAAATAAATAAAATAAAAAAAAAGTATTATTTTTTGGAGTTTTTTGTGTTTTAAGGGTAAAACCCTAATTTCATTAAATAAAAAAAAAAAATATATATATATATATATATATATATATATATATATATATATATATATATATATATATATATATATATATATATATATATATATATATATATATATATATATATATATATATATATATATATATATATATATATATATATATATATATATATATATATATATATATATATATATATATATATATATATATATATATATATATATATATATATATATATATATATATATATATATATATATATATATATATATATATATATATATATATATATATATTATTTAATTTATACAAGTATTTATTTATTATGTACAAAAGAAATAAAATAAAATGAAGTATATTTATAAAAAGTATTTTTTGAGGTCAAATATTAATAAGATAAAAAATGTAGGTATTTTTTGTATTTTAACCTAAATATACTAATAAATATATATATATATATATATATATATATATATATATATATATATATATATATATATATATATATATATATATATATATATATATATATATATATATATATATATATATATATATATATATATATATATATATATATATATATATATATATTAATTTCTAAATATGTATTATATATATAAAAATAATAATATTTAATATTTATATAAAAAAGTATATTTTACATAAAATATTTTCAAAAGAAAAAAAAGAAATAAAAATCAGAAATAAAATATACTTACATTATTTTTTCTAGTTTTTTCTAAATAATAGTGTATATATATATATTTATGTATAAATGTCCATATAAACAAATAAATACCTAAAAAATGCAAAAATGGTGTAAAAATAATTTTTCAAGTTTTTAATATTATTAGCAAAAATAAATAAATCAGAATAAAAAAAGAAAAGTCAAAAAATCAAGCAAATAAATAAAATGGGCTCAGGGGGTGCAAAACCAAAAATATGGTGTGAAGAGAAATAATACAAAAATCCCAGCCCATGTAGCTTCTTCTTCAACCTTCAGACAAAAAGATGTCAAAAACGCGCGCCTGTATTCAAGTTCAAACATTTGGATTCTTTGACTTTTTGCACAAACTTTCAACACAAGAAATGTTAAGCATTGAATCACGATTCTAAATATATAAAGAACTCATCCTAACTCTCAGAAATGAGAGAGAATTTTGACATTTCCAAATCCTGACCTAACTTTTCTTCCATATTCAAACCTTAAATTCTCACAGCTCAAGCAAAATAAATGAAAAGTAAAAGCATGTATAGATTCAGGGGCATGAGTAGAACACTTCTTATTCACAAACCTAGAGCTAATGATGCCTATACTAAGAGTTAGAAGTTCAAAAAGATACCTGTTCAGTTGAAGTTCTATCTGGCAATGGGGGAGCTTTCAGGGCAAGATGATGATCTGTATAGCTTGCCTGAAGTGTGGTGATGCTATTCCAATGCTTACTTTGCTTTGAAACACCTTGAATCGAGCTATGGACCTTCAACTGCAAAACAAGAAAGTGAAAATGGTGGAACTGGTTAGAGGAGTTACAGGTCGTGTTTTGTGTTTTGGTTAGCTTCAAATGATGCTAGGGAATGTGTTTGATGAGCTTTGAGCAAGAAAGCATGAAAGGGATGAGTTGTGGGATTCAATCTGCAGACCCTGCCCTGTTTTTGCAGTTTGAGAGTGATTCTGGGAATGGGAATATTTGGGACCTTGTTTGCTCGTGTTCTAGCTTGGGTTTGATGATTAGAAGGTGTATGAAATATTTTCTTAGGCTTGTTTTTGCTCAGATCAAAGTTATGTTGTGTTATGCTAAGTTTCTTAACACTTAAGCAAACAAAGGCCACTTGAGTTTCTAGGCAGGTAGAGGCCCCCTAAACATGCTGCTAACCTTGTCTTGATCAGTGTGTTTTGCTCATAATCTTGTGCCAAAGTGATTTGATCTGTACTTGTGGATTTGCAACTTTGACATAAAGCTTGCTTTTGCAAAAATGGCTATTTCACTTTTTCCATTTATGGCCTAATCCAACATGTAATGCTTAAACTCATGAAACAAGACCTTAGCACAATGAACATGCATTAAATTATTGAGTGTTGGATGGTTTAAGGGCCTGTAATCAAGTGGCATGCTGGTTTGAGAAATTTGCACAAGTTATGATCATAGAAATTGGCCAATTCAAAAGTGAGTTTTTGCCATATTGCAAAATTCGAATCTCTCAAGTTATGAGGTTGTTTGATGAGTTATTGACATTTTGGAAAGCTTGGAATGTGTACTACAATCCATCTATGAAGTGAAAATTGAAATTTCAAGTGCAAGTGTATGGAAAATGGCCTTGAAGTTAGGTAGAAAACCTTGCCAAAATAGGTCAAATTTTCACTAAGTTAAGAATGGTTTAGTACCCTTATTCCAAAAATTGTAACTTGAGATACAAGCCTCTTTTGGGAAAACTTTGTGAATCAAAGTTGTAGATTATGCAACAAGCTACAACTTTCATGTTTTGACTTTTGCTTGAATCCAAATGAATCTTGGTGAGAAAGTGAGGCAAAGTTGGGAAAAAATTAGGGTTTTTCATAACTTAGAAAAATTCTAAGTTATGAAAAATTCTCATTTCTAACCCTAATTTGCATTTTTTGATTTCTTGATGAACAAGTTTCATGATTTGGCATGTTTTGATAAAAAATGAATCTTGACTCTTGATTTTGACCAAAAAGTCAAAGTTTGACTTTTCAGTATACAGTCAAAATTGATCAATTGATTGGGAAATTCAACTGTCAATCTTGTGCATTTGGGATCTTTTGAACTTGTTGAGCATGTCAAGATAATTCCATGGGGTCCTTGAATCCATATGTGAGCTTGGTTTGCCATTGGCTAGGTAAAATAGTCAAAAATTGCCTATGTGCAGTCAAAACCCTAAAAATGACCATTTTGCCCTTTTGATGATCTGATCAAATTTCTTGTGGAATTGTGATCCAAACTTGATCAAATGGTCCATGTGAGTTCATAATGTTGATGTGGGTCAATTTTCATGAGGTTTGACTGTCAATTGGCCACAGTTGACTTTTTCCCCAATACAGCTGATTTCTAGGTCAACTGCCCAATTGATTGGGCAAAACTTGGAATCAAGGCTTGAAACTTGATATGGATAAACTTGGGAGTCCAATATGAAGCATGAAAGTCATCTTAGGCATTTTAGGTCAAAACAACTTTGTGCAAACACAAACCCTAATTTGGGTCAACAGTGCAAGGAGAAATCTTGAGCAAATGAAACCCTAGCTGGATCTTGATCTCCAAGGGCTTTGTGATGAGAAATCAATGAGAAATGGGAGGGAAAATTTTGGGGTACAATAGCGTCAATCTTCAATGTTATCTTCATCATTCCCATCATCACCAACGTTGTATCAACAACATCATCACGATTCAATCGTAGATCATCATCACACCCCACAACAGATTTCAGATCGCACAAAATTGCAACGATACAGAAACGAAAAAGAAGATTCATGAACAAAGTTGTACCTAAATCGAAGATGCGCCGGTCATTCTCCAGTAAGAAAGCCCTAACCTCCACCATTATTTTCTGTATTCTCTGTGCGATTTGAAGCGGAAAATCACGGGGGATTTGAAGCAAGTGGACGCCATCATAAGGGAAGACGATGTGCATAACATGAACTGAGATGATCGGAGGTCGCGTTTGCAGCTGAAAATGTGAGGAGTTAAGGACGGCGGTACAGTTGTTAATCGCGTCACTGCATTTTGGAAGAATAAGAAGAGGGAAAGCCTCTGAGCCTGAAATCTGAGGGTCCTATAACATTGAACCCTAAATCCGCTTTCAGGCAGGTGGATTTGGGTTGATTAATGCTTGGGCCGAACCGGGTTATCCTTAGGCCTATGGATATCTTCTCTTTGGTACAAGTGGGTTGCTAAAGATGGTTTATTTTGGAATCCAATTTGCAAATAAAAAAGGTTGGTCTGTTGTATGATTATTGGATCGGATTGTACCTCTCTGTAGCCCACAACCACTATTTTTTTTGGTACACTGATGGCTTGTAGCAAAAATCTTCATGGACTGGGCTTAGCACCAGAATTTACAGCATTGTATACATATTGCACCTCTTTTTTCTTCATTTTTGTTTATATATTTTGACAATTGTTCTATTTGAATTTCTTTACATGATAAAAAATGATAAAATCAAGTATAAAAATTTGTTAGATTTTCCTTATTTTTTATTTTAGGAATTAATTCATGGTTATTCGATTATTCGAAATTCGTGATTCACCTTTGTTTGCTGAGATTTGAGTCGTATGCAGGTTTATTATGTGGATGCGCTTGGATTTCGATTGTGATTTATTTTCACATCGATGATGCTTCGATACTTATTCCAACCATTTGATTTTTGACTCTTTTCTTTGATTGGTGAAGTTGTTCGCGAAGATCGTCGGGTTTCTTTATTTTGATAGGCTTTGCTACGGATTAATATTCGTTTGGTATTTTCCCTTGTTTATCTCATTTTAGTACTTTGTTGTTTTTTAGATATCATGAGAAGTAGGAAATAAAGAGCGTGCGCTCGAAGTCGCTGTTTAAAGACCTGTAGTAGGAATTCCGCACTTCATTTGCTATATGTGTTGTGCTTGTGTTTGTTTACTTTCTTGTTGTTAGATGAGTCACTCAATTTAGAGATTGAGATCACGACTTCGCTCTCATTGCATGTTCCCTATTGGATTTCATCACTTTCCTTTATTTCTTGTTGATTGATGAGTCACTCAATTTAGAGATTGAGATCATGACTTCGCTCTCTTTGCATGTTCCCTATAGGATAGTTTTGTTAGACTTTCTTTGGTATGCTAGTCTAGATGGGATCTCTCTAGTTGTGCTCTCTTGAGCTTATTGCCTTGTTTGTTTGATTTCATCTTTGTGTGCGTGTTTTGAGATGACATACCCTCAGCATGTTCCCTTAGGAGCTCTCGATTCAACTATAGATGATGATTCAAGATAGACATAGTTTTAGGTGATAGACCCTTGTTATGCTCCTTTAGGACTTCTTGATCATCTATAGATGATGATTTGAGATAGACATTAGGATTGTATCCAAGCATACCAACATGGGGTAGATATTTCCCTTCAAAACTCAACCATAGGACTATCATTGTATGATAACATTAGGGATAGATTTAGGTTAGTCTCCCTTTAGACTTTTCTTTCCATTTTTGTATTTGCATTAAGACTAAAACTTCCTTTTTCTTGAAAAAAGCATAAAACATCTAACAACTTCTAAATCCTTCTTTAAGGTAAAAGCTATCAACCAATGCAAACTCTTTTGTGCGTTCGGGCTTTTCTTTCAAACTTTTCAGAAAGGACATGTTAATTCACTTATGTGTTGATGCGTGAGTCTCCAAAGGTCGAGCTGCGGCAGAAGGAGAAATTATTATTTGTTCATTAAAAAATACCAACCAACCAAAACATTTGAAGCCGAACTACGGTATCTCTGATTCCTCAAAAAAGGATACGTAGGCATTGGGGTAGGTCTCATGCGAGGACAAATTTATTTTCCCTACATTCTTTTCTCCTCTCTTTTGCACGCATTCTCTCCTCAGTAGTATAGTAAACAATAAGCATAGATTAGACACACCCATAAGATAGACAACAAGAGTGGATACCATAGAGTACTACGGGCATGTGGGGTGCTAATACCTTCCCCTCACGTAACAGACTCCCTTACCCAATCTCTCGGTCGCAAGACCGTGACTTCTCCCTTCTCAGTTTTTCTCGATGTTTACCTTTCCCTTCATGTGGGATAAAAGACGTTTGATGGAGAATTAATTGTTTGATGATTTTCATCCGGTTGTTTCACTGAACACCTGCCTTCAACAAATGACAACCAGTCGGTAGAGATAAACAGAAGTGGCAACCTTCGCCATAACCCGGAAATAAACCAGCCTTCAACAAGTTCCACTTAATGGTCATAAGCAGAGTAACAAGCTCTTCAAGAGTAGTAACAAATATATCGTCTTCAATAGCGTTAACACCAAGGTCGTACTTGGGAATAGGAGCAGTGATTTGGCATCTCAGGGGCGTCAAACTCAATTTCCTTCGCCTCGAGAAGATCTTTGTACTTTTTTTTCAAAGCCCGACAGTCGTTTTTATCATGACCTGGACTTTCTGAATGATAAGCACAACAGGCATTTGGATTGTAGCGGGGAGAGGTAGTGTTGGGATTCTTCGGTGCTTCCCGCAAGGTTACCAGATTGGGTCTCAACAAATGGGGCAAAACTTGCACTAGGGTCATATTTATCCGGGTGAATTGTCTTACTGGCCTTTCTGTTCTCTGCTGATTATTCCTTTGTTGAGTGGGTGCAGGCTTAGGGATCACGACACCCCTGTTGTTGGACGGTGTTCAGTTTTGTCCTGATTCTGTTGATGGTGCATAACACTATCCTCCTTCTTCCTAGCGAATGGTTTTCTCACGGCACTAGAGGGTGCGTCCTTTTGGATCTTACCATTTTTAATTCCAGCTTCCACTCTTTCCCCTATCAAGTTTAATTCAGTGAAGTCGGCCGAGGAACTTCCGATTAGATGATTAAAGAATGGACCAGACAGAATATCCAGAAACATGTCCACTAGCTCCCTATTAGACAGGGGAGGATGGACTCTTCCTGCTAAGTCCCTCCACTTCCGAGTGTAGTCTTTGAAACCCTCGCTCGCACCCATAGCCATACTCTGGAGTTGAGTACGGGTAGGAGAAAGGTCTGCATTATACTGATACTGCTTATAAAAAGCAGTGGCCAGGTCTTCCCAATTATGGATGTTGGTCCTCTCCAGCTGATAGAACCAATCTAACTGAGTTCCGGATAGACTGTCCTGAAAGAAATGGACCAACAAGTCTTTGTCAGCAGTGTGAGGTTGTATCTTCCTCACATAAGATCGGAGGTGCATCTTGGGACACGACACCCCATCTTACTTAGCAAACACTGGTGCCTTGAACTTTGGCAGAATAACAATCCCAAACACCAAACCCAGCTCTTCAAAGTCCAGCCCAGGCACTTTCTGAATCTACATTGTACTCATACGCTATTCCAGTTGTTTGTACCTTTCGTCAGCCAGAGCATACTGCTCTTCATTGTAATCAGTGTTGTCATTAGGTTCCTCCGTACTAGGGTCTTTCTCTCTTGTCCCACCCTCTTGGTTCTCTCCTTCTTTGGATGAAGAGGTCAGATCAACCATTTGCTTCAACGGTCCCCTGAACCTTCTTCCCAGATTTACCACACCAATTGTCCTTCTTGGCTTCTTAGCTTTCTCTTTAACAATCAGGGCTTTTAGTTCCTCTTGCCCTTTGGCTAGAGCCATGATCATCTGTTGGAATTGTGTGTTCTGAGTCTGTAAGTCTTTCACAGTTTGTTCTAGAGCCATTTCTTTCTGAAATAAACAACAAAGAAGATGAGAAACCTGTTATGAAACATGTTTATACATTGATATGTATGACATGTGTACGCAATGATTTCAAGGACCTTATTTGATTCAAGCTCTTTTAAACAAAACAAAAAGCAAAACCTTTTATTAGCAAGTTTTTTAAATAAATAAAAGATTACACGAGGATAAACATTGAAAGGAAATTCCTAAGTCTCCCATGGGCGCCTCCTCTTGGTGTTGAGGTAGGTGTTGAGGTTCCTCTCTTCATGAAGTTGTTTTGTTAATTCCAGCACCTTCTTTTCACTTGCATAGAATTGAGCCTTAAAAGTATCCTGTTCTTCCTTGAGCTGGATCCAAGACTTTTGCAACTCTTCAAAGTTGGTTGACATATCAGGATGGAGAATAATATGGGACTCACCCCCTTGAACAATAGGTTCTAAGATCACCAGTAAGATGGAATCGTATGGCATCATAAGACTTTGGGCTCGAGCTCTCACCCATTTGAGGTAAGGTTCCAAAGGGATAGAGTTCTTACGCCCCAAAGTCCTACTATCAGTCTTCTTAACAATGCCACAAGCGCGGATGAACCTCTGACGATAATTATGCACATTATCTAAGTAGCTGAACACAATACCCTAGATGAGAATATCTGGTGGACCATCTCTCCGTGCATAGCCAAACTGACGTAGTGATAAAGAAGGGATGTAGGTGATGCCTCCCCTAATGCCCAGGAGTGGCACATTATGAAATTCTCCACAGCGATCAATAAAAGAAATGTCCTCTTGAGAGCAAGGACACCAATGGATGTCGGGGTGAGAGAGAGACATTATTCTTTGACTCCACTTTAAGCCTAAATCATTTTTCATTACTGAACAAGGAAGGTGTGAAATAAACCACCTATATAGCAGAGGGATGCAACACATGAGAGTTCCTCTCTTCTTCAAAGTACGAGTATGGAGAGAATGTAGGATATCCCCGAGAAATTTAGGAACCGGATTGTGAGCAAGAAAGATGTTGATGGCATTCACATCTATAAGTTGGTCTGAATTAGGAAACAAGACCAACCCATAGATCAAGAGGGCTAATACATCTTCGACAGCATAATAGCTCATAGCATCCAGGAAAATTTGAGCTTTCTTCATCAGGAAATTTTCAAGGAGACCCTTAACTCCACTTCTTTTTTCCCAATTGGCCTCAATGTCAAATGGTTTCAAGTGCAAAGCTACGGCAACATTTTTAGAAGTTGGGTCTTGTTCTAAACCAGTGAAAGGTACTCTCTCAAATATAGGTAAACCAAGTAACTTAGAGAATTCTTCCAGCGTAGGCACCAGTTGATAATCGGGGAATGTGAAGCAATGGTGCTTAGGGTCGAAGAACTGGAATAAGACACTCATTAAACCTTCATCAAACCCGGTGGTAACCAAACTGAGCAAGTGACCATGTCTTTTGTGGAATAATGAGTCCTCAAGGACTTTCAAGACTAATTCCTTGAGCTTAGGAGGAACTTCTGTGAAGTGAATCCGGATGGTTTTTCTGCTACCTGAATTCATATCCTACAAAACAACCAAGAGGTAAATCTAACAGGTCCATGAAATGATTAGTATGTATGAATGTCATGATGTTTATGATGTCATGATTATGCTAAAAAAATCACATATAAACACAAGCAAATCACACAATAGACCTTAAGTTCAAAGGATTGCATGAGTTTTTAAGTTATGTACCCTCTTGAATGTTCAGTTGGCTCAACATGTCCTATTAATAGTAATCGGGTTCTAAGGAGCCTCAATATCACTGACCATCCCTTCAAAAATTGTTTCAGCTCCGCATTGAAGTATTGCGGCCAAAAAATCCTGAAAGTCCAGCCTCAATGAGTGTAGTATCGAGTATCAACCAATCTTCGGTCGGAACCAAAGCCGATTATCTCACTACTTCTTAATGGATAAGGTGAGTCAATTAAAGGTTATAAAGTTCAGTTAGCGCTTAGTGACACTACGAGGAAGCCTAATGTCATCCTTAACTTACTCAAGGAACATTAGTATAATCTAAAGTGCCGCGCTAACGTAGCCACCACTTCATCCGTATCGGTCTACGCCGTACAGCCTCCATGATTTATTGCTACTTACCTAAAAAGGTGCCCCAGATCTGGGTGTAGGCTCTATACAATACCCCCAACAAACCTTTAAAAGTAAAGCAATCAAAGCAAACAAAAGAAAGCAATTTCAAGTGATCTAGATCCTAAGGTAAACCCCACTTTATAATATCTCCCCAGCAGAGTCGCCAGTTCTGTAATACGGTGGCAGAACCGACTGTTAATATTGGTTTTCATTTTTTGTTCGTAAATGTCGTGGTAAGCAAGAGTCGCCACCGACTTTTCTTTTATCCAACAAGGAAAGGATGAAAAGAATAGAAAAATACCTTTTTCAAGATTTCTGAGTACGGGGGGTAGATTATGGAAAGGGAAGGTGTTATCACCCTTTCCATCCATGGTTTTCCATAGGCTCTTAGGTACTTGCTCATTTTTTAAAATTGCTTGTGTCGGTGTGGTTTGAATAGTTGTGAAAATTGCCTTAGTGCGGTGATTCACTTTATGGTAACTCTTGTATTAGTCCTCAAGAGTGTGATAAAGTGCTTTTTGAAAACATTGTTTGAAAGTCTGTAAGAAGGATTGTTTGAGCAAGTACCTAATAGTTATCTACCTACTCAAAAAGTTTTTTCTTTTCCTCCGGTCCTTGAGACCGTGTTATTCTACTATTAGTGAGTAGGTAACCCCTAGTCATTGGATGTTGAGGGACTATCAAAAGGGATGTAATGGTCATTGAAGGCAACATGTAAGGATACCTTTGCATTTCGAAGGGACTATTATCATGTGATCATTTCTTGCAGGTAACTCGAGGGACATTTTAGGGACTATGATCTTTATGATGATTTTAAACTGAGGGTCTTTGCTAAGAGTATCCCTACGTTCGAGGGACATGACCATTGTTTCTGAAGGCAACCAAGTGAGGTATACCCTAAGGGTGCAAGTGTGCAAAAGTGTGCTTTTTTAGATATATCTTATCTTGCGCAGTTAGGGTTATCTAGTTTCGATTAATCATTATCTTTCATGCAACCCTATTAAACATTCATCTAAGCAGCTTATCGTACGGGAAAACAAATGGCAAAAAGATGAAATTCTTAACTATTACAAGGCTTTGGCGCAATTACATAATTAATGACTGAAAAGTAAAAATCAGGAATTGAAAACCCTAATTAAACTATTACAAATCGGGCGCAGTTACATCAATAATGAAAAATAAATCGTACGGCAAAAGTAATTAAGCGCGAGAATTAAAATTGAAAAAAAAGGTGCAAAACCCTAAAAACATTTAAAATATTTTTTTGAATTTTTTATTAAAAAAAAGATTTGAAATTGACCTAATCTTCTAATTAATTTTAATTAATGAAAATAAGTTAAAATTAATTAAAATAATTAATTTGCAAAAATTAATTTAATAAAAAAAAACTAAGTCTTATTTTTGTGATGATTTTCTGATTTTACAAAAAAAATTGATTTAAAAAAGAAGTTAAATTAATTAATGAAGATAAAAAAAACTAGAAAAGATTAAAAATTAGGCCTGAGGGGGGTGTAGGCCCATATGGGAGGTTGTTGTTACTGAATTCAGCCAAGCCCAAGTCTGTTGGCCCATAGCCAGCGCTGGATTCAGTGGGAGGCTTACTAGGATGTCCACCATGGGGATGCAGCCTGGAAGCGTGAGATCTGGCCAAGGAACGATCCAAGGGTGGTGATCTGGAGATCTATGGTATGCGCGTATGTGATAATAGCATAGAATCTGCAAGGAAATATTGAGAAAATTGAAAATGTTGGAGGCAGGGGTCGAACCCATGACCTCCCACAAACAACGCCTTATGTCCCTTCCTTCTTACCACTGGGCCAACACTTCATTCGTTACATCAAATACAAATAATATATTATATAGCATAATGAATCGGTGATGTAACAAATGCGCGCGCAGGTTTAATCGGGCCAACCAGATCATGCCACGTAGTTGTCTTCCTTGATGGACTGTCGTTTTAGACAAGAAACCTTTACCTACGGACATGACTGTAACTATAGGACTTGCATATTTCAAAAATCACAGCCATGCAATAAAAATGAAATCTAAATACATAGATCAACTGGGTTTGATCTCGTGAGCACAATGGTACTCTTCTTTTGGCTTAATTTCACCTGTAATGAAAAACCCTAAATGATTATACAAACATGAATATGTAGTTAGAATTCATTTATCATGTGTGTATGTTCAAAATCAAATTCAAGAAACTAAGGATAAACTGTGATACCGTATGGGGCATTTCTGGGTTCTTTGACGCGTGGGAATGATTCAGGTAGCTTCCAAATGCTGCCAGGAATGGATTGCAACCTTCAAAATGCTTTGAACCTCCTTGTGGATAAAAATCCGACCACCAATTTTTTGTCAAAAAAATGAAGTTTCTTGTCTCAATTCTACACGGCCAATCCTTCTTTTTATCATCAGGGTTTGTTATGCATATATCGTAGAAGAAATTAGGTCAACAAAACTGATTTGAATATTTGCAAATTGATGAGAAAATATTTGATTTGCTTCTTGTATTTTTTATTTCTAAATTTGGCCAAATCATGATCTTTTCCAATCCAATTAGTCCTTGTACGAATTATATGATTTTCCAGCTGATTATAGACTCATAATGTGCTCAAAAAATCCAATCTTTGATTGTATTTCATTATTCCATATTTTAAATGATTTTTTTTTATTTTAATGAATAAAAAATCAAAACAAATAATAAAAATAATAAAGTAATAAGTGGATAAGCTCAGGGGTCGTGGGTCATCTTAGGCACATGTTTCAAACAAGAAAACATGGGCCCATTTGAAGGAAAAAAATCAATTTTGATCAATGTTGACTTCATGCACATTTCCACAAATTGGTCAAATTTAGAAATGCATATATCTCTCATTTTTAACCCTAAGAGGGTGTTCTTGGACTTTTTAGAAAGCTTAGGGTGTCCTCTAAACAACCCTTTTGGTTTCTTCTAAATTGGATCTTCCATGTTCATGTAAGGAGCTTTGACCCAAAAGGTATTTTTGTTGACTTTTTGAAATGACCTATAATGTCTGAGCTTATATCTTTTGATTGAGGCATTTCTTGAACTTGAGGGCTGAAGAGAAATTGTAGGGAATCAGATTCTTCAAAATGAGCATTGGCTGGAAACTTTCTGATAAAGTATGAGAAAGTTATGCCTGGTCAAAGTTTGGTTGACTTTTCCTATAGAAACCCTAAATTGCCATTTTTGAATTTTGATGAGTTGGGAGCATTTCTTGAGGAATCATGATTAACCCTTGATCAAATGATGGATATTACTTCAAAATGTTGATGTTGACCAAAAATCTTGAAGTTTGACTGTATTTGGGCCACAGTTGACTTTTGACCTAGTATAGTTGATTTTCAGGCATTTAAGCAGTGGACTGAGCAAAATTGTTGTGCAAGGCATGGAACTTGGCATGGATGATCTTGAGGACATATTAGGACAATGGAGACCATTTGGGACCCTTGTAACTCAACCATCTTGATGAGGAGTGAAACCCTAGTTTGAGGCTTATTGTCTTAAGAGGAGGATTTGTCTGGTCAATCCTTAGTCAACTTGAGCAATTGGGGACCTCTAGGAGTATGTCTTGTATGAAAATGGGAGGGAAAATTTTGGGGTACAACAGCTTCCCCTGTTAAATCTTCTTGAACTTGAGGATTTAGATTGACTTGTCCACCTTTCGTGATCTGAAGGTGGAAGATGATTGAACACTAGAGTGCCCAGAAATTTGCACTCGTCTGAAATGATTCTTGATTGTGTAGGTAATATCGGGAATGGGCTTATAGATGCCATTTGGAGAAGATGACAAAAGATTGCCGGAGATGGGCTTAAACATGCCAACCAGAAGATGTGACGGGGAGTCGTCGGAGATGGGCTTAAAAATGCAATCCAGAATAATGATGATTTCATGAGTTATTCCTTTGTGGGGATTCATGTTCCTGTTTTTAGGGAGGACTTCATTGAGGAATGTTGGTCTCTGTCTTGGGTAATAGAGTCTAGGAGCTTCAGTTGTCCGCTACTCTACCGGGGAGTCGTCCCTTGATGGAAGTGTACTGTTATCTGGTCAGAATCCAGGCTTCACAATGACTTACTGAGGAGATGAGATTAAACTGTTATCTAGTCAGGATCCGAGCTTCACAGTGTCTTGCATTATTGATTGACTATTATCCGGTCAGTTTCTGGGCTTCATAGCTTCTTTAACTGGAATAGAAATCTTAGTATTGATTTGACTGGGCCAGAGAAAGGTCTCAAGTTGTCTTCAATTGGGGTAGAAATCTTAGTGTCGAGTTGAATAAACTCGGGAAAGTCCTTGAATTAACTTTGACTGGCATAATAATCAGGAGGATCTTAGTAGCGATTCAACTGACCCAGAGGAAAGTCTTGGTACCTCTTCCATTGGCATTGTAATCATAGAGATCTTTGTCTTGACCTGTCTGACCCAGGGAAAAACTTAGGTTAACTTTGATTGGCATAGTAATCAGGAGAATCTTAGTAGAGATTCAATTGACCCAGACAAAAGTCTTGGAATCTCTTCTACCGGCATAGTAAGCAAAGAGATCTTGGGTTAACTTTGACTGGCATAGTAATCAGGATGATCTTAGTAGCGATTCAAATGACCCAGACGAAAGTCTCGGAGTCTCTTCTACCGGCATAGTAAGCAGAGAGATCTTGGGTTAACTTTGACTGGCATAGTAATCAGGATAATCTTAGTAGCGATTCAACTGACCCAGACGAAAGTCTTGGAATCTCTTCCACCGGCATAGTGAGCAGAGATATCTAGGGATAACTTTGACTGGCATAGTAATCAGGAGGATCTTAGTAGGGATTCAACTTACCCAGACGAAAGTCTTGGAATCTCTTCTACCGGCATAGTAAGCAAAGAGATCTTGGGTTAACTTTGACTGGCATAGTAATCAGGATGATCTTAGTAGCGATTCAAATGACCCAGACGAAAGTCTTGGAATCTCTTCTACCGGCATAGTAAGTAGAGAGATCTAGGATTAACTTTGACTGGCATAGTAATCAGGAAAATCTTAGTGGCGATTCAACTGACCCAGACGAAAGTCTTAGAATATCTTCCACTTGAATGGTAATCAGAGAGATCTTAGTGTCGACCTGTCTGACCCAGGGAAAATCTTGTGAGGACATCTTTCTGAGGAAAAATCCTGGAATAGGCCTTTGTTAGACGTAGCTTGTTGATTTGATCTTTTCCCTAAAAGGTAAAGAGTTAGTCATCTGCAATGTCATGATGTATGAAATGCATTACGATGATGTTCTCAAAATAAATGAGACTGTAGTGTATGCAATATGTATGTGCATGCCATGATGTATGAATATGGGATGCTATTGCAGTATTTCTTAGTCGGGGAAAATAAATCCCTGACTACTGCTAGAGAGTATTAGGAAGTTCAACCCTTCATTTCCGTTGGGGATGGTGAATGGAGATGACTATGCTATGGATTTACTCCTTTATGTTTGTGAATATTCTACCGTGGAGAGACCCTGCCTGAGGATAACCATGCGGGGGAATAACTCTGTTTGAGAGAAGAGACGCATTGCTGGGAGATTTTGCCGATTCGGGAAATAAATTCCGCCGAGGGATGAACTTCTGTAGCTGGAGAAATAAACTTTGTCAGGGATTGAGCTTCTGCATTCAGGAAAATAAACTTTGCTCGGGAGGAGGTTCCGCAGTCAAAGAAATAAACTTTTCTTGGGAGAAATTTCTATAAACTATTTGCGATTATAAAACTCGACTGGGGGATATAGATATCGGCTCTCTGGAGGAACTTTGCTGGGGAAAGTTACTCCTATTCGGGGAAGCTGAGATCAAAACTTTTGGTTGTCTATACTCTTTGGGGAGAATAGATGTCACGGGGGAGCATGTAATAGTGACTTTGTTTCATAGCTGTCTTTTCCCCTGTACCTGCTGGACAAAGTAACTGTCGGTATTGCAACTGTCTTTTTTTTTTATTTTGCCCCATTCCTTAAGTCATGAGCAATTGTATTTTCGTTTCTTATGCAAATATTTGTGAATAGCAATCATATTCAAATGCATATGTATGGGAATAAATCATTGCACATTTTTGCAAAATAAAACAAAAAAAGGAAAATGAATAGTTTTTGTGTAGAAATGACTTGTATTGATTTTGAAGTAGGCCTATAACAGGCGTTTTTGTACAAGGAGGCTGACGCTCTGGTAAGAGAATGCCGCCGTGAAAATGAAAGCTATACAATATTTTGTACAAAGAGAAGAAAACATCTATATGTAATAATCCCCATTAAGTTTCAACTCTTCTATTTTCGCTACGTCTTCGAGCATCTCATCACTTTGATACTTGTCTGAAGCTGACTGGATTGATTTGTGCTATTTTGAGCTTGATAGCTGATGCTGAAGTCTGGTCACAAGGTGATCCAATGGGACATAGTGATACGTTTTAAATCCCTAACTTTTTCCTGGACCGCCTGTTGTACCCAAAAAATTTCCCTCTCACTTATCAAGAATTTGCTCACAAGATCTCCTTGGGTCCAAGACTGCACTAGGGTTTGATCAGCTCAAGACACCTCCTTAAGCACTGATGACCAAAATTAGGGTTTGAGTTTGCACAAGGATTTTTGAACTTCCAATTTCCCATATTACTTTTATGGATCATTATAGACCCCCAATATTTCTCATGTCAAGTTTCAAGCCTTGGATCACATTTTTGCTCAATCAATTGAGCAGTTGACCTAAAATTCAGTTGTATTGAGGAAAAAGTCAACCATGGCCAATTTACAGTCAAACTTCATAATTTTTTATCCACATCAACATTTTAAACTCATATGTATCATTTGATCAAGTTTGGACCATAATTCCCCAAGAAATTTGATCAAATCTCCAAAAGGGCAAAATGGTCAAAATTAGGGTTTTGACTGGGATAGGGCAATTTCTGACTTTTGACCTAGCAAATGATCAATTGGTTTAAGGCATGGTCTCAAGATTCAAATTGAATTATTTTGACCTAATAACATGGCTCAAAACATTATTCAAATTCAAAGGATTGACAGATGAATTTTCAATCAACTGATCAAAAGTCAACTGTATACTGAAAAGTCAAACTTTGACTTTTTGGTCAAATTCAAATGCCAAAGATCAAAATTCATCAAAACATGTCAAAATATGAAACTTATTCATCAAGAAATCAAAAATTCAAGATTTCATTTTGAAAAGACAAAATTTCTAAACTTAGAAATTTTTCTAAGTGTTGAAAATTTCTTTTTTTTCCATAACTTTGAGCAAATTTTTCACCATGATGCAAGGTAAGTTTTTTTAACTTTGAACTCTTCATACAAGCATAATTAATGATTTGTTTGTGAATAAAACATGTATATATCATTACCTTAAAGCTAACCATGTCTATAGTTTCCATTAATTTTGCTTGAGCTTAGAGAATTTTAAGATTGAAGTTTCTGAGATTTTTAGGGTTTAGATTAGGGCCAATAAAATTCATGCTTATCTTTGATCTTTAGTTTTAATGCTTTACATTTTTGAAACAGTGATAAAATTTTCTACAACTTTCATGTTTACAGTTTTCATTTTTGATGTGAAATAAGCAAGTTACAGTTGGGATGGCTGGAGGTTGAAGATGAAGTAGTCAGGGTGCGGTTTGTATCATATACTTATTATTTTACTTATGTTAACGGATGTATAGCCACCCCAGTGGTAGAAGCGCGCGCCTGTAACCTTTGGGACCTGGGTTCGAGCCCCAGTGGTACCCTTTTGTTTTTTTCATATTTTTTTGCTTCTTGACTTTTGTTTTTTTTTTGCAGGCGCTTGGCCTCTTTGGGCCTGGATTGTTTTTGTTTTTGCTGACTAACCCCCCATTTCATTTATACGCCCTTGGCCCAATTTTATTTTATTTTCTTATTTTATTTTTATTTATTTTCTTAATTATTTTCATAATATTAAAAAATCATGAAAAATACCAAAAAAATAGATTTTCATTTTAACTTAATTTATTTTATTTTTCTCACAAAAAATATTTTATTTAACTATACTTTATTTATTTTTACTAACTAGTCTTGTAAATTTAATTTAAAACTAGGTTATTATTTATTTTCTTTTACACCAATTAAAATGTATTATTTTAATATAAAAAAGACCAAAAAAAATTTATAACACCATGTATTATTTTCAAGACAAAAATACCAAAAAAATACTTTTCTTACAAACTTATTTTCTTTTAATCAATTAGTAAATTTAGGGTTTTATTTAAAATCTTTTCTTAATAAATTTAAGTTTAATTAATTATTTTCTTCAATTAATTAGGTTAAAACAAATCCCCTTTTTTTTCTCATGAAAACCAAACAAAGGTCCATTTTCTTTACATTTTTCATTTTTGTACATTTATTCATTTTGTACATTATATTCACTTAATTCCTTGTATATTTGTACCAATTCATATGGTTGTAATAGACTAACTAGGTTTACATTCTTGCAATCCCCATTTACAATTTGTACACCCCCTCCCACAAGTGTTGTAATAGCGTAGTGACTTTTAATTCCATAATTTATCGCTTTATATATAACATGTTAGTAATTAGGGTTTGTATGGAAAGATTAAAACCAATACTTAGAAAACCCTAATTCAAGACAAAATCAAGCATGAAAACAATGCACTTGCACACAAGCACCCCTAGGGTTATTCCACTTGGTTGCCTTATACAAAATGGCCATATTACGCATGTGAGGTATCTTAGCAAAAACAAGCAAATACAAGATCATAGTCCCTCGATGACGCTATCTATGTTGCCTTTCACATGATCTTAGTCCCTAAAAATAACGCTAAGATACCTTGCAACATTGTTAATTATGGTTATACGATGACCCACGTCCGTCCTGTTTATATCCAAAGTTAGGGTTGTTTGCCAAATCAATGGTAAGATAACAATGTCAAAGGAAAAGAAAATGAACAAGAAAGACTTTTAAGTAGGTAGAATGCTCCTAATCACTTGCTCAATTTCAAACAAAACATCCTTGCTATTTTCAAAACAAGCACCTACACTTTCAAAACATCTTACAAACTTGAAAACATTTTCAAAAGATCAACATCTTTGTATACATTCTTACGAACGAAAATCATTACAAAGATTGCCTAAACAATGGCCTCTTTACAAAATACTTTCAAAAAACACACAAAGCAAAATTTCAAACAAAAGAAAGTGATCTAGCAAGTAACCAAGAGCTCATGGAAAACCATGGATGAAAAGGGTGCTAATACCTTCCCTTTTCATAATCTACCCCCCGAACTCAATAAATAATCTTAAACTTATTTCATATGCTTTTTCACCTTTCCTTTTGGATAAAAGAAAATTCGGTGGCGACTCTTGCTAACCGTAACATTTGCGATCATACGCAAAACTCTCAAGTCAGTTCTCCTACCGTATCACACCGCCCTTTCGGGTTTTCAGTCCACCAGGATACCCTTTTTTACCCAAGCCGCCTTTTCAAGTTTTTAGCTTGTCGGGTGTACAGATATTTTTTGTTTTCATCCCTAATTTTCGCCCGAACCCTTTTGGTTCGTCGGAAAGCCCTTATTTTTGCCTAGGCCAGTCAACCTAGCGGGTCTTATTTATGCGTAGTATCTTTTCACTATGTCCTCATTGACAGGGTGAGGAAGGTCGTCACCATCCATGGTGGTCAGAATCATGGCTCCACCTAAAAATATGCTTTTGATAACAAATGGCCCTTCGTATGTGGGAGTCTATTTTCCCCTGGGATCACCTTGCGGCAGTATGATGCACTTGATCACTAAATCCCCGACTTGATATACTTGGCGTCTGACTTTTTGTTGAAAGCCTTGATCATCTATTTTTGATACATTTGACCATGACAAACAATAGTAAGTCTATTTTCATCGATCAGATTTAGTTGATCAAGTCGAGTCTGGATCCAATCATCTTCATTTAGACCTGCATCCTTCATGATTCTCAAAGAAGGGATCTGGATCTCAATAGGCAGAGCAGCCTCCATACCATATACCAGAGAGTAAGGTGTTGCCCTGTCGATGTTCATGCTGAGGTGCGATAACCATGAAGAGAAAACGGTAACATCTCATGCCAGTCTTTGTATGTGACCGTCATCTTTTGTATGATTTTCTTAATGTTCTTGTTAGCAGCCTCTACAATGCCATTCATCTTTGGCCGGTAAGGGGAGAATTATGATGCTGGATCTAGAACTGTTTATAGAGTTCGGTGATAATCATGTTGTTGAGATTCATACCATTGTCAGTGATGATCCTCTCTGGCACACCATACCGACAGATCAGGTTATGCTTGATAAACCGTGACATAACGTTCTTGGTAACAGTAGCAAAAAAGGCAGCTTCAACCCACTTCATGAAATAATCCATGGCCACCAGGATGAAGCAATGCCCATTGGAACCGGTAGGTCTAATATCTCTGATCATGTAAATCCCCCACATTGCAAAGGGCCAAGGAGCCTTCAAGACATTCAAAGGAACCAGAGGTACATGCACCTTATCAGCATAGATCTGGCATTTGTGACAAGTTCTAGAATGTTGATAGCAGTCTGCTTCTATAGTGGACCAATAGTATCCTGCCCGTAGGATCTTTTTAGCCATGGTATGTCCACTCGAATGGGTTCCGAAGGTACCTTCATGTAGATTTGTCATAATCCTCTCTGTTTCACTCTTGTCTATGCACCAAAGTAAATTAGAGTAATGGTTGTGCTTGTAGAGGATTCCATTACTGGGGAAGAACTTTGCGGCGAACCTTCTCAAAAACTTCTTATCATTGACTGATGCCCCCTCGAGATACTCTTGAGTATCGAGATATCTCTTCACTTTATAGAACCAAGGTTTATCTGCTACTCTTTCAGTGTCGATTTCGTAGCAATATGCCAGTTCATCCAACCTTTCAATAGTGATCTGAGGGGCCTCATTATCCCACCTGACCTTGAACATAGATGACATGGTAGCTAGCACATCCGCTAACTGATTCTCTTCTCGTGGAAAATGTTCAAAGGTTATCTCTTCAAAGTGTGGAAGCAATGTCAGCATGTGCTCTTTATATGGGATGAGATTCGGGTGCTTCGTATCCCACTCTCCTTTGATATGACTTATCACCAAGGCTGAATCCCTGAAAATGTTCAAGAACCTGATCCTCAGGTCAAGCTTTGCAGAAAATTCCTTGAAATTGAATAGTCATCTGGTCGGGTCTAGGCTTTGCATATTTCTTGATGAGGTAAATTGTTATCTGGTCGGGTCCAGGCTTCACAATAAACTGTTTGAAAACTATTATATGGTCGCATCCAGGCTTTGCAGATCTCTTTGATGAGGTCAATTGTTATATGGTCGGGTCCAGGCTTTGCAGATTTCTTTGATGAGGTCAATTGTAATCTGGTTGGGTCCAGGCTTCATAATAAACTGTTTGAAAACTGTTATCTGGTCGGATCCAGGCTTTACAATATACTGTTTGACAACTGTTATCTGGTTGGGTCCAAGCTTTGTAGATTTCTTTGATGAGGTCAATTGTTATCTGGTCGGGTCTAGGCTTCACAATAAACTGTTTGAAAACTATTATTTGGTCGGGTCCAGGCTTTACAATATATTGTTTGAAGACTGTTATCTGGTTGGGTCCAGGCTTTGCAGATTTATTTGATGAGGTCAATTGTTATCTGGTCGGGTCCAGGCTTCATAATAAACTGTTTGAAAACTGTTATCTGGTCGGGTCTAGGCTTTACAATATACTGCTTGGGGATTTAGTTGTTATCTGGTCGGTTTATAGGTTTCACAATAAATCTCTGAGGATGTTGCTATCTGGTCGGATCAAGGCTTTGCAACGGCTTTCTTGAAAGGATGGAAATGAGGACTGATATCTGGTCGGGTCCAGGTTTCTCATCCATTTGTTGAGGATAGAGAGATAACTCTACTAGGGAAAAGAAAATAAACCTTGGTCGGATTGAGTTCAGGTTCTTCTATATATTTGAAGAGTTAGGCTATTATCTGGTCGGGTCCAGGTTTCATAGCATTTTGAGATCATCTGTTATCCGATCGGGTCCAGGCTTCAGTAACTCTAACTGTTATCTGGTCGGGTCCAGGTTTCAGTAATTAAAGAATTCAAATTGTTATCTGGTCGGGTCCAAGATTCAGTAACTTGAAAATTGTGCTACTATCTGGTCGGATCCAGACTTCATAGCATCTCTTGGAAATAATAAAGGATTTGTTGACGGCTTTACTGGGATTAGGGGTTGTGGCCCTGTGATTTGTAGTATTTTGAAAGGGAAATTCAAACTGGAGAGTATGGACTCAGTCGGGTAAGGCGGACTCAGTTTGGCGAGGATACACCTAACTGGGGATGATGGGCTCATTTGGGGAGGATAGATAACCTTGGTTTGAGAAGATATACTCGGCTGGGCAATTTGGACTCAACTGGGGAATTTGGAGGAAATAGCCTTGGTTGGAGAAGATATACTCATCTGGGGAAGATGGACTCAGCCGAGCAATTCGTGGTATCTTAATTGTTGTATGTTGAGAAATTTGCACTTGGTTGGGGAAATAACTCTGTTGGGGAAATAAACCATGTTGAGGAGGTGAATTTCCTTTAGGAAGAAATCCCCTAGGCTTCAATCTTGTAAAAATTGACTTAGCTGGGGAGAAAGTTGCCAAGAGGTTGAGACTCTGGCCGGGGATTATCCCATGCAAGGAGATTTTGTGGGTGACTCTGTTGGGGAAAGGTTTATTGTCACCGTCCTGGTGGGGATAATGATGAGATAACTCTGTGGGGCTTATTTCATATACATTAAAGAGATGCTCACTGCTGTTGTGCGCTGATGCTCTGTTGTTGATGCTGCTGCTTAGCAGGACACGTGTGCCAAATACTTTTAATTATGTTCATATGCATATGTTCATTCAATTTTATTCATTGGAAAAATTTGCATTCCAAACAAATATAGAAAAATTTTCACTTCAAAGTGTATTTGTATTGATATTTTGCCTATGAATAGGTGTTTTTGTACATAGAGACGAAGATCCTAGTAAGAGGAAATCGCCAAAAGGAAAACAAAATTGAGAATGAAAACAAATAGCCATGTGAAATGATCCCATTGCCTTCCACCTCTACTATTGCCACAATGTCTTCGAACGTCCCTTACCTTTGATCGAAGTTGATTGGATTGATCCTGGACCATTTGAGCTTGGACCTTGGTGATAGCATTGACTGTGTTGAATTCACGGGACATAGTCGTACGCTTTTAATCCTTAATTTTTTCCTGAACCGCCCTTTCGGGTTTTCGGTCCACCAGGATACCCTTTTTTGCCCAAGTCTCCCTTTCGGGTTTTCAACATGCCGGGTGTACAATCTTTTGCATATATTCCTAATTTTTGCCTAAACCTTTTGGTTTGCCGGGATGCCCTTATTTTGCTTAGGTGTGTCAACCTAACGAGTCTCTTATGTGTAGTATTTTTTAATTATGCCTGCGTTTATAGGATGTGGGAAATCTTCACCGTCCATGGTGGTCAACATCATGGGACCGCCAGAAAAAACTCTCTGGACAACAAATGGCCCTTCATAGATGGGAGTCCATTTGCCTCTGGGGTCTCCTTGTGGTAAAATGATGTGTTTTATCACCAAGTCACCAACTTGATATACTCGAGGATTGACCTTTTTGTTGAATGCTTTTATCATCCGTTTTTGATATGTCTGACCATGGCAAATAGCATCTAATCATTTTTCATCGATCAAGTTCAGCTGATCCAATATCGTTTGAATCCATTCATCTTTGCCTAGGCCTGCCTCAATCATAATCCTCAGCCAAGGTATTTGAACTTCCACTGGCAAAACAGCTTCCATGCCATAGACTAGAGAGAAAGGAGTTGCCCCAATTGATGTTCTAGCTGAAGTACGGTAGCCATGTAGAGCAAATGGTAACATCTCATGCCAATCTTTATAGGTCACTACCATTTTCTGCACAATCTTCTTGATATTTTTGTTGGTCTCTTCGACTGCACCATTCCTTTTTGGTCTATACGGAGAAGAATTGTGATGCTTGATCTTAAATTGAGTGCACAACTCCCTGATCATGGAATTGTTGAGGTTAGTCCCATTGTCGGTGATGATCCTTTCGGGGATACCATAATGACATATGAGGTTGTGTCTGATGAATCTGGCTACCATATTCTTGGTGACTGAGGCAAATGAGGCATATTCGACCCATTTGGTAAAATAGTCGATGGCGACAAGAATGAAGCAATGTTCGTTGGAAGCCGTAGGTTTGATTTCTCCAATCATATCAATGTCCCACATTGCAAATGGCCACGGAGTGGTCATGACATTCAGAGGGATTGGAGGTACATGGACCTTGTCAGCATAGATTTGGCATTTGTGACAAGTTCTTGAATGTTGGTGACAATCGGTCTCCATCGTTGACCAATAGTAACCTGCTCTTAAGATTTTCTTAGCCATCGTATGTCCACTTGAGTGAGTACCAAAAAGGCCATTGTGCATGTCTTCCATAATTTCCTCTGCCTCCTTCTTATCCACACATCATAGTAGAGTTGAATAATGGTTGCGCTTGTACAATATCCTGTTACTTATGAAGAATTTGGCTGCAAATCTTCGTAAGAACTTTCTGTCATTTATAGATGCCCCTTCTGGATACTCTTATGCTTCAAGGTATCTCATCACCTCATAGTACCATGGCTTTTCCGCATTGGTATCGAGCTCATAGCAATGTGCAGGTTCATCGAATCTTTCAATTGTTATCCTGGGGGCTTTGTTGTCCCATCTGGCTTTGAACATTGAAGACATGGTTGCCAAAGCGTCAGCCAACTGGTTTTCTTCCCTAGGGAAGTGCTCAAAAGTAATCTCTTCGAAGTGAGGAATCAGGAATAGCACAAGCTCCTTGTAAGGGATAATATTTGGGTGTTTAGTGTCCCAATCTCCTTTTACTTGGCCAATCACTAGGGCGAAATCTCCAAACACATCCAAATGCTTTATCCTTAAGTCAATGGCAGCTTTCAGACCTAAGATGCATGCTTCGTATTCGGCCATGTTATTTGTGCAATCGAAACATAGTCTGGTAGTGAAAGGAGCATGGCAACCTTCAGGAGAGATGATCACGGCACCAAATCCGTTACCTAAAGCGTTGGAAGCCCCATCGAATACCATAGTCCATCGGGATCCTTGTTCAGGTCCGTTATACGGCCCATGTTTCGCACAGTCAGTTACCAACATGATGTTCTCATCAGGGAAGTCGAAATTCATTGACTGATAATCATTTACGGCTTGGTGGGCCAAATGATCTGCTAGTACACTTCCTTTGATGGCTTTTTGAGTCATGTATTGAATGTCGTACTTAGTCAAGATCATTTGCCATCTGGCTATTCATCCGGAAAGGGCAGGTTTCTCGAAGATATACTTGATTGGATCCATCTTAGAAATCAACAGAGTGGTATGAGCCAACATATACTGTCTTAGCCGGCGAGCAGCCCATGCCAGAGCGCAGCAAGTTTTCTCGAGCAGTGAATATCTGGTTTCACAGTCGGTAAACTTTTTGCTCAAGTAATAAATAGCATGCTCTTTTCGGCCAGACTCGTCATGTTGGCCCAAAACACACCCCATAGAATTCTCTAGTACTGTCAAGTACATGATCAGGGGTCTTCCTTCAACTGGAGATATGAGAATAGGAGGTTCTTGCAGGTATTCTTTGATTTTGTCAAAAGAAATCTGGCATTCATCGTTCCACCTGACTACCTGATCTTTCTTTAAGAGTTTGAAGAGTGGTTCACAAGTAGCAGTTAAGTGTGATATGAAACGGGAAATGTAATTGAGACGACCCAAGAATCCTCTGATTTCTTTTTCAGAATGAGGGACTGGCATTTCTTGGATGGCCTTTATCTTGGCGGGATCCACTTCAATGCCTTTATTATTGACAACAAAACCTAGAAGCTTTCCAGAGCGTACTCCAAATGTGCACTTGTTAGGGTTTAACCTCAGCTTGTACTTCTTCAGTCTTTCAAATAGTTTGTGCAGGTAATCGAGATGTTCTTCTTCAGTTTGTGATCTGGCAATCATATCATCCACGTATACCTCTATCTCATGATGAATCATGTCATGAAATAAAGTAACCATAGCCCTTTGATATGTTGCCCCTGCATTCTTTAATCCGAAGGGCATGACTTTGTAGCAGAAGGTGCCCCATTGCGTAACGAAAGTAGTTTTTTCCATATCTTCCGGAGCAATCTTTATTTGATTATAGCCTGAGAAGCCATCCATGAATGAGAAGACCTTATGTTGAGCAGTATTATCGACTAAGACGTCAATGTGTGGTAGAGGGAAATCATCCTTGGGGCTTGCCCTATTCAGATCCCTATAGTTTACGCACATGCGAACTTTCCCGTCTTTCTTTGGCACTGGCACTATATTATCCACCCATTGAGGATAGGACGTTACAGCTAGGAACCCTGCATCAAGCTGTTTCATTACTTCGTCTTTGATCTTTTCAGACATATCAAGCCTCATGCGACGAACCTTTTGTTTAACAGGAGGGCAGTCTTCTTTAGTTGGCAGACGATGAACCACGATGTCGGTATCCAACCCAGGCATATCTTCATACGACCAAGCAAATACTTCCACATAATTGCGCAACATCTAAACCAATATGTTCTTAATACTTCTTTCCAAATTAGCATCGATCCTGATTTCCTTCTTATCTGACTCGGTACCCAAGTTGATAACCTCTACTGACTCTTCATGTGGTTGAATAGCTTTTTCCTCTTGTAATAGAAGTTTGGCTAGTTCTTCTGGTATATCATAATCTTCCTCGCCTTCGTCTTCGGCTTGGTGAATTGGATGTTCGAAATCATTTTTGGCAATAGTAGAGTTGTTAACAATAAGATCCAGAGTGGATAATGATCTGCAAATGTGTGTGTGTGTGTGTGCGCATGTAAGATACATGGCTATTGAAAAATGTAATAAAGGAAATGAAAGACAATGAACATAAAATTTGAATGCAAAGAGGTCCAATGGTTTATATTAAATGATCATATGATAGATGAAACATGAGCAAAACCCTTAACAAATGGACCAAAGTGCCTCGGGCAAGGCACATGGCTTAAAAGTCGTTGTTTGGAAATAATATTACAGACATAGATTTCTTGAATTAACAGAAAAAGTAAACAGTAATTACTCCTCAATGAAAGAAACATGAGTGAAATCCTTTGCATGCCCATTGTTGAGTTTCCCTTTGGTTGTTGGGTAGATCCAGTCTTCAAAAGCACCCTCATTGTCGGAGTCTTCTACAATGTTTAATTCATGATTTTTGAGGTGGAGAGGCGGCTTCCCAGCACGAGCCCTTCTAACTTCTTTCTGAGCTTGGGAGATGAAACCTAACCCAAACTTGTCTGCCTTGAACAGGATATTGAGGAGTTGACCCCACATCACATTGTTTCCTTCTTCTACCACAGCACGGGCATCCTTAAGAGAAACCATCTTGGGGATAACCTTATCAGCTCTTGGAGTGTCGGAGGAGATTTTGGTGGTGACTACAACTTCAAACGTATGGCAAGGAGTTTCTATGAATTTGCCATCCACTTCTACGTACTTGAAAGAATTGAGATGGCTTACCATAAATTCTTCTTCACCGCAAACAGTGACAACCTTTCCTTGAACTGGATATTTTAACTTCTGGTGTAGAGGAGAGGTGACCGCACCTGCCCCATGGATCCATGGGCACCCAAGCAAACAAGAATACGCAGGCCGTATGTCCATTATGTATAATGTGGAGTTGAAAATTTGTGAACCAACCTTAATTGGGAGATCCACCTCTCCATGAACCATCCTTTTCGACCCATCAAATGCCCTCACAACAATATCACTTGGCTTCAAAACCAAACCTTCATAGTCTATTCGATCTAAAGCGCCTTTAGGTAACACATTTAAAGATGAGCCTGTGTCAACCAAAACATGTGTGAGAGTGGTCCCCTTACATTCAACAGAAACGTGCAAGGCTTTATTGTGATTCTTTCCCATGGGAGTTAAATCTGCGTCGGAGAACCCTAGACCATTGTCAGCTGTCAGACTTGCTACGCAGTTTTCAAATTGGTCGGTTGTGGTTTCTTGAGGCACGTGAGCCTTTTTCAAGAACTTAATCAAAGCTTGTGCATGGGCATCGGAACATAGCAATAAGGACAACATTGATATTTTAGAAGGGGTTTGCCCCAACTGCTCTACTATTTTGAAGTCGCTTTTCTTGATGATCTTCAGAATCTCCTCCATCTCTTGAATGGATGGTTCTTCCATAACAAACTTTTTAGCAGGTGCCTCTTCCCTAGTATGCTCACCTTCTTTCCCTTTCCCTTTTGTACTGGCACCAGAACTGCCATTGGTTATGTGGACTGGAACTGTGGTAGTGGTTGGTGGTGAGATAACAGGGAAAAAGACCCTTCATGTTCTTGTGACTTTACTAGAACCAGTAATATTAGTAACACCATCTTCATTATCATCAATCCAAGAATCTTGTTTTACCCCATGGTAATAAACCTCGGCATCGTAATTCCATGATACCGCTTTATCAGAGGTGTATGGAACAGGTTCGACAGCAGTGATTATGAGAGGAGCAATGATTGGTTCGTTCGAAATCTTGATAGGACCTTTGGATGAGATCCTAAGAGGTTTGTTTGAAATTGTTATGATGGCCAAATCTTCAGCTTTGTCGATTGAATTTCTGATGGTGGGAATCTTTTCGAATAGAATTTCGTGACCATTCATTAGGCGTTGTATACCTTTCTTCAGTTCTTCACACCCATTGGGTTGTCTCATACAACACACACAGTCTTTTTCACAGCCAAGGACAATCCCAGCTTTCAACAGATTGTTCTTGATTACATTCAACTGAGTAGTTAATTCTTCAACAGAGGCAATGGAAATTGTATCTTTGACGACATTAATACCTTTGTCGTGCTTCAGAATTAGAGCGGTAATTACATTTGGCGTTAGAGGAGGATCAAATTCAATAGTCTTATTGTCAATTAAATCCTGGATTTTGTTCTTTAAGGCCCAGCATTGATTAGTCTCATGCCGGGGGGTTGTTTGAATGGTAAGCACACTTTGCATTCAGATTATATTTTGGTGACGAGGTGTCAGGATTGGCTGGAGGATCACGTAATGTCACTAAATTAGCCTTGAGAAGATGTTGAAGGGCTTGAGATAGTGACATGCCTAACCTTGTAAATTGTCTTCTTGGGGCTTCAACACGTTGATGATTTGCATATGGTCTTGGAGTGGGAGCTAGATTGGAGATTCGGACAGCATTGACAGACGGATGATTATTCTTCTTGGTATGGGCTTTTGCCCCATACACAATGTTAACTTCTTTCTTCGCAGCAAAAGGTTTCTTGACAGGATTGGGAGTGGAGGTAGATACCACAGAGATCTTTCCACTTTTAATGCCACTTTCAACTCTTTCACCGGTTAAGATTAATTCGGTGAAACCAGAAGAAGAGCAGCCAACCAATAGATTAAAGAAAGGACTAGATAATATGCCCATGAACATGTCAATGTGTTCCCTATCAGACAAGGGAGGTTGGATCCTACTAGTAAGGTCCATCCACTTCTGCGCATATTCCTTAAACCCTTCATTCTTCCCCATGGTCATATCTTGCAATTGAACCCTTGTCGGTGCCAAGTCGGCGTTGTACTGATATTGATGGTAGAAGGCAGTAGCCAGACCCTCCAAAGTATTGATGCGAGAGCCATACAACTGATAAAACCATTCAAGTTGTGTTTCAGCCAGACTCTCTTGGAAAAAGTGAACCCAAAGTTTTTTACCAGCGGTGTGCGGTTGTATTTTGCGCACGTAGGACTTCAAATGGAGCTTTGGATAAGAAACCCCATCGTGTTTTGCAAAGGTTGGTATTTTGAACTTGTGAGGAATGACTACCCTAGAGATTAAGCCCAAATCGTCAAAATTCAAACCGGGAACAGCTTGGATTTCAACAACTTTCAACCTGTCTTCTAGCTGCTTGTATTTGATGTCTGCGGGTGGATACTGTTCATTGAAATAATCATCATCAGATTCTTGGTTGTTGATACAGTCAGCTTGAGTACTCTTGACCTCACCCATTTGGTTCTCATCCTCTTCGGATGAATCTTCCTCTACTGGAATTTGATGGATTATCTCTTTGAATCTTTTACCCATGTTGAGTAGAGATTTCTTCTTTGGCTTCTTCTTAGCGGCCAACAAGGCCATCATATCTTGCTGCCCCTTGGCCAGGGCGAGTAAAGCTTCATGAAATTGAGAATTCTGGGCTTGGAGTTCCGTCACAGTTTTCTCTAGATCCATCTTGTTGAAATAAACAACGGAGAGATAAGGAAACCTGTTATGCAGAAACATGTCATGTCATGATGCATGAATATGCAATATGCAAATGATTTCAAGAATTTAAAGAATTTAAATTTGTATAGACAAAGAGTGAACAAACATTAACTTGCATTAAAGAGTTCTGATTCGAATACAAATACGCCTCTTGGGCTTACAACAACAGAAATAAGCATAAAGTAAACTCCTAGGACAGAAAAGTTGTGTGCATCCTCTTTGGCGCAATGTAGGTGTTTAAACTCCTTTATTCATGAAGCTCCCTTGTAAGCTCTAATATCTTCCTCCCGCCCTCGTAGAACTTAGCTTCAAAAGTGTCTCGCTCTCCTTTTAACTGAATCCAAGCGTTTTGCAAATCTTCAAGAGAAGTAGGCATATCAGGATAGAGGATAGTATGTGGAATGTATCCCTCAACTACTGGCTCCATGATAACAGGTAAGACGGATTCATAAGGCATCTTGAGACTTTGAGCGCGAGCCTTCACCCATTTAAGATAAGGTTCCAAAGGAACGGAATTCTTACGGCCCCAACGTCTTGCTATCAACTTTGTTAACCATACCCCAAGCTCATATAAATCTTTGATGGTAACCTTGGGTATCGCTTTCGTAGTCAAATGCAATTCCTTGGATGAGTACCTCATGAGGGCCATCTCTCCTGGCGTATCCAAATTGTCGCAAAGCTAAACAAGGGTTGTAAGTAATGCCTCCCCTAATTCCAAGTAAAGGGACATTAGGGAATTCCCCACAGTGATCAATGATGGTAATGTCTTCCAAAGAGTGATAATACCAACGTATATCAGCATGTGAAAGTGACATCAATCTTTTAGACCATCTCATACCTTGTTCATTCTTCACCACGGATCGAGGTAGGTGCGAAATAAACCACCTAACCAAAAGAGGAGTGCAACACATCAAAGTCCCTCTTTTCTTCAAAGTGCGAGAGTGAAGAGAATGCAAGATGTCTCCAAGCAATGTAGGCACCGGATTACGAGATATGAAAACTTTGATCGTATTTACATCTATAAATTGGTCAAGATTGGGAAATAGTACCAACCCATAGATGAGAAGAGCCAAAATTTCCTCAAAGGCTTGTAGATCCAAAGTATTCCAACATTCTTGAGCCTTCTCCAACAAAAACTTTGTTAGGAACCCTTTGACACCACTCCTTGTTACCCAATTTGCTGCTATGTCAGATGGTTGTAGATGTAGAGCTTGAGAAATTTCCTCAGGTTTAGGGTTTCTTTCAATACCGTTGAAAGGTAACTGATCAAGAATAGGGATCCCCATGAGTTGAGAAAATTCTTCCAAAGTGGGCACAAGTTGGTAATCGGGATAAGTGAAGCAATGATGCAAAGGGTCGAAGAATTGGACCAGCACCTTTACCATATCTTCTTTAATACTTGAGGTAACCAAACTAAGGAGTCGACCATGTCTTTTGGTGAATGGAGAATCTTCAGGGACCCTTGATACTAAATCCTCTAGTTGTGGAGGTATCCTCACGAGACTGACTTGGATAGTGCTCCTACGAGTGGAAGCCATGTCCTACAAAACAGAACAAAGATAAATCCAAAAATCCTTGAAATGGTTAGTGAGTATGAGTATGATGTTTATGATGCTTATGATGTTATGTACAAATATATACAAACAAGTCCTTAGGTTTAGGCTTGCATGGAGTTTGTAGGTAAGTATCCTCTTGAAGCTTAGTTGGCTCAACCTGTCCTAGTTAATAGTAATCAAGTTCTAAGGGATCTCAATATCACCTATCTTTCCCCCAAGTCTCGTTTAATAACAAATTGACTCGCAACCAAACAAAACTCAAGAGTCGAACCTCAATGAGTGTAGCATCGAGTATCAACCAACTCCGGACTGCACAAAAGTCAGTTATCTCGCTACTTCCTAATGGCCAAGTTGATCAAGTAAGGTTCTAAGGTCAGTTGATGCTTTACGACACCACGCGGCGGCCCCGTACTCTCCTTGACTGAATCAAGGGTTACCGGTACCAACCAAAGTGCCACATCAATGTAGCTACTACTTCAACCGTGTCGGTATACCCCGCACAGTTCCCTCACAGTTTATTACTACTTACCTAAAAGGTGTCCCCAAATCCGGGTGTAGGATTTAAAATAAACCCAAACAAGGAACCAAATATAAAGCAAACAAATCAAACAAGTGTAAGCAAGTAAATTTTATCTAACCTTTAAGGTAACCCCACTTTAGATCTATTGTCCCCAGCAGAGTCGCCAGTTCTGTGATACAGTGGGAGAACTGACTTTGAGGTTTTGTGTTTTATCAAAAATGTTGCGGTTTAGCAAGAGTCGCCACTGACTTTTCTTTTATCCAATAAGGAAAGGTGAAAAAGCACAGGAAAGACCTTTCGAGATGTTTTCTTGAGTTCGGGGGGTAGATTATGAAAAGGGAAGGTATTAGCACCCTTTTCATCCATGGTTTTCCATGGGCTCTTATTTACTTGCTAGATCACTTAATTTTGTTTGGAAAATGTGCTTTATGTGGTTTTGAAAGTATTTTGAAAAGGTGCCATCGTTTAGGCAAACTTTGTAATAGTTCTCGTTCGTAAGAACGTATACAAAGTGTTGAACTTTTGAAAATGTTTCAATTTTGGAAAGATATTTGGAAATTGCATGTGATTGTTTTGAAAAATAGCAAGGATATTTGTTTTGAGAGTGAGCAAGTAACTAAAAGTAATCTACTTACTCAAAAGTTCTTAGATGTGTTTTCCTCCTCCTTTAGATGTTGCTACCTTACCATTGACTTGGTAAGAAGCCCCACCGTTGGATGTGAAGGGACGGGCGTTGGGTCATCGTATGACCATGATAGCAATGTTGTGAGATGACTTAGAACTTTTCTTTTAGGGACTAAGATCATTTTGAAAGGAAACTTTGATATCGTCATCGAGGGACTATGATCTTGTATTTTTCTATTTGTTTGTGCTAAGACATCCCACATGCATAACATGGCCATTTTTGTAAGGTAAAAAGTGGAATTACCCTAAGGGTGCAAGTGTGCAAATGTGTTTGATGTTCATGCTTGTTTATCTTAAATTAGGGTTTTCTAAACATTGGTTTTAATCTTGCCATACACGCCCTAATTACTAACAATATATGAAAGTAATAAAAATATGGAAGATAAAGATTATACGCTATTACAATCATTAGGGGGATGGGGTGTACAAATTTCAAATGGGGATTACAAATTAAAATTATAGGTTACTATTACATCCATATTGAAATATATAAGAATGTACAGGAAATGTAAAATGTTTGTCTCGTTGTTGTTGTTTTTTTAAAAAGAAATAAGTTTTGTTTAAGAAAATATTTTTTGTCTTTTTATGTCAAAAGAAATATGATATATGAACATGAAATATTTTTGGTGTTGTTTTTTATTAATGAAAGATAAAAGTGATGAAAAGAAATAATAAAAGGAAGAAGACAAAATCAGCGTAAATGCTGAAACAGAAGAGGTCAGAAGTTATGACTCTGGCGTGCTGCACAAACAGAAACATGTTAGCAAAAATATGGAAGTTCGGAAGTTTTGGATCTTTTGAGAATTCAGAAGTTTTCAGAAGTTCTGATGCAACTGTCAGAACTTTGTCTCTCTCATTTCTAGCCAGAACATCTGCATCTTAGTCATTTCTTAACATAACAGAAGTTGCATACATGACAGTTATGACAAGTTTCAAGAAATATCAGAAACACAAATCATAAGCAACATGAATTTTCTAATCCTAATTTTGAGTCCTAATTTCTTTATGAAACTCTGAACTGGAATTCCCTCTATTTAGGTAGGAAGATGCATGAAATCTCAGAATATGTACACCATCAGAATCATAATATCTACATTGTGCTAAATATGCAAAAATATGACAATGCCTACATAATGTGATGAGAGTCAACAGGAACTTACCTTGCAACTGGGAAATATTCTGGGAGCTGGAATCTGATTCTGACCTCTGGTGATGTTCTGAGCAACTTCTTCACGTACTCAGCAGGATGGAAGTTTGCAACTTCTGGAACAGCCAAGGGGTAAAGTTCTGATCCTTTGAAGTGGATATTGGTGGAGAATGTGTTACTGTTTGATTACAGAATTTTGGATGGCTTTTGCATATATATTAGGAACTGTATGGGTGGTTTTGTTCATGAAACAACTTGAGAAAAATGGAGCTTTAATGCAAGAATCAAATGCTAAGGTTTTGTATTTCAATCTTTTTAGACTCCTGGAATTTTTGCAGGGGTTCAAGGCTTTTCTTTCTCAAATTCCACACCTTTCTCTCAAATTTTTCCGACCTCCTCTCAATGGTTAATGGTGTTCTATTTATAGGCAAAGGTTTTGCAGTTTGGAGATGTCAAGTGGCGCCAACATCATATGCTAGATACTGACTTACTCTTGAAGTAAGCTTAAACAAGTGTGGTTCAATGCATCAAGTAGGATGGCTAACAGCGCCTAAGCTGGATTTGGCAGCATGAATTAAGGAAAAGTAGAAGCAGCGCATGGGCCGAGCATACTTTTGCACAGAAGTTTGTCTTCCCAATACAATAGGGGTACATGTGGGGTAAATCCCTTAGATAAAGACTCAAAAGTGGTTGTGAGCATTAAATGAGTTCCTATGTGAAACTCTGCATCCTTGCTTAACTCTGGATTAGAAGTTCTGCTTCAGCGTAGCATCCAATCTTTTAATCCTCTTATCTTCTGGCTTCAGCATGTTCTGAAGGATCCTTCAGACTTTCCAGTAAGCTTGCAGCATGCTTTGTAATCTTCTTTGATTTACCTTGGCAAACTCTGACTGAACCTTTGTGAACACTGGCTCAGAAGTTCTAACTAAACTTTGTCTTGAGAATATCCAGAATTTGCTGAATGTGAACACTGGCCCAGAAGTTCTGAAACTGTCATATTTCTTAGACACTTAGAAAAATTTCTAAGTATTTAGAATTTGACTTTTCCAAAGTAAAATTTGACTTTTGAAATTCTTGATGAAACAAACTTCATATTCCAACATGTCTTGAAGAAATATGATTTTTTTTAGATTTGATTTTGATTCAAAAGTCAAAGTTAGACTTCTCAGTGTGCTAATGACCATTTTTCCCTTGTGAATGGTTTGCTTGGAAAAATTGATAATTCAAGGCTTGGAAACTTGATGAAAGCAAACTTGAGGATCCAGAGTGATTCCTTGAAAAATGGGGGGGGGGGGAATTTTGGGGTACAACACACACCATACTGACTCTCAGGCCCCAATCGAAAGGCACGCCATGCTGACTCCCAGGCTCCAATCGAAAGGTGCACCATGCTGACTCCCAGGATCCAGTCGAAAGGCACACTACACTGGTGTTGTACCCCAAAATTTGCCCTCCCATTTCCTCAACATTTTCTCATCACAAGACCTTTGAAGATCAAGATCCAATTAGGGTTTCCTCTGCTCAAGACTTCTCCTTGCACTGTGGGCTCAAATTAGGGTTTGTGTTTGCCTAAAGATGTTTTGACCTAAAATGCCTAAGATGACTTTCATGCTTCATATTGGACTCCCAAGTTTACCCATACCAAGTTTCAAGTCTTGATTCCAAGTTTTTCCCAGTCAATTGGACAGTTGACCTAGAAATCAGCTGTATTGGGGAAAAAGTCAACTGTGGCCAATTGACAGTCAAACCTCATGAAATTTGATCCACATCAACATTATGAATTCACATGAACCATTTGATCAAGTTCGGATCACAATTCCATAAGAAATTTGATCAGATCACCAAAAGGGCAAAATGGTCATTTTTAGGGTTTTGACTGCACAAAGGCAATTTTTGACTGTTTGACCTAGCCTATGGCAAACCAAGCTCACATATGGACTCAAGGACCCCATGGAATTATCTTGACATGTTCATCAAGCTCAAAAGATCCCAAGTACACAAGATTGACAGTTGAATTTCCCAGTCAATTGATCAATTTTGACTGTATACTGAAAAGTCAAACTTTGACTTTTTGGTCAAAAATCAAGAGTCAAGATTCATTTTTCATCAAAACATGCCAAATCATGAAACTTGTTCACCAAGAAATCACAAAATGCAAATTAGGGTTTGAAAATGGAATTTTTCATAACTTAGAATTTTTCTAAGTTATGAAAAACCCTAATTTTTTCCCAACTTTGCCCCATCTTTTCACCATGATCCATTTGGATTCAAACAAAAGTCAAAACATGAAAGTTCTAGCTTGTTGCATAATCTACAACTTTGATTCACAAAGTTTTCTCATTTGAAGCTTGTATCTCAAGTTATGATTTTTTGAATAAGGGCACTAAACCATCTTTTAACTTAGTGAAATTTGACCTATTTTGACAAGGTTTTCTACCCTACTTCAAGGCCACTTTTCATACCCTTCCACTTGGAATTTCAAATTGCATTTCAAAGATGGATTGTAGTACACATTCCAAGCTTTCCAAAATGTCCAAGAACTCATCAAACAACCTCATAACTTGAGAGATTCGAATTTCACAAGTTGGCAAAAATTCACTTTTGTTCTTCATCAAAGCATGTTCATAAACTTGGCAAATTTGAATTCAGCATGCTTAAGCTACATTGCAGGCCTCTAATCCCATTTTCACTCAATAATTCAATGCATATCCTTTGTGCTCTAGCATTATCTTGCTCATTTGGACAATACACACAAAATCAAGCCTAAACTAGAAAAAGCATATTATCTATTCTTGTAAAGTGTTACTTTATGGCAACTTTGCAAATCTATGAGGTACAATGTAGATCTTTGAAGCAAAAAGGCATGGGCATATCCCACTGATCAAGACTCAAATGTGCAGCATAGATTGAGGCATTGTACTGGCCTAGAAACCAAGTTGACATTTGCTTGCTTCACATAGAAGTAACATCCATAACATATGCTATCTCTCATCTCAGCAAAAGAACACAGCACAAAAGATATCAAACACATTCCATAGACCACATTGAAGCTTTTGCACGAGCCATTTCCCTTTCAAACCTTCTCCATCTCAGAATCACCCTCAAACTGCAAAAACAGGGGTGCCCCTGCAGTTTGAGTGCAATCTCTCAATCCCTTCAAGCATTTTTGTCCAAACCTGTTCCTCTACCTTCCTTACAACATATGCAAGCTATCCAGAAGCAAAGGCACGATCTGTAGTTGCTCTAACCACTTCCACCATTTTCACATCTTTGACTTGCAGGTGAAGTTCTGTAGCTTGATACAAGAAGGTTCAAGACAAAGTGAGCATTGAAAAAGCATCCCTGGACCTCAAGGAAGCTTTTCCAATCATTACATTGCACTGAAAGTCTCTCATCCTCCACATAGAAGTTCAACTGCACAGGTAAAAGTTTGAATTCGTATCTCTCTTATTAGGCATCTTTAGTCTTAAGTTTGTGAAGAAACAAAGTCCTACTCATAGCCCTGAACATGTACATAGCTTTACTTTTCATTTCTTTTGTCTGAGTAGAGAGAATTTGAGCTCTGAAAATGGTAGAAAAACTAGGTCAGAAAAGAGGGGGAGAGAAATTCTCTCTCATCTTGGAGAGATAGGTCATGTTCTTTATATGGTTGAAACCGTCTCTTAATGCTCTACACTTTTCATGTTATAAGTTTTGCTTGAAAGTCCAGGAATCCAGAGATAAAAAACGCGTGTTTTGTGTGAAGAAAGCTGTACAGAGGTTGAAGAAGAAGTGATCTGGGCTGGGCCTGGATTTGTTTCCTTTTCACACCCCATCTTTTGGTTTACACCCCCCTGAGCCCATTTGCTCATTTCTTGACATTTTTGACTTTTTCTTTTTGGGTTGACTTTATTTATTTTTTCTCATACCATTAAAATTTTTAAAATATTTTTTCCATTACTTTTTGTATTTATGGCATATTTATTTGTTTATTTCTTTTGTTATATATAAATATATATATATACTATTATTGAAATAAATAGAAAATAGTGTAGATACATTTTTATTTCTTTTTATTTACTTTCTGAAAATATTCCACAAAAAATAATAAATACTTTTTATTTTATTTAAATATTTAAATATTTATTTTAGAATAATACATATTTAGGGTTATATATATATATATATATATATATTTGATTATTAATGTATTTAAGGAAAAGATATAAAATACTTGATTTTTTTTAACATTTGATACAAAAATTCTTTTTCCACAATATAGTTCATTTTAGGTTATTTTTATAGATAATAAATAAATAGTTGTATTAAAATTAAATAATACCTTTTATTTAAAAATTAGGGTTTTTCACCCTAAGTTCAAAAATACTAAAAATAAATACATTTTTATTTTCTTTTTCTTCTTACATAAATGATATTTTCTCATACACATAGAAACTTTCTCTTTTACATTTCACATATTTATTTAATTTACATTTAATTATGCATTGCAAAATATCCAATTGTTGTAATAATTTAGATTTAAATTCTTGTCAATATCCCCATTTGAACATTTGTACCCCCCTTCCCATATTTGGTTGTGTAATAGCTTAGTAATTTTAATTTCGCATTTTATTGCTTTCTAAATAATAACATGCTAGAATTAGGGTTTGTATGTGAAAAAACGATAAAAAGTAGTTTGACCTAATACAAGATAAACAAGCATGAAAATGAATACACAAATCACACTTGCACCCCCTAGGGTATTCCACTTGTTGCCTTCAAAAAAATGGGCCATATTGTATGTTGAACATCTTTGGGCAAAGCAAACAATTTGAATGATCATAGTCCCTCGATAAAAACTTTTTCAAAACAAACAAAAACAAATGATCAAGTCCCTTAGAGAAATTGCCCAAAGACATTTAACGTCGTTACAATTATGGTCTAAACGATGACCCGCGCCCGTCCCTTTCACATCCTAACACAAGGTTGTCCACCAACACAATGGTGGTGCAAACTTGTTAAAAGGGTTAGAATATAGCAATAATCTTTTGAGAAATTTAGGAGTAGATAACCTCTTAGTTACTTGAACCAACTTGCAAAAACAAAACACTTGCCTAATTTCAAAAACCATACATCACTACACTTTCAAAACAACTTTCAAAAACAAATGAAAACCTTTTCAAAAGACATACATCTTTGTATACATCCCCACATGGATCATTACAAAGGTTGCCACCACATTGGCCTCTTTTCAAAAACATTTTCAAAACCCACACACTCAAGCACCATTTAAAACAATTGAAAACAAAAGGCAAGTGATCTAAGCAAGTAACTAAGAGCCCATGGATAACCATGGATAGAAAGGGTGCTAATACCTTCCCTTTCTATAATCTACTCCCCGAACCCAAGAAAACATCTCAAAAGGTTTTTGCTGTGCTTTTTAACCTTTCCTTAGGATAAAATAAAAAGTCGGTGGCGACTCTTGCTAACCGCAACATTTGCGAATACGAACGCAAAACACTAGTCAGTTCTCCCACCGTATCACAGAACTGGCGACTCTGCTGGGGAATTACTTAAAAGTGGAGTAACCTTAGGGTTTTAGATCACCTTTGTTTTCAATTGTTTGCTTTGTTTGCTTTTATATTTGTGGGCTTTGCATCGGAGTTTCATAGATCCTAACCCGGATCTGGGAAATACCCTTTTTAGGTAGCATAATCTGTGAGGGACCTGTCCGGCGTAGACCGACATGGGTGAAGCAGTGGCTACGTTGGTGTGGCATCTTAGTCTGTACCTATATCCCTTGTGTTGTAACGGGGAGAATATAGGTCTTCTAAGGGGTCATTAAACACCAACCGACCTTAGAACCATAAATTGACCAACTTGGCTATTAGGACAGTAGCAGTATGCTACACTCATTGAGGCTAAACTCTCGAGATGGTTCTGGCCGCGAGAAAAGATTGCGATGCTGGAGTTATGACCGATTGAGGGTAGCCAATGATTTGAGATCCTCTAGAACCCGGTTACTTTTGATAGGACAGGTTTTAACCAACAAAACCAAAAGAGGGTAATACCTGAAACTCATGCTGGCCTGAAACCTAAGGGTGTCTTGTGTGACTTGTGTGCTTTATTTGCCTATGTGAATACTTGTGATGTGCTTCATCATAGCATCATGCCATCATACCATTGCATACATAAAAGGCTAACCCAGTTCAAAGACAAAAAAAGGTTTCATCTTTGCTCTGTTTTGTAGGACATCATGATGCCCGTGCGTAGAAATACTGTCCGGCTCAACTTTGTTCAACCACCAGTTTTACTCAAAGATCTGGTTGAAAGAATTCCAAACACTACCTCCTTCATCAACAGACATGGTTCCCTCCTTGGCTTGATCACTGCAAAATGGGACCAACAACTGATAAGTGTTCTGACCCAGTTTTATGACCCTCTGCATCATTGTTTCACTTTTCAAGACTTCCAGCTGGTTCCTACCCTGGAAGAGTTCTCTTACTTGCTTGGGATCCCTGTCTTGGAACAAACCCCTTTCACTGGTTTGGAAAAGACTCCTAGGCCTGAAGAGATTGCTGCAATTCTCCCCTTGACCAAAGAAGAGGTATTGTCCAACTGGGAAACTAGAAATGGGATCAAGGGCTTTTTGGTCAAATTTCTGGTTGGCAAGGCTAATGATTTCTGGAATGACTTGGACTTCAAAGCATATGAGGATATTCTGGCTCTTTTGATCTATGGTCTGATATTGTTTCCCAACCCTGACACCTTCATCAGTATCCATGTCATAAGAATCTTCATGTCTCGGAATCCGGTACCCACTCTCTTGGGTGACATTCTACAACAACTCTATGCTCGTTCTGCTCGAAAACGGGGGACTCCGTGGTGTTGTGCTCCTTTGCTGGTAAGGTGGTTTATTTCGCACCTTCCTAAGTCCGTGCTGAAGAATGAAGAAGGAAAAGGTTGGGCTCGGAGGTTAATGTCTCTCACAGATAAGGATATCACTTGGACTCTCAGAGGCTTGGATGAGGTAGCTGTTATCGACCGTTGCGGAGAATACCCTAATGTCCCGTTGATTGGTATCCAAGGAGGAATCTCTTACAATCCATGTTTAGCTCTTCGTCAGTTTGGAAGAGCCAGAGGAGATGGGCCCCATGAAATGCTGGTTCCTCACTTCCATTTTGAGTTTCAGGCAGGCAGTGACAAACTACGCCAGGGATTCATTAGAGCTTGGGACAGAATCCACAAAGCTGACCCACATGAGTTAGGACCAAAGACTTCTTTACCATTGGAACCCTATCGCAAATGGGTCCGCATCCGTGCTCAGAAGTTAGGTATGCCATACGAAGCTGTCAGACCAATCATCCTTGAGACTCCCGATGAAGATGGGGTTCCTCCAACTGTCCTCCCTCCTCAGATACCTACTGATTTTGACACCATGAAGAGATCTTGGGCACAGCTAAAGGAAGAACGGGATTTCTATCGGGAGAAGTTCAACGAGCAGGAAAGGAAGGTCCAAAGGCTGACTAAGCAATTGGAGGAAGAACGTGTCCTGAACAACTACATCAGCACTGAGAGGAGGAGGCCATGGGAGCATTGATGAGCTTTGATTATTTCCTTTTGTAGTTTTATTTCCTTTTCCGTATTTTTCATTCCTGTAATGCCTAAAGGCAAATTGTTGAACAATTGAAAAATTTTAATCTAATGAAGTGTATTTCCCTTTTTTTGTCTACAAAGTTGAATCTTATTTGTCTTTGAAAGCATAAAACATACGCATTCCATTACACCATATGCATAGCAGGTACCCTATTTCACAGGTTGCTTAATCTTCTTCGCTGTTTGTTTGCACAGTCATCATGAATTCGGAGTCATCCAGTGAGCAAGCAATCAAGGCCCTTCAGGCCCAAAGTGCACAGTTTCAAGAGATGGTCCTAAGCCTAGCCCAGGGTCAGCAAGAGTTGAAGACTCTACTCCTGAAGAAGAAGAAGAAAAAGAGGACGGCAATGTTCAACGCCGGACGCAGATTTGGGAACACACTCCACAATGAAGCTGATCCAACCACTTCTTCTGCTGAGAAAAACAGTCCCCAAGGGGGAGGAGCTCCTAGTCCCGCAGTCTCCGACAACGAGACGGACTATAACGAGGAACAATACCCACCTGCTGCTGACAGATACAAACAATTGGAGGACCGCTTGAGCGCTATGGAAATTCAGAACGTGCCAGGACTGGATTTCGGAGATTTGGGATTATCTTCCGGAGTAGTAATTCCACACAAGTTTAAGGCGCCTGCCTTCGCCAAGTATGATGGGGTCTCCTGCCCAAAGCTGCACCTGAGGTCGTATGTAAGGAAAATCCAACCTTACACGGCGGATAAGAACCTCTGGATTCACTTCTTCCAGGACAGCCTCTCGGGGTCTCAGCTTGAATGGTTCTACCAATTAGACGGAGCTAGCATCAGGCACTGGGAGGATTTGGCAACTGCATTTTACAGACAATACCAATACAATTCTGATCTCGCTCCTACGCGTACCCAACTTCAGGGTATGTCTCTAGGGACGGGTGAAGGGTTCAAAGAGTACGCTCAAAAATGGAGAGATTTGGCTGGCAGGGTGCAGCCTCCCTTAACTGATCGAGAGCTGGTTGATATGTTTCTGGGAACGTTGTCTGGTCCGTTTTTTAATCATTTGGTTGGTAACTCCTCCGCTGGGTTCACAGATTTGATATTAACAGGAGAAAGAATCGAAGCTGGCATCAGGTCAGGCAAGATACAGAAGGCTGCCTCTACAAGTGCTGAGAAGAGGCCGTTTAAGAAAGAAGCAAGTGCCGTCTATGGCCCTAGAAGACCAGTCAAGCCCGAAGGTCGCCAAGCCGTTAATGCTTTGGTCATCTCTAAACCTGTTGCTGCTCCTCAGCAGTACAATCAGCAAAGAAGTGAAAGGCCCAAGAGGCAGTATACCCGTTTGAGTATGACATTATCTCAAATTTTACCCCAATTGTTATCCACCAACCTGGTGACCCTCAAAGAAGCTCCTAAGGTCGTCAACACTGCGTCCCCTAAATACAACCCAAATGCCCGGTGTGCTTATCATTCTGATAGTCCCGGGCACACTACTGATGATTGTTGGGCCTTGAGAAACAAAGTGCAAGATCTAATTGACGCAAAAGAAATTCAGTTTGAAGCGCCGGAAAGACCGAATGTTGTAACGGCTCCTATGCCCCAGCATAGGGTGAATGCCATTGAGGAAGAAGTGTACGCTGTTTCGGTAGATGAAGTTGTTACCCCTTTGAAGACTGTTAAGAGGAACCTACTGCGGGCCGGTTTATTTCCGGGTTGCGGTGAAGGTTGCCCATTCTGTGCTATTTCCCTATCTGATTGTCCCTTGCTAAGGTTAGGCATCCAAGGCCTAATGGATAGCAAGGAGATTCTATTCAAAAAGACTGCTGTTCATTTGGTTCCGACGAAAGAAGTGTCCGTGATTACCATCTTCAAAAATCCAACCAAGGCTCCCCCAAAGAAGCCTATTCAAATCTTGACAGTTGCGCCTGTGATCATTACTGTTCCAGGACCCCTCTCCTACGTGTCTGATAAAGCTGTCCCCTGGCATTATGGGGCAGACGTATATGTAAATGGAATCAAGCAAGAATTTGATGCTAGTGCCAGTATCTGCGATATCACCGGTCCAGCTAAAGTCACCCGCAGTGGCAGGCTCTTCTCGCCTGACATTGCGCCGCCCGCTATTCGAAAACCCCTCCTCATAAAACCTGCAAGTTTACCAAGTCCTGTTGCTGATCAAATTGTGTCCCCTGCTGCCGAGTCATCAAATGCTCTGGGCAAAGGGATTGAAGAAGAGCCTGCCCGGATGGAGGCACCCATACCCGTAAATGCTGAGGCCTCCCGACAAGAAATGGAGGAGATTCTGAAAATAATAAAGAAAAGTGATTTTAATGTTGTTGAGCAGTTAGGGCATACACCCTCCAAGATCTCCCTGCTCTCCCTATTGCTATGTTCCGAGGCTCACGCTAAGGCATTAATCTCATTTCTCAAGACGGCCCATGTGCCGCAGGAGACGTCTGCAGTTCAGTTCACTGACTGCATAGCAAATTTGACGGCGGACAACGGTTTGGGTTTTTCAGATGCTGATCTAACCGCAAAAGGGAGAGACCACAATGATGCCCTGCATGTCTCCATTGAATGCAGGGGCACTACTCTGGCACATGTACTGGTGGACACTGGTTCTTCTTTGAATGTTCTTCCGAAAAAGGCTTTGGATCGTCTGGATTATGAAGGCCTGGAGTTGAAACCCAGCAATATCATCGTCAGGGCCTTTGACGGTTCCAAGAGGATGGTTCATGGAGAGGTTAACATCCCTATTCGTGTGGGCTCTCAAGTGTTTGACTCTACCTTTTACGTGATGGATATACGTCCATCATACTCTTGTTTGTTGGGTCGACCTTGGATCCACAAGGCTGGGGCAGTGACCTCCACCTTGCACCAAAAGCTGAAGTATCCTGTCAGGGGGAAAATCGTCACTGTGCAAGGAGAAGAGGAGTATATGGTGAGCCATTTGAATTCCTTCAGGTACATCGAGATGGACGGAGAATTTATTGAAACTCCCTTCCAACATTTCGAGGAGGTACATCCAATTTCAGCAGCTGCGGAGACAATGGCCGAAGAGAATGATTCCTTGAAGATGGTTTCCCTAAGGGATGCCCGGGCTATGGTTCAGAAAGGCGATGGTGCCCACTGGGGTCAGCTTCCTGACTTCACTCAGAAGAACGACAAGTTTGGGCTAGGCTTTACTGCAGAGGCTCAGAAGGCGGTGCGCAAAGAGAAGATTGGAAAGGCTCCGGTGTTTATTTCCAGCTCAAGGGTGAATGCTATCGAGGAGGATGTGGAGGAAGCTGAGTTTGATAATTGGATCTACCCGACTGCCAGCGACGGACCAAGCAACTGGACAGCAAAGGATTTTACCCCTATCACATTTGTCACGCAGTAATTGATTTCTTTTGATTTCCAAATTTGTAACAAACAATATGTTAAAACTCTGTTGGCTCGGTGTCCTGCCCGGGGCATCGTAGCTCCATTTGTGAGGGCTTTTTGTATGACATTTTCATATATCATCAATCAAAACATTGGACGTTTGTTGCATTTCAAATCTTGTGCTCCTTTCTTTCTGTGTTATACATATTGCAAAACAGCTATATTTACACACACTCACTTATACAGGTTTCAATCCACTCTGGATCTTACTGGCAACAGCTCTGCTACCGCCAGTTATGACTTCGAAAATCCGATCAACTTGGCCGAAGACGAAGGTGAAGATGATTGCGAAGTGCCTGGCGAACTCGCAAGACTGCTACTACAGGAAGAGAGGGCTATTCAACCACATGAAGAGCCTGTGGAGACAATTAACTTGGGTACTGAGACAGATAGGAAAGAGGTCAAAATTGGTGCCAATCTAGAGCTCAGCGTGAAGCAACGATTGATCCAGATGCTACAAGACTACATGGAGATCTTTGCTTGGTCCTATGAAGATATGCCCGGTTTGGATGCCGACATTGTAGTTCACCATTTGCCGACCAAGGAAGATTGCCCTCCAGTAAAGCAAAAAGTACGACGAATGCGTCCAGAGATGTCTGAGAAGATTAAAGCTGAGGTGATGAAACAGTTTGATGCGGGTTTCCTTGCGGTAACTTCTTACCCTCAGTGGGTTGCCAATGTTGTGCCAGTGCCGAAGAAGGACGGTAAGGTCAGAATGTGTGTTGACTACAGGGATCTGAACAGGGCCAGCCCCAAGGATGACTTCCCCCTACCTCACATTGATGTCCTTGTTGACAATACAGCTCAACACAAGGTGTTCTCCTTCATGGATGGCTTCTCAGGGTATAATCAGATCAAGATGGCTCCTGAAGATATGGAGAAGACTACATTTGTAACTCAGTGGGGGACCTTCTGTTATAAGGTCATGCCATTCGGATTGAAAAATGCTGGGGCAACCTATCAGCGTGCCATGGTTGCTTTATTTCATGATATGATCCATCATGAGATTGAAGTATACGTTGATGACATGATTGCAAGGTCTCAAACTGAGGAGGAACACCTTGATCATCTGAGTAAGTTGTTTGACCGACTCAAGTTGTACAAACTGAGATTGAATCCCAACAAGTGCACCTTCGGGGTGAGGTCCGGAAAATTGCTAGGTTTCATCGTAAGTGATAAAGGTATCCAGGTGGACCTTGCCAAGGTTAAAGCTATTCAAGAGATGCCGACCCCAAAAACAGAGAAAGAAGTCAGAGGGTTCCTAGGACGACTGAATTACATTGCCCGATTCATCTCACATCTGACTGCTACTTGTGAGCCAATCTTCAAATTACTGAAGAAAGATCAAGTAGTACGCTGGAATGATGAATGTCAGGCCGCCTTTGAAAGAATAAAGGAATATCTCCAAGAGCCACCCATTCTTATGCCACCGGTGGAAGGAAGACCTCTGATACTTTACTTGACAGTGCTTGATAATTCAATGGGGTGTGTGCTGGGGCAGCATGACGAGTCTGGCCGAAAAGAGCACGCTATTTATTACTTGAGCAAAAAGTTTACCGACTGTGAGTCTCGTTACTCACTGCTTGAGAAAACTTGCTGCGCTCTTGTATGGGCTGCTCGCCGGCTGAGACAGTATATGCTGACTCACACTACTTTATTGATTTCAAAGATGGATCCCGTAAAGTACATATTTGAAAAGCCTGCTCTGTCTGGAAGAATAGCGAGATGGCAAATGATCTTAACAGAATATGATATCCAATATACAACTCAGAAAGCAATTAAGGGAAGTGTACTGGCTGATCATTTGGCACACCAACCTGTGGACGATTATCAATCATTGAACTTTGATTTTCCGGACGAAGACATCATGGTGGTAACTGACTGTGAAGTACCTGGACCGGATGAAGGACCTGAGGAAGGATCCCGATGGTCTATGCATTTTGATGGAGCCTCCAATGCTTTGGGTAACGGCGTCGGCGCTGTAATCATATCTCCCAAAGGAACTCATACTCCCCTCACTGCCCGATTATGTTTCAGCTGCACCAACAACATGGCAGAATATGAGGCATGTATCATGGGTCTACAAGCTGCAATTGATTTGAGGATCAAGTTTCTAAGTGTCTTCGGAGATTCCGCTCTCGTGATCAATCAGATCAAAGGCGAGTGGGATACGAAACACCCGAATCTCATTCCTTACAAGGAGTATGTGTCGACCCTGCTCCCTCACTTTGAAGAGATAACTTTTGAGCACTTCCCCAGAGAAGAGAATCAGCTAGCGGACGCACTAGCCACGATGTCTTCGATGTTCAAAGTTAAATGGGACAATGAGGCTCCCCAAATCATAATCTGGAAGTTGGATGAACCGGCATACTGCTGCGAGCTCGAGACCGAGAAGGTGACTGAAAAACCCTGGTATCATGAGGTGAAGAGGTATTTGGAAGCTCAGGAATACCCTGAAGGTGCCTCTGTCAACGACAAGAAGTTCATGAGGAGGTTTGCTGCAAAATTCTTCCTCAGCAACGGCGTTCTCTACAAACGGAATCATGATTCAACTCTGTTGCGTTGTGTGGATAAGGCTGAAGCAGAGAAAATTATGATGGAACTGCATGAAGGAACATTTGGAACCCATTCCAGTGGACACACCATGGCTAAGAAAATCCTTCGGGCAGGATATTTCGGGTCCACAATGGAAGCCGATTTCTACCAGCACTCCCGAACTTGTCATAAATGCCAGATCTATGCTGACAAAGTGCATATCCCTCCGGTTCCTTTGAATGTCCTGACGGCACCTTGGCCTTTCGCAATGTGGGGCATCGATATGATCGGTGAGATCCGACCAACGGCATCCAATGGGCATCGTTTCATCTTGGTGGCGATCGATTACTTCACGAAATGGGTTGAGGCAGCTTCATATGCCACAGTAACCAAGAGCGTCGTGGCAAGATTCATCCGGCATAATCTGATTTGTCGGTATGGAGTCCCAGAAAGAATCATTACGGACAACGGTACCAATCTCAATAACAAAATGATCACCGAACTCTGTGAACAATTCAAGATACAGCACCACAATTCTTCTCCCTACCGGCCGAAGATGAATGGGGATGTAGAGGCAGCCAATAAAAATATCAAGAAAATTGTGCAGAAGATGACAGTGACCTATAAAGATTGGCACGAGATGTTACCGTTCGCTCTTCATGGGTACCGCACCTCAGCAAGGACATCAACCGGGGCAACTCCTTTCTCCTTGGTCTACGGCATGGAGGCAGTCTTGCCAATTGAAATCCAGATACCCTCTCTTCGGATAATGAAGGATGCAGACTTGAATGAAGATGATTGGATCCAGACTCGACTTGATCAACTAAATCTGATTGACGAGAAGAGGCTCACTGCTATCTGTCACGGTCAAACGTATCAGAAACGGATGATCAGGGCGTTTAACAAGAAAGTCAGACCGCAAGAGTATCAAGTTGGGGACCTGGTAATCAAACGCATCATCCTTCCTCAAAGTGATCCCCGGGGCAAATGGACCCCTACTTACGAAGGACCATTTGTGGTTAAACGTGTGTTCTCAGGAGGAGCCATGATCCTAACCACCATGGATGGTGACGACCTTCCTCACCCCGCCAATGCAGACATAGTGAAAAAATACTACGCATAAATAAAAGACCCGCTAGGTTGACATACCTAGGCAAAAATAAGGGCTTCCCGGCTAACCAAAAGGGTTCGGGCAAAAATAAGGGATGAAATGAAAAAATCTGTACACCCGGCAAGTCGAAAACCTGAAAGGGCGGCTTGGGCAAAAAAGGGTATCCCGGTGGACTGAAAACCCGAAAGGGCGGTCCAGGCAAAAGTTAGGGATAAAAGCGTAACACTATGTCTCATTGGATCACTTCGCATCCGGAATTCGGCATCAACTATCTGGCTCAGATTACGGCACCGACCAATCAGCTTTATCTTCGACCAGGCAGCAAAGCGAATGAGGCGTTCGAAGACATAAAGGCGATAGCAGAGTTGGAACCCAGTGGGATTGTTCACATAACTGTTTTGTTTTTTTTTCAAATTGTAAATTCTATACTTTTTTGGCGGCGTCCTCTTACTAGGATGTCAGCCTCTTGTACAAAAAACGCCTATTCACAGGCAAAGTTTAAATCAATACAAATTCACTTGTCCATATAAGTTGCCATTGTTTTTCTTTTTCTGTTTTGTCTTGCGAAAAACGTCCAATGTTCATTTTTGATATATGCATTTGACATTAAATTGCTGATTCATGAATGTTTGCATATGAAAAAGAAAAAAAATTAATTAATTACAAATGATATCAAAGCCAGGGCAATGTGGAATTGTTTAAAGCGGTCTAGTTGTTTTGTCCACCAAGGCACCAAGGTAGGTTCAACTGAAAATGCGGCCAAATCATCTTAGCTCCTCGCGGAGTAAAACAAGGTTCAGCAGCACTTTCCCCAAGCAGGAGTCGATTCCCCGTCGATCCTGAAAAAGGCACAACCTTCCCCGGCAGGTCTTAAAAGCTCATCCCCAGTAGATTCTGCGAGCTTATCCCCGGCGAAGTACGAACGCCTCGCCCAAGTTTATTTAAGAGTTATTTCCTCACAAGGACTTATAACTGGGTTATCCTCAGCTAAAAGCCACGGAAGACCGTTCTCGGCAAAAGTTCCTTCAATCCCCAGCAAAGTCTATCTTTGGTTTTCCCCAGCGGAGTTTATCATCATTGTCCTCAGCGGAATCCATCGTTAAAAGTCCTCAGCAGGCCTCTCATCAGAACTTCGGTCAAGCATCTCTTCCGCAGAACAGCTTCCCGGTCATTCGTCAAGGATTTATTTTCCTAAGATGAAATTACACTCATAAACATTTCACATTTTCATACATCTTGCTTACATACATGATGAGACACGTACAACGTCAAATGTTGAACATCATGACATCATGCATATCATACATCATGACATTGCATACAGCTTACGTCTTTGCCTTTTCAGGAAAAAGACAATCTCAAGAACGACTACTTTCTACTGTCACAATTCCAGATTCGATACCTGTATCTAGCCAGGGCACATCTGAGAGTGATCAGTTTCCAGACTCGATTCCTGTATCTAGCCAGGGCACGTCTGAAGAGTTCAAAGATTCGACTCCTGTATCCAGCCAGGGCACATCTATCAGCTACAACATTTCCGGATTCGATTCCTGTATCCAGCCAGGGCATATCTGTTAACCACATTTCCAGACTCGATTCCTGTATCTAGCCAGGGCACGTCTGCAGAATTCAAAGATTCGACTCCTGTATCCAGCCAGGGCATATCTATTGACGACTATTTCCAGATTCGACTCCTGTATCCAGCCAGGGCACATCTGTGAGCAACCGATTGTAGATTCGATACCTGTATCCAGCTAGGGCATATCTGCATAAGGAGACTGAAGATCAAACACCTGTAACAAGCCAGGAAAACATCTGTCTTTCTTAAACACACAAGTTCTCGCTAAGGAACCTCTTATGCGATCAACACTTCCGAATGGCATCTATAAGCCCATTCCCGACAAAGTTCTGTCACTTTTCCAGATGGCATCTACAAAGCCCATCTCCCTATCCACCATCTCTCCAAATGGCATCTATAAGCCCATTCCCGACACCACATTGTTGAGACTCCAGCATGCGAGTGCAAATTTCCGGGCACTCTAGTGTCCAATCTCCTTTTACCCTCGAGTCGCGAAAGGCAAACTTGCCAATCTAACTCTTCAGGTCCAAGAAGATTGAACAGGGGCAACTGTTGTACCCCAAAATTTGCCCTCCCATTTCCTCAACATTTTCTCATCACAAGACCTTTGAAGATCAAGATCCAATTAGGGTTTCCTCTGCTCAAGACTTCTCCTTGCACTGTGGGCTCAAATTAGGGTTTGTGTTTGCCTAAAGATGTTTTGACCTAAAATGCCTAAGATGACTTTCATGCTTCATATTGGACTCCCAAGTTTACCCATACCAAGTTTCAAGTCTTGATTCCAAGTTTTTCCCAGTCAATTGGACAGTTGACCTAGAAATCAGCTGTATTGGGGAAAAAGTCAACTGTGGCCAATTGACAGTCAAACCTCATGAAATTTGATCCACATCAACATTATGAATTCACATGAACCATTTGATCAAGTTCGGATCACAATTCCATAAGAAATTTGATCAGATCACCAAAAGGGCAAAATGGTCATTTTTAGGGTTTTGACTGCACAAAGGCAATTTTTGACTGTTTGACCTAGCCTATGGCAAACCAAGCTCACATATGGACTCAAGGACCCCATGGAATTATCTTGACATGTTCATCAAGCTCAAAAGATCCCAAGTACACAAGATTGACAGTTGAATTTCCCAGTCAATTGATCAATTTTGACTGTATACTGAAAAGTCAAACTTTGACTTTTTGGTCAAAAATCAAGAGTCAAGATTCATTTTTCATCAAAACATACCAAATCATGAAACTTGTTCACCAAGAAATCACAAAATGCAAATTAGGGTTTGAAAATGGAATTTTTCATAACTTAGAATTTTTCTAAGTTATGAAAAACCCTAATTTTTTCCCAACTTTGCCCCATCTTTTCACCATGATCCATTTGGATTCAAACAAAAGTCAAAACATGAAAGTTGTAGCTTGTTGCATAATCTACAACTTTGATTCACAAAGTTTTCTCATTTGAAGCTTGTATCTCAAGTTATGATTTTTTGAATAAGGGCACTAAACCATCTTTTAACTTAGTGAAATTTGACCTATTTTGACAAGGTTTTCTACCCTACTTCAAGGCCACTTTTCATACCCTTCCACTTGGAATTTCAAATTGCATTTCAAATATGGATTGTAGTACACATTCCAAGCTTTCCAAAATGTCCAAGAACTCATCAAACAACCTCATAACTTGAGAGATTCGAATTTCACAAGTTGGCAAAAATTCACTTTTGTTCTTCATCAAAGCATGTTCATAAACTTGGCAAATTTGAATTCAGCATGCTTAAGCTACATTGCAGGCCTCTAATCCCATTTTCACTCAATAATTCAATGCATATCCTTTGTGCTCTAGCATTATCTTGCTCATTTGGACAATACACACAAAATCAAGCCTAAACTAGAAAAAGCATATTATCTATTCTTGTAAAGTGTTACTTTATGGCAACTTTGCAAATCTATGAGGTACAATGCAGATCTTTGAAGCAAAAAGGCATGGGCATATCCCACTGATCAAGACTCAAATGTGCAGCATAGATTGAGGCATTGTACTGGCCTAGAAACCAAGTTGACATTTGCTTGCTTCACATAGAAGTAACATCCATAACATATGCTATCTCTCATCTCAGCAAAAGAACACAGCACAAAAGATATCAAACACATTCCATAGACCACATTGAAGCTTTTGCACGAGCCATTTCCCTTTCAAACCTTCTCCATCTCAGAATCACCCTCAAACTGCAAAAACAGGGGTGCCCCTGCAGTTTGAGTGCAATCTCTCAATCCCTTCAAGCATTTCTGTCCAAACCTGTTCCTCTACCTTCCTTACAACATATGCAAGCTATCCAGAAGCAAAGGCACGATCTGTAGTTGCTCTAACCACTTCCACCATTTTCACATCTTTGACTTGCAGGTGAAGTTCTGTAGCTTGATACAAGAAGGTTCAAGACAAAGTGAGCATTGAAAAAGCATCCCTGGACCTCAAGGAAGCTTTTCCAATCATTACATTGCACTGAAAGTCTCTCATCCTCCACATAGAAGTTCAACTGCACAGGTAAAAGTTTGAATTCGTATCTCTCTTATTAGGCATCTTTAGTCTTAAGTTTGTGAAGAAACAAAGTCCTACTCATAGCCCTGAACATGTACATAGCTTTACTTTTCATTTCTTTTGTCTGAGTAGAGAGAATTTGAGCTCTGAAAATGGTAGAAAAACTAGGTCAGAAAAGAGGGGGAGAGAAATTCTCTCTCATCTTGGAGAGATAGGTCATGTTCTTTATATGGTTGAAACCGTCTCTTAATGCTCTACACTTTTCATGTTATAAGTTTTGCTTGAAAGTCCAGGAATCCAGAGATAAAAAACGCGTGTTTTGTGTGAAGAAAGCTGTACAGAGGTTGAAGAAGAAGTGATCTGGGCTGGGCCTGGATTTGTTTCCTTTTCACACCCCATCTTTTGGTTTACACCCCCCTGAGCCCATTTGCTCATTTCTTGACATTTTTGACTTTTTCTTTTTGGGTTGACTTTATTTATTTTTTCTCATACCATTAAAATTTTTAAAATATTTTTTCCATTACTTTTTGTATTTATGGCATATTTATTTGTTTATTTCTTTTGTTATATATAAATATATATATATACTATTATTGAAATAAATAGAAAATAGTGTAGATACATTTTTATTTCTTTTTATTTACTTTCTGAAAATATTCCACAAAAAATAATAAATACTTTTTATTTTATTAAAATATTTAAATATTTATTTTAGAATAATACATATTTAGGGTTATATATATATATATATATTTGATTATTAATGTATTTAAGGAAAAGATATAAAATACTTGATTTTTTTAAACATTTGATACAAAAATTCTTTTTCCACAATATAGTTCATTTTAGGTTATTTTTATAGATAATAAATAAATAGTTGTATTAAAATTAAATAATACCTTTTATTTAAAAATTAGGGTTTTTCACCCTAAGTTCAAAAATACTAAAAATAAATACATTTTTATTTTCTTTTTCTTCTTACATAAATGATATTTTCTCATACACATAGAAACTTTCTCTTTTACATTTCACATATTTATTTAATTTACATTTAATTATGCATTGCAAAATATCCAATTGTTGTAATAATTTAGATTTAAATTCTTGTCAATATCCCCATTTGAACATTTGTACCCCCCTTCCCATATTTGGTTGTGTAATAGCTTAGTAATTTTAATTTCGCATTTTATTGCTTTCTAAATAATAACATGCTAGAATTAGGGTTTGTATGTGAAAAAACGATAAAAAGTAGTTTGACCTAATACAAGATAAACAAGCATGAAAATGAATACACAAATCACACTTGCACCCCCTAGGGTATTCCACTTGTTGCCTTCAAAAAAATGGGCCATATTGTATGTTGAACATCTTTGGGCAAAGCAAACAATTTGAATGATCATAGTCCCTCGATAAAAACTTTTTCAAAACAAACAAAAACAAATGATCAAGTCCCTTAGAGAAATTGCCCAAAGACATTTAACGTCGTTACAATTATGGTCTAAACGATGACCCGCGCCCGTCCCTTTCACATCCTAACACAAGGTTGTCCACCAACACAATGGTGGTGCAAACTTGTTAAAAGGGTTAGAATATAGCAATAATCTTTTGAGAAATTTAGGAGTAGATAACCTCTTAGTTACTTGAACCAACTTGCAAAAACAAAACACTTGCCTAATTTCAAAAACCATACATCACTACACTTTCAAAACAACTTTCAAAAACAAATGAAAACCTTTTCAAAAGACATACATCTTTGTATACATCCCCACGTGGATCATTACAAAGGTTGCCACCACATTGGCCTCTTTTCAAAAACATTTTCAAAACCCACACACTCAAGCACCATTTAAAACAATTGAAAACAAAAGGCAAGTGATCTAAGCAAGTAACTAAGAGCCCATGGATAACCATGGATAGAAAGGGTGCTAATACCTTCCCTTTCTATAATCTACTCCCCGAACCCAAGAAAACATCTCAAAAGGTTTTTGCTGTGCTTTTTAACCTTTCCTTAGGATAAAATAAAAAGTCGGTGGCGACTCTTGCTAACCGCAACATTTGCGAATACGAACGCAAAACACTAGTCAGTTCTCCCACCGTATCACAACTGGCATCCAGGTCCCCAATCGAAAGTCACACATTCACCACTTCTGGGCCAAACCGAAAAGATCCAGAGAAGCAGAATCGAAAAAACTTTCTGCCTGAATCGAAAGATCCCTTCTTCTTGCCTTTACTTTTTATTTTGCCTTTATATTTTCATGCTATTCAATATGGTTGTAATAGTGTAGGATTTTATTCTTCTGCATTTTATTACTTTTATATAATTGCTAGTAAAATAGGATATGTATGGCAAGATAAAAACAATAAGTAGACAACCCCTAATCAAAGACTATATGCATGCAAATCAAGCACACTATTCACACATGCACCCTTAGGGTAATCTCACTTGTTGCCTCGGAAAAATGGTCTTGTCCCTAGAAAATGGGTGTTTTAGCAAAGACCCTCGATAAAAGATCGTAGTCCCTCGATGACCCTTAATGTTGCCTTCGGTAAACGATCTAGTCCCTAAACGAAATTGCTAAAACGTCTCATAGGTTGCCTTCTATGACTATACAAACGTCCCACGCCCTTCCCTTCACATCCAATGATGGGGCTTCTTACAAAATCAATTGTAAGGTAGCAACATCTTAAGGAGGAGGAAAAGAACATAGACCTTTTGAGTAGGTAGGTTGTTCCTAGTTGCTCGCTTGCTCACAACAAAAACATTTTATACACCCACACTTTCATTTTGAAACATTTTCAAAAGACAAAGCTTTTTTTGTACACGTTCTTATATAGACGAGAACCATTACAAATACACTTTTAAAAATCACTTTCAAAAACACATTCCACAAACACCTCTTTGAACTATTTTCAAAATAACACTTTGTACGCGTTCTTATAGAAACGAGAACCATTACAAAGACGTTTTCAAAATACTTTCAAAACCCACACCAGAAGCACATTTTAAAACAAAAGCAAGTGATCTAGAAAGCAACTAAGAGCCCGTATATAACTACGGATGAAAAGGGTGCTAACACCTTCCCTTTTCATAACCTACCCCCCGAACTCAAGAAATAATCTCGAAAGGTCTTTCCTGTTCTTTTCAACCTTTCCTTATCGGATAAAAGAAAAGTCGGTGGCGGCTCTTGCTATCCGCAACAATTGCAATCAAACGCAAAACCCCCCAAGTCAGTTCTCCCACCGTGTTACACCTTATCTCTCATACCTTTCTTAGGTATCCAACTAAGATTATTGGTATTTTGACAGTAATTGTTTCAGATGCTTAATTGTAGTAGAAGTGTTTTTGGTGGTTTGTTTAAGTCTCACTCCATCAATGTTTATTATGTTGTTGATACAAAAAGGGATGATTAAAGGCATTGGATAACTAAAGAATTCAGGATGGATTCTCTAAGTTTTGGTAATATGTTTTCTTCTTACTCAAGGACTATTGACTATTGTGATAAACACAAGTCAGATATGTGATCAAGGTCTGAAGATATATGTTATCAAGGAAGAATATTATGTCTCTAATGAGATGCATGAAGTTCCTCTGAGGATTTAAGAACTATTTATATTTCTGGATTTAACAAGTATTTAACTGTTTATCCTATTACATGGTGCTCATGAAAGAAGAAGTTAAGATGTCACACCAGAAGGTGCAACATCAAGACAGTTGCAAAAGCTCTAGAACATGTTTTATGGATCTGTTTGGTTCAATATAAGGTGAAGGTCCCGGTGAATAGAAATATATATATGGTTTTCTTTTATGTAAATATATTGTCTGTGAAGTCTTCAAAGGGTCATACCTACTCCTTTAATGAGAATAAGGTATGTTTCTGAGTTAATTTGTTGAGATAATTACTTTTCTTGATGAGTAACTTCACGATCAAAAATCATTGATGTGTTCATTGAGAATGGTATTGATGTTCAACCAGCTGATAGAGCATCATCACAGTAGTTTGATACCCTGACATTGTGGAAGATTCTAAAGGGCTATTAGGAACTGAATAAGGAAGCTCTCAAGAAAGAATTTAAGAGGGAGTTCATTATTTGGAGTTTGTTTTAGTCTATGATCATCAGGTGTTTCATAGATGAAATAATAAATGATTGAGTCTTAGAGTAAAGAGAAATTGGCCAAGTCTGAAGAAATATGTATTAATGGAGGATATTCTGGCCATATGTATTAGAATTAATTAAATTCTGGTATATCTTGAAGATTGGGTATATTGCTGAAAGAAGATGTATTTTCAATTGGGTTGATTACTAAAAGAGTACAATGTCAAACTGGATATCGTGACATTGTAGTGTGACATGTTGTAGTAGGTGGGAGAACTGACTTGGGTATTTTGTGTTTTATCGCAATTGTTACAGATAGCAAGAGTCGCCACCGACTTTTCTTTTATCCAATAAAGGAAAGGGTGAAAATAACAGGAAAGGCCTTTTGAGATTTTTTCTTGAGTTCAGGGGGTAGGTTATGAAAAGGGAAGATGTTAGCACCCTTTTCATTCGTAGTTATCTATGGGCTCTTAGTTGCTAGCTCACTTTGAAATGCTTTGTAAATGTGTTTGTGATTTGTTTTGAAAGTATTTTTGAAAAGTGCCTTCATTTAGGAGAACTTTATAATGACTCTCGTCTCTATAAGAATGTATACAAAGTGTTGACTTTTGAAAATATTTCATGGAAAGTGTTGGTGTGTTTGAAAGATGTTTTATTTTGAAATGTTTGTGAGCAAGAAACTACGAGCGTTCTACCTAATCAAAAGAAAGTATTCGTTCTTTTCCTCCTCCTTTAGATAGGGCTTGTCTACCATTGTTTGGTAGAGAGCCTTATCATTGGATGTGAAGGGATAGGCGAGGGTCACTGTATAGTCATTGAAGGTAACATTGTAGGATACCTTAGCAATTTCCTGTAAGGAACTAAGATTATTTACCGAAGGCAACATCGAAGGGTCATCGAGGGACTACGATCTTGTAATCGAGGGTCTTTGCTAAAGTAGCTCCCGTTCGAGGGACATGACTGTTTTATTTTAAGGCTACAAGTGTGGGTTAACCCTAGAGATACAAGTGTGTGAAGTGTGTTGTTTTCATTTAAATTATCTTGAATTAGGATTGTCTACTTGTTGATTTTTATATCTTGCCATACCCAACCTAATTACTAGCAATAGTATGGAAAGCGATAAATTGCAGAAATTAAAAGTTCTATGCTATTACATCATTTTGGGATGGGGGATACAAATTTACAAATGGGGATATAAAGCAATAAAGTTCTAATTATTGTTACAACCATATTGAATAATAGAATGCAAAAATATACAAGAATATAGAGATAATGTAAAAGAGAAGAAAATTGTTTTTTATGGTTTTTTGTAGGAAAAGGTTTTATGATTAACCTAATTGATTTGAAATAAAAAAAAGAAGTTAATTATTAATTATGGTCTAAGTTGATTCAATTAATAGAACAAATTAAAAACAAAAAAATAAAACTAAGTCTAAATTTATTTTAATTAAGAAAAGAAACTAAATCAGTTAAGGAAATATTTTTTAGGGTTTCATGTAAAAGGAAATAAAATAAAATGGCAATAAAATAAAAGATAATTAATCTAAGTATTTAATAAAATATTTGTTGGTATTTTTTGATTAAAAATAATAATAATAATAATAATAATAATAATAATAATAATAATAATAATAATAATAATAATAATAATAATAATAATAATAATAATAATAATTTTAAAATAAAATAAAATGAAATGAAATAAAAATATAAATTATAAGTCAAAGGGTTTTAAAATGAATTGGGAGGTTAAAAAATAGTAAAAAGGGGGCTAGGCTCAAAATGCATTTGTTTGGAATCAGAAAACAAATAAAATAAAAGAAGTTATATGAGCCTGCGTAGGTATGAGAAAAATTAGGGGCGGGGATTAGAAGAAAAAAATAAGGCCCAAACCCTAAGCCTAATGCCTATTTTACTCTCATGTTACTAGCTTGTTGGGGTGTACCATAGAATGGTGTTGGAATGTATTGGATTTGATGGTAGGATGATCATGTGATGTTGATGTGAGGTGTATGGTGTGCGCCTCAAGCTAGCTAACACTGAATTTGCAAGAACAAATTAAGTAAAAAATAAAAGGGTACCACTGGGGCTCGAACCCAAGTCCCTATAGTTCCAAGCCTTACGCGCGCACTCTCTACCACTGAGGTGGCTATACATTCGGTGTTTAATGCACAAACCAATAAATATATTACAAACTCCATCCTGAATGTGTCATCTTCTTCTTCTTCGCACCAGCTTCCATGGACAAGATTTTTGAATCTCTGATCTTACTCATTTCTCAACCATTTGCAAAAGTACAAACATGAAACTTGCTCCATTTTTTACCACGATTACAACCATATAAATTTCATGAATTATTAATCAAAGTTGAATGAGAATTTTGTTTGGCCCTAAAATAAAACCTAACTTTTCTGGATTTTCAATTCTAAAATTCTCAACACATGGTTAATGAAAATGGAAAGTAAGCATATAGTTAACTTCAGGGTAATAATATCTACATTTTATCTTCACAAATGAACCATTAATGACGCTTGTATGAAGAGTTCAAAGTCAATAAAACTTACCTTGAAACTGAAATTCGTGTTTTGATTTAGATCACCTTTCAAGGTATTGTGATGATCAAAATAGCTTCAATGGACCTCTGGGAGGCTAATGCAATGCTTAGCTTTGATTGAGAGTGGTTGTTTTGTCTTGAAGAAGTCAAGTTGCAGGTGGTTGTTTTTGAGTTTAGAAAGTGATGAAGATGGAGTTAAAATTGTAAAACAAGGACATGGATGAACTATATTTGATGTATGGAAGCTTTGAAAATTATTTTGAGGGAAAACGCACGATTGAAATGGAAGATACAAGTTCAAGAGCAGAACTGTATACAAATGGAGTTTTTATGTGCAATTTCTAGCTAGAGGGAGTTTGGGAGACTTTCAGGGGTTTTTAATTCATCGTTGGCTTTTAAATAGCATCCTCTATTTATAGGGAAAGATTTTGGAAGCTTGAAGTAACCAGAAATCAGATATCACATGTTACGGTTTGGTTGAAAATGAGAAATCAAGTTGAATGGATTTTCATGATTCCAAAGTTCAAGTACAAGCATGGTATGTTGTTTGTTGGATGAAGGGTACTTGATTCATGCTTTTGATCTTGCTTTCAATCAGAGATATAAGTTACAGCGCCCAATGCATTGACAATTTGCATAAATCTTGCTTTTCCAAAATGGAAGTGTGACCTTTCTTCCTTAAATGGCAAGTCAACTTGGACAAAGCTTGAATCACCTGGACAATGGATCTATTATTTGTGTAAACATTAAATTATTGAGTGATTTGTAAGTTATAATGCCTACAAAGCGAGATTATGCAGCATGCTTGAAGATTGGATCAAATGTTCATTAAGAAAATGACCTATAATTCAAGTTTATGAGGCCATATTCATCTATTCGAAACTTCTAGCTCAAGCATGATCTCTTCAAGTTCTAGTACATTTTGGAAAGCTTGAAACATCCTCTGCAACTTTCATGTTTTCCATTTTTGCTAAATCAAATTGGAGCTATGTGAAAAAAGGTAAAGAAGTTGGGACAAAAATATGCCTAAACTAGGTCAAAGTTTCACTAAGTGTTTAAGAAAAAGTGCATGACTTCATGGGTTTATAACCCAAAACACAATAATTTCTAGGACTTGATCAGTGAAGCAGAGTTTTAGGTGTCATCAAGATTTATAACTTTCATGTTTAAAGTTTTCTTTGAATCATCATGCATCTTGGTGAAAAATTGGCATGAAGTAATGAAATTATCATGTATAAAAACACTTAGAAAAGATTCTAAGTCTTGAAAAGTTTGACTTTTCACATTGACTTTTGACTTTCTTGATTTCTTCATGATAAAAAAGCTTCATATTTTGAACGTATTGATGAATTGTGATCTTTGAAGCTCAACTTTAACCAAAAAGTCAAAGTTTGACTTTTTTGCATCAATTGACTTTTCATCAGTTGATCAAATTTCAACTATCAATCCATTGATCTTGAGGAATGTTTTGAACCATGAAATTAGGTCAACATTTCTTATCTGAATCGTTGAGATTATGCTTCAAGCCATTAGATCATGTATTAGGTCAAAAGTCATTGATCAGTCAATTATAGTCAAAACCCTAATTTTGACCATTTTGCCCTTTTGGTAAATTGTGTGCTTTTCTTGAGGGATTGTGATCAATACTTGATCAAATGATGAATAGGAATTTAAAATGTTGATGTTGGCCAAAAATTATGAAGTTTGACTGTAGGTTGACCACAGTTGACTTTTTACCCAATATAGTTGATTTTCAGTCATCTGGTCAATTAATTGAGCAAAATTATGATTCAAGACTTGAAACTTGACATGAGTATTATTTTAGGTCTATAATGATCCATGAAAGTCATTTGAGGCATTAGAAGTCCAATTATACTTGTGAAAATCAAAACCCTAATTTGAGGCATCAGTGTTTAGGAAATGGTTTGACCTAGTCAACACTTGTGCAAACTTGAGCTATTGGAGTTCTTGTGTGAAATGTCTTGAGAAAAGAGAGGGAAAATTTTTGGGTACAACATCTGCCCATGTTAAATCTTCTTAAACCTAAAGAGGTAGGTTGGCGAGTCCATCATTCGTGACTTGAAGGTGGAAGATGATTGAACACTAGAGTGCCCAGAAATTTGCTCTCGCTGATGCACGAAGTAATGTGTTAGTTGATTGCGTCGGAAATGGGCTTAAATATACCATTTGGAGAGGTGATGAAGATTTGTTGGAGATGGGCTTCTAGATGCCATCCAAAGTGACTGCTCGTAAGTATAAATCTTGACTGTGACTATTATTTTAACGTATACTGGAAGGAATCTTATGGCGACTACTACTTCAGTAGGTAATGAAGGAATTTCTGACGACTACTACTTCGACAGGTAATGAAAGAATCTTTGAAGACTACTACTTCAACAGGTAATGAAGGAATCTCTGAATACTACTACTTCAACAGGTAATGAAGGAATCTCTGATGACTACTACTTCAACAGGTAATAAAGGAATCTCTGACGAATACTACTTCAACCGGAAATGAAGGAATTCGAGCTTAATTTCGTCTCAGAGAGATATTATTTAGAATGATTCCCTGGGACAAATCTTTGATGGAAATATTTGTCAGATTTTAGCCCCTGGAGAAATACGTAGATAGTTGATGACGTTCATCTGTTGATTGATCTTTTCCTGAAAAAGTAAGAGTTAGTTGTATGCAATGCCATGATGTATGAAATGCATTGATTTAATGATGTTCTCAAAATAAATGAGATTATACTACATGTTTTTCGTATGCATATGCTATAAAATGTTATTGAAGTGTGTCTTTGTCTTGGAAAATAAATTCCTGACTACTGTTGGGAAGTTTTGGGAAGTTAAATCTCGGACTACTGTTGGAGACGAGGAGTATGTGTATCTTTAACTTTGTTTAGAGTGTTTCCTCTAGGAATTCATGTTTTCTTTTTGAGGAAACCCTGCAGGAACAGTTGATTTCTGCTTGGGGAGTAGAGTTTTGGGAACCTTGGTTGTCCATTACTCTACTGGGGAATTTAATTCTCATAAATCCTGACTGGGGATAAAAGAGATGATTAGACTTCTTATTGTATAGGGAGGATGAAGTTAACTGGTATCTGGTCGGGTTCCAGGCTTTTCAGTAACTTTCTTGGTATAGTACCAACTCTATTGGGGAAAAGGAATTTTATCAGTTGATCTGTAGTAATCTAAGGAATAGACTCAAGCTGGGGAGATTGTAGTCCATTGGGGAAGTAAACCCTGTTGGGGAAGGCATTCTGATGATCTTACTGGGCAAAAATCTTTGTAAGGTTTCCTCTTTCAGTTTTGGAAATCCAAACTTGGTTGAGGAAGATATTTTCCAGGGAATATGTCGATTGGAACTCTGGATGGATAGTGTATGAATTCACTTGGTGGGGATATTCTTATTGAAGTAACTCTGTGGGGATATATTAAATCCTTAAGTAAATTCTTATTACTATTCTTGTGCGTACATTTGTTAACAGCTAATCATGTTCACATGCATATGTTCAGTAAATTTTAGTCATTGGACGTTTTTGCAGTCAAAACATGAAAAAAAAACAAAAGGTTTTCACTTCAAAGTATATTTGTATTGATAATCTGCCTAAAAACAGGCGTTTTTGTACAGGGAGACAGAAATCCTAGTAAGAGGAAGTCGTCAAAAAATGAAAAGAATACAAAGTGAAAGCAAAAATTGTATAGCCATGTGGAAGTGATCTCATTGATTTCCAACTCTGCTATAACCCATATGTCTTCGAATATCATCCCTTACCGTTGAAAGAAGTTGATTGAATTGATCTCGTACCATTTTAACTTTTGACCTTGGTAATAAAGTTGATTGTTAGTGATCCAACGGGACATAGTCGTATGCCTTAATCCTTAACTTTTGCCTGGACCGCCCTTTCAGGTTTTTAGTCAACCAGGATATCCATTTTTGCCCAAGCCGCCCTTTCAGGTTTTTGACTTGTCGAGTGTATAATCTTTTGTATATATCTCTAATTTTTGCCCGAACCCTTTTGGTTCACCTAGATGCACTTATTTTTGCCTAGGTATGTCAACCTAGCGGGTCATTCTTTGTGCGTAGTATTTTTGACTATGTTTGCGTTCACAGGATGCGGGAAATCTTTGTCGTCCATAGTGGTTAACATCATAGCACCGCCAGAGAATACTTTCTTGACAACAAATGGCCCTTCGTAAGTGGGAGTCCATTTTCCCCTGGGATCGCCTTGTGGTAAAATGATACGTTTTATTACCAAGTCGTTGGCCTAGTATACTCGAGGTTTGATATTCTTGTTAAATGCCTTAATCATACGCTTTTGATATATTTTACCATGACAAACAGCAGCCAGTCTCTTTTCATCAATCAAATTCAACTGATCCAACCTAGTCTGAACCCATTCGTCTTCGCCTAAGTCTTCTTCTTTCATAATCCTTGGGGAAGGAATCTGAACTTTGACAGGCGGGATGGCTTCCATGCCATAGACTAAATAGAAAGGGGTTTCCCCAGTTGAGGTTCGAGCCGAAATACGGTAGCCATGAAGAGAAAATGGTAGCATCTCATGCCAGTCTTTATAGGTCACCATCGTCTTTTGCACAATCTTCTTTATGTTCTTATTAGCAACTTCCACTACGCCATTCATCTTAGGTATGTATGGAGAAGAGTTGCAATGCTTGATCTTGAACTGCGTACAGAGTTCAGTGATCATAGCATTGTTGAGGTTAGTTCCATTTTCGATGATGATCCTTTTAGGGATGTCGTACCGACAAATGATGTTATGCTTGATAAATTGGGCTACAACATTCTTAGTGACTGAGGAAAATGAAGTAGCTTCGACCCATTTGGTGAAGTAGTAAATGGCGACGAGGATGAAACGATGTCCATTAGAGGCAGTGGGCTTGATTTCTCCAATCATGTCAATGCCCCACATTTCAAATGGCCACGGAGTGGTCATGACGTTCAAGGGTATTAGAGGCACATGAACCTTGTCGGCATAGATCTGACACTTATGGAAAGTCCTCGAGTGGTGGTGATAATCAATTTCCATAGTCGACCAATAGTATCCAGCTCTTAGAATCTTCTTAGTCATAGTGTGTCCACTAGAGTGAGTCCTGAAGATACCTTCATGCATGTCTTCCATGATCTTTTTTGCTTTCTTCTTGTCCACACAATGGAGCAAAGTAGGATCATGGTTGCGCTTGTACATGATCCCATTGCTTAGGAATAATTTAACTGAGAACCTCCGCATGAATTTCTTGTCATTGATTGAAGCTCCTTCAGGATACTCTTGTGCTTCAAGGTACCTCCTCACTTTATGATACCAAGTTTTCTCCTCATCAGTGTCGATCTCATAACAATGCACAGGTTCGTCAAATCTTTTGATGGTAATTTTAGGAGCTTCATTGTCCCAATTGACCTTGAACATAGACGACATATTTTCTAAAGCATCTGCCAACTGATTTTCTTCCCTCGGGATATGTTCAAAGGTAACCTCCTCGAAGTAGGGGATCAAGGTAAGCACAAGCTCTTTGTGAGGGATCAAGTTTGGATGCTTGGTATCCCACTCTCCTTTAAGTTTACTTACCACCAGGGCTGAATCTCTGTATACACTCAAGAATTTTATTCTTAAGTCAATGGAAGCCTTTAGACCCAAGATGCACGCTTCATACTCATCCATGTTGTTTGTACAGTCGAAGCAAAGTATGGCAGTGAAAGGTGTATAGAAACCTTTGGGAGAAATGATCACAGCACCAATTCCGTTACCTAATGCATTGGAAGCTCCATCAAAAATGATACTTGATGTGTCTGTGATCGACCTAATGTCTAACGGTATCTCAAATGCAAGTGCACAGTCTATCGCGGTAGTAATAAAAGGATGTCGAACCCACAGGGACTTCGTAATCACTCTAGTGTTGTAAAACAGGTTAGTTTAGCTAAGGCGGAAATTGTCACGTTGGTTTTTTTAGAAGTTTAAAACTAAAGGGAAACTAAATTCAATTAAGGGAATTAATATTAAAGCGGTCGGAGCGTAATGATTTGAACCTATGCGAATTAAGTTGTATCTAAGCATATAAAAATATTTAACTTAATTGTTCTGTGGTACTTATCAGTTTAAAAACCCTCGATTCACACTCTCGTGGTCTTACCTCGGATCATACTCCTAAAGCCAAATGTCTGCTCTCGCTAGTCCATAAGTGTTTAGAAAGCATCTTTTTGAAAACTAAATAAGTCTAATTCGTTTTAAAGCACTCTCGCTGTATTTAAATCGAATGCCTAACTTTAGCTATCCGGTTAAAACCTCACACTCTCGTGGTCTTGATTTCTCCCTATTTCACTTTCTTTACTCTCGTAATAAAAAGCTTAATTTTTAATTATAAAAAGTCACGGCCAGAAATTAAGTTGATTAAGGTTTTAGCTTAGAAAAACATTAATTTATTCGGTTATTTCATCACACCCCGACTATGGGTATTTAGCTACTCATAATGTTCGGAATTAAAAAGCAGGAAATAAATTCAGAAAACAATAACGCATGCATCATAAATAAAGAATAAAAATATAACATAAATAAAATTTCAATTATATCAAATACAATAAAAACCTGAAAAGCAATAAAATCTGAGATCCTTCTTCCACAAGCCGGTAAGATTGGAACATCGGAATAAAAACTTAAATGGACGAAATTCGGAAATAAAGTCGAGAATAAAAATTGGCAGAGCTTCCGCAAGGTTTTTGTGAACTAAACTCTCTCCCCTTTTCTTTCTAAGTCTAAGCTATATATAGAGAATAAAAGTACGGTTGGAAAAATATCTGAGTTCCTAAATTCTTGGTTTTACTGAGAAAAATGAGGAGAAAGTGGCCTTGGGAGTTGGAGAGAATTTAGGCACGTATGCATGCTTTGCTTGACCACTTCATTCAGCTTTACCACGTTCTGTTGCTTGACCACGTTCAAAATTTAATACATATAAGCTTGTTACGGGCGTGGCTGGGGCGTTACACTCATTTTTCATAAGCTAGCGCGTTACGTTCGTGGCAGGGGTGTGACGACCGTCACACTCTTCTGAAGCGTCTTACGGTCGTGGCAAGGGCGTGACGACCATAACATCAGCAAAAAATGGATTTCTTGACAGATTTATCTTTTCTCTTTGGTCTTGGCTGCAATCTCGCGCATTTCATGTTTCTTCTTAGTTTGAGCTGAGATATGTTGTACCTGCATAAAACCATACAGAACTCGGAATATTCGAGAGTTAATCGGGTAAATACGACATAAAACGGATAAATTTTATGGTAAATATATGATATAATTTCGCGTTATCAAATCCTCCCATACTTAAACCTTTGCTTGTCCTTAAGCAAATAGTCGTAAAAAATCGGACAAGTGTTCGCTAGGCGCACGTGCACGACATACCTTTTGTTTTCAACATAAAACACAGGAAACCAATCGTCAGTCGGTCGATACTTGAGTAAAACGTCAGTGATATTGCAATGACACAATTGAGTCGCGTATTTCCATCTTAACAAACCGCTTAATCGTTTCGTCATATTTAAACCTCGATCCTCTCGTGCTTTTTCGCCCGGTTTCATTCTGGCGCAATCACATTAAGCCCTTTATCTTTTCACGCGCGTAGTGGAGTAGTCGGTTAGTGACTTTGATCCTATTTCTGTCGCGGGGTCTGGTACACGGATGTGGTTACCCTGGATTTTTCCAAATTGGAGGTTGCGGGGGATCGAGCCGTAGCACGCCCTACCAAGTTCAGAACCAGATACCTCTGAACCAACCTTCAATGGACTTCTTCTCTTATACTTATGTCTCGTATGCGATCTTTGTCTTTTGGCACAAGATTTTCTTTGTTTAGCATCGAGATGAGAAGATTAGGCATCAAACACTTATATTCATCGGCTCCCCACGTGGTTTGTGTCCAGACGGTGCTGACTGTTAGTATAAACTACTAGCGGTTACTTCAGAACTTAAAAATCGAGGTGTACATATAACGTCTCGTTTAGACGGGTTGCATAAGTAGGATGTTCACGGTGTCATAGTCGTATTGATTTTGTTTACTCGTTCTCGTCTACCTAACTAGGTTTCCGTTTTAAGGCAGGTATGTCGAGCTATGCGAGCGGAGAAATTTTTGGTATGGCTTAAAATACGGGGAAAACTTGAAAAACTTGAAAATATCATAGAATAGCCATAAATTTACTGCAACATGAAGGAAATATAACGTCTCTCCCACACTATATCAGACATTGTCTCAATGGCGTGATATAAGTAAGGAAGGAATACAAATAGAAAACTGACGGAAAGGGAAATAAGTGAAATACAAAAACAAAAGAAAACTACTGGTGGCCTTTGCCTCTGCTACGTGTGCGGGATCGTCGGGTAGGTGTGGCCTCGAGGTCGGTATCATGCGAGCCAAGAGCGGTGACGTCCATGCGTAAGGCGTTTAGCTCGGAGAAAACCTCGTCCAGCTTCTCGTTGATGTTGCGCTGGCCGCTCAGGATTTGGACATTTTGCGCATGTAGAGTGTCATATTGCTCCTGATGCTTTCTTTCAAGAGCTACAGCCATCTGATTTTGCTGATGGAGGTCTCTGAGTACGTCCTCCATAGTAAAAGGAGGTGGTGCAGAAGAGGACTCAGGAATGTCGGGAGCAGGTGTTTCGCGGTCCAATTCCTCCTGGATCTCGTTAGTTGGAGCAGCTGGTTGGGCATCATGCACGGGAGCATGGCCGTCATGGGCATCAAATAGCCAATTGGCTCGGTTATTCGGATCGATACGGTCCCTGCAAGGCAAAACAATGTTAGAATAAACGACGTTACGGATCACTGGATGGAACCGGCCGTTGTCCCGCTGGTAAATGAGATGAGCCGATTTGCAATGGTCTAAGGTAAGCAAGACCAGTGATCTGGAGGGTAGATGGGCAAGGGTGGCGCCATGATTCAGGGCCAATGCAATAGAAGTGACAAGCCCTCCGAAATAGAAGGGTTTGCCGCCACGAGTGCAAATAGAATGAATATGGGCCAAGAGGAATGGTGCGGCATTGATTTTCTGATTATTAAACGCACATTGCATGAAGAACATCTCTTTGGAGTTAAGCTTGTGGTTACTATCCCTTGCAAAAATGGTGTTGGATAAGATGCGGTGGAAGTAGCGAATGGTGGGGTTGTGGATTTGGGTAGCATTGAGGTGATCGTAGGAGTTAGCCCGATTATTGGTCAAGCTATGCCAAAGGTTGAAGGATTCCTCATGGAAGGTGTCAGGCACATGTAGGTGAGCGCCTTCATCAGTACAGAAGTCTAGTAGGCGACCGAATGCATTCTGGGAGAAGTCGTATTCGGTGCCGAAAATGCGGAACCTTACCACACCGGTAAGTTGATTTCTTGGACCATTCGGAGTGATGTAGCAAAATGAACTGAGGAACTCAAGGGTGAGATTCTCGTACGTTGGTTGGGGCTGGCTACATAGGGTCCAAAGGTTGACATTCTGTAGGAGGTGTTGGACACTTTCAAGTAACCCGAGGTCTCGGAGGCAGTCAATGTCGACGAACCTCGTGGGATGGATGCCTCGGCGTTGGAACTTCAGGAACCGCGTGCGCTGGGTTTCGCCTGCTTCACCATCGCGTAGGTAGATGCCTGGGATTTGTTGGTTGATGTTTGCCATTTTGTAATGCTAAAGCGTTAGAGATAGTGGGTTTGGGTTGTGGGATGGAGTTTGTGAGGTATCGGTTGTGAGATGGAGATAATGATGAGGGAAAAATATTGGGAAGGATGAAACTTAATGGAGAATGAAGGTGACTTAATGGATGAAACTTAATGGGAAGGTTTTGAAATAGTGGAGAAGAGGGAAGGTTGCAGAAGAAGCGCTACTGTCTGCTACAAGGGTCACTGATGTAACCCGTGTTACGATCGTAACACAGGGATGACGATCGTAACACGCTAAAAGGCGTGTGACGAACGTAAGAGGGATGTGACGATCGTAATGACTGCAAAATGTGCAATTTCTTAACAGACTATGTTGTATCAAGTCTGCAACATTCTATCTCTACACAAATGCATTTTAATAGCAATATAAATTCAATGGTATACCAAGAAAATGCAAGCATAAATGTTCCAAAACATCACACCATCAGCAATTAGAGTAAAAACCCGCAATTTATGTAAAGCAGTATAATTTGTGCAGAGGAATCTAGCAAACCCGTATTAAACAACTGAAACGAATGATTTCGTAAAACTGCATGTTCAACAACATAAACTCAAAAATTACATAAAGATAAATTTCTTCTACATTTAAACGAAACTGAAAGTGTGCAGAAATTGGAAACTCCTAGAAACAAAACAAAATGAAATATAAAAACTGCAGCTGCCATTCGTGACTTCATCCAAGCTTTGCTTTAATTTCTTCGAGTGAATTATGAATATGATAAAATTGCTCCACTGTTATGTCGGTTAATCCCATTATTTCCAGACACATGCTTTTTATTTCATCTTTTAAGCCATTAATGTTAGTCTGGTAGGTATTAAGCGTGGTGGCAATTTTGTTAAGGTTATCAGTATAATCCTTCGTTGTTGTTTCAGGGGCTGCATGGGCTTCCGCCATGTTGACATTTTCATAATAACCAGGAGGAGTCTCGGGGTCACCCATATCGGACATAATATCATCAAAAATTTGGTAATCTTGCGGTGTCTCAGGTGTAGGAGGTTGGTCGGGCGGGTTTAGCTCATAAAGCCAGTTGTCACAGTTGTGGACGCTCACTTTGTCATGGTTCGGAAGGGTAAATAAGTTTACAACTTCATCTCTTATCAGATAATCATAAGGTGGGTAAGCATGGTTTGCTATCATTCGGCGGTTAAAGCAAAAAGCAAGATTCATGGGACGGATCGTACCGAAGTGCGGGCACCTATTCAGCTGGTGTCTTAAGCCGAGGGCATGTGCAATCATTGTGACCAGGCCACCTATGATGATTGGTTCATCAGGGTTATCTATAATGTGGTAAAAGGTTTGCATCAGGAAGGGTACGGCATTAACGGGGTGGCCTTGGTGCATACAATACAGTAAAAATATCTCGTCTTTGGACACGGCAGTCTAGTTCTCCTCTTTCCCAAATACAGTATGGGCTAGCATCTTATGGAAATAGCGGATAGCAGGGTTATGAATTTCATCATTATCCATGTTATCCGGATCGGGGTGATAATTACCAGTCAAGGTGCCCCAAAAGTAGTCTAGCTCAATGTCCATCAGCTCAACCTGGGTAGTGGAAAAGGCAAAAGGGCCGCTAGGAAATCCTAACAAGTCAGCTAAGTCCTTATGATTGTAAACAAAATTAATGCCGAAGAGACGGAAACTTATGAATCATTTACGGGTTCCTTTCCCGTGTTCTGGTAAATGGACTAGGGAGCTTAGGAATTCAAAAGTGAGCTCACGGTAGGTGGCAAACCTAGTCTTAATAAGGGCTTTTTCCCACCCCAACCGGTTAAACAAGTACATAACACTATCTAATATACCTAGGGCATTCATAGTGGGTTCATCATGATAAAGTGTTATGCCAATGTTTCTTTTAGACAATTCCTCGAATTTTCTTTTCTGGTTTATACCCCTAAAGGTGGTTTCTAAGAAATTATGTTGCTTTGGTTCCATGGGTATTGTTAGGGAAACTAGTCAGAAGAGAAGGTGCAAAAGAAACAAAAACTTTTCAGAAATCCTGTGGAAAGTAAAATTATTTTTGAAATTAGCAGCAGTTTTCATGAAAATTATAACATAAGAAAGAAAATGAAAATGAAACTTTAAATAGAAATAAATGCAAAAATGAAAAGAATAATAAATAACAAATAGGCGGGTTGCCTCCCACTCAACGCTATTTTTAATGTCAAAAGCCTGACATAGTGCCTAGCAGATTTATTCGGGTGAAATATCGGGTAATTTTAAAAGTCTTAGACTATTCGTATAGTCTCTATTTTCAATGTTGTTGTATATTTTTAACCGCTGCCCGTTTACTATAAACGGGTCAGTGTTTCTACCCTTAATTTCTATCGCTCCGCTAGGAGACACTCTCGTAACTTCATATGGACCTGACCATCTTGATTTTAGTTTACCAGGGAAAAGCCTAAGTCTTGAGTTAAATAATAGCACGACATCTCCCACACTAAATTCTTTCCTAACTAAACGCTTATCATGCCATTTTTTAGTTCTTTCTTTGTATATTTTAGCATTCTCGTAAGCATCTAGCCTTAACTCTTCTAATTCATTTAAATCCATGACTCGTTTTTCTCCCGCAGCAGTGTAGTTCATGTTGAGCGTTTTGATTGCCCAATACGCTTTGTGTTCTAATTCTACTGGGAGGTGACAGGATTTTCCGTATACGAGCTTGAAGGGTGTAGTCCCTATAGGGTTTTGTAGGCCGTCCTATAGGCCCATAAAGCTTCGTTGAGCTTTAATGACCAATCCTTCCTGGTTGTGGCTACAGTTTTTTCTAAGATCTGCTTAATTTCTCTGTTCAATACTTCGACTTGTCCACTGGTTTGTGGGTGGTATGGTGTCGCTATACGATGTTTTACTCCATACTTAAAAAGTAATTTTTCGAATATCCTTGAGATGAAATGGGAGCCACCGTCACTGATGACGAGTCTCGGTACGCCGAATCTTGGGAAAATTATGTTTCTAAAGAGTTTGATTACTACTCGGGTGTCATTTGTAGGAGAGGCTATGGCCTCGATCCATTTTGAGACATAATCAACCGCGACGAGTATATATTTGTTTCCAAAAGAAGATGGGAAGGGTCCCATGAAATCGATTCCCCATACGTCGAAGATTTCTACCTCTAGTATTCCCCTTTGAGGCATTTCATCGCGTCTTGAAATATTGCCGGTGCGTTGACACCGATCGCAATTTCTAACAGCGATATGGACATCTTTCCACAGATTAGGCCAGAATAGGCCAGCTTGTAAGATCTTTGCACAGGTTTTGGAGATGCTTGCGTGTCCCCAGTAAGGAGATGAATGACAGTGGGAAATGACATCTTTTATCTCTTCCTCGGGTATGCATCGATGGAAGATTCCGTCTGGTCCTCTTTTAAACAGTAAGGGCTCGTCCCAATAGTAGTGTTTGAGATCGTGGAAGAATTTCTTTTTCTGTTGGTAAGTAAGATCTGATGGGAGCGCGTTTGCAGCTAGATAGTTAACTATGTCAGCATACCATGGCAGTCCCATGGTTGCATGGATTGCTTTTACGGCTTCCTCGGGTTTTGGTTCGGTTAGGTTGAAATGAGCTAGGTCGTTCCTTATTTGGGCTATCAATTGCTCGTATGGAAAATCATCGTTAATCGGCACTTGTTCGGGTTTTATATCTTCCAATCTTGACAAGTGATCCGCTACGACGTTTTCGGTCCCCTTTTTATCCTTAATTTCTAAGTCAAATTCTTGCAAAAGAAGGATCCATCTGAGGAGCCTTGGTTTTGCATCTTTCTTATTTAATAGATATCTTATGGCAGCGTGGTCCGTGTAGATGATGATTTTTGCTCCTACTAGGTAGGAACGGAATTTGTCAAGCGCGAAGACGACTGCTAATAGCTCTTTCTCAGTCGTGGCGTAATTCATTTGGGCTTGGTCTAGCGTTCTGCTAGCGTAGTAAATAGCGTGTAGCTTCTTGTCTTTCCTCTGTCCAAGAACTGCGCCTACGGCGTAGTCACTCGCGTCGCACATGATTTCGAAGGGTAAATTCCAATCAGGTGGTTGCATGATTGGTGCGGTGATAAGGGCTGATTTTAGAGTTTCAAACGCTTTATGACAATCATCGTCGAATATGAACTCAGCGTCTTTCATTAACAGACCGGTAAGTGGTTTAGTGATTTTTGAGAAATCTTTAATGAATCGCTGGTAAAAACCGGCGTGTCCTAAAAAGCTTCGTATTTCTCTAATGGTCTTAGGTGGTCGGAGTTCTTTTATGACTTCTATTTTGGCTTTGTCAACTTCAATCCCTTTATTAGATATGACATGTCCTAGCACGATTCCTTCTCTGACCATGAAATGGCATTTTTCCCAATTGAGCACGAGGTTTACTTTTACGCACCTTTCTAAGACTTTCTCTAGGTTTGACAGACATCCTTCGAAACTTCCCCCACACACTGAGAAATCATCCATGAACACCTTCATGATGTTGTCTATAAAATCTGCAAAGATTGCCATCATACATCGTTAGAAGGTAGCTGGGGCATTACACAATCCGAAGGGCATTCGTCTATATGCGAACGTTCCATACAGACACGTGAAAGTAGTCTTTTCTTGGTCGTCAGGGTGAATGGGGATTTGAAAGAATCCGGAGTAACCGTCTAGATAGCAGAAATAGGAATGTTTGGCTAACCGTTCTAGCATTTGATCTATGAAGGGTAGATGAAAATGGTCTTTTCGAGTGGCTTTGTTTAGTTTTCTATAATCTATACACACTCTATGTCCATTGACTACTCTTTGAGTTATTGGTTCCCCTTTCGCGTTCTTAACAACGGTGATACCTCCTTTCTTGGACACCACGTGTACTGGGCTCACCCACTTACTATCAGAGATCGGGTATATAATTCCAGCTTCCATAAGCTTTGTAATTTCATCTCTGACTACAGTGCTAAGAATCGGGTTAATCCTTCTTTGAGGTTCTCTAGAGGTTTTACAATCCTCTTCTAGCAAAATACGGTGCATACAAATTGAAGGACATATTCCTTTCAGATCAGATATGTTATACCCTAGTGCGGTTGGATACCTTCTTAGGACGCCTAAAAGTTTTTCAGTTTCGAGCTTCCCTAAGTTGGAGTTTACTATTACTGGTCGCGTGTGTTCGGTATCAAGGAATTCGTATCTTAGATTCTTAGGTAAAACTTTCAATTCTACACTGGGGTTCTTCGTACATGGCATATGATCGGGCGTGAGTGCTAAGCTTTCGTTTAGACTGTCATCGTTTTCGAATACTGGAGGGGTTTGGATTTCTATTATCTCAGAATATTTTGTCTGTTCTGCTTCCATTTCCCTTACGCACTCGTCTATGACATCTATAAGATGGCATGTGTCGTTCATGGCTGGTGCTTGTAAAAATTGAGTAAGGATGAATTTCACTTTTTCTTCCCCAACTTCGAACGTTAGTCTGCCCTTCTTTACATCAATTATAGCTCCGACGGTGGCTAGGAAGGGTTTTCCTAGTATGATAGGGGTAACTGAGTCCTCGGTTATGTCCATGATGATGAAATCGGTCAGGATATAGAATTGACCTATTCTAACTGGAACGTTTTCCAGTATACCTACAGGGTATTTAACCGATTGGTCGGCTAATTGGACGGACATTTTCGTGGGTCTGAGTTCTCCCATCTCTAGCTTTTTGCAGATAGATAAGGGCATGACACTAATTCTTGCTCCTAAGTCACATAGGGCTTTGTCTATAACAAATTTTCCAATATTACAAGGTATGGAGAAACTACCTGGGTCTTTTAGCTTAGGAGGCATATTGTTTTGAATGATCGCGCTACACTTGGCAGTGAGTGTAACTGTTTCGTTATCCTCTATCTTCTTCTTGTTGGATAGGATTTCCTTAAGAAATTTAGCGTACGAGGGCATCTGAGTGATGGCTTCTGTAAAAGGTATTGTTATATTGAGTTGTTTCAGAAGTTCAACGAATTTCTTGAATTGGCCCATGGTTTTGGAATTTGTAAGTCTCTGAGGATACGGGATTGGTGGTTTATAAGTTGGTGGAGGTACATAAGGCTTCTCTTGCTCCACTGCCTCTTGCGTTTCGCTTTCCTTTTCTTTTTCTCTAGGTTCATTGGCTTTTTCAGGCGGCTCGCTCTGTTTTTGGTACATGGCTGGATTTTCTAGTCTCGAGTCAACAGGTCCGTCGAGTTCTTTTCCACTTCTCAGTATCACAGCATTAGCATGTCCTTTTGGGTTGGGCTGTGGTTGACCAGGAAAAATTCCAGTCGGTGCTGCAGTAGGTGCTTGTTGTTGAGCTACCTGTGAAATTTGCGTTTCAAGCATCTTGTTATGGGTGGCTAAAGCATCAACCTTGCTAGTTAATTGTTTTATCTGCTCATTAGTATGTAAATTTTGATTCATAACGTCTTTATTAGTCTGAGCTTGGGAAGCAACAAAGTGCTCTATCATGATTTCTAGGTTAGATTTCCTAGGAGCATTAGGTCCATTACCAGGATGATTTGGGATAGCTTTTGGATAATCGGGTGGTGTGGCAGGAGCTTGTACAGGTGCGTATAACGCGTTGTTACTTTTGTATGAAAAGTTCGGATGATTTTTCCAGCCAGGGTTATAGGTATTACTATAAGGGTTCCCTTGTACATAGTTTGCTTGTTCAGCTGGAACTCCTGTTAGAAGTGGGCATTCTGGAGCAAGATGTGATTGAAGACCACATAGATCGCAAGTTTGGACAACTGCAGCTACGGTAGCTGCCGGAGTAGTGGTAAGGTTTTCTAGCTTTTGGGTAAGAGCTTCCACTTTAGCATTGACTTGGTCCAGGATATTCACTTCATACATTCCACCTTTGGTTTGGGATTTCTCCACATTAGCTCTTTCGCTTCCCCATTGATAGTGGTTCTGGGCCATACTTTCGATAAGTTGATTTGCTTCGGCATATGGTTTATCCATCAGTGCGCCACCCACAGCGGCGTCTATAGTCATTCTTGTGTTATACAACAGACCGTTATAAAACGTATGAATGATTAGCCATTCTTCTAAACCATGATGAGGACAGAGTCTAATCATATCCTTGTAACGTTCCCATGCTTCGAAAAGTGATTCGTTATCTTTTTGTCTAAAATCGTTGATGTTAGCTCTAAGCATAGCAGTTTTGCTTGGTGGGAAATATCTAGCCAAGAAGACTTTTTTCAATTCATCCCATGTGGTGATTGAATTTGAAGGAAGGGATTGGAGCCAGGCTCGGGCTCTGTCTCTTAAAGAAAAAGGAAATAGGCGCAATCGTATCGCCTCGGGGTTTACACCATTCGCTTTTATAGTGTCTGCGTACTGCACAAACACTGACAGATGTAGGTTAGGGTCGTCAGTAGGGGATCCAGAAAATTGGTTCTGCTGAACGGCAGATAGAAGCGAAGGTTTCAGCTCGAAATCGTTTCGAGCGATAGCAGGGGCGGCAATGCTGTTGTGAGGCTCCGCTTGCGAAGGAACTGCGTAGTCCTTAAGAGCGTGAGGCGGATTTGGTACGTCAGCCATTGTCGATTCTTCGGTAGATTCTGATAACGGGATATCAGGAATTTTAGTCGGAGGAAGATTGTTGAGAGATCGGTATTCTTGAATTCGGCGTCTTAATCTTAAGTAACGCTCGATATCATTAATTTGTAAATGCAAAGGCTCGTTTTGAGAACGAGTGTTTGGCATACAACAAAGGGAAATATAAAAAGTTGCCTTAATCTAGACAGCGTTGTTTTCAGATTACACTAGTGACTAAACTAAAGTCCCCGGCAACGGCGCCAAAAACTTGATGTGTCTGCGATCGACCTAATGTCTAACGGTATCTCAACTGCAAGTGCACAGTCTATCGCGGTAGTAATAAAAGGATGTCGAACCCACAGGGACTTCGTAATCACTCTAGTGTTGTAAAACAGGTTAGTTTAGCTAAGGCGGAAATTGTCACGTTGGTTTTTTTAGAAGTTTAAAACTAAAGGGAAACTAAATTCAATTAAGGGAATTAATATTAAAGCGGTCGGAGCGTAATGATTTGAACCTATGCGAATTAAGTTGTACCTAAGCATATAAAAATATTTAACTTAATTGTTCTGTAGTACTTATCAGTTTAAAAACCCTCGATTCACACTCTCGTGGTCTTACCTCGGATCATACTCCTAAAGCCAAATGCCTGCTCTCGCTAGTCCATAAGTGTTTAGAAAGCATCTTTTTGAAAACTAAATAAGTCTAATTCGTTGTAAAGCGCTCTCGCTGTATTTAAATCGAATGTGTAACTTTAGCTATCCGGTTAAAACCTCACACTCTCGTGGTCTTGATTTCTCCCTATTTCACTTTCTTTACTCTCGTAATAAAAAGCTCAATTTTTAATTATAAAAAGTCACGGCCAGAAATTAAGTTGATTAAGGTTTTAGCTTAGAAAAACATTAATTTATTCGGTTATTTCATCACACCCCGACTACGGGTATTTAGCTACTCATAATGTTCGGAATTAAAAAGCAGGAAATAAATTCAGAAAACAATAACGAATGCATCATAAATAAAGAATAAAAATATAACATAAATAAAATTTCAATTATATCAAATACAATAAAAACCTGAAAAGCAATAAAATCTGAGATCCTTCTTCCACAAGCCGGCAAGATTGGAACATCGGAATGAAAACTTAAATGGACGAAATTCAGAAATAAAGTCGAGAATAAAAATTGGCAGAGCTTCCGCAAGGTTTTTGTGAACTAAACTCTCTCCCTTTTTCTTTCTAAGTCTAAGCTATATATAGAGAATAAAAGTACGGTTGGAAAAATATATGAGTTCCTAAAGTCTTGGTTTTACTGAGAAAAATGAGGAGAAAGTGGCCTTGGGAGTTGGAGAGAATTTAGGCACGTATGCATGCTTTGCTTGACCACTTCATTCAGCTTTACCACGTTCTGTTGCTTGACCACGTTCAAAATTTAATACATATAAGCTTGTTACGGGCGTGGCTGGGGCGTTACGCTCATTTTTCATAAGCTAGCGCGTTACATTCGTGGCAGGGGTGTGACGACCGTCACACTCTTATGAAGCGTCTTACGGTCGTGGCAAGGGCGTGACGACCGTAACATCAACAAAAAATGGATTTCTTGACAGATTTATCTTTTCTCTTTGATCTTGGCCGCAATCTCGCGCATTTCACGTTTCTTCTTAGTTTGAGCTGAGATATGTTGTACCTGCATAAAACCATACAGAACTCGGAATATTCGAGAGTTAATCGGGTAAATACGACATAAAACGGATAAATTTTATGGTAAATATATGATATGATTTCGCGTTATCAATAGTCCATCGGGATCCTTGTTCAGGTCCTTCATACGGTCCAAGCTTTTCACATTCGGTTATTAGCATGATATTCTCGTCCGAGAATTCAAAGTTCATGGATTTGTAGTCTTCAATAGCTTGATGGGCCAAATGATCCGCCAATACACTCCCCTTTATTGCTTTTTATGTAGTGTACTGGATATCGTATTCAGCCAATATCATTTTCCATCTAGCTATTCGTCCGGAGAGAGATGGCTTCTCGGAGATATACTTGATGGGATCCATCTTAGAAATTAATAAAGTGGTGTGAGTCAACATATACTATCTTAGCCGGCATGCAGCCCATGCCAAAGCATAACAAGTTTTCTCGGGCAGTGAATATCTGGTTTCATAGTCAGTAAACTTTTTGCTAAGGTAGTATATCGAATGCTCTTTTCGACCAGACTCGTCATGTTGGCCCAACACACACCCCATTGAATTCTCTAATACAGTCAAGTACATAATCAGAGGTCTTCCTTCAACTGGAGGCATCAGGATTGGAGGTTCTTGTAAGTACTCCTTAATCTTGTCAAAATATGCTTGGCAATCGTCGTTCCATCTGACTACTTGATCTTTCTTCAACAGCTTGAAGATTGGCTCACAAGTAACAGTCAAGTGAGATATGAATCGGGAAATGTAGTTGAGTCGACCTAAGAAACCCTAACTTCTTTTTCAGTACAAAGAGCTGGAATTTCTTGTATGACTTTGACTTTCGCAGGATCGACTTCAATACCTTTTCCACTGACGATAAACCCTAGGAGTTTTCCAGATCTTATCCTAAAGGTGCACATGTTGGGATTCAGCCTTAGCTTATACTTTTTAAACCTTTCAAATAGCTTGTGTAAATGATCAAGATGTTCTTCATCAGTCTGTGACCTTGCAATCATATCATCCACATAGACTTCTATCTCATGATGAATCATGTCATGAAATAGAGCTACCATAGCTCGTTGATAGGTTGCCCCTGCATTCTTCAAATCTAAAGGCATGACCTTGTAACAGAAGGTGCCCCACTGTGACAAAAGTGGTCTTCTCCATATCTTCGGGAGACATTTTGTTTTGATTATAACTGGAGAAACCGTCCATGAAGGAGAAAACTTTGTGTTGAATCGTGTTGTCGACTAAAACGTCAATGTGTGGTAATGGGAAATCTTCCTTTGGGATTTCTCTATTCAAATCCATGTAGACTACGCACATATGGACTTTACCGTCTTTCTTCGGTACTGGAATAACATTTTCCACCCATTGAGGGTATGATGTCACTGCCAGGAAACCTGCATCAAATTGTTTCATTACCTCAGCCTTTATTTTCTCAAACATATCTGGCCGCATGCGATGAACCTTTTGCTTGACTGGAGGAAAACCTTCCTTCATTGGTAGATGATGAACTACGATATCAGTATTGAGCCCTGGCATATCTTCATATGACCAAGAGAATACTTCAACATAGTCGTGCAACATCTGGACCAATCTTCTTTTGACACCATCTTCCAAGTTGGCGTCGATCTTGACCTCCCTCTTGTCTGCCTCAGTACCTAGGTTGATCACTTCAACTGGTTCTTCGTGCGGTTGAATGGCATTTTCCTCTTGTATCAGAAGTCTGGCGATTTCCCCAGGTATTTCAAAATCTTCCCACCTTTGTCTTCGGCTTGATAGATTAGATGTTCAAAATCATAGATGGCAAGAGCAGAATCATTGTCAATGAGATCTGGAGTGGATGTGGATCTGCAAATGTGTGTGTGTGCATGTAAGGTCACATGGCTATTTTGAAAATTCAATAAAGTAAATAAAGGCAAAGAGTGAAATATTTGAATGTAAAATAGTCCAATGTTTTTCATTAAAATGAGCATATGGCATATGAAAAATGACAAACCCTTAACAAATGAACCATTGTGCCTCGGGCAAGGCACATGGCTTAAAGTCATTGTTTTAATGAAAATTACAAACAAATTTCTCAAAGTAATAAAAATAGAAAATGGAAATTACTCCTGGATGTAGGAGATTGGAATGAAGTCCTTGGCATTCTAGTTGTTGAGTCCCCCACCAGCAGTCGGTAGATCCAATCGTCAAAGTCGTAATCAGTATCAAAGTCTTCAAGAGCATTAACCTCATGGTTACTAATGTGGAGAGGTGGTTTCCTTGTACGATCACGTCTCACCTCCTTTTGAGCTTTGGAAGTGAAGCCTAACCCAAACTTGTATGACTTGTATGGAATATCCGGGAGTTGTCCCCAAATAGTGCAGCCTTCGTCTTCAACAACAGCACGAGCATCTTTGAGAGAGGTTATCCTTGGTGTATCTTTAGCAGCTTTGGGAGTGTCATGAATGGCCTTGGCAACAACAACCATGGAAGAGACCACGACAAAGACTTGACAAGTAGTTTCAATGAAATCTCCATCCATTTCAACATACTTAAATGAATTTAGATGACTAATCATAAACTCTTCCTCACCATAAATAGTGACAATTTTCCCCTTGATCGAATATTCCAACTTTTGATGTAGTGTGGAAGTCACCGCACCTTTCCCATGGATCCATGGGCGTCCAAGCAAGCAAGAATAAGCAGGACGGATATCCATCACATAGAACGTTGAGTTGAAGACTTGAGACCCAACCTTGATAGGGAGATCAACCTATCCATGGACCATGCTTTTAGAACCATCAAGAGCCCTTACTACAATGTCGCTCGGTTTCAACACCAGTCCATCACAATCTAGTCTATCCAAAGCTCCTTTGGGTAAGACATTGAGAGAATATCCAGTATCCACTAATACATGTGCCAGGGTAGTGCCCTTGCATTCTATGGAGATGTGGAGATCTTTGTTGTGATTCTTCCCCATCGGGGTCAAATCTGTATCAGACAACTCTAAACCATTGTCGGCAGTCAAGCTTGCAACACAGTTTTCAAATTGGTCGGCTGTAGTTTATTGTGGGACATGTTCATTTTTCAAGAATTTTATCAGTGATTGAGCATGTGCATCGGAGCATAGCAACAAAGACAGCATAGAAATCCTTGAGGATGTTTTCCCCAACTGTTCCACTATCTTGTAATCACTTTTTCTGATAATTTTTAAAATATCCTCCATCTCTTGGGTAGATGGATCCTCAATGGTAATATCTTTTGTGGGTGCCTCCTTCCTGGAAGGCTCTGCCATTTTTTCCTTTCCTCGAGTATCAACAACAGGTTTAATAGTAGTAATACAAATGAGTGTAGTAGTGTTTGTCGGAGGTGAAATTTCTGGAGAGAAGATCTTCCATGTCCTAGTAACTTTACTTAATCCAACAATGTTTGTAATGTTAGCAGTTTCATCTTCATCAATCCACAAATCTTGTTTGATACCACCGCCCCATAATTCTAGGGTGTGATACGGTGGGAGAACTGACTTGAGGTTTTGCGTTTGTATTCGCAAATGTTGCGGTTAGCAAGAGTCGCCACCGACTTTTTATTTTATCCTAAGGAAAGGTTAAAAAGCACAGCAAAAACCTTTTGAGATGTTTTCTTGGGTTCGGGGAGTAGATTATAGAAAGGGAAGGTATTAGCACCCTTTCTATCCATGGTTATCCATGGGCTCTTAGTTACTTGCTTAGATCACTTGCCTTTTGTTTTCAATTGTTTTAAATGGTGCTTGAGTGTGTGGGTTTTGAAAATGTTTTTGAAAAGAGGCCAATGTGGTGGCAACCTTTGTAATGATCCATGTGGGGATGTATACAAAGATGTATGTCTTTTTGAAAAAGTTTTCATTTGTTTTTGAAAGTTGTTTTGAAAGTTGTTTTGAAAGTTGTTTTGAAAGTGTAGTGATGTGTGATTTTGAAATCAGGCAAGTGTTTTGTTTTGCAAGTTGATTCAAGTAACTAAGAGGTTATCTACTCCTAAATTTCTCAAAAGATTATTGCTATACTTTAACCCTTTTAACAAGTTTGCACCACCATTGTATTTGGTGGGCAACCTTTGTGTTAGGATGTGAAAGGGACGGGCGCGGGTCATCGTTTAGACCATAATTGCAACAACGTTAAGTGTCTTTGAGCAATCTCTCTAAGGGACTTGATCATTTGTTTTTGTTTGTTTTTGAAAAGTCTTATCGAGGGACTATGATCATTCAAAATTATTTGCTTTGCCCAAAGAAGTTTAACATGCAACATGGCCCATTTATTTGAAGGCAACAAGTGGAATACCCTAGGGGGTGCAAGTGTGATTTGTGTGTCCATTTTCATGCTTGTTTATCTTGTATTAGGTCAAACTATTTTTTATCGTTTTTCGCATACAAACCCTAATTCTAACATGTTATTATTAGAAAGCAATAAAGTGCGAAATTAAAATTACTAAGCTATTACAAAACCAAATATGGGAAGGGGGGTACAAATGTTCAAATGGGGATATTGACAAGAATTTAAATCTAAATTATTACATCATTTGGAATATTTGCAATTTAAATAATGCATAATTAAATGTAAATTAAATAAATATGTGAAATGCAAAAAGAAAGTTTTTATGTGTATGAGAAAATATTATTTATGTAAAAGAAAAAAAAAAGAAAATAAAAATATATTATTTTTTTGAATATTTTGAATTTAGGGCAAAAACCCTAATTTTAAAGGTATTATTTTCTAATTTAATTCAACTATTTATTTATTATGTACAAAAATAAAATAAAATGAAGTGTATTGTGAAAAAAGGTATTTTTATATCAAATATTAATAAAATGAAAAAATCAAGTATTTTTTATATTTTTGTCTTAAATATATTAATAATCACATATATATATATATATACATATAACCCTAAGTATGTATTATTCTAAAAAATAAATATTTATTTAATATTTTAATAAAATAAATAAAAGAGTATTTTTGTGTGAAATATTTTCAGAGAGTAAATAAAAATAAAAATTGTATTTACATTATTTCTTATTTATTCTAATAATAATACATATATATATATATTTATGTATAAACAAAGAAATAAATCAAATAAATATGCAATAAATGCAAAAAATAATGAAAAAATATTTTTAATTTTTTAATGGCATGAGAAAAAATAAACAAAGTCAGCAAAAAAGGAAAAAGTCAAAAATGTTAAAAAATGAGTAAATGGGCTTAGGGGGGTGTGAGCCAAAAAAGATGGTGTGAAAAGAAAGAACACAAAAGCCCAGCCCAATGAAACACTGTCTTCAACCTCCAGCACAAAACATTTGAAAAACGCGCGCCATGTTCAGCTTCTTCTAACTCTTGATTCCTTGATTTTTTGAACAAACTTCCAACACAAAAGATGTTAAGCATGAAGAGACGGTTCTAACCATATAAAGAACTTGACCTATCTCTCTAAGATGAGGGAGAATTTCTCTCCCCCTCTTTTCTGACCTAGTTTTTCTACCATTTTCAAAGCTTAAATTCTCTCTACTCAGGCAAAAGAAATGAGATGTAAAGATATGTACATGTTCAGGGCTATGAGTAGGACCTTGTTTATTCACAAACTTAAGACTAAAGATGCCTAATAAGAGAGATACGAATTCAAACTTTTACCTGTGCAGTTGAACTTCAATCTGGAGAATGAGGAACTTTCAGTGCAATGTGATGATTGGAAAAGCTTCCTTGAGGTCCAGGGATGCTGTTTCAATGCTTACTTTGTCTTGAGAGCTTCTGAATCAAGCTATGGAACTTCAACTGCAAAAGGAAAAAATGAAAATGGTGGAAACTGTTAGAGTGATTACAGGTCAGGTTTTAGGCCATGGTTAGCTTGCATATGTTGTAGGGAAGGTAGAGGAATAGGTCTTGATCAAAATGCTCGAAGGGATTGGGAGTTTGCACTCAAACTGCAGGGGCACCCCTGTTTGTGCAGTTTGAGGATGATTCTGAGATGGAGGGTGTATTGGAGGTCAAAAGCTCGTGTGTTAGCTTGGATATGTTATGTGTAATGTGTTTGACAACTTCTTTCTAGTGTGTCTATGCTGAGGAGAGAGATGGCATGAGTTATGGAATGTTACTTCTATGTGAAGCAAAGAAATGCAAGATGTGTTTTTTGACTGATGCAGGCCCCCATAACAAGCTGCAAACCCTTGTCTTGATCAGTGAAATTAGCTCCTAAACTTGTGCCAATGAGATCTTAACTGTACTTGCTTGGATTTCAATTTGACATAAAGCTAGCTTTTACAAAAATGGATAAAGCACTTTATCTATTTTGAGATCAATCCACTATGCAATGCTAGAACACAAAGAACATGGCCTTGGCACAATGAATAAGCATTAAATTATTGAGTGCAATTTGGTTTAAGGACCTGTAATCTAACCCAAAGCAAGCTGAGTTCAAATTTGCAAAGTTATGAACATGTCTTGATGAAGAACAAAAGTGAATTTTTGCCAACTTGTGAAATTCGAATCTCTCAAGTTATGAGGTTGTTTGATGAGTTCTTGGACATTTTGGAAAGCTTGGAATGTGTACTACAATCCATCTTTGAAATGCAAATCAAAATTCCAAGTGGAAGGGTATGAAAAGTGGCCTTGAAGTAGGGTAGAAAACCTTGTCAAAATAGGTCAAATTTCACTAAGTTAAAAGATGGTTTAGTGCCCTTATTCAAAAAATCATAACTTGAGATACAAGCTTCAAATGAGAAAACTTTGTGAATCAAAGTTGTAGACTATGCAACAATATACAACTTTCATGTTTTGACTTTTGTTTGAATCCAAATGGATCATGGTGAAAAGATGGGGCAAAGTTGGGAAAAAATTAGGGTTTTTCATAACTTAGAAAAATTCTAAGTTATGAAAAATTCCATTTTCAAACCCTAATTTGCATTTTGTGATTTCTTGGTGAACAAGTTTCATGATTTGGCATGTTTTGATGAAAAATGAATCTTGACTCTTGATTTTGACCAAAAAGTCAAAGTTTGACTTTTCAGTATACAGTCAAAATTGATCAATTGACTGGGAAATTCAACTATCAATCTTGTGTACTTGGGATCTTTTGAGCTTGATGAACATGTCAAGATAATTCCATGGGGTCCTTGAGTCCATAGGTGAACTTGGTTTGCCATTGGCTAGGTCAAACAGTCAAAAATTGCCTTTGTGCAGTCAAAACCCTAAAAATGACCATTTTGCCCTTTTGGTGATCTGATCAAATTTCTTGTGGAATTGTGATCCAAACTTGATCAAATGGTTTATATGAATTCAATATGTTGATGTGGGTCAACTTTCATGAGGTTTGACTGTCAATTGGCCACAGTTGACTTTTTCCCCAATACAGCTGATTTCTAGGTCAACTGTCCAATTGACTGGGTAAAACTTGGAATCAAGACTTGAAACTTGGTATAGGTAAACTTGGGAGTCCAACATGAAGCATGAAAGTCATCTTAGGCATTTTAGGTCAAAACATCTTTGTGCAAACACAAACTCTAATTTTTGTCCACAGTGCAAGGAGAAGTCTTGAGCAGAGGAAACCCTAATTGTATCTTGATCTTCAAATGTCTTGTGATGAGAAAATGTTGAGGAAATGGGAGGGAAAATTTTGGGGTACAACAGTTGCCCCTGTTCAATCTTCTTGGACCTGATGAGTTAGATTGGCAAGTTTGCCTTTCGTGACTCGAGGGTAAAAGGAGATTGGACACTAGAGTGCCCGGAAATTTGCACTCGCATGCTGGAGTCTCAACGGTGTGATGTCGGGAATGGGCTTATAGATGCCATTTGGAGAGATGGTGGATAGGGAGATGGGCTTATAGATGCCATCTGGAGAGGTGAAGAAACCTTGTTGGGAATGGGCTTATAGATGCCATTTGGAAGTGTTGATCGCATAAGAGATTCCTTAGCGAGAACTTGTGTATTTAAGAAAGACAGATGTTTTTCCTGGCTTGTTACAGGTGTTTGATCTTCAGTCTTCTGATGCAGATATGCCCTGGCTAGATACAGGTATTGAATCTACAATTGGTTGCTCAGGTGTGCCCTGGCTGGATACAGGAGTCGAATCTGGAAGTAGTCGTCAAATAGATGTGCCCTGGCTGGATACAGGAATCGAATCTTCGAACTCTTCAGACGTGCCCTGGCTAGATACAGGAATCGAGTCTGGAAATGTGGTCAACAGATATGCCCTGGCTGGATACAGGAATCGAATCTTCGAATTCTTCAGACGTGCCCTGGCTAGATACAGGAGTCGAGTCTGGAAACTGGTCACTCTCAGATGTGCCCTGGCTAGATACAGGTATCGAATCTGGAATTGTGACAGTTGAAGGTAGTCGTTTTTGAGATTGTCTTTTTCCTAAAAAGGCAAAGACGTAAGTTGTATGCAATGTCATGATGTATGATATGCATGATGTCATGATGTTCATCATTAATATGCGTTTCATCATGTATGTAAGCAAGATGTATGAAAATGTGAAATGTTTATGAGTGTAATTTCATCTTAGGAAAATAAATCCTTGACGAACGGCCGGGAAGCTGCTCTGTGGAAGAGATACTTGGCCGAAGTTTTGATGAGAGGCCTGCTGAGGACTTTAATGATGGATTCCGCTGAGGATGATGGTGATAAACTCCGCTGGGGAAATCTAAAGATAAACTCTGCTTGGGAATTCCAAAGATAGACTTCGTTGGGGATTTGAAGGGACTTTGCCGAGAGCGGTCTTCCGTGGCTTTTAGCTGAGGATAACCCAGTTATAAGTCCTTGTGAGGAAATAACTCTAAATAAAACTTGGGCGAGACGTCCGTACTTTGCAGGGGATAAGCTTCCAGAACCTACTGGGGATGAGCTTTAAGACCTGCCGGGGAATGTTAGGCTTCTTCAGGATCGACGGGGAATCGACTCCGCTTGGGGAAAGTACTGTCGCATCCTGTCTTATTCTGCGGGGGATTGAGATGATTTGGCCACATTCTTCAGTTGAACCTATCTTGGTGCCTTGGCGGACAAAACAACTAGACTGTATTAGACAACTCCGCATTGCCCCTGTCTTCGATGTCACCTGTAATCAATCTCTTTTTCATATGCAAACATTTATGGATCAGCAATTTAATGTCAAATGCATATATCAAAAATGAACATTGGACGTTCTTCGCAAGACAAAACAGAAAAAGAAAAATAATGGCAATTTGTATGGACAAGTGAATTTGTATTGATTTAAACTTTGCCTGTGAATAGGCGTTTTTTGTACAAGAGGCTGACATCCTAGTAAGAGGACATCGCCAAAAAGTATAGAGTTTACAATTTTGAAAAAGAAAACAAAACAGCTATGTGAACAATCCCACTGGGTTCCAACTCTGCTATTGCCTTTATGTCTTCAAATGTCTCATCGCTTTGCTGCCTAATTTGAAGATGAAGCTGATTGGTCAATGCCGAAATCTGGAGCCAGATAGTTGATGCCGAATTCCGGATGCGAAGTGATCCAACGAGACATAGTGTTACGCTTTTATCCCTAACTTTTGCCTGGACCGCCCTTTCGGGTTTTCAGTCCACCGGGATACCCATTTTTGCCCAAGCCGCCCTTTCAGGTTTTCGACTTGCCGGGTGTACAGATTTTTTTTTATTCATTTCATCCCTTATTTTTGCCCGAACCCTTTTAGTTCGCCGGGAAGCCCTTATTTTTGCCTAGGTATGTCAACCTAGCGGGTCTTTTATTTATGCGTAGTATTTTTTCACTATGTCTGCATTGGCGGGGTGAGGAAGGTCGTCACCGTCCATGGTGGTTAGGATCATGGCTCCTCCTGAGAACACACGCTTAACCACAAATGGCCCTTCGTAAGTAGGGGTCCATTTGCCCCGGGGATCACTTTGAGGAAGGATGATGCGTTTGATTACCAGGTCCCCGACTTGATACTCTTGCGGTCTGACTTTCTTGTTAAATGCCCTGATCATCCATTTCTGATACGTTTGACCATGACAGATAGCAGTGAGCCTCTTTTCGTCAATCAGATTTAAATGATCAAGTCGAGTTTGGATCCAATCATCTTCATTCAAGTCTGCATCCTTCATTATTCGGAGAGAGGGTATCTGGATCTCGATTGGCAAGACTGCCTCCATGCCATAGACTAAGGAGAAGGGAGTTGCCCCGGTTGATGTCCTTGCTGAGGTACGGTACCCATGAAGAGCGAATGGTAACATCTTGTGCCAATCCTTATAGGTCATTGTCATCTTCTGCACAATTTTCTTGATATTTTTATTGGCTGCCTCTACAGCCCCATTCATCTTCGGCCGGTAGGGAGAAGAATTGTGGTGCTGTATCTTGAATTGTTCACAGAGTTCAGTGATCATCTTGTTGTTGAGATTGGTACCATTGTCCGTAATGATTCTTTCTGGGACGCCGTATCGACAGATCAGATTATGCCGGATGAAACGTGCCACGACGCTCTTGGTTACTGTGGCATAGGAAGCTGCCTCAACCCACTTCGTGAAATAATCGATCGCCACCAAGATGAAGCGATGCCCATTGGATGCCGTCGGTCAGATCTCACCGATCATATCGATGCCCCACATTGCGAAAGGCCAAGGTGTCGTTAGGACATTCAAAGGAACTGGAGGGATATGCACCTTGTCAGCATAGATCTGGCACTTATGACAAGTTCGGGAGTGTTGGTAACAATCGGCTTCCATTGTGGACCAGAAATATCCTGCCCGAAGGATTTTCTTAGCCATGGTGTGTCCACTGGAATGTGTTCCAAATGTACCTTCATGCAGTTCCATCATGATTTTCTCCGCTTCAGCCTTATCCACACAACGTAGCAGGGTCGAATCATGATTCCGTTTGTAGAGAATGCCGTTGCTGAGGAAGAATTTTGCAGCAAACCTCCTCATGAACTTCTTATCATTGACAGATGCACCTTCAGGGTATTCCTGAACCTCCAAGTACCTCTTTACCTCGTGATACCAGGGTTTTTCAGTCACCTTCTCAGCTTCAAGCTCACAGCAGTATGCCGGTTCATCCAACTTCCAGATTATGATTCGGGGAGCCTCATTGTCCCATTTAACTTTGAACATTGAAGACATCGTGGCTAGTGCGTCCGCTAGCTGATTTTCCTCTCTGGGGAAATGCTCAAAAGTTATCTCTTCAAAGTGGGGGAGCAAGGTCGACACATACTCTTTGTAAGGAATAAGATTCGGGTGTTTCGTATCCCACTCGCCCTTGATCTGATTGATCACGAGAGCGGAATCTCCGAAGACACTTAGAAACTTGATCCTCAAATCGATTGCAGCTTGTAAACCCATGATACATGCCTCATATTCTGCCATGTTGTTGGTGCAGCTGAAACATAATCGGGCGGTGAGTGGAGTATGAGTCCCCTTGGGAGATATGATTACAGCACCGACGCCGTTACCCAAAGCATTGGAGGCTCCGTCAAAATGCATAGACCATCGGGATCCTTCCTCAGGTCCTTCATCCGGTCCAGGTACTTCACAGTCAGTTACCACCATGATGTCTTCGTCCGGAAAATCAAAGTTCAATGATTGGTAATCGTCCACAGGTTGGTGTGCCAAATGATCAGCCAGTACACTTCCCTTAATTGCTTTCTGAGTTGTATACTGGATATCATATTCTGTTAAGATCATTTGCCATCTCGCTATTCTCCCAGACAGAGCGAGCTTTTCAAATATGTACTTGATGGGATCCATCTTTGAAATCAATAAGGTAGTGTGAGTCAGCATATACTGTCTCAGCCGGCGAGCAGCCCATACAAGAGCGCAGCAAGTTTTCTCAAGCAGTGAGTAACGAGACTCACAGTCGGTAAACTTTTTGCTCAAGTAATAAATAGCGTGCTCTTTTCGGCCAGACTCGTCATGCTGCCCCAGCACACACCCCATTGAATTATCGAGCACTTTCAAGTAAAGTATCAGAGGTCTTCCTTCCACCGGTGGCATAAGAATGGGTGGCTCTTGGAGGTATTCCTTTATCCTTTCAAAGGCGGCCTGACATTCATCATTCCAGCGTACCACTTGATCTTTCTTCAGTAATTTGAAGATTGGCTCACAAGTAGCAGTTAGATGTGAGATGAATCGGGCAATGTAATTCAGTCGTCCTAGGAAACCTCTGACTTCTTTCTCTGTTTTTGGAGTCGGCATCTCTTGTATGGCTTTTACCTTGGCAGGATCCACCTGAATACCTTTATCACTTACGATGAAACCTAACAATTTTCCGGATCTTACCCCAAAGGTGCATTTGTTGGGATTCAACCTCAGCTTGTATAACTTGAGTCGATCAAACAACTTCTTCAGATGGTCAAGGTGCTCCTCCTCAGTTTGAGACCTTGCAATCATGTCATCTACGTATACCTCAATTTCATGATGGATCATATCATGAAATAAAGCAACCATGGCACGTTGATAGGTTGCCCCAGCATTCTTCAATCCGAATGGCATGACCTTATAACAGAAGGTACCCCACTGAGTCACGAAGGTAGTCTTTTCCATATCCTCTGGAGCCATCTTGATCTGATTATACCCTGAGAAGCCATCCATGAAGGAGAACACCTTGTGTTGAGCTGTGTTGTCAACAAGGACATCGATGTGAGGTAGAGGGAAGTCATCTTTGGGGCTGGCCCTGTTCAGATCCCTGTAGTCGACACACATTCTGACTTTACCGTCCTTCTTCGGCACTGGCACAACATTGGCAACCCACTGAGGGTAAGAAGTCACTGCAAGGAATCCGGCATCAAATTGCTTCATAACCTCGGCTTTGATCTTTTCAGACATCTCTGGACGCATCCGTCGGACTTTTTGCTTTACTGGAGGGCAATCTTCCTTGGTTGGCAGGTGGTGAACTACAATGTCGGCATCCAAACCAGGCATATCTTCATAGGACCAAGCAAAAATCTCCATGTAGTCTTGTAGCATCTGGATCAATCGTTGCTTCACGCTGAGCTCTAGATTGGCACCAATCTTGACCTCTTTCTTATCTGTCTCAGTACCCAGGTTAATGGTCTCCACAGGCTCTTCATGTGGTTGAATAGCTCTCTCTTCCTGGAGTAGCAGTCTCGCAAGTTCACCAGGCACTTCGCAATCATCTTCACCTTCGTCTTCGGCCAAGTTGATCGGATTTTCGAAGTCATAACTGGCGGTAGCAGAGCTGTTACCAGTGAGATCCAGGGTGGATTGAAACCTGTATAAGTGAGTGTGTGTAAATATAGCTGTTTTGCAATATATATAACACAGAAAGGGAAAGAGCGCAAGATTTGAAATGCAACAAACGTCCAATGTTTTGATTGATGATATATGAAAATGTCATACAAAAAGCCCTCACAAATGGAGCTACGATGCCCCGGGTAGGACACCGAGCCAACAGAGTTTTAACATATTGTTTGTTACAAATTTGGAAATCAAAAGAAATCAATTACTGCGTGACAAATGTGATAGGGGTAAAGTCCTTTGCTGTCCAGTTGCTTGGTCCGTCGCTGGCAGTCGGGTAGATCCAACTATCAAACTCAGCTTCCTCCACATCTTCCTCAATAGCGTTCACCCTTGAGCTGGAAATAAACACCGGAGCCTTTCCAATCTTCTCTTTGCGCACTGCCTTCTGAGCCTCTGCAGTAAAGCCTAGCCCAAACTTGTCGTTCTTCTGAGTGAAGTCAGGAAGCTGACCCCAGTGTGCACAATTGCCTTTCTGAACCACAGCCCGGGCATCCCTTAGGGAAGCCATCTTCAAGGAATCATTCTCTTCGGCCAATGTCTCTGCAGCTGCTGAAATTGGATGTACCTCCTCGAAATGCTGGAAGGGGGTTTCAATGAACTCTCCGTCCATCTCGATGTACCTGAAGGAATTCAAATGGCTCACCATATACTCCTCTTCTCCTTGCACAGTGACGATCTTCCCCTTGACGGGATACTTCAGCTTCTGGTGCAAGGTGGAGGTCACTGCCCCAGCTTTATGGATCCAAGGTCGACCCAACAGACAAGAGTATGATGGACGTATATCCATCACATAAAAGGTAGAGTCAAACACTTGAGAGCCCACACGAATAGGGATGTTAACCTCTCCATGAACCATCCTCTTGGAACCGTCGAAAGCCCTGACGATGATATTGCTGGGTTTCAACTCCAGGCCTTCATAATCCAGACGATCTAAAGCCTTTTTCGGAAGAACATTCAAGGAAGAACCAGTGTCCACCAATACATGTGCCAGAGTAGTGCCCCTGCATTCAATAGAGACATGCAGGGCATCATTGTGGTCTCTCCCTTTCACGGTCAGGTCAGCATCCGAAAATCCTAAGCCGTTGTCCGCTGTCAGATTCGCTATGCAGTCAGTGAACTGGACTGCAGACGTCTCCTGCGGCACATGGGCCGTCTTGAGAAATGAGATCAAGGCCTTTGCATGGGCCTCGGAGCATAGCAATAGGGAGAGCAGGGAGATCTTGGAGGGTGTATGCCCCAACTGCTCGACAACATTAAAATCACTTTTCTTTATTATTTTCAGAATCTCCTCCATTTCTTGTCGGGAGGCCTCAGCATTTACGGGTATTGGTGCCTCCATCCGGGCAGGCTCTTCTTCAATCCCTTTGCCCCGAGCATTTGATGACTCGGCAGCAGGGGATGCAATTTGATCAGCAACAGGACTTGGTAAACTTGCAGGTTTTATGAGGAGGGGTTTTCGAATAGCGGGTGGCGCAATGTTAGGCGAGAAGAGCCTGCCACTGCGGGTGACTTTAGCTGGACCGGTGATATCGCAAATACTGGCACTAGCATCAATTTCTTGCTTGATTCCATTTACATACACGTCTGCCCCATAATGCCAAGGGACAGCTTTATCAGACACGTAGGAGAGGGGCCCTGGAACAGTAATGATCACAGGCGCAATTGTCATGATTTGAATAGGCTTCTTCGGGGGAGCCTTGATTGGATTTTTGAAGATGGTAATCACGGAAACTTCTTTCATCGGAACCAATTGAACAGCAGTCTTTTTGAATAGAATCTCCTTGCTATCCATTAGGCCTTGGATGCCTAACCTTAGCAAGGGACAATCAGATGGGGAAATAGCACAGAGTGGGCAACCTTCGCCGCAACCCGGAAATAAACCGGCCCGCAGTAGGTTCTTCTTAACAGTCTTCAGAGGGGTAACAACTTCATCTATCGAAACAGCATACATTTCTTCCTCAACGGCATTTACCCTATGCTGGGGCATAGGAGCCGTTACAACATTTGGTCTTTCTGGCGCTTCAAACTGAATTTCCTTTGCGTCGATCAGATCTTGCACTTTGTTTCTCAAGGCCCAGCAATCATCAGTAGTGTGCCCGGGACTATCAGAATGATAAGCACACCGGGCATTTGGGTTGTATTTAGGAGACGCAGTGTTGACGACCTTAGGAGCTTCTTTGAGGGTCACTAGGTTGGTGGATAATAGTTGGGGTAAAATTTGAGATAATGTCATACTTAGTTGGGTATACTGCCTCTTGGGCCTTTCACTTCTTTGTTGATTGTATTGCTGAGGAGCAGCAACAGGTTTGGAGATGACCAAAGCATTGACGGCTTGGCGACTTTCGGGCTTGACTTGTCTTCTAGGGCCATAGACGGCGCTTGCTTCTTTCTTAAATGGCCTCTTCTCAGCACTTGTAGAGGCAGCCTTCTGTATCTTGCCTGACCTGATGCCAGCTTCAATTCTTTCTCCTGTTAATATCAAATCTGTAAATCCAGCGGAGGAGTTACCAACCAAATGATTGAAAAACGGACCAGACAACGTCCCAAGGAACATATCAACCAGCTCTCGATCAGTTAATGGAGGCTGCACCCTGCCAGCCAAATCTCTCCATTTTTGAGCGTACTCTTTGAACCCTTCACCCGTCCCTAGAGACATACCCTGAAGTTGGGTACGCGTAGGAGCGAGATCAGAATTGTATTGGTATTGTCTGTAGAATGCAGTTGCCAAGTCTTCCCAGTGCCGGATGCTAGCTCCGTCCAATTGGTAGAACCATTCAAGTTGTGACCCCGAGAGGCTATCTTGGAAGAAGTGAATCCAGAGGTTCTTATCCGCCGTGTAAGGTTGGATTTTCCTTACGTACGACCTCAGATGCAGCTTTGGGCAGGAGACCCCATCATACTTGGCGAAGGCAGGCGCCTTAAACTTGTGTGGAATTACTACTCCAGAAGATAATCCCAAATCTCCGAAATCCAGTCCCGGCACGTTCTGAATTTCCATAGCGCTCAAGCGGTCCTCCAATTGTTTGTATCTGTCAGCAGCAGGTGGGTATTGTTCATCGTTATAGTCCGTCTCGTTGTCGGAGACTGCGGGACTAGGAGCTCCTCCCCCTTGGGGACTATTTTTCTCAGCAGAAGAAGTGGTTGGATCAGCTTCATTGTGGAGTGTGTTCCCAAATCTGCGTCCGGTGTTGAACAATGCAGTCCTCTTTTTCTTCTTCTTCTTCAGGAGTAGAGTCTTCAACTCTTGCTGACCTTGGGCTAGGCTTAGGACCATCTCTTGAAACTGTGCACTTTGGGCCTGAAGGGCCTTGATTGCTTGCTCACTGGAGGACTCTGGATTCATGATGACTGTGCAAAATAAACAGCGAAGGAGATTAAGCAACCTGTGAAATAGGGTACCTGCTATGCATATGGTGTAATGGAATGCGTATGTTTTATGTTTTCAAAGACAAACAAGATTCAACTTTGTAGACAAAAAGGGAAACACACTTCATTAGATTAAAGTTTTCAATTGTTCAACAATTTGCCCTTAGGCATTACAGGAATGAAAAAATACTGGAAAGGAAATAAACTATAAAAGGAAACATCCAAAGCTCCTCAATGCTCCCATGGCCTCCTCCTCTCAGTGCTGATGTAGTTGTTCAGGACACGTTCTTCCTCCAATTGCTTAGTCAGCCTTTGGATCTTCCTTTCCTGCTCGTTGAACTTCTCCCGATAGAAATCCCGTTCTTCCTTTAGTTGTGCCCAAGATCTCTTCATGGTGTCAAAATCAGTAGGTATCTGAGGAGGGAGGACAGTTGGAGGCATCCCATCTTCAACAGGAGACTCAAGAATGAGAGGTCTAACAGCTTCGTAGGGCATACCTAACTCCTGAGCACGGATGCGGACCCATTTGCAATAGGGCTTCAATGGCAGAGAAGTCTTTGGTCCTAACTCATGTGGGTCAGCTTTGTGAATTCTGTCCCAAGCTCTAATGAATCCCTGGCGTAGTTTGTCACTGTCTGCCTGAAACTCAAAATGGAAGTGAGGAACCAGCATTTCATGAGGTCCATCTCCTCTGGCTCTTCCAAACTGACGGAGAGCTAAACACAGATTGTAAGAGATTCCTCCTTGGAGACCAATCAACGGGACATTAGGGTATTCTCCGCAACGGTCGATAACAGCTACCTCATCCAAACCTCTGAGAGTCCAAGTGATATCCTTATCTGTGAGAGACATTAACCTCCGAGCCCAACCTTTTCCTTCTTCATTCTTCAGCACGGACTTAGGAAGGTGCGAAATAAACCACCTTACTAGCAAAGGAGCACAACACCACGGAGTCCCCCGTTTTCGAGCAGTACGAGCATAGAGTTGTTGTAGAATGTCACCCAAGAGAGTGGGTATCGGATTCCGAGACAAGAAGATTCTTATGACATGGATACTGACGAAGGTGTCAGGGTTGGGGAACAATACCAGACCATAGATCAAAAGAGCCAGAATATCCTCATATGCCTTGAAGTCCAAGTCATTCCAGAAATCATTAGCCTTGCCAACCAGAAATTTGACCAAAAAGCCCTTGACCCCATTTCTAGTTTCCCAGTTGGACAATATCTCTTCTTTGGTCAAGGGGAGAATTGCAGCAATCTCTTCAGGCCTAAGAGTCTTTTCCAAACCAGTGAATGGAGTTTGTTCCAGGACAGGGATCCCAAGCAGATAAGAGAACTCTTCCAGGGTAGGAACCAGCTGGAAGTCTTGAAAGGTGAAACAATGATGCAGAGGGTCATAAAACTGGGTCAGAACACTTATCAGTTGTTGGTCCCATTTTGCAGTGATCAAGCCAAGGAGAGAACCATGTCTGTTGATGAAGGAGGTAGTGTTTGGAATCCTTTCAACCAGATCCTTGAGTAAGACTGGTGGTGGAACAAAGTTGAGCCGGACAGTATTTCTACGCACGGGCATCATAATGTCCTGCAAAACAGAGCAAAGGTGAAACTTTTTTGTCTTTGAAATGGGTTAGCCTTTCACACAGGATGCATGCAATGGTATGATGGAATGATGCTATGATGAAACATACCACAAATATTTACATAGACAGATAAGTCACACAAGTCACACAAGATACCCTTAGGTTTCAGGCCAGCATGAGTTTCAGGTATTACCCTCTTTTGGTTTCGTTGGTTAAAACCTGTCCTATCAAAAGTAACCGGGTTCTAGAGGATCTCAAATCATTGGCTACCCTCAATCGGTCATAACTCCAGCATCGCAATCTTTTCTCGCGGCCAGAACCATCTCGAGAGTTTAGCCTCAATGAGTGTAGCATACTGCTACTGTCCTAATAGCCAAGTTGGTCAATTTAGGGTTCTAAGGTTGGTTGGTGTTTAATGACCCCTTAGAAGACCTATATTCTCCCCGTTACAACACAAGGGATATAGGTACAGACTAAGATGCCACACCAACGTAGCCACTGCTTCACCCATGTCGGTCTACGCCGGACAGGTCCCTCACAGATTATGCTACCTAAAAAGGGTATTTCCCAGATCCGGGTTAGGATCTATGAAACTCCGATACAAAGCCCACAAATGTCAAAGCAAACAAAGCAAACAATTGAAAACAAAGGTGATCTAAACCCTAAGGTTACTCCACTTTTAGAAAATTCCCCAGCAGAGTCGCCAGTTCTGTGATACGGTGGGAGAACTGACTTGAGGTTTTGCGTTTGTATTCGCAAATGTTGCGGTTAGCAAGAGTCGCCACCGACTTTTTATTTTATCCTAAGGAAAGGTTAAAAAGCACAGCAAAAACCTTTTGAGATGTTTTCTTGGGTTCGGGGAGTAGATTATAGAAAGGGAAGGTATTAGCACCCTTTCTATCCATGGTTATCCATGGGCTCTTAGTTACTTGCTTAGATCACTTGCCTTTTGTTTTCAATTGTTTTAAATGGTGCTTGAGTGTGTGGGTTTTGAAAATGTTTTTGAAAAGAGGCCAATGTGGTGGCAACCTTTGTAATGATCCATGTGGGGATGTATACAAAGATGTATGTCTTTTTGAAAAAGTTTTCATTTGTTTTTGAAAGTTGTTTTGAAAGTTGTTTTGAAAGTTGTTTTGAAAGTGTAGTGATGTGTGATTTTGAAATAAGGCAAGTGTTTTGTTTTGCAAGTTGATTCAAGTAACTAAGAGGTTATCTACTCCTAAATTTCTCAAAAGATTATTGCTATACTTTAACCCTTTTAACAAGTTTGCACCACCATTGTATTTGGTGGGCAACCTTTGTGTTAGGATGTGAAAGGGACGGGCGCGGGTCATCGTTTAGACCATAATTGCAACAACGTTAAGTGTATTTGAGCAATCTCTCTAAGGGACTTGATCATTTGTTTTTGTTTGTTTTTGAAAAGTCTTATCGAGGGACTATGATCATTCAAAATTATTTGCTTTGCCCAAAGAAGTTTAACATGCAACATGGCCCATTTATTTGAAGGCAACAAGTGGAATACCCTAGGGGGTGCAAGTGTGATTTGTGTGTCCATTTTCATGCTTGTTTATCTTGTATTAGGTCAAACTATTTTTTATCGTTTTTCGCATACAAACCCTAATTCTAACATGTTATTATTAGAAAGCAATAAAGTGCGAAATTAAAATTACTAAGCTATTACAAAACCAAATATGGGAAGGGGGGTACAAATGTTCAAATGGGGATATTGACAAGAATTTAAATCTAAATTATTACATCATTTGGAATATTTGCAATTTAAATAATGCATAATTAAATGTAAATTAAATAAATATGTGAAATGCAAAAAGAAAGTTTTTATGTGTATGAGAAAATATTATTTATGTAAAAGAAAAAAAAAAGAAAATAAAAATATATTATTTTTTTGAATATTTTGAATTTAGGGCAAAAACCCTAATTTTAAAGGTATTATTTTCTAATTTAATTCAACTATTTATTTATTTTGTACAAAAATAAAATAAAATGAAGTGTATTGTGAAAAAAGGTATTTTTATATCAAATATTAATAAAATGAAAAAATCAAGTATTTTTTATATTTTTGTCTTAAATATATTAATAATCACATATATATATACATATAACCCTAAGTATGTATTATTCTAAAAAATAAATATTTATTTAATATTTTAATAAAATAAATAAAAGAGTATTTTTGTGTGAAATATTTTCAGAGAGTAAATAAAAATAAAAATTGTATTTACATTATTTCTTATTTATTCTAATAATAATACATATATATATATTTATGTATAAACAAAGAAATAAATCAAATAAATATGCAATAAATGCAAAAAATAATGAAAAAATATTTTTAATTTTTTAATGGCATGAGAAAAAATAAACAAAGTCAGCAAAAAAGGAAAAAGTCAAAAATGTTAAAAAATGAGTAAATGGGCTTAGGGGGGTGTGAGCCAAAAAAGATGGTGTGAAAAGAAAGAACACAAAAGCCCAGCCCAATGAAACACTGTCTTCAACCTCCAGCACAAAACATTTGAAAAACGCGCGCCATGTTCAGCTTCTTCTAACTCTTGATTCCTTGATTTTTTGAACAAACTTCCAACACAAAAGATGTTAAGCATGAAGAGACGGTTCTAACCATATAAAGAACTTGACCTATCTCTCTAAGATGAGGGAGAATTTCTCTCCCCCTCTTTTCTGACCTAGTTTTTCTACCATTTTCAAAGCTTAAATTCTCTCTACTCAGGCAAAAGAAATGAGATGTAAAGATATGTACATGTTCAGGGCTATGAGTAGGACCTTGTTTCTTCACAAACTTAAGACTAAAGATGCCTAATAAGAGAGATACGAATTCAAACTTTTACCTGTGCAGTTGAACTTCAATCTGGAGAATGAGGAACTTTCAGTGCAATGTGATGATTGGAAAAGCTTCCTTGAGGTCCAGGGATGCTGTTTCAATGCTTACTTTGTCTTGAGAGCTTCTGAATCAAGCTATGGAACTTCAACTGCAAAAGGAAAAAATGAAAATGGTGGAAACTGTTAGAGTGATTACAGGTCAGGTTTTAGGCCATGGTTAGCTTGCATATGTTGTAGGGAAGGTAGAGGAATAGGTCTTGATCAAAATGCTCGAAGGGATTGGGAGTTTGCACTCAAACTGCAGGGGCACCCCTGTTTGTGCAGTTTGAGGATGATTCTGAGATGGAGGGTGTATTGGAGGTCAAAAGCTCGTGTGTTAGCTTGGATATGTTATGTGTAATGTGTTTGACAACTTCTTTCTAGTGTGTCTATGCTGAGGAGAGAGATGGCATGAGTTATGGAATGTTACTTCTATGTGAAGCAAAGAAATGCAAGATGTGTTTTTTGACTGATGCAGGCCCCCATAACAAGCTGCAAACCCTTGTCTTGATCAGTGAAATTAGCTCCTAAACTTGTGCCAATGAGATCTTAACTGTACTTGCTTGGATTTCAATTTGACATAAAGCTAGCTTTTACAAAAATGGATAAAGCACTTTATCTATTTTGAGATCAATCCACTATGCAATGCTAGAACACAAAGAACATGGCCTTGGCACAATGAATAAGCATTAAATTATTGAGTGCAATTTGGTTTAAGGACCTGTAATCTAACCCAAAGCAAGCTGAGTTCAAATTTGCAAAGTTATGAACATGTCTTGATGAAGAACAAAAGTGAATTTTTGCCAACTTGTGAAATTCGAATATCTCAAGTTATGAGGTTGTTTGATGAGTTCTTGGACATTTTGGAAAGCTTGGAATGTGTACTACAATCCATCTTTGAAATGCAAATCAAAATTCCAAGTGGAAGGGTATGAAAAGTGGCCTTGAAGTAGGGTAGAAAACCTTGTCAAAATAGGTCAAATTTCACTAAGTTAAAAGATGGTTTAGTGCCCTTATTCAAAAAATCATAACTTGAGATACAAGCTTCAAATGAGAAAAATTTGTGAATCAAAGTTGTAGACTATGCAACAATCTACAACTTTCATGTTTTGACTTTTGTTTGAATCCAAATGGATCATGGTGAAAAGATGGGGCAAAGTTGGGAAAAAATTAGGGTTTTTCATAACTTAGAAAAATTCTAAGTTATGAAAAATTCCATTTTCAAACCCTAATTTGCATTTTGTGATTTCTTGGTGAACAAGTTTCATGATTTGGCATGTTTTGATGAAAAATGAATCTTGACTCTTGATTTTGACCAAAAAGTCAAAGTTTGACTTTTCAGTATACAGTCAAAATTGATCAATTGACTGGGAAATTCAACTATCAATCTTGTGTACTTGGGATCTTTTGAGCTTGATGAACATGTCAAGATAATTCCATGGGGTCCTTGAGTCCATAGGTGAACTTGGTTTGCCATTGGCTAGGTCAAACAGTCAAAAATTGCCTTTGTGCAGTCAAAACCCTAAAAATGACCATTTTGCCCTTTTGGTGATCTGATCAAATTTCTTGTGGAATTGTGATCCAAACTTGATCAAATGGTTTATATGAATTCAATATGTTGATGTGGGTCAACTTTCATGAGGTTTGACTGTCAATTGGCCACATTTGACTTTTTCCCCAATACAGCTGATTTCTAGGTCAACTGTCCAATTGACTGGGTAAAACTTGGAATCAAGACTTGAAACTTGGTATAGGTAAACTTGGGAGTCCAACATGAAGCATGAAAGTCATCTTAGGCATTTTAGGTCAAAACATCTTTGTGCAAACACAAACTCTAATTTGTGTCCACAGTGCAAGGAGAAGTCTTGAGCAGAGGAAACCCTAATTGTATCTTGATCTTCAAATGTCTTGTGATGAGAAAATGTTGAGGAAATGGGAGGGCAAATTTTGGGGTACAACATAGGGCATAGCCTTATCGGAATAGTAGGGGACTGGCCCTGGTGTGGTGATAATTAGTGGAGCTATTCTTGGTTCAATGGGAATCCTAATAGGACCTTTGGAGGTAATCCTAATATATTTGTTTGAGATAGTAATGATGAACATGTCTTCTTGAGATACATTTTGGGTCAAACTTTTCACAGATGGAGTTCTTTCAAATAGAATCTCATGGCTATCCATTAGGTGTTGGATACCTTTCTTAAGCCATTCACAATAATTAATTTGTACATCACAGCAACAGTAGTCTTCAAGGAAACTAGGGAACACCCCGGCTTTTAATAAATTATTTATAATAGTCTTCAAAGGAGTGGTCAAATCTTTGATGGAGGCAACAAAAGAGTTATCTTCAATAGCATTGACACCCTTACCATGATTTGGCATGGGTGCGGTGATCACATTTGGAGTTGGAGGAAAGTCAAATTCAATTGTATTGTTATCAATTAGGTCTTGGATTTTGTTATTTAGAGACCAACAATCAATTGGCATCATGTCCGGGACTATTTGAGTGGTAAGTGCATTTAGGGTTGTATTTAGGAGATGAGGTATCAGGGTTTTGGGGAGGATCCCTCAATGTAACCAGCTTCGCTTTTAGTAAGTGTTTCAATGCTTGAGACAGTGACATATTGATCTTAGTATATTTCCTTTCTTGAAACTTTGTCCTTCGCATATTCCCTTGGTGTTGTTGAGTAGGTGTAAGATTGCAAATTAATACTGCCCCTACCAAATGATGGCGGACATTCTTAGTACTGCTTCTTGATCCATATACAACATTAGTCTCTTTTTTTCCAGCAAATGGTTTTTTCACAACATTAGAGGTGGAGGCCCTCAGTATTTTCCTACTTTTAATACCGCTTTCAACCCTCTCACTAGTCAAGATCAATTCAGTGAATCCAGATGATGAACTTTCAATCAGTAAGTTGAAAAATGGTCTAGTCAATGTTCCTATAAACATGTCTACCAATTCTCTATCATTTAAAGGTGGATGTACCCTGTCAGCCAAGTCTCTCCATTTTTTAGTGTATTCTTTGAAGCCTTCATTGGAACCCATGGTCATCCCTTGTAATTGCACCCTAGTTGGTGCAAGATCAGCGTTATATTGATATTGGCGATAAAAGGCAGTGGACAAATCCTCCCAAGTATGGATGTTAGTCCCTTCTAATTGGTAAAAGCACTCTATTTACGTCCCAGATGGTCTTTCTTGAAAAAAGTGTACCCACAGTTTCTTATCAGCGGTATGCGGCTGAATTTTGCGGACGTAAGATCTTAGGTGAAGCTTTGGACATGAGACACCATCGTACTTGGAAAAAATAGAGATCTTGAATTTGTGGGTAATTACTACCCCAGGAACCAAACCCAAGTCACTAAAGTCCAAGCCAGGAACAACTTGTATTTCTACAGCCTTCAATTTGTCTTCTAGTTTCTTATACTTGTCGTTGTCCGATGGAAATTGTTCGTCGAAATAATCCTTGTCTTCAGAGATTTGATTGTTTCCACCCCCAGCACGGGTGCTCCTAGCATCTTCATATTGATTCTCATCCTCCTCGGAGGAGTCTTCTTCAACTTGAACTTGTCGGATGGGACCCTTAATTCCTTTCCCCATGTTGATTACAACTTTCTTCTTGGTCTTCTTCTTCGTAACCAGAAGTGACATCATTTCTTGCTGACCCTTTGCTAAGTTGAGCAGAGTTTCTTGAAACTGGGAGTTTTGAGTTTGTAAGTCCTTCATAGTTTGCTCGAGGTCCATCTTATACTGAAATAAACAGTAAAAAGATGAGGAAACATGTGTCAGAAAACCTGCTTATGATATGATGCATGTTATGTGTATGCAATGCTTTCAAGGACCTTTAAGATTTAAATTTGCTTAAACAAAAAAGAAACAAAACAATTAATTGTATTAATAAGTTCAACAGTTACAAATTTACCCTAGGGCTTACAACAAAATGAAATTATACAACAAAAGACTCAAGTCTCCCATGGATGCTTCCTCTTTGGACTAATGTAGGCATTCAAGTTCCGCTCCTCGTGAAGTTGCCTTGTGAGCTCCAAACCTTTCTTCTCGCTTGAGTAAAATTGGGATTCAAAAGTGTCTCGCTCTCCCTTGAGTTGAATCCATGATCTTTGCAATTCCTCGAGAGTATTATGCATGTCAGAATGAAGAATGGTGTAGGGAACATCTCCTTCGATAATAGGCTCCATAATGATTGGTAGAATGGCCACATATGTAACACTCGAGGCCGAAAAGGGCGAGGAGTGGTTGCACCGCATGTAACACCTGAGGCCTAAGAGGGAAAAAGGTGGTCGCCACATCGGAATGAGAGGGATCCCGAGGCTATGCAGGTATAGGACTGCATGGTTGAAGGAAGACTTATAAGGATTAATTGGTACTACCTATACTAACAAGATGCATCTTCTTTTCGGTAGCTCATTCATAAGAACTTCATAGTTAAGCATGCTTAATTTGGAGCAATTATGGGATGGGTGACCTTCTTGGAAGTTTCTCGGAAAGCGTGTAAGTGAGGATAAAACACACTGAAAAGACCCGTGTTGGTTTGTGGGGTCAGTCGGTAATCCCGAAGGCAGTCCGAGGCGTTACAAATGGTATCAGATCCATGCATATCCCAGTAAGATGTGGTTCAAGGATGAACCAAGCGGAAGCTGGTGGGCATGTAACACTCGAGGCCGAAAAGGGCGAGGAGTGGTTGCACCGCATGTAACACCTGAGGCCTAAGAGGGAAAAAGGTGGTCTTCACATCGGAATGAGAGGGATCCCGAGGCTATGCAGGTATGGGATTGCATGGTTGAAGGAAGACTTATAAGGATTAATTGGTACTACCTATACTAACAAGATGCATCTTCTTTTTGGTAGCTCATTCATAAGAACTCCATAGTTAAGCGTGCTTAATTTGGAGCAATTCTGGGATGGGTTACCTTTTGGGAAGTTCCTTAGAAAGCGTGTGAGTGAGGATAAAACACACTAAAAAGACCCGTGTTGGTTTGTAGAGTCAGTCGATAATCTCGAAGGCAGTCCGAGGCGTTACAAATGGTATCAGATCCATGCATCTCCCAGTAAGATGTGGTTCAAGGACGAATCAAGCGGAAGCTGGTGGGCATGTAACACTCGAGGCCGAAAAGGGCGAGGAGTGGTTGCACCGCATGTAACACCTGAGGCCTAAGAGGGAAAAAGGTGGTCTTCACATCAGAATGAGAGGGGTCCTGAGGCTATGCAGGTATGGGATTGCATGGTTGAAGGAAGACTTATAAGGATTAATTGGTACTACCTATACTAACAAGATGCATCTTCTTTTTGGTAGCTCATTCATAAGAACTCCATAGTTAAGCGTGCTTAATTTGGAGCAATTCTGGGATGGGTGACCTTTTGGGAAGTTCCTTGGAAAGCATGTGAGTAAGGATAAAACACGCTGAAAAGACCCGTGTTAGTTTGTGAGGTCAGTCGGTAATCCCGAAGGTAGTCCGGGATGTTACAACATACGGCATCATGAGGTTTTAAGCGCGACCTCACACCCACTTGAGATAAGGTTCTAAAGGAATGGAGTTCTTATGCCCCAAAGTTTTATTATCAACCTTGTTTACCATGCCCTAAGCTCGTACAAATCTTTGATGATAACCTTGGACATCGTCCTCATAATCAAACATAATACCTTGGATAAGTGCCTCATGAGGACCATCCCTCCGAGCATAACCAAACTGTTGTAGAGCCAAGCAGGGATTATAAGTGATACCTCCCTTAATGCCAAGGAGTGTGACATTAGGGAATTCCCCACAACAATCAATAATGGTGACATCCTCCAAAGATCAAGAACACCAATGAATATATGAATGCGAGAGTGACATCAATCTTTGAGACCACTTCATGCCTTGTTCATTCTTCAAAACTGACCGGGGAAGGTGCGAAATAAACCACCTAGCTAGCAAAGGAGTGCAACACATAAGAATCCCCCTTCTCTTCATCGTACGGGTGTAAAGAGAATGCAAAATATCTCCGAGTAAGGTAGACACCAGGTTACAAGATAGGAAGATTTTGACCGCATTCACATATGTAAGTTGGTCTGGATTAGGGAACAGTACCATTGCAAATAGTTGAGCATCCCAAAATAGTTGAGCCTTCTCAAACAGAAACTTGGCTAGAAAACCCTTAACACCACTCCTTGTTTCCCAATTAGCCACTATGTCGGACCATTGCAAATGTAAGGCTAGAGCAATCTCCTCAGGTCTTGGGTCTTTCTCAATATTGGTGAAGGGTGTTTGATCAAGAATAGGTACTCCCAACAGTTGAGAGAACTCTTCGATGGTAGGCACCAATTGGTAATCAGGAAATGTGAAACAGTGACTTTTAGGATCAAAGAATTGAAAAAGCACATGTACCATGCCTTCTTCAAAGTTTGAGGTAACCAAGTTGAGGAGTTGACCATCCTTCTTGGTGAACGGAGAATTCTCGAGAACCCTTGATACTAACTCCTTGAGTTGAGGAGACACTTTCACAAGGTTTATTCGAATGGTATTTCTACGAGCGGGAGCCATATCCTACAAAATAGAACAAAGATAAATCTCTAGGTCCTTGAAACGGTTAGTGCAAATGCTATGGTATAATGTCATGATGTTATGACAAATAAACATATACAAGCAAAACAAATAAGTCCTTAGGTTTTAGGTTTGCATGGAGTTCATAGGTAAGCACCCTCTTGAAATTTAGTTGGTTCAAGTTGTCCTAGAAAGTAATCGGGTTCTAGAGAATCTCAATATCATTGATCTTTCTTCATCGGGCATTGTATCAGTGCAAGCCTCTATTTTGGCGACTGAAATATCCCAAAAGTCTGATCTCAATGAGCGTAGTATCGAGTATCAACCAACTTCGGACTGCACCAAAGTCGCCTATCTCACTACTTCTTAACGGAAAAGTTATTCAACTAAAGGTTCTATGATCAGTTAGTGCTTCATGACACCACACAGCAGCCCCGTATTCTCCTCGATTCACCACAAGGGATACCGGTACCAAAAAATGTGTCACACTAACGTAGCTATTATCTCAACCATATCGGTCTATGCCATACAGTTTCCACAATCTTTGCTACTTACCTAATGATGTTCCCAGATCCTGGTAGAGGATCTATTCAAAACCCAAACATGGACCCAAAATGTAAAGCAAATAAATCAAAGAAATGAAAGCATTTAAATGTTATATAGTCTCTAAGGTAACCCCACTTTTAAGTTTTTCCCCAATAGAGTCGCCAGTTCTGTAATACAGTGGGAGAACTGACTTGGGTATTTTGCGTTTTATTGCAATTATTATAGATAGCAAGAGTCGCCACCGACTTTTATGTTATCCAATAAAGGAAAGGGTGAAAAGAACAAGAAAGACCTTTTGAGATTTTCTCTTGAGTTTGGGGGATAGGTTATGAAAAGGGAAGGTGTTAGAACCCTTTTCATCTGTAGTTATCTACGGGCTCTTAGTTGCTAGCTCACTTTGAAATACTTTGTAAATGTGTTTGTGATTTGTTTTGAAAGTATTTTTGAAAACTGTCTTTGTTTAGGCAAACTTCGTAATGATTCTCGTCTCTATAAGAATGTATACAAAGTGTTGGCTTTTGAAAATATTTCATGGAAAGTGTTAGTGTGTTTGAAATATGTTTTGTTTTGAAATGTTTATGAGCAAGCAACTACGAGGGTTCTACCTACTCAAAAGAAAGTCTTTGTTCTTTTCCTCCTCCTTTAGATAGGGCTTGTCTACCATTATTTGGTAGAGAGCCTTATCGTTAGATGTGAAGGAACGAGCGAGGGTCATTGTACAGTCATTGAAGGCAACATTGTAGGATACCTTAGCAATTTGTCGTAAGGGACTAAGATCGTTTACCGAAGGCAACATCGAAGGGTCATCGAGGATCTTTGCTAAAGTATCCCACGTTCAAGGGACATGACTATTTTATTTTAAGGCTACAAGTGTGGGTTAACCCTAGATATGCAAGTGTGCAAAGTGTGTTGTTTTCATTTAAATTGTCTTGAATTAGGATTTTCTATTTGTTGATTTTTATGTCCTGCCATGCACAACCTAATTACTAGCAATAGTATGGAAAGCGATAAATTGCGAAAATAAAAAGTTCTACGCTATTACATCATTTTGGGATGGGATATACAAATTTATAAATGGGGATATAAAAGCAATAAAGTTCTAATTATTGTTACAACCATATTGAATAGCAGAATGCAAAAATGTACAAGAATATAGAGATAATGTAAAAGAGAAGAAAATTATTTTTTATGGTTTTTTTGTAGGAAAAGGTTTTATGGTTAACCTAATTGATTTGAAAAAAAAGAAGTAAATTATTAATTATGGTCTAAGTTGATTCAATTAAAAGAACAAATTAAAACCAAAAAAAAAACTAAGTCTAAATTTATTTTAATTAAGAAAAGAAATTAAATTTGTTAAGGAAATATTTTTTAGGGTTTCATGTTTAAGGAAATAAAATAAAAGATAATTAATCTAAGCATTTAATAAAATATTTTTTGGTATTTTTTTATTTAAATAATAATAATAATAATAATAATAATAATAAAATAATAAAATAAAATGAAATAAAAATATAAATTATAAGTCAGGGGGTTTTAAAATGATTTGGGAGGTTAGAAAATAGTAAAAATGGCGCTAGGCCCAAAATGCATTTGTTTGGAATCAGAAAATAAATGAAATAAAATAAGTTATATGGGCCTTCGTAGGTATGAGCAAAAATAGGGGTAAGGATTAGAAAAAACATTACAAAATAAGGCCCAAACCCTGAGCACAGCCCCTATTTTGCTCTCATGTTACTGGCTTGTTGGGGTGTACCATAGACTAGCGTTGGAATATGTTGGATTTGATGGTAGGATGATCATGTGATGTTGATGTGAGGTGTATGGTGCGCGCCTCAAGCTAGCTAACGCTGAATCTGCAAGAACAAATTAAGTAAAAAATAAAAGGGTACCACTGGGGCTCGAACCCAGGTCCCTATAGTTCCAAGCCTTACGCACACGCTCTCTACCACTGGGGTGGCTATACATCTGGTGTTTAATAGACAAACCAATAAATATATTACAAACTCAATCTTGAATGTGTCATCTTCTTCTTCCTCGCGCCAGCTTCCATGGACAAGATTTTTGAATCTCTAATCTTACTCATTTCTCAACCATTTGCAAAAGTACAAACATGAAACTTGCTCCATTTTTTACCACGGTTCCAACCATATAAATTTCATGAACTATTAATCAAAGTTGAATGAGAATTTTGTTTGGCCCCAAAATAAAACCTAACTTTTCTGGATTTTCATTTCTAAAATTCTCAACACATGGTTAATGAAAATGGAAAGTAAGCATATAGTTAGCTTCAGGACAATGATATCTACATTTTATCTTCACAAATGAACCACTAATGACGCTTGTATGAAGAGTTCAAAGTCAAGAAAACTTACCTTGAAACTGAAATTCGTGTTTTGATTTAGAGCACCTTTCAAATGTGTTGTGATGATCAAAATAGCTTCAATAAACCTCCAGAAAGCTAATGCAATGCTTAGCTTTGATTGAGAGTGGTTGTATTGTCTTGGAGAAGTCAATTTGCAGGTGGCTCTTTTTGAGTTTGGAAAGTGATAAAGATGGAGTAACAGTTGTGGAACAAGGATATGGATGAACTATATTTGATGTATGGAAGCTTTGAAAATGATTTTGAGGGAAAACGCACGATGGAAATGGAAGATACAAATTCAAGGGCAGAATTGTATACAAATGGAGTTTTTGTGTGCAATTTCTGGCTAGAGGGAGTTTGGGAGAGTTTCAGGGGTTGTTAATTTGTCTTTGGATTGTAAATAACATCCTCTGTTTATAGAGAAAGGTTTTGGAAGCTTGAAGTAACCAGAAATTAGATATCACGTGTTATGGTTTGGTTGAAAATGAGAAATCAAGTTGAATGGATTTTCATGATTCCAAAGTTCAAGTACAAGAACGGTATGTTGTTTGTTGGATGCAGGATACTCGATTCATGCTTTTGATCTTGCTTTCAATCATAGATATAAGTTACAAGGCTCAATGCATTGACAATTTGAATAAATCTTGCTTTTCCAAAATGGAAGTGTGACCTTTCTTCCTAAAATGGAAAGTCAACTTGGACAAAGCTTGAATCACTTGGACAATGGATCTATCAGTTGTGTAAACATTAAATTATTGAGTGATTTGTAAGTTAGAGTGCCTGCAAAGCAATATTATGCAGCATGCTTGAAGATTGGATCAAATGTTCATCAAGAAAATGACCTATAATTCAAGTTTATGAGGCCATCTTCATCTCTTCGAAACTTCTAGCTCAAGCATGATCTCTTCAAGTTCTTTGACATTTTGGAAAACTTGAAACATCCTCTACAACTTTCATGTTTTTTGTTTTTGCTAAATAAAATTGGAGATATGTGAAAAAAGGTCAATAAGTTGGGACAAAAATCTGCCTAAACTAGGTCAAAATTTCACTAAGTGTTTAAGAAAAAGTGCATGACTTCATGGGTTTATAACCTGAAATCCAAGCATTTATAGGACTTGATCAGTAAAGCAAAGTTGTAAATGTCATCAAGATCTACAACTTTCACTTTGAAAGTTTTCTTTGAATCATTATCCATCTTGGTGGAAAATTGGCATGAAGTAATGAAACTATCTTGTATAAAAACACTTAGAAAAATTTCTAAGTCTTGAAAGGTTTGACTTTTCACATTGACTTTTGACTTTCTTGATTTCTTGATGATCAAGCTTCATATTTTTGAATTTCTTGATGAATTGTGATCTTTGAAGCTCAACTTTGACCAAAAAGTCAAATTTTAACTTTTTGTGCATCTGTTGACTTTTCATCAGTTGATCAAATTTCAACTATCAATCCATTGATCTTGAGGAATGTTTTGAACCATAAAATTAGGTCAACATGTTGTATTTGAATCCTTAATATTATGCTTCAAGCCATTAGATCATGTATTAGGTAAAAAGTCATTGATCAGTCAATTACAGTCAAAACCCTAATTTTGACCATTTTGCCCTTTTGGTAAATTGAGTGCTTTTCTTGAGGGATTGTGATCAATAATTGATCAAATGATGAATAGGAATTTAAAATGTTTATGTTGGCCAAAAATCATAAATTTTGACTGTAGGTTGACCACAGTTGACTTTTTATCCAATACATTTGATTTTCAGTCATCTGGTCAATTGATTGAGCAAAATTGTGATTCAAGACTTGAAACTTGACATGAGTATTCTTTGAGGTCTATAATTATCCATGAAAGTCATTTTAGGCATTAGAAGTCCAATTATCCTTGTGAAAATCAAAACCTTAATTTGAGGCATCAGTGTTTAGGAGATGGTTTGACCTAGTCAACACTTGTGCAAACTTGAGCTATTAGAGATCTTGTGTGAAATGTCTTGAGAAAAGAGAGGGAAAATTTTTTGGTACAACACATGTTATTTCAATAAAGGTAAAATTATTTTATTTTACTTGCAGAACAAAGTCATTGATTCAATCATCTTTGTGTAAGTAATCTTGCTACAGGTTTATATTGACACTCCTAAACTTGATATGATTTAGAAGACCTTCAAGTATTTTCATCATAACTTAAGGTGCAAGTTACATTTATAATATGAGGGGTTATTTTTAAATTGCACTACTGAAGAATTATTGGAGTAATTGTTTGGATGGTCTGCCAAATATATTCTTTTACCTAGTGAAGTGTGCAATATCAGAAGAATCATTTTCAATGGCATGGAAATGTCATTTCAAATGTTGTAACATTTTTCAAGGATTCAAAGCTTGGATAGAGAGAAAGATACAGAATAACGTGTATTTATCCTATGGTGAGTGGTTCACTATTACTAAGGGTGATCTTATCTTATTCCAAAAACGCTTTCATTAATTGGAGTGTTTTTACAAGCAAGGTTTTGTTACAGTCTAGGTAATTTTCCTTGTATTTAAAGACCTTACAACCTCACCATCCTCATAAGTTGCGTTTTAACATTACTGATGCAAAAGAAAACTCTTATGCTGGAAATCAAGAAGGAAGTGGGTTTTGGATCAAAGAAAGTAGTGTTCAGCATTGAAACAAATGTTGTAAGATCTACTGGAACATCTAGGATAGGGAAAAAACCTATAATCAAGGTGAAGTCCCTAAAGAAGAACCATGTTCATAAACATGATTCAGACTCAGATGCTGATCATAATTGGGTCAATTTCATTGACTCAGTAGGGTGTTTTAGATTGTTGTTATATGCTACCTATTAACAAAAAACCAAAAAAAAAGGTGTATTTGTTTTCTTTTCTGTTTTTATTGAGTTTGTTTTTATTTATAGTCTTGTTTATTTCTTTCAGCTAGTTAGTTTTAGTCTCTTAGAAGAGACTGAGTTTGTTTGAGGGAGTCATTTTTTTTCTTTTTACCCTTAATTTATGTCTCTTTGAGTGAGTTAATTTTTTCTTTCTTCCTTCCTTTTGAGTCAGTTTTGGTGCAATTGGTCTTGTATCAAGCATATAGTATGTATGTTTTATGTCTTTAGTCTGTTTTAAGTCCTTCCTTGTTTGTCTTAAATCAATTCTTGCTTCTATTGATTTGCAGTGTGTCAGTTTCTTTTCATTTTGTTTTTGTCAATTTTTGGCTAATAAGGGGGAGAAAAGGTGTCATTGAGTCTAGTCAAGTGTTGTTGGCTTTGAGCAACACTTTAGGATTGTCTGAGTCTGTTTGTATCTTATTTATGTTACTACTTTTGTTGTAGTTGTTGTAGGATGTCTTATAGGACGTTACAACATCATGTCTGGTATGTTGTGTCTTGTGTTCTAAGTTATGAGCATTATTGTGTCTTGTGCTTTGAGTTATGAATGTTTTTTCTTCTGCATGTTCTTTTAATGTACTATGTTCTTGAGATGGAGATTTATCTCTCTGTGACAAGAACTAGTTTTTTGTTTGAGGGGGAGTAATGTCTATCTTCTTCCTCATGTACAAAAATTACATGTTTAGCATGTAGCTTATGTTGTGTAACGGTTGTATCTCTGATACATTTATGTGCAGTTTGATTTGTGGTTTTATTCTTTTGTGGTTTTATTCCTGTGTGGTGTTATTCCTCTCTCCAAGTGTATTTGGGCTTTTGGTTGTTTTTAGACAAAATTTGCCAAAGGGAGAGATTGTTAGTTCTATGGTTTTGAGGTTGGCATAATTTTGCTAAAACATGGTTCTAGACAGATGTTGAGCAAGATGTAATGATATCTTGTTTTGTTATGCAGCAGGAAGGCGCTACTGTGTTTAAATCTTGACAAATTTAATTGGATTATGTGATATTCTTTTTGAATATCTCTCAGTAAATTTCGCAGGTCAAGAAGATTTGTTTTGGAACAAGTTTTATATCTCCAAATGTACATTAGTTACTAAATTGGGCCTTGAAACAATTTAGGAAACTTTGTATTGGTTGTTCCAAGATTTAAGGAGATTGTGCTACACAATTGGTGCATCTCATCTTATGAATCAAGAAACTTCTGGATGCACAATTCGAAGCCCATGGACTGCATATGTGTATTTAAAGAGAAGGCCTAACCTAATGTAATTTAGTTCTTTCAACAATTGTAAAATTAGGGGAAGAAAAAATAGTCTTACATTTTGAGAGTCTCTTGTGTATTGTGTGTTTTATGTCACCCTTGTATCTTTTGATACTTGTGGTTGACATTATGTTCTCACTCATAAGCCTTCGGGGAATGAGTAGAGTATTGTTCTTGTGGATACGATAAAACCATAAATTCTTTACTTTTGTCTGCTGCTTTACCGCAACAACATAGACATCATCACAAAGATCAAAATGTTACAAGAAAGTATTTATTTGTATGCTTGAATAGAAAGTTGTGGCATTTTGAAATTGACAAAAAATCTTGACTTTACAAACTTGAAAATTTCTAAGTTAAAATGCCTTAACATGACTTGTAATGTATCAATGAATTCCATGGTATTCCAAGTAAAATTAGAGCTTGACCATTCAATAGAAGTTGTAGAGGGCATAAAGGAGAACATTTGCAAAAATAATGGGCCTCAAATGATAAAAATTGAACAAGTTATGATTCTTGAAAGTTGGGTAAAAAATCACTTGGAAATAGGTCAAAATTTCACCAAGTCCACAAATAACATATAATGTCTTCAAACTTTTGATGATCTTCCTCACATAATTAGCTATTGACTAATAAATAGAAGTTGTAGAGGGTGTCAAGAAGATTCATATGAAAAAATAACCATTCAAAAATATTGAATAATGAAGGAGTTGTGGTCTTGAGAACTTTGACTTGAAAACTTGCCAAATTAGGTCAAACCACCTTGCATAACTTTGATACTTTTGATCTTTTCTTGCATCTGAGAGCATAATGAGACTCATATGAACTTATAATGATGAAATCTTCATTGAACTTTGATTGATAATGTCCATGCTTAAGGTTACTTAATGATGAAGGCATGGAAATAAACACATGAACCTTTAACCTATCTCTAGGAATAAGCAACCAATCTTTGGGCATCTCTTAATCAATTGAGATTGAATGATACTTGAAGATGATATTACCTAATATTATAGGTCAATACCTAATGCACAAGTCCTTGAGAATCAATGTTGATGGCACTTTGACTTTGATCAGATGAAAACCCTAGCTGGAGGAATTTGTTTGATCTACTTGGTTCACACTTGTCCTTACAAAACAAATAAAAGGAGACATGCCGTATTTTTGTGTTTTGATTAGAGGTTGGTAAAATATGAAACATGTATAAATAAATGTACAAGATTCACAATAGGGTGCTTGGTGATCTCACAAAGGCAATCTTAAAAGAGAGGGAAAGCAAAGGTTAAGGGGCAACCTATGGTTATGATCTTGATGTGTTGCAAAAATGCAAATGGGATGAGATCTTAAGGGAAAAAATTAGGGTATGGCAGACACATGTGTCAATGTTTTCCAAAAATTGTTTTCCATATCATTACATGTGTCGGCACATAGAGTACATGTGCCGACACATGTGTTAGAATTTTTCAAAAAATATTTTTCTTTTAAAACTTCTTGGTTTCCTTTTTACCCCCGACTTGCACACCTATATATATATATATATATATATATATATATATATATATATATATATATATATATATATATATATATATATATATATATATATATATATATATATATATATATATATATATATATATATATATATATATATATATATATATACTTCATACATGCATCTTTTTTCATTTTTGATGAAACTATAAACACATACTAATATTGATCACCATCTTCAACCTTGCATTTATGCATACACACAAACAAAGTACACATAATTATTTATTGTTTGGGTGTTATCTAGACTTGTGTTGATAACTTTCAATTTAGGTTGGTTGTAACCTAATGTTGGATTGAGAATCATATAGGGTTTCATCGAAAAAATGATGAGATTTTTTACATCGAGATCAAA